>OY992539.1:32913270-34113270 GCA_963921195.1 Pegoplata infirma
TGCATTCGGCAAGGCCGAATTTAATTTTTTACTTGTTTTTTTTTTTATTTTTTTATATTAAAGTTTTGTCAGCCAACAAACAACATGCAATGTTAAAAACAAATAAAAATAAAAACTTTTTTTTCTTCCTTTTTTTTTAGTTTTGGGTTGAAATTGTTAGTGTGATTCACAGTAGAAAAAAAAAACTATACACATTCCATATTGAGGGTGGTTGGTTGATAACTTTGTTGAGCAACAAACCATGCAAAATCTACAGAAAAAGTTTTTAGTTTTCCTTCTTTTTTTTGCAAAAAGAATTTATACTTTGTTTAGAGTTTAAGAAAGTTTTCTTCCGTTTGTTTTTTACACCCCATATTAGATTTTGTTACAGGGTGTTGAAAAGTTAATAACACCAAAAAAAAAAGAAAATTAAGGTAGGACCATTAAATGTTAGTTAATAAATTTATTAACAACAACTTTACTTTACTTTAGGAATTTTTTTGAAAATCTATATTTAAGGTAATTTTAAAATTAATTTTGAAAGATCTTGAAACAAAGATAAATATTTCTCGGAAATTGAGAAATATCTAAACATTTTGTTTTAAAATTTGAGATCACCCATATTTAAATAGTTCCCTTAATTTTATGATATCGGTAATTCGATAAATACAAAGTTTGTAAAGAAAATTTTGTGTTATCGATAAATCAATAACTAAACGCGTTTTCTGTAGAAAGTTTTGTGTTATGATATAAAATTACTTATAGAATTCGAAATATCGCTAGCTGACTAAAAAAAAATTAAAGAAAATTTTGTGTAATCGAAATTTTCAATAAAAATTTTTAAGTTATCATATTTCAATAACTATAGAAATATTGAAAACCTTGTGTCATCGATAAATTGAAAATATAAAAAATATCCAAAAGAAAGTTTTGAGATATTGCTATTTCGAAACTCAGTCAAATGTTCTATAACAAATAGAAAATTTAAAGTTATCGGTATATTAAAATTTTCTATATAAAATTTCTATTGTTATCGATATATCGATAACTTAAAATCTTCTATAGTTATCGATACATCGATAACACAAGGTTTTTATAGATAATTTCTATTGCTATAAATATATCGATAATTTAAGACTTTCAATATTTCTATATTAAATTTCTATAGTTATCGATAACTTAAAATTTTAAATAGTTTCCTGTCGGTTTTCGAAAAAAATTTAGGTTATTAATGGCTCGATTTATAGATAACTATAGAAATTTACAAGTGGAAACTTTAAAATATCGATGTATCATTAACTATAGAAATTTTGTGTTAAAAATTTTATGTTATCGATATATCGATAACTATTATTTTTGTTATTGATACATCGATAACTATACAAATAATTTGAATAGTATTCGATGCATCAATAACTTAATATTTTCTATAGAAAATGTGTTTAGTTATCGATTTATCGATAGCTTAAAAGTTCCTATAGAAAGTTTGAGTAGTTATCGATGTATCGATAACTTAACATTTTCTATAGTAAGTTAACGATTCATCGATAACTTTACAACTTTTCTATAAAAAAATTTTTAATAGTCGATATATCGATAACTACACAAATTTTCTATAGAAAATTTTAAGTTATCGATACATCGAAAAATATGCAATTTTTTTATTGAAAATTTTAAGTTATCGATACATCGATAACTATACAAATTGTCTTTAGAAAATTTATAGTTATCGATTTATAAAAATACTAAATTATCGATATATCGTTAACTGTAGATTTTTTTAATTTTTTATAGAAAATATAAAGTTATCGAATATCCATAACTATAGAAATTTTCTATAACAATCATATCGATAATTTTCTTTAGAAGAGTTTCTATTATCGATACGTTGGTAACTATACAATTTTTCTGTAGAAAATTTTAAGTTTTCGGCATATCGATATTTTCTATAAAAATTTTTAAGTTATCGATAAATTGATTACAAAAGAAATTTTATGATATCGATATGTCGATAACTATAGAAATTTGCTATAGAAAATGTTAAGTTATCGATATATCAATAAATTTAGAAATTTTCTATAGAAAATATTATGACTTTTTGAATTTTATATTTTAAGTTATCGATATATCGATGTTCTATTATCGATACATCGATTTTCTATTATTGATATATCGATACATACAATTTTTCTGTAGAAAATTTTAAGTTATCGGCATATTGAAATTTTACATAGAAAGTTTTAAGTTATCGTACATTGATAACAATACAAATCTTATGATATCGATATATCGATAACTATAGAAAATTTTAAGTTATCCATAACTATAGAAATTTTCTAAAGAAAATTTTATGACCATAGATATTTTCTATAGAAAATTTTAAGTTATCGGTATATCGATAACTAAAGAAATTTTCTATGGAAAATTTTAAGTTAACGATATATCGGTAAATCGATAAATATAGAAATTTTCTATAGAAAATTTTATGTCATCGATATATCGATAACTATAGAAATGTCCTATATTTATATAGAAAATTGTATGTTATCGATAACTATAGAAATTTTATAAATAATATTTTAAGTTGTCGATATATCGATAACTATAGAAATTTTTTAAAGAAAATTTTAAGTTATTGATAACTGTAAAAATTTTAAGTTAATTTTAAGTTATCGATATTTCGATAACTATAAAAACTTTCTAAAGAAAAACTATAAAAATTTTCTGTAGAAAATTTTAAGTTATCGATAACTATAAACATTTTCTATAGAAAATTCAAAGTTATCGATATTTCGATAACTATAAAAACTTTCTATAGAAAATTTTAAGTTATCGATAACTATAGGAATTTTCTATAGAAAATTTTAAGTTATCGATATATCGGTAACTATAGAAATTGACTATAGAAAATTTTAAGTTATCGATATATCGTTAAGTAAAGAAATTTTCTATAGAAAATTTTAAGTTATCGATATATCGTTAAGTATAGAAATTTTCTATAGAAAATTTTAAGTTATCGATATATCGATAACTATAGATATTTTATATAGAAAATTTTAAGTTATCGATAATATATAGAAATTTTCTATAGAAACGATGCATCGATAACTTAAGTACAATATTTTCTTAAAAAAAATTACGTTATCGATACATCGACAACTATACAAATTATCCATATAAAAATTATACTATCGATACATCGATAACTAAACAAATTTCCTACAGAAAATTTTTATAGTTGTCGATATATCGATAGCACAAAATTTTCTATAGAAAATTTGTACAGTTTTCAATGAATCGATAACACACAATTTTTTATATATAAAAAAATTTACGTTATCGATACATCGACAACTATACAAATTATCCATATAAATATTATACTATCGATACATCGATAACTAAACAAATTTCCTACAGAAAATTTTTATAGTTATTGATATATCGATAGCACAAAATTTTTTATAGAAAATTTGTACAATTTTCAATGAATCGATAACACACAATTTTTTATAAAAAATTTGTAAAGTTGTCGATGACTTAAAGTTTCCTATAAAAATTTTGTACAGTTATCGAGATAACAAAAATTTTCTATAGAAAATTTGTATAATTATCGGTGAATCGATATGTTAAAATTTTCTATAGAAAATTTTTTAAGTTATAGATACATCGATAACTATACAAATTTGAAATTATTGATAAATTGATAACTATACAAATTTTCTATAGAAAAGTTTAACATATTAATTCATCGATAACTACAAAATTTTCTTACTTTAAAATTAAAAGTTATTGATACATCGATAACTATACAAATTTTCTATGGAAAACTTTAATATACAGATTCATTGATAACTATACAAATTTTCAATAGAAAATTTTAAAATATCGATTTATCGATAAATATACAAATTTTCTTAAGAATAGTTGATATCATAAAATTTTCTATAGAAAATTTGTATAGTTATCGTTTTTTTTTATAGAAAATTTGTATAGTTATCGCTGAATCGATATGTTAAAGTTTTCTATAGAAAATTTGTATAGTTATCGATAAGTCGATTGGTTAAAATTTTCTATAAAAATTTTTTTATTTATAGATACAAAAAATTTTAAGTTATCGATAAATCGATAACTATAATGACTATTTTCTATAGAAAATACATATCGATTCATCGATAACTATACAAATTTTTACCAGAAAATTTTAACATATCGATTCAGCGATAACTATAAACATTTTCATATTAAAGTTGTTTTTTATTCGACCTTTCCAATTTAATTATACAAATAAAATATTTGAGCTCGAGGCCTCGAGCTCAAATATTTTATTTTTATAATATAAACATTTTCTATAGAAAATTTTAAGTTATCGATAAATCGATAACTAGAAAATTGGCGTTATCGATGCACTGATTACTATACAATTTTTCTAAAGAAAATTTTGTGATATCGATTCACCGATAACTATACAAATTTTCTATAGAAAATTTTATGTTATCGATACACCGAAAATTGTAAAAAGTTTCAATAGAAAATTTTAAGTTATCGATAACCTTACAAATTTTGTATAAAAAAAAATTGTGTTATCGATATATCGATAACTTTATGTTATAAACATTTGTGTTATGGATTCTTCTAGAACTGTACAAAATTTTTATAGAAAATTTTGTGCTATCAATTTATTGAAAACTACA
This sequence comes from Pegoplata infirma, assembly GCA_963921195.1. NCBI lineage: Eukaryota > Metazoa > Arthropoda > Insecta > Diptera > Anthomyiidae > Pegoplata > Pegoplata infirma. Next base: position 32,917,944 of record OY992539.1, read on the forward strand.
ATCATTTTCTATAAAAAATTTTAAGTTATCGATATATTTGTAACTATAGTAATTTTCTTTAAAAAATTTAAAGTTATCGATATATTGATAGCAAAACTATAGGAATTTCGATAACTATTGAAAATTTCAAGTTGTCGAATATCGACTCTCGTTAACTACAAATTCTCTATAGAAAATTTTGTGTTATCGATATCTCGATAACTATACAAATTTTCTATAGAAAAAATTGTGTTATGGATATATCAATAATTATAAAAAAAGTTTTGGGTTATCGATGTATCGATAACTATAACAAGTTTAATGTTATCTATATATCGATAACTATAACAAATTTTGTGTTATCGATATATCGATAACTATAACAAATTTAGTGTTATCGATATATCGATAACAATTACAATTTTGTGTTATCGATACATCGATGACTATACAAATGTTCAAAAAATTTATGTTATCGATTACTAGACAAATTTTCTAAAGAAAATTTTAAGTTATTGATATATCGATAACAATAACAAATTTTGTGTTATCGATATATCGATGACTATACAAATGTTAAAAAAATGTATGTTATCGATAACTAGACAAATTTTCTACAGAAATTTTTTTAAAATAAAACTTTATTTTTTTAATTTTTTTTTATCAATAACTATACAAATTACTTAGAGACAATTGAATTTTATCATTATGTCGATTACTTACCAATTTCTATAGAAAATAAAATGTATCAATATATCGATAAATTTGTATTTTCATCGATAATTATATCTTGTTTTATAGATAAACAAAAAAAAAAACATCTTTCTAAGACTCTTTAACAGATTTTAAGAGTTTTCTTTTAAAATATCAATACGTATACTTAATATTTCAATCAACAAATAATACATTACTCATACGCTTTCGTTTTGCTCAACAAACCTTTTATTTTTTAATGTCTTTGATAAACCGCAAATATTTTATCAACAACCCACAAAAAATAAAAAAAGAACAAAAAACAAAAAACAACTTTATTTGAAGAAAAAAAAACTGCTTTTAGTCTTTCTTTAAAAAAGAAAAACTTCAAAAGTATTTCCTTTTTTCTTTGCTGTTTGAACTTTTTTTTTCTTCTTTAAAAATAAGAAAATAAAAGAAATCAAGCATGATTCAATTGAAATGAAATGTAAGAAACTTTAAAAAAACACAACAAAAAATAAAACATCAGCCGTTTTTTTGTCCTTTTTAGAGAGAGGAGGAGAGAGAGTTATTGGTGTATAGACGTGTTTTAAGTTACTCCGGTTTAAAAAATAAAATTGTGTGTAAAAATTCATAGTTAAAAGTTTAAAACATCACAAAAATAAATATAAACATACTCGGGTTCGTTATAATAAAAACCAAATTGAAGGATTTTATTGAAATACTTAAAAAGTGATATTTAAAAAACTGAAAATCTTAACTAATAAATTGGAGAAAACAAAAAAAGGAAAAAGTATAAAGTCATAATCAGCTGTTTTAATGCATTGTTTTATTGAGAGCCAAGCCAAGCCAACCTTACCAGACTTTGGATTAAAAACCCTAATTAAAATTATCAGCCTAAAGGTAGGCAACATATTTTTTTAAAAAAAGCTTAACCAGAGCTGGAAAATAATTAATTCGTAAAAATCATGGCTCAGAAAGTATTAACCATACAGTCGGAAAAACTGTATAATGATAATGCTGTAGGTTCAATGGCTGTCATGGATTTAATGTTTATGATGTCATCCCTTTTAGACGAAAAACTTATAAATATGCCATCAAAAGAAGATTTCGAAGAAATAAAGTCATATGTTAGCGAACTTTCAACTAAAATGAATAAGCTTAAATCTGAAAATGAATATTTAAAAACGGAAATCGATCAGTTAAGGGACGAAAAAGAGAAGGACCATAAACAAATCATGTTACTTCAAGAATACATTAAAAGAAACAATGTTGTTTTTAGGGGTATTGAGGCCAAAAACTCCCTTGAAGAAGCAGTGAAAGAGTGCTGTTCTGAAAGTTTAAAAATTACACAGGAAGTTAATTTAAAATCTACCAAAAAACTTTATGAAAGAGATGGTAAAGTGTGTGTTGTGGCCGAGTTTAATTCGGAAGATATGGTAAAAGAGGTCTTTAAAAATACCAGAAATCTGGCCGGTTCAAAAATATTTGTTGAACGTGATCTTACCACAGACAGACAACAAGATAAGCGTGTTATGCTAGAGCTCAAACGAAATATACAAGCAGTTACTGATAAACATCACATTTTGGTACGAAATGACAGAATTAGAATAGCTGATAAATGGTTCTTTTGGAATAAATCTAAGCAACTTAAAAGTGGTACAGCAGCTGGAAACAACGTTCTGGAAACATTATATGGGGACAAAATAAGTTCTATCAACATAAACTATTTTGAAGTTTTATCGAAGTTAAATTCAGAAAAAATATTAAATAAATATTAATTAAAAAAAAAAAAAAAAAAAAAAAAAACAAATATGTAAATAACCAAGGAAAAAAAACTAAAGAATTTTTGGACATTATTTTTGTGAACTGTATATAAATTTGTAAATCCTTTAGGTTTTCAAACTCATAATTATGAATTATGAAAATGGTTAATTTAAGAATTTGTAATTTAAAACTAGAATTACTTAATATACATAAATGAATGCCCTTATCCGACTGACGACAGTATGTCATAGTCGTAAGTTCTTATTTATAAAAATCAACAATTGTAATTACAATGGAACACAAAATGAATATTAAATAAAGAACAATTAACTAACTAACTACACTTTTTTTCTACTTATGTTGACTGCCTTCATCCTGTCTTGGCCTGGCATTTTGTGTTAAGGAGTTAAGTAGAAAAAAAAGGAAAAATTAAACTTTTTTACTCAAAAGATACCCATATAAATATGTATATATTTATGTATTTATATTATATACAAAGGATAAAACTACACAGAATAAAAGGAACAAATTTTTATATTTTACAAACAAGTAAATGTCTGGTATTTAACAAAAATAAAAATAAGAATAAAAAACGAAAAGACCATAAAAATATTATGTGAAAAAGATATTTGCCAAAGGAAACTAAACTGGGGAAAAAATTGAGGTCTATATGCATTTTATATAAACAAATTTTGTATAGGTACAATCTCAAATGAGTTATATAAGTAATACAGTGCAAAAATGAAAAGAACAAAAGTCATTAAAATAAGAAGAGTTTACAAAAAAAATCGAATTTTGTCGATTTCCAGGCAAATTATGTCTAGTTTTGGTATTAAAACTCTCTGTTTAAATTTTTAGCCAAATCGGACAAAATTAACCAGTGCTTTTGGGGGTTAAAATTTGGCCCCAATTTTTTTTTCCATACAAAAGAAATTTTTTTTTTTTTTTACGATTTTTAAATTTTTTTTGTGACGACTTAAAATTAAATTTTGGTTGGATAAACTAGAGATAGGCACGTGAGTGAATTTTGACTTACACTCACCCACAATCACGTGAGTAAATTTAATCCAACTCACACTCACGTGCACTCACACAGGTTTTAATCACACTCACGTTGACTGACACTCATGAAACTCTTATTTATAAAAAAAAAATTAAATTTCAAAAATCTAACAAAATTTTAAGCAAAATTTAAAGTTTAGCCAAATTTTAAATTTGTTTGTGCTTTTTTCGGAAAAAAAAGCCAAATTTTACAATTTTTGATTGCTATTTTTGGGAAGAATGAAAATATGCAGAGAAAATAAATCACGCGAACTCACGCAAAAAAATCGGCTCACGCACACACTTACTCACGCAAAAAATTAAACACACTCATTGAGTTCAGTCACACTCACCATTTTTAACTTAAAATGGTGAATTTAGAAAATAAAATATTTGAGCTCGAGGACTTTTTTTAAATTTTGTTTAATCATTTTTCATTTACAAATAATAAATGAAAAATTATTAATCAAAATTAAAAAAAGGCCTCGAGCTAAAATATTTTATGTTCTAAATTCACCATTTTTAGTTAAAAACTTTTTATTTTACACTAGATTTATTATAAATTATAAAACTTAATATAGAAATATTGGATTTTAAGAAATTATTTAACCCTACACACCTTAGGGCCCTAAAAGACATCTGTCGGTGAGCCGGAACTAAATCTGCCTAAAAGCCAAATTCGATCCACCCTACCGTAGGGGTCCAACTCTAAAAAAGGTTTTAATTTTATCCACAAACAAATATTATTCCTACCTGTGACATCTTAGTTGTGTACTAAATAAAATACATTAAAAAACAGAAAAAACTGCACTTTTACCCTTTTTTTCACATTTTATGTATTACACAGTCCGACAGCCAATATTAAACATGAACCGGATGATATACGTCTTAAACTAAAGATTAAATGAAGAAAAACTGCATTTACAGTTTTCGATTTCGTGATCCTGTTTCCTTTTAAAAGCACTTCAAAGTTTTAAAGATAAATTTTGTAAAATATTTTTGAAATATTTGTACTTGTTGTAGGGTGACACTAGTGACGGCAAATAAAAAAGGAGAATCTCCATTAATTTTTCTATTTTGCCATAAAAGGCTGTTGAAAATTTTGTTGAAAATTTTGAATGATATTGAAGGATACATTTTTGAAAGAACGTAACTTACCTACTTTTTCCTGATATGTAAAAATAATTTACTATAATTTACGGCATCCTAGGACAGGTACAAATGTTAAAAAAATATTTTATAAAAAAATATTTTAAAAAAAAAAAAAAAAAAAAAAAAAAAAAAAAAAAAAAAAAAAAAAGTTCGTGTTCCACGACTTTTTTCATTTTTGTCGGACGGTGTTATCACAAAAAATTACTTTTGTCGAAAAAATTTTTTGTTGAAAAATAATTATGGCCTCTGTTCTGTTCACAACTTTTCATTTTACGTGAAAATTTCCGAATCACATGAAATCATGTTTAGTGTTTTGTTGATCACGTTTTTATTCGAAGTTGAAATCGAATAATTAAAACTTAAAAAATTATATGGAAAAATTTGCATTCGTTTTACTGTCACCAAATTTAATTTATGTGAAACAAAATGAAAAAAAAGTCGGATGAGAAATCTAGAACACCAAAAAAATCGGAAAATTTCATTTTCACATTTTTTATGTGAATTACTTTTTTTGGAACAGCGGCCTTTGGTACGTTATATTCACCTTCTGGTTAATAACGCTTTTATTCACTAGCAGGTGAGTTATTATCCAAGTTAAAAATTGAAGTTGAAAATCTTTTAGGTTTTATGAAAATGAAAACAGTAATTCTTATTTTCTTTTTAAATGTTTTAAGGCTGGTGTCTAATTTTAAAAAAGTTGCAGGACGCCACCTCAGTTTGATTATATAAGCTAGAGATGGGCGCGCGAGTTATTTTTGACTCACACTCACATGCACTCACGCAAGCTTCACTCACACTCACGTTGACTCACAATCACGAAAATTTCAAAAACTATAATTTCAAAAATCTTTCAAAATTTTCAGCAAAATTTACAGTTCAGCAAAATTTTACATTTTATTTTGTTGCTTTTTTTCGTGACGAAATCATAAATTAAGTCAAATTTTACAATTTTTTTTGTTGCTTTTTTGGTACAATAGGAAATATAAAGAGAAAATAATTCACGCAAACTCACACAAAAAAAACGACTCATGCACACTCACTCACGCAAAAATCTTACTCACGCACACTCACTCACGCAATTTTTTTCTCTACTCACACTCACTCACAATCACGTGAGTAAAATTGAAATCAGTCACACTCACGCGTGATAGAGCGTGATTCACGTGAATCATGCGTGATCACGCGTGAGAGTGATGCTCATGTGCCCATCTCTAATATATGCTAACAATTAACGAAAAAGAAAACAAGAATTACTATTTTAATTTTCTAAAACCAAAAATTTTAATAACTTGGGTTTGCAACTTGGATAATAATTCACCTCGTGGTGAATAAAATCGTTTTTCACCAGATGGTGAATAAAAAGTAACATAATTTTTTTTCAACAAAAAAAAAAAATTTTTTTTCATCATTTTTTTTTTTCCATCAATTTTTTTTTCCCACCAATTTTTTTTTTCCATTAAAATTTTTTTTCATTAATTCTTTGTTTCATCAAACTTTTTTTTCATCAAATTTTTTTTTCATAATTTATTTTTTCATTAAACTTTTTATTTTATCATTCTTTTTTTTTATCCATTTTTTTTTTTCATCAAACTTTTTTTTTTTCATCAATTTTTTTTTTATTAATTTTTTTCATCAAATTTTTTTATTTTCATCAAATTTTTTTTTTTTTTGTTCACAATTTTTTTTTCATCAATTTTTTTTCCATCAAAATGTTTGTTTTTTTCATCAAACTTTTTTTCATCAATTTTTTTTATAAATTTTTATTTTTTTCATAATTTTTTTATGAATTTTTTTTTTATCAATTTTTTTCATCAATTTTTTTTTCATTAATTTTTTTCTTTTCATCATTTTTTTTTTCATAAATTTTTTTATCATATTTTTTTTCATCAATTTTTTTCATTAAACTTTTTATCAAATTTTTTATCAAATTTTTTATTATCAATTTTTTTATAACAAAAAATTTTTTTTTCATCAATTTTTTTTTATAACAAAAAATTTTTCTTTTCATCAAAAAAATTCATCAAAAACTTTTTTTCATCAAAATTTTTTTTTCACCAAAAACTTTGGGTTCATTTAATTGTTATACCCTACACCACACTCTGGTACAGGGTATAATGGGCTTGTGCTGATGTTTGTAACTACCCGAAATATTGGTCCTAGATACACCTTTAAGTATACCGATCAACTCAGAATCACTTTTTGAGTCGATAGCCCCCATACAAAGGTCCTCTTTAGTTTTGGCTCAAATGACTCTAATAGCCGTATTATAATAGTTATCTTTTCGAAATTTGGCAAGTATACGTGATTTGTCTTCACAAACCGCCATTCCGAATTTTAAAGAAATCGGACCAGTTCTTCTTGTAGCCCCCATACAAACCACCTTCCCGATTTTCACATAAATCTCTCAAATTTAATGAAAATAGAAAATATTTAATTAAAATTTTGTTTGTGTATGTAAAACGCGTACTTTAATAACCTTATCAAACCTAATTGTCATTGGACCAGTTTTGGACTTAAGCCCCATGTGAAAATTTCGCCCTAATCTAATCGGTCCATGGGACCCATATTACGGGACCCATTTCCGGGAAACTCTGATGTAGGGTATTATATGGTCGGTCTTGACCGACTATAATTTGCTTACTTGTTTTTAACATAATTTTGTTTTTCGTGAAAAAAAAACAATTTTTTACCAAAACTATTTTTTCACCAAGCTTTTCGCATAAAAATTTTCCATTTGTTTTTCAAATGTACATAAAACAAGTGAAAGTGTTATATTCCTTGGTGCCGAATCTTTTATACTCTCCCAAATGTAAATCACTTTTTTGCACTTATTTTTGCACTCACTTACGAAATGTACAGCTCTTTTGGTTTTTTAATGGGATCCTCGACTGATATTTCAATTCGTTTTGCATGGAATAGCAAAGTAATATAACATTATTTTTTCTAAAAAACCTTCGCTTTGGCAAGTACACCCAAATCTTCCGCAAAACATTATCATGGTTTAATGTTTTGGGCAAGAGTACAAAATTCGCAGGAATTTTTTGTTAGTCGTTAGCTTATATAGTCAAACTGAGGTGGCTTTATTTTTAAAATTAGACACCAGCGTAAAAACATTATCATGTTATAAATAGCAATAACAATTTAGTATTTGGAATGAATTGTCCTTCAGCGGAACAATGCATTGTGAAAACAGATTTTTAATCATTTTTTTTCACTCAAACTTATTTTCAATCAAACTTCTTTTTTTCTCAAAATATTTACCACTTTTGATCTTCTTGACTGATTTTGTCCTAGAATTTGTAATTTGTATCAAAAAATCTATCACTTTCAGAATAAAAATACTTGAATTTTAATTTTTAAACTCATTAGGTTTAAAATCCTTAACAAAAAACAAAAAAACTATTTTTATATAAATTCACTGCTCGCAACAGTTTTCAAAACATTATGATATTTTCCCCAAAAAAGCAAAAAAAAAAACTTTCATTTGTTTTTGCATTGAATCTGTCTAAAGATAAACATCCTTTTCCTTAACTTTCTATTATTTTTGCAAATTTGCAGTTATTTACCACAAACACATACACACACAAACAAACACATATAAACAAAAATTTCATACTGAAAAAGTTTTCAAACTCTAAAAAAGCATATTTTTTGCTACATCTAGCCAAGTTAAAATGAAGAAAAAACAAAAAAAAAAATAGTACGAGATAAAAAAAATCGTAAATGCGTTATGTTGAATGTGTTGATACTAATGTGAATGTATATTTAGATATAAAGCCCATGTTAAGTGTATAAGTATGAATTCGTGATGTGTGTATAAGTGTGTGTGTGTATCTATGTTTTATATGGTGAATTGGCAACAACATGGTGTTAGTATACATGAAAATAGTGACTGTGGCCAAAATGAACAGGCCAACAGGAAAGTTAAGCAAGTATAGCATATCATCGTGTGGCAAGGCAAGTATTTGTATATGCTGCTCTTAGAGTAACAACCATAATTCATCCTACGAAATTTTTCCATTTTTCTTTTTTTTTTTTTGTTAAAATCTAGTAGTAGCGGAGAGAAATGAAAAAAAAAATGATATACATACATCTATATAAAACTGAATATACATTCATATCACACAAACATACATACATAGCATGGTTTTAAGGTATATAAGAGGCAGTTTGTATTTGAAACACTTATACATACAGAGATACATACAGTTACACTTAACCCCGACATATATAAATACATGTATAATACAATAGGGAAAATGGAAAAGCTAAGGATTGTGGGTGGAAAAGAACGTAATGGGAGAAAAAAATTTATAACAAAAAATTGTTATAAAAAGTTAAACTTTTTTTTGGGGAAAAAACCTTAATTTTGAAAAGTTAAAAATTTAAGAATAAATATAATTTAATTTTGATATTTTGTTCGACTGTGTTTAACCCATAAGTTGTATTAGCGATAGAAAACCATTTTTAGCACTTTCTCATTTTTCAGACTAAACCAAGTTCCACGAACGATGCCACACAAAATTTGAAAGGACTTTCCCAAAACTTCCATATGTGCATTAGGGTGGCACAAATAATTACTTTTTCGAATTTCGGTGATCGCCGGGCAAAATATGGTACGGTGTGGTCTAAAAGCTCTATGTTTAAATTTTTAGCCAAATCGGACAAAATTAACCCGTGCCATTGGGTTCTTAAAGTTTTACACCAAAAAAAATTTTTTTCCTCATACAAACCAAAATTTTTTTTTTCCATTTTTTAATTTTTGTTTGTTAGTTTGTAGCGAAAGAGGCCAAGGCCTCTGGTGGGATTCGAACCCACGACCCCCAGATTCATAGGCTAGCACGCTACCATCTAGCCTACTGGGGCGCGTTGTTTAATTCTTATTTTACCTGGGCTGTGATAACGTAAAACGATAGTTAACTATCGTAGATTTTTGGAGTCTTGTTTCTCCTAAACGAAACAAAATGTTTTCACATTTTTAATGTTTCTGGATTAGATAGCACTGTTTAATAATATAATAAAGGAAACCTTTGAAATTTCCCTTCAGAACGATATGTATTTTAATGTCGTTTATCTAACATCAATCGATTTCGTTTTACGTGATTAGCACCCTGATTAGCTTATTAACGACTTAAAATTTCATTTTTGTGATATAACCCCTTCTACTTCCAAATTGAGTTAAAAAAAAAATTAAGGCCATTTAAGTCCTACTCTAAATTTTTTTTTAAATTTTTTTTATTTTAGTTTTGACTTGAAAAGGTTTCAGCTGAAATGTTGCATATCCACAAAAAATATTATTCCTACCTGTTGCGTGTTTATTGTGTACTAAAATATATAAAAAATAGAATTGCCTTGTAAATTATGGTTCGATTGCCTTGTAAATTATGGTTCGTTTTGGTCTAAAAACTCTATGTTTACGTTTTTATCCAAATTGGACCATTTTAACCTGTGCCGCTGGGGGGGGGGGGGGTAAAAATTTAGCGCTGAAAATTTTTTTTTGGTTTGTTCAAGAATTTAAAAATAGAGTTTTTAGATCAAAACAAACGATATTTTGCCAAACAATCGACAAAAGTAATTTGTTGTGATAAAACATAAAATTTGAAAAAAGGGTAAAAACGCATTTTCCCCCGTTTTTTTGATACACTCAAAAAATTATGTACACTCAAAAAATTACGTAGGTAAATTCCAGTGAATATTCACTTAAAACAAATGAACTTTTATTTAAAAACCATTCCAGTGTTTTTTCTTTTAAAATAAAAACACAATACAGTCAATTTTAAATGTTAATTTAATGACTAACCAAAACATTAAAAAACTAGTGAATATTCAGTTATTTTGTATTGAAAAACAGTAAAACTATAGAAGAAATTTTTTACTGCCGAAATTAAATGTAACAGAAAATTCGTTTTTAATACAGTAAATTATTTTTTTTTAAACTACAGAAACAGTAGAAAATAAGAAGTCCATAATAAAATTAATGATTTTTCTTTTAAAATAACTTTACTGATTACTTTTTAAAATAACCTACAAACAGTTAATGACATAATTTTCTTAGTGTAGGTAAATTCCAGTGAATATTCACTTAAAACAAATGAAATTTTATTTAAAAACCATTCCACTGTTTTTTCATTTAATATAAAAACACATTACAGTCAATTTTAAATGTTAATTTAATGACTAACCAAAACATTAAAAAACTACTGAATATTCACTTATTTTGTATTGAAAAACAGTAAAACTATAGAATAAATTTTTTACTGCCGAAAATAAATGTAACAGAAAATTCATTTTTAAGACAGTAAATTATATTTTTTAAACTACAGAAATAGTAAAAAAATTAAATCCTTTATAAAATAAGTGATTTTTCTTTTAAAATAACTTTACTGATTACTTTTTAAAATAACCTACAAACAGTTAATGACATAATTTTCTTAGTGTACATTTCAGAACACGAAAAAGATGTCACAGTAAGGAATAATATTTTTTTGTGGATATGCATCATTAAAAAAAAAAAATATTTTTTAGAGTAGGACCGCAATTTTTTTTTCAAACTCAATTTTGAAGATTTATCCCAACAAAATGAAATTTTTAGTCGTTAATAAGCTAAAAAAAATTTTTCCTGAAAATTTTTTTTTTCATAATTTTTTGTTAAATTTTTTTCTCATCAACAATTTTTTTTATTGAAATTTATTTTTCCAAAGTTTTTTATCGAAAATTTTTCTTTTAGTAAAGATTTTATTTCCAAAAAAATTTTTTCGTCAAAAAATTTTTGTTTTGGTTAAAATTTTTTTCTTCTCAATTTTTTTTTGCCATTTATTTTTTTTTACAATTAAGTTTTAGTTTTATAATATTTTTTTTTTTATAAAAAAATGTTCATAAATTTTTTTTATTAATTTTTTTTCTTGAAAAAATTGTTTTGTCCAAATTTTTTTTTTTGTCACAAAATTATTTTTTGATCAAAATTTTGTTTTTTGTCAAATTTTTATTTTTTAATTTCAATTTTAATTCAAAAATGGTTTTCATAAAAAAATTATGTCTAAATTTTTTCACCAAAATTATTTTCTGTGCCGAATCTTTTAATACCATCCAAAATGTAAAAAAATCCTTTCTCGCACTTACATAATACAATTTCATAATATAGTAGCACAATTTTTCATCAAAATTCAATTTTTTTGTTTTTATCAAAAAGTTTTCTTCTTTCATAATTTTTTTTTTTTTCATCAACAATTTTTTATTTTTCAAATTTTTTTTTCATCAATTTTTTTTTTCCTCAGAAACTTTTTTTCATAATTTTTTTTAACAAAATTACTTTTCACCAACACGGAATATAAAACAATTTTAATTCAAGTTGGCTTTTTTAAAGTTTGTTTAGTTCTTCAAGGGGCAGCTTCTTACCCCTGGTCCGAATTCTTCCATTTAAGTACATCACCAGCCTACGAACACAGGACATAATTGTGGCATATTTCGGGAGTCTAGCTCTTTTGTTTAAAACTACACAGAAAATAAAATCGTCAAATTTAAATCAACAAACATCAATTGTAAATCAACCAAACATTTAGAAAACGGCCGTTTGTTAGTACATAATACAAAACTTCGATTTTGATTTCAACAAACTCAGTCAAGTAATTTTATTTCAAAATGTTTTTATCATGTCAATAAATAGTGTTTGTGTTTGTTAAATTTCTTTGCTGAAAAAAAATTTAATTTGTCAGATTAACAAATTGTTTGTGTTTGTTGAATTTCTTTGTTGAAAAAAACTAAATTCTTTTGAAAAATTTTGTTGATATTACAATTCGTTTTTTTTTTTCTGTGTACAGTGTGCTTTCCACAGACGGATCGTTAAAGAAACATAGCTAAAATGTCATAGATTAAATTTTGCCTATTTATTAAATTTACAGATCTTTAAACTTGAACTGCATCTTTCTTTCCAGTGAGAGACGTTTCCGATTTGGCTCATTTACTAAACTAACAGCTCTTTTGGTTTGCATTGCATCATGACGGACGGACGTTTGGATATCGTTAGAATGTCTAAGCGTCCAACCTGAATCAAATTACGTCGCGTAAGTTTTACGCCCAATAAATTTTCGTTTATACAATTTAAATGTGAGGTACCTAAATTAAATAAACGTAAAAATTTTAAATTTGATGTGATTGTTTTTTTTTTTACGTCTTGCGCGACGCAATTTGTTTCTGGTTCGACCCTAAGAAACAATCATGAATCAATTGTATATAAACTTAATGGGGTCTTCGATATTTTAATTTGTTTTGCATCGAATGACAATCGAAGATTTTTTTCTAAAAAGTTTTGCTTTGGCAAGTGCACCAATGTCTTTAGTAAAATATTTATTGGATACCACCACGACCGTCTTAAGGTATGGCGAGGCACTTAAGAATTTGGTCCCCGAAAAATGTCTCAGAGTCTGGTAGTTTTTCTACACGAAAAATGTTTAGAATCTGAGACTTTTTCTATACGACAAATGTCTCAGAATATGAAACATTTTCTATACGAGATATGTCTTAGAATCGGAGACATTTTTTTATAAGAAAAATGTCTCAGAATCAGAGATTTTTCTATACGAAAAATAATTGTCGGTTTTATTTTGACAAACAATATAAATATCGTCAGCCTTGACGATTTTCGTCATAATAGATGTTTTATAATTTAACGGCCGTTTCGTGCTTGCCGCTTCAGTTGTGATTAAGCAGTTATCCACATACCAGCATTCTGACATAAACGAGTGTTTTAAAATTGTTTGTTATTATTTATAGCGAAGCAACGAGTTATTTTAGTTTCCATGTTTTCAATTTTATTACATATTTTTTTATCTGAATATGAACAGTAGGGCGGCACTTTTTTAGCATTCAATTTATTTTTCGTGAATATGAACGGTAGGGAGGAACTTTTTTAGGAAAGCCATATATTAAAGGAAAATAATAATGGGTTACTTTTTAAACTGAAAATGATGGATCCTGGTTGAAAGGCCTATAACCCCCCAAAAAATGATGTTAAAATTTTTTTTTATTTTACATGAAAAAATCTTGTTAAAAATATTCTTACCAAAATGCGTGTAATTTTACAATTGATCTTTTTCGAATTACAAGGGCGATGCGTAAAACCCAATAAAACAATCTTGCGCCATATCGTGTGGAATACATCATATATATTAGGACGTCCCGTCAAATTTAAATTTTCTAATTTCATGTCGTTATACCAGCCAAACGATGGCCACGTTAGACCTGATTTTGGGAAAATTTATGAAAAAATTTTGCAAGGTCATCTTCAGTCGGCAACCAGCTGTCAAAGTTGGAAAAAAATACGTATTTTGACCAAAATTCATGTTTGAATTTTTTACCAAATCCCGCTAAAAAATTCGGAAATTTTACCGCACTTTAATGGAAAAATATTTAAAAAATTCCAAAACCGCGCTTTTGCTGAAAAATGCTGGAAATCCAGCGTCTGTGGATTTTGGTCCACAGATGCTGATTTTTTAACATAAAAATATTTTTTTATCCTTTTTATAAGTGTGTTATCTAAAAAATATAAAAACACTATTTTGGTCCGAAAATGCTGATCAGCATCTGTGTACCGAAATCGCACATCAGCATTTTTGGACCAAAGCCGCGTTTTTTTTTTTTTTAGATTACACACTTATAAAAAGGATAAAAAAAAATATTTTTTATGTTAAAAAATCAGCATCTGTGGACCAAAATCGCGGTATTAGATTCTTAAAAAAATTTTCCAATAAAGTACGCAAATTTTCCGAATTTTTGAGCCAGATTTGGTCAAAAAATTCGGACATGAATTTTGGTCAAAATACGTAATTTTTTCCAACTTTGACCGCTGGTTGCCGGCTGAAGATGACCTTGCAAAATTTTTTCAGTTTTATAGTGAGAATGCAGATTGTTTTTTGTCTCTCTTTGCTTTGCGTTTGAACTTTTGTTTGGCATTGCCAGAATTTTCCAATTATCTTTGGTGATGCCAGATCTACAAAACGGTCGATGGATTACTATGTCACTATGGGTATTACGACATAAAATTTGAAAATTTTTATTTTACGGGACGCCCTAGTATATATAACTGTTTTTTTTTTTACTGTATGTATGTTGAAATGCATTTATGTATTTTTTTATAATTTTTTATTTCTTCTTTTTTACATAAAAACAAACAAAAAAAAAACTAAAAAATCAACTCATGAGAATCCCATAAAAAAGTATGTTTGTTAGTTTAAGACCATCATGAAAATTCACATTTGAGTGTGTGTGTTTGTACTTATGTGTTGGTGTATTTGTAAAAGTTGAATAAAACCAGTACAAAACAACAACAAAAACTTTACTACACCATTTACGGATGTAATTCGTAAAAAGATTAATTGTAATTCGAAGATTACAGGTAATCAATCGTAATTCGAAAAAAGATAAATTTTTATTCAATAAACATCAATTGTAATTGGAATTAGATCAATTGTAATTCGAAAAAGATCAGTTACAATTTAAAAAAATCAATAGAATTTCAGTTAATTTATTTCGAATTAAAAAGAAATCTTCGAATTACAATTGATCTTTTTCGGATAACAGGTGATCATTTTCGAATTACAATTGATCTTTTTCGAATTATAAATGATCTTGTTCGAATTAAAATTGATCTAATTCAAATTACAATTGATCTTTTTCCAACAACAATTGATCTTTTTCGAATCACGATTGGAATTTTCAAATTAAAAATGGAATTTTCGAATTACAAGTATAATCTTCGAATTACAATTGATCATTTACATTATTTTCGAATTACTTCTGTAAATGGTGTAGTATTATAACAATCATACTTGCATGGTATGTGTTGAATGCATGTTTTATATTTGTGTGCATGTGTGTATGTATTGAATTTACTGTCATGGGAATAAAAATGCACAAACACATGCACACAGTGCATACAAAGAAACATTAAAACGAGTAAAGCTGTTGATGTTAAATGAACTTGTATCTGAGTATGGGTTTGTATGTATGTGTGTGTAGGTATGTGTGTTTAAATGTTGTTGTATGTTGTAAGTACCCGAGTAAAAATGAATACATATAATTTTACATTATTTGATGTATGTGTATATAGCCATATGAAATAATATGTTTTCATATCAAACAAAGTACATAATTATATCTCGCATTGAGTTTTTCCAAATTTTTTAAATGGAGTTATATAAAATTACATCTAATGATAACCATAATAATATATAAATACATGTGGGAGACATAATCATATGTGACACATATAACTTAATCTGATTGCATACATATTTATATGTGACTTAATATCAAATAACGTATACGAGCATATTTAAAAAAAATCCAATATCATTATATATATAATTATATATGACTTACAAGAAACCACCCGAGTAAAAAAGATCTGATATAATCATATATGCTATTATATAATTATTTATATTTATATATGGTTATGCATGAACATTGATATGGACATATAAGTTTATATATAGCATTGTATTTTTCCTTATTTTTTAATATGATAACATACATATTCATATCTATTGATATACCGATCTATATGAAATTAGATATGACATATAAGGTCCTGAATTTTTAGATATGGCAGATAAATAGATATATGATTTTATTTACATATAATTATATCCCGAAAAAAAATGTTAAAATTTTCTAATTGTAAGTCCCGGGCAATTAAAAAAAAATAAAAAATTTTCAAGTCCTAAAAAATTTTATGAAAATTTTCCAAAGTCCCGGACACAAAATTTTTTTTTGGCAATTTATTTTGGAGTAAAAAAGTCATTGAAAATGTTTTTAGGAAAAATTTTATTTTTTTCGAAAAATTTTTAAGTTCCGGAAAAATGTTTTTAAATGTTCTAAGACACAAACATTTTTTGGAATTTTTAAATCCCTTAAAAATGATTTTAGAAAAAAAATTGACAAATTTTTTATAATTTGCTAAGTCCAGAAAAAAATCCAAAGAATGCAATAAAAACTCTTCTAAATGATAATATATCCAAACTGATAAAATAATTTCTAATTTCACGTTTAAAATTCCAAAAAATTTTACCAAATTTCATCTTATTATATAAAAATTTATCTAATTTTAACAGATAAGATATGATTTAATACAATTAGATAGACCCATTTTTGGGATCAAACTTAATCAAATTTGATATTATTTTATCAAAAATAATAGAATTTGATATAATCGTATAATATTCGATCCGCCAATTTTCGGATCAAAATTAATATGGATTTACATAAAAGCATATCTGTTCATTAGAGGTGTCCTTAAAAACGAAAATCACCTTTTTATACCTGGTAGGGTCCTATATTGTTCTTTAGTATCTAAAAATGAGTGAGCCAAAATTTGGGGACAATCGGCTAAAAATAACTCGTGCCGAAAATGGATTGAAGTTTTGGGACATTCTTATAAGAACGAAAAACTCGTTTTTTCTAGTTTTTGGAAAAACATTGGTATTTGATATTTTTTGTTCAATTTTTTGTGAAATAATATAAAAATGGTACTAAATTACCTTTTCAAAACGACTAATAAAATTAAAATCGGATGAAAAATAAGCATTTTACGCATACATGCCCCAGACCATTGTATGGTTTTTAGAGCCAGAATTTCAAAATTTTCAAAATTTTAAGGCAAAAAATAGTAAAAATTTAATTTTACTTTATGATCAAATTGAAAACATGTTTAAGATTAAAAATAGCAGATATGGTAGTCAAGCTTTTTTTTTTATTTGGCGCGGGTAGTGATAAAATTTCCGCGGATTCCAAATAAAATGCGTTTTTCTACAATAATTAAGCAAATTTTTGAAAATTTGTGCTCTATTGTGCGGATCGAAGTGTAAAACGTAAATTCTGTAACTTTTGAGAAATCGGATATATGCAGATATTTTATATTATAGAAATGTATAACGTCTCAAATTTGTCATTTCACGTCGACGAAAAGGGGTTAAAGATGCCCGAATTCTCAAAAAATGTACAGAATTTATGTATTTCACTTCGTATAATACAATACAGAAAATTGTTTCCCATATTTGCTAAATTATTTTAGAAAAACTCATTTTCTTTGGAATCCGCGGAAATTATATCACTACCCACGCCAAATGAAAAAAAAGTTAGACTACCATATCTGTTAGTTTTTATCTATAACATGTATTTAATATAATTATAAAGTAAAATTTAATTTTTTTTATTTTTTTGCCTAAAAATTTTGAAAATTTTCAAATTTTGGCTTTAAAAACCATGCAATGGTCTGGGGCATGTATGCGTAAAATGCTTATTTTTCATCCGATTTGAATTTCTTTAAGCTTTTTGGAAAGGTAATTTATTACCATTTTCATATTACTTAACAAAAAAATTAACAAAAAATAGCATATACCAATATTTTTCAAAAAACTAGAAAAAACGTGATTTTTCATCAGATAAGAGTGTCCCAAAACTTCAATCCATTTTCGGCACGAGTTATTTTTATCCGATTGTCTCCAAATTTTGGCTCACTCATTTTTAGATACAAAACTACAATTTAGGACCCTACCACGTGTTAAAAAGTGATTTTGAAAAATTACCTTAGTCGTTAGGACACCTTTACTGTTCATATATAATTAAATATTGCGTCATATAACTTTTTTTACTCGGGCATTTGAAATTATATATGACTTACAAGAAACCATTTAAAACTATATATGGTTCCATCTTAAAAAACGAAAAAAAAAATTTTCAAATATAATTATATATGGTCGCAACTATAACTCTATATACAGTTATATAAAACTATACATGGCATCAAACATTTATTTTTTTAATATTATCAAAGATATAATTATAAATGGCTTATGAGATACCGTATATAGTTTTGTAAGGTACCATATAAATACAATTTTTTTTTAAACTCTATATATAATTTTAAATGGTGGCACATGTAACGCCATATAAAATGTTATACAATTGTATAAGGTAAAAAATATTTTTTTCTTTCACAATATTTTATATATAATTATGCATACTTTTATATGACAGTATTTCAATATTTTTTTTAATGTTGCATCATATATATTTTTATTTAACTATACAAGAAAGCTTGTATAATTATATATGATTCTCAAAGCACCTAAAATCAGTAAAAAAAAATATATATAAATTCTATAAATTTTTAAATAGAAACAAAATCTGTTTAATCCATTGTATTTTAAAACTTAAAAAATGCATATTGGATTTTAAAAGTTAAATGTTTAAAAAATGCATATAACTTAAATAGTTGTGTGTAACTTTATATAAGATCATATAAGATAATATATGATGCTTGGGGACCCCGAGTTCGATTCCCGGCTCAACTCAGAAAAAAACTATTTTTTTTTTAATTTTTTAAAAAAGAAAATATGTTTTTAAAGCTTTTTGTTTTTTCTAAACTTAAAAATATTGAATAATTAAATTTTTATGATAAAATCGAAAAATAAATATTATTTATTTATAGTTATATAATTTTATATATTACATCATATAAGTTAATATATGGTTCCTAGGGACCCTGGGTTCGATCCCCGGCTGAGCAAAGAAAAAAAGTTGTTTTTTTTAATTTTTTTTTAAAGAAAATATGTTTTAGAAGCTTTAATTTTTTACTAAACTTAAAAATATTGATTAATTTATTTTTTATGATAATATTTAGAAATAAATATTATTTATATATAGTAATATAACTTTCTATATTGCATCATATATGATAATATATAATTCTTGAGGACCCTGAGTTCGATTCCCGACTAAGTCAAGAAAAAAATTTTTTTTTTTTAATTTTTTTTTTAATCTAAATGATTTTTTAATGCGTTTTCGTTTTTCAAATTTAAAAAAAAATAAAATCCCTGAATTTTAACAACCCGAGTAAAAATTTTTATATGATGCAATACATAATGATATATAACACAATATATATTTATACGCAATTTAATCCGAATAATGGTGGATGTTTTTGAATTAAAAAAGATCAACTTGTATAAAATATGATTTGATTTTATCCGAGTTTTGACCAGACATTGACATATATTAGTGGATCTAATTAGATCTAATTGAATAAAAACATGTAAAATCCTGGTGTTTTTTGGTTTGGGTTGACCTGTGGTCAACGATACATTCACCAAACATATAATTTTCTTAAACAAAAAAATGTTCGGGTACGCTTCGAACCAGATAGGTGATATACATAACCCTAACAAGGAAATGTTTAGGAACATTTTAAAAAGTTTCTCATACTTTGCCTTAAAAACTTAGAAAATTGTTGGTTAAATGGAAACATATAGTGTTATATATGGAACAGAATAGGATATATCGTGAACCTATATTCAAAATATGCCAACTCAAATATGACGGAAATGAGTTTCCGATGGCAAATAGCTCCCCTATGTAATACCTATCTGCCATAAAAATTTGAGAGCAAAAAAGTAATTTGTTGTCGTTTTACATCCATTTTTGTTATTCTGCTAACTCAAAGTACATATTTTTTTGGTGAAAATAAATGCCAACTCCCATTGTAAATTTCCAAAAATTTTTCAAAATTTTTTTTAAAAAAAATTAGGCCACATATCTTATTGCATTTGCCATGCTGAACACGAATCTGGTACAGATTTTGATATCTAATGGCTAGTTTTCGAGATATTGCCATTTTTAAAATATCGGTTAATAGTGTTTGCAAAAAAAAAAATTGCTTATATAGATGTAACTTTCAAACTATTTATCAGATTGAAACATTATGAATGGGGCAAATAAAGTCAATGATATAATCTTTCAAAATAGCTAGTTTGGAGTGACCCTATTGCAATACACCGTGAATTACAGAGTGCCAAAGTTGACCACCCTGAGATTAAAAGGCTTTCGGAGCTAGTAACTTTTAAAAATATGCAAAGATTTTTAATTTTTTGTTCAGTTTTTGCAAATACCGTACTAAGGATAACAAAAACCAAAAAAAAAAAAATATTAAAAATTTTTCCAAAAAAAATATATTTTTATTTTCCGACAAAATATGCCAACTCTAAAAAAATATTTGTTTTTTGATATAGTAATAAATGCCATCTCAGAAAAATACGCAAACAAGTGCATGTTTATTTAATGTTTAACCATCAATATCTCTGGTTTTAAGAGAGCTAAAGTCCTCAGATCAAGCTCAAATCAAAGCTTTATTTGTTGCCAATAATTAAAAGTGTATTTGGTTCGAACTTATGTTAGCAATATTTTCAGATAAAATTATTTTTGTCTGAAAAAACTTCCGAAAAAAACTTAAAACTCATTATTTGGCCGTTGGTGAGTAAAAAAGTTTATACATGTTTTATACCATTTTAAAGGTATTTATATTAAATATATAACGGCAGAAAGAAAATTTGGATCCGATGAAAAATGTGAAGCTCATAAGCCAAAAACAGTTTTTACTTTAAAGCTTTATAACTTGGAAAATTAGGAGCATTGGAAGATGAAAATCATGTTGTTGAACTCAGTATTAAACCCCCTATTAGCTCAGCAAATAAACTAAAAAAAAAAAAAAAAATCACAAATTTTAGCAAAAATTTTCTAAGTCTTTTTTAAAATTTTGTTCAAATTCAAGTCGAATATAATTTGATGCAATCATATACCCGATAAGATAAACTGGATTTAATTATATATAAGTTAAACTTGATATAATTATATATGATAAACTATTTTCAAAAATTTTCTAAGTTTTTTTAAAACATAGTCTTTTAAAGTTGTCATTTATTAACAACGTCCGCTGTGTCAGAGGGTAGAGATTGCGATTACAAAACAGTTGGTAGCTGTTCGATTCCCCCGCTGCTCGAAGTTTTTTTTTTTTTTTTAAATAAATTTTAATTATATATATTTATATCTTAATATTGAAAAAAATTGTTTGGATAAAACTTTATCAGTTCTAAAAATAGATTTTATTGTTCGGATTAAATTATATATAGTTCTAAAAATAGATTTTTTTTTTCGGATAAAATTTTATCTAAAGTTTTTTGTAATATTTTTTTTTTCTTTCGTATGAAATTTTATCTTTTTTTATCCAGCTAAAAAAATCTTTTTTTTTTGTCTTGGTCCAATAAGATCCAACCATTTTTCGGATGAAATTGTATCCCACCGATTAAAACTGATCTAATTAGATAAACCCACTTTTCGGATCAAATTGTATCCGTCCGGTTAAAACTGATCTAATCTTAGCGATCCATTTTTCGGATCAGTGCTGATCTTTCAAATCTCGGATCTATCAACAGATCTGGAATAATATAAGAACATATATTGCTCCATACAAAAATTTTTACTCGGGTAGTTGATGTTTCATATACATTACATTAGTGTAGTTTATGCATGTTACAAGGAAATATTAAAATGAAAAAAACATAAATGTTTATTTTTACATTTTACTACTATTTTCTTTTTTTTTTAGTTTTTCAGTTTTCTTTTTTGTTTAGCTAAAGGTGTTTGAAAAAAAGTGTTTTTGAATGATTGTTAAGGAGTTAAGGAAAAAATATCCTTAAACAATTGTATATTTGTGTTATTTTGTTTTTTAAATGAGTCTGTTTTAAATTTTGTACAAATGAATCATAAATATTTTGAAAGAGCAGAATTTGAGACATTCTTCTTTAAGAAAAAGTCTCAGAATATGAGATACTTTTCTACAGATTCTTAGACTTTTTTCTAAGGTAAAGGTTTTTGATTCTAAGACACTTTTTTTAAAGAAAAAGTCTTATTGATAAAGATTACTCCAGCTCGAGGTCACATTTCTTTACTTATCAATACGATGATATTGTCAAAGTAAGAACTTCATAAATGTTACTTTGACAAGATTAAAGTAATTATTAGTAAAGAAATATGGCCTCGAGCTTGAATAATAATTATGTTTTATCAATTTAAAAACTAAAACAGAATTTTAAAAAGTCTATTTTGAATTTTCTTCGTGTCGAAAAAGTCTCAGATTTTTAGATATTTTAAAAATAAAATAGATTCTAAGACGTTTTTTATATACGAATAAAGTCTCAGATTTTGAGACATTTGTTTTACTAAAGAAAATGCCTGGAATCCATTTTATGACTACATAGGTTTGGGTTCTTTAAAAAAATAATAATAATTTGTTGGGAAACTAAAAATATATTGTTAAGAACTTAATAGAATTGTAAAAATTGTTCAAATAAACTCAAAACAAATAGTTTCTTTTTGGTCGACTGGTCTACAAGAAATCCTATGTGCAAGATTTTTATATTTTTTCTTAATAAGAAAAAATCGGAATGAGATGAAACCAAAATGAAAATTGACATATTCCATAAAAAAATCCTCAAGGGTTTGTTTTTGTCTCAGCGATAGATTTTTTACACGCATTTGAAGTTGGTGAACTTTTATTATATGTAACGATAAAAATAACACAGTGACACAAAATCGAACTTTCGGAATCGGAATGGGATGAAACCAAAAGCAAATGAAAGCTGACGTTTTCCATAATAAAACCCTCAAAACCTTTTTTTTTTAGGTCAGAGCTAGATTTTTTTTACACACATTTAAAGTTGGTGATTTTAAAGCATTTAAAGTTTTTGTGTACTAAACATGTCCTACTTTAAGGGCCCCTGATGGTGCCCTTATTGAACATGTAGGGTCCAGTTTCCAAACTTAAGCTCAAAATTACTTTAGCTATAACTGCCCGAGTAAAAAAAAATTGTATGGTAAAACATGTTATCTTATAAAATTATATATAATTTATTAGATCTGATTTTGCTAAATTTCATCCGAAAATTGGCCGCGCCAAAGTTATCTCATAACATCATATAATATATGAAGTTACAGTTTAATATTTGATTGTATGTGATTTCATCCGGAAATTGGCCGCGCCAAAGTTATCCCAAATTATCTATTATCATGATTTTGTATTAAATATGATATGATATGATGTAATTTCATCCGGAAATTGGCCGCGCCAAAGTTATCTTAAAATATCCAATATCATGATTTTATATTAAATTGTATATTATATAATGTAATTTCATCCGAAATTTGGCCGCGCCAAAGTTATCTTATAATATCTGATATCTTGATTTTATAAAAAAATTATTGGATACATTTTTATCCAAAAAATGTTTCTGTTTTTAGATTTATTTTTAGATATAATAATGTCAAACTGAAAATAAATAAAAAAAAAAAAAAAACTTCGAACGGACGGGGATTAGAACCACAAGTCTTTCGTTTTGTAATCGCAATCTCTACCCTCTAGACCAGCGGACGTTGTTAGCAAATAACAACTTTAAAAGACTTAGTTTTTAATAAATTGATCGTATCTAATTATATCAAGTTGATCTTACATATAGTAATATATGATTATATCCAATTAAATATGTTATTCACTTGTACACAATTTTCAAAAAGACTTAGAAAATTTTTGATAAAATTTGCAAAAAAAAAAAAATTGGAATGACGTACAGCGCTATTAGGGGCTTTCATGGTAAGCTTAAACAATAATTTTAATGTAGCAATATGCCTTATTTGCAAGTCATATGCTTCCAAAGTGAAATAAGACTTTGGCTTATAAATTTGAAATTTTTCATGGAATCAGGAAATCAGAATTAGATTTTAGATCGGGTTCCAAAAATCATTGATAATTTGATAATTTACACCAAATATAGCTATTATTAACTATATAAATGCAATATAAATTTTTAAAAATGATTGCAAAAATTCAAAAAGTAAAATTTTTTAAGTTCTAAAAAAATAAATGCAATAAAAAAGTGTTTTCCATTTTAAAAAAAATTAAAAAAATATATTTTTTTTCTGGAATTGAACTCGGGTTCCCAAAAATGATAGATAATTTTATAATAAATTAAATATAGTTATATATAACTATATAACAGCAATATAATTTTTTAAAAATGATTGCAAAAATTCAAAAAAAGAAAAATTTTTAGTTCTAAAAAAAATAAATGCAATAAAAGTGTTTTCTATTTAAAAAAAATAAAAAAAATATATTTTTTTTCTGGAATCGAACTCGGGTTCCCAAAAATTATAGATAATTTTATAATAAATCAAATATAGTTATATATAACTATATAAAAGAAAAATAATTTTTTTAAAATGATTGCAAAAATTCCAAAAATGAAAATTTTTTAGTTCTAAAAAAATTAAACGCAATAAAAAAGTGTTTTCTATTTAAAAAAAAATAAAAAAAAACTTTTTTTTTCTCGACTGGGCCGGGAATCGAACTCGGGTTTCCAAAAATCATATGTAATCTTATATGATACAATAAAAAGTTTTGTATAACCATATATGTTGACACACAAAAATAAATTTTGAAATACTGGCATATATAATTATATATGGCTAGTTGTTTGGTGAAAAAAATATTTTTTTTATACATGATTATATCAAAATATATATTCTATTACATATGCGACCATTTATAAATATATATTAAGTTTAGACGAAATTTGCGTATATATAGTACCATACAATCACAGATATGTTATCGTTTAAGACACATATAATTATATCTATTATTTTTGTTGGAAATTTTTTTAGTATGGAACCATATATAGTTTTAACTGGTATTATATTAGTCATATATAATTATACATAAATTGATACTGGATTTTTTGTTTAGTAAAGTCCTATACATAATTAGATATAAAGTCACGTATAATAATGTATGAAATCGGATTAAGTTTTATGTGCAACGTATGATTACATCTACCATTTATATTAATATATTATGAACAATATAATTAGATATGATTTTATATGACATCATTTAAAAAAATTGGAAAATTTCAAAGTGAGATATAATTTTATACTTTGACTCATATAGTTGTATATGGTTTTATGAAAACATATAAAATAATATACATTTATATAAATTCCTTTTTACTCGGGTGGTATGAATTTTGCTGCAATCAGTCCAGTACTTATTTACTGAATAGCCAAATTATTAAAATAAACCACTTTACATCGTTGCGTATGATTGTTATTTAAAGACAATTCTGATTAATTTTTATTAAAAAATAAAAATTGTTTTATTCGACCTTTAAAATATTATATTTTGAGGATGTTTATTCTGGCTCGAGGTCATTATTTTCTTTACTAATTAAAACCATGATATTCTCATAGCATAATTTTCAAGAAAATTATTTTTTTGTTTTAAATTTATTTATGTTGTTCATTTTTGCAAGACTTAATCAACACGTGTTTCGGAATTTGTCAAGATTCCATTGTCAAGATTATTTAGCAAAAATAGAAACGATTTACTACAAAGTAGCAAACGAGTCTAATGACAAATCGTTAGTGCACAAACTAGCATATTAATACATATTCGCCTCTATTCGCAATGAGAATTAGAAAGACGAAGAAATTGTACCATACTAATAAGGCAACGATTGTCAATAACCAACAAAAATATTTAAAACACTTTTACATACGATAGTCCATTGGACTACAACAATATGTTTTTTGTGTTGTTGTTGTGAGAAAAAACTCCATATTAGGGTTATTCATCACATGGCGTGCCAACCATTATGTTCAAATTCTGATTAATTTTTATTAAAAAATAAAAATTGTTTTATTCGACCTTTAAATAAATAAATTTAAAACAAAAAAATAATTTTCTTGAAAATTATGCTATGAGAATATCATGGTTTTAATTAGTAAAAAAAATAATGACCTCGAGCCAGAATAAACATCCTCAAAATTTAAAGACAATTATTAAAATAAACCACTGGACACCGTTGCGTATGATTGTTATTTAAAGGCAATTACAATATTAAACATACGCCACTAATACAGTTTCAAGCATTTATTATTATAATTATAATAAAATTTCACTAACTTCAAATGCGTGTAAAAAAAATCTAGCTCGGAACTAGAAAAAAGCCTTGAGGGTTTTTTTAATTACCAAGTTTTACTGGGTGCTGGGCTTCACACAGCCACTAGTAACCAAACAATTTTTTAAAACTGCATATAGAACTTATTGCCGTCCAGTCTACGATATGAGTAAGGTACAGTACAGAATTTTGATAAACTGTATTTTATTGTCTGAGCTCCTGTCTCAGAAAGCAGAGAAAAAAATAATTTGGGAAAAGTATGTGTTTAAGAGCTGCTGGCCAGCTTAATAATACTAAACGTCACCAAAAATGTAAACGAATCTGACAAATATATAACAAATTCTTCAAAGTGTATAAATCCATAAAAAAGGGCTGAAAAACTTTGGTTGTTAAAAAATTACGAATTTCAAATATGGCAAAAAAAATTATTTATATTAAAACGGGTGTAACTTTTAATCTTAAGAAAATTTCGAAAAAGAAATGGGAAATTGGAAATCGAAAAGAAAAGTAAATGTGCCATGTCTGACTTTTAAGCTAAAAAATCTACAATGTCCCCCCTACGCTAGCAATTTTTTTAAAATACGATATATTATAAAACAATGGTTTCCAACCTTTGATTCTCCCAATTTGAAGGTTCTAGGGGGGCAACGAGCAAATTTTCAAGATTTTTTTAATCAAATTTACTATAAAAACTATTTTTTTTGCAAAATTAACTATAAAAATCTTGTTAATTTCTTAACATTTTTACTAAAAACTTAATTTTAATGCTTATTTTACAAAACTTTGCTAAACAAGTAGTAATTTTTCATTAGATACAAAAATTAAAAAACTAACAAATCTTTCCTTAGTGTAGGGGGGACAAGTTAATTTTTTTGACTTAAAAGTGGGGCGTGGCGTAAAAAAGGTTGGGAACTATTGTTATAAAAGGTCATTAAAAAAATCTGAAAATTTCTCAGAAAAATTTCCCAAAAGGTACTAAAAACTGGGAAAAATTGGAAACATCAAAAAAAATCAAAGTGTCCGATTTGGCGTAACAAAAACCTCAAGGCTTTTTTAGTTCAGTGAAAGATTTTTTACACGCATTTAAAGTTGGTGAACTTTTATTATAAATATATTAATAATTATGTACTTGAAAACTGTATAAGTGGCGTATACCTAATTTTGTAATTGCCTTTAAATAACAATCATACGCAACGGTGCACAGTAGTTTATTCTTATATATTATGCAAAAAATTTGTTTTTGTTTATTACAAAAAAGGCAAAAAAAGCAGTTTTTTACTCAAAATAAATGATTTAGTCAAAAAATTTTTTTGTTTCAAAAATTACAATTAATAAAACTTGTTTTCATTTGTATTCAAAATATTCTGGGCATTGTGGAGGGCATTCATTTATTCGGCCAAGTCAAATTTAATGTTTATACTTGTTATAAGTACGATTTCTCATCGTGTATATTGTAAGATTCTTATCGAAAAATTTCTGAAACATTTCGGAAAGATTTTTGATAACATTTTAAACGATTTTTCCAGAAACCGTTTTGCAGTGTTAGTAGAGGATTAGGTGCGCGTATGATATTTATTCTAGTCAAACAAAATACTCCTACCAATTTTTTACAATTTTTGTTATGCCCTCCACTCTTGTGATAGAGGGTATATATAAGTATGTCGTTCCGTTTGTAACCTCCCGAAATATTGATATAGAACCCCATAAAGAACATAAATTCATGATCCTCTATCGATTTTAAGCCGATCCAGAGATTTATTTCCGTCTGTCTGCCAGCTGAAAACACGCTAACTTTTCAAAGACTTTACGTAAGTTTTGGAGTTAAAAAACACGCTAACTTTCGAAAGTCAATCGTAAGGCTGTTATAGCTTGGCAAACTGGTTCAAAAGTTATGAGCAAAACCGAGAATTTCAGATTTATTTCACCTTAAATGCACTTGTTGAAAAAACCGTAAAACAAGCTTTACAAACATTGGTGAGTCACAAAAATATTTTAAAACGTATTTTTGACACTCAAAAATTATTTTACACTAAAAAAAAAATTTATTCGAAAAATTTCTTTTTTTCAAAAAAAAAAAAAAATACACTCAAAATGGAAATTTAGAAATTTTTTTCTTTTTTTTTACAAAAATTTAAAAAAAAATGTTATTTACTTAAAATAAAATATTTTGAATCAAAATTGTTATCTTTTTTTCACGTTAGAAAATTCACTATCACTTAAAAATGCATTCTGGAGGGTATTCATGGGTTCGGCCAAGTCGAATTTAACTTTTCTACTTGTTTTTTTTTTTTCAACAACATAGTTTGTTTTGCAGCTTTAATATTTAACGAAAAGCCCTTGAACAACCACTTGAACATAATATAAACGAAAAAGTTATTGTGTTGCATGTGCAAAGTATACACTGTAATTCATAGAAAAAATGGTAGTTAAAAAAAATGTTGAATAAAGCTTAGCCGAGTTCATCAATACGCTACACAAAATAAAAATTTAATACCTTTCAACCTCAGAGTGAAAGTTATCGAAATATAGTTTCAGGACCCCATAATGTAACTAATATCAGGATTATGATCTATTATCGATTCTAAGACGATCTGGCTATGCCCTTCCGTCTGTGGAAAACAAGATGCAGAACAAACTCAAAGAGCTACACCCTGAATATTGGCGCGAATAAGTCAATTGACAAAAACTTATAAAGAGAAATACCGTCCCCGGTACATTGAGTCGTCCTAGACCAATATTTTACAAGATGTTACAAACAGAATGAAAAACCTTTACACATAAAACCTCTACAAATAAGTGCAGGGCATAAAAAAAACGCAAAAAACCAACAGAAACTTAAAAAAAATATAGAAAAAAGAAAAACTTTAGAAAAAGTTACTGACAAACTTCTCCTCATAAAGTTTGTATAAACGTGCTTAAGCAAAAGTAACAACAACATTTAGAAATTGTTCCAGAAAAATGAAAAAAAAAAAAACTGAATCTGAAGCTGTCGAAGGAGGAATTGAAAAGGATACAGCCAGAACAATAGAAATTTGTTTTTGTTTAAGGTTGTACTAAAAGTACTGAAAAAAAATTTATTGTATCAAGAGTATGAGCTCCCAATGAAATAGTAGGTGGATTTCTCTTTATTATACTGACAAACAATTATTATAAAGTTACTTACTCTTTTCATACTCTTTTAATGCTTTTTATTCATACATACATTCATTCATACATGCACAGATGGATGTGTTTCTTTTACATTACAAGAACTGTTATATTCTTAAATTATATATTTTTCAAATACACTCTTAAAACTGCGGATAAAATCACAGTGCATTATTTATACCCTACACCACACTGTGGTACAGGGTATAATGAGTTTGTGCTGATGTTTGTAGCTACCCGAAATATTGGGCCTAGACCCACTTTTAAGTATACCGATCGACTTAGAATCACTTTTTGAGTCGATTTAGCGATGTCCGTCCGTCCGTCCGTCTGTCCGTCCGTCCGTATGTCTGTCCATGTAAACGGTGTAAACACGATACAGGTCGCAATTCTCGATCAATTGACTTGAAATTTAAAACTTAAGCCTCTTTTGGCCCAAGCACGAAGCCTATTAAAATTGGAAAAAATCGGTCCATATTTAGACCTAGCCCCCATACAAAGGTCCTCTTTAGTTTTGGCTCAAATGACTCTAATAGTCGCATTTTAATAGGTATCTTTTCAAAATTTGGCAGGAATTAATGTTTTATACACACAAATCACCATTCCGAATTTTAAATTTTAATCGAACCAGTTCTTCTAGTACCCCCCATACAAACCACCTTCCCGATTTTCACATAAATCTCTCAATTTTCATGAAAATAGAAAATATTTAATTAAAATTCTGTTTGTGTATGTTAAACGCGTACTTTAATAACCTTATCAAATCTAATTATCATCGGACCATTTTGGACTTAGGTCCCATGTGGAAATTTCGCCCGATATTCAGTTGAAGCGATTTATTGTCAACAAAAAGAAGCCTATTCCACTCAAATTTGATTAGTGATTGCTTTTTACACTTATTAAAGATTTGACAAAATATAGATCTAATAAGTCCATGTTTGAACTTGGGAGCCATGGTCCGGGAAACTCTGGTGTAGGGTATTATATGGTCGGTCTTGACCGACTATAATTTTCTTACTTGTTTTTTATGTCAAATAGGGGACAATGTGTAATATTCCTCATAAAATGTGTAAATATACTATAACTAGCTTCACCCGGTCCGCTTTGCTGTTCCTAAGAGAACATCTGTTTCATAGGATTTTTTTTCACTTCGAATAAAAAAAAATCATCAATTCACCGTTGTCTGACGAGAAAAACAAAAAAAAAAACAAGTAAAAAAGTTAAATTCGGCCTTGCCGAATGTAGTGATACCCTCCACAATTTCAAAAAGATTATTGCAAAAAACTTTATTTAAAAGGAAATTACTTTTGAAAAAAATTTTTTTTTTGAAAAAAATTTCCGCGAAAAAAAAAATTTTGGTAAAAAAAATCCGCGATTTTTTTTTTTTTTTGTCAAAAAATATGTTCGTACTTGTTTAAATACCATTTGGTGTTCAATTATGTTCACATATGTCAACCAGAAGCCGAATTAAAGCATTTTGTATTTTTAGGTTATGTTGAATGTACTGAAATTTTGGAGGTGTGCTTACATTTTCGTTCATAACTTTTGAACCAATGAACCGATATCGCTCAAGAGCAATACCAAACTTCTCGGGAGAACTTCCAATAAATATGTTAAGTTTCAGTCATCTCTGTGCAATAGCATGTCCGCGAGAGCATTTTCCACAGACAGACAGACAGACGGACAGACGGACATCTCTAGAATGTCTTAAAATCGATCGGGCGTCATGAATATATATACTTTAGGGGGTCCCAGACCGATATTTCGATGAGTTACAAACGGAATGACAAACTTATATATACCCTCTATCACTTTGTGGAGGGTATAAAAATATCGAAAAGCTATAAAATGATCAAATTACTTAGTTTTTCCCGAACAACTTCAGCCGATTTGTCAACAATAATTCGATTCGATCACATTTATATCGAAATCATATTTTCGTTTCGATCAATTTTTTAATTTGTTTTAGAAGAAAATTTTACATATTCGTATATTCGTACATCAATAAAGACTCAGATTCTAACACAATTGTCGTATAGAAAATATCAGATTCTGAAACATTTTTCGTAAAGAAATCCTTTTTATGTAAGAAAAATGTCTCAGAATCTGAGACTTTCTTCCTAGAAAAAAATTTTCAGATTCTAAAATTTGTTTCCCACTTAAAAAGTATCAGATCCAGAGACCTTTTACTATAGAAAAAGTTCTGTAACTCCAAAACACTTTCCAGATTCTGAGATTTGCTTCTTAGAGAAAAATTTTATATTCTGACACCTTTATTCATAGAAAAAGTATCAGATTCTGAGACCCATTTCCTGCAGAATGTCTCAGATTCTCAAACATTCTCATATTCTAATAAATTTTTCCCATTGAATCTCTCAGTTTCTGAGACATTTTTTCTATAGAAAAAGTCTCAGATCTTGAGCCGTTTTTCCTATATTTGAGAAATTTTTCCTATAGAAAAAGTGTCAAACTCTGAGACATTTTTCCTGTAGAAAAAGTTTCTGATTTTTAGTCGTTTTTTTCTTTAGAAAAAGCCTCAGATTCTGATACATTTTTCCTATAGAAAAATTCTCAGATTTTGAGACATTTTGCCTATAGATTCTGAGACATTTTTTTCTATAGAAAAAGCCTCAGTTTCTGATGCATTTTTCCTATAGAAAAATTCTCAGATTCTAAGACATTTTTCCTATAGAAAAAGTTTTAGATTCTGAGAAATTTTTCCTATAGAAAAAGTCTCAGATTCTGAGACATTTTTCCTATAGAAAAAGTCTTAGATTCTGAGACATTTTTCCTATAGAAAAAGTCTCAGATTCTGAGACATTTTTCCTATAGAAAAAGTCTCAGATTCTGAGACACTTTTCCTATAGAAAAAGTCTCAGATTCTGAGACATATTTCCTGTAGAAAAAGTCTCAGATTCTGATCCATTTTTCCTATAGAAAATTCTCAGATTCTGAGACATTTTTCCCTATAGAAAAAGTCTCAGATTCTGAGACATTTTATCCTATAAAAAAATTTCTCAGATTCTTAGACATTTTTCCTGTAGAAAAAGTCTCAGATTCTGATCCATTTTTCCTATAGAAATAGTCTCAGTTTCTGAGGCATTTTGCCTATAGAAAAAGTCTCAGATTCTGAGAAATTTTTCCTATAGAAAAAGTCTCAGATTCTGAGACATTTTTCCTATAGAAAAAGTCTCAGATTCTGAGACATTTTTCCTATAGAAAAAGTCTCAGATTCTGAGACATTTTTCCTATAGAAAAAGTCTCAGATTCTGAGACATTTTTCCTATAGAAAAAGTCTCAGATTCTGAGACATTTTTCCTATAGAAAAAGTCTCAGATTCTGAGACATTTTTCCTATAGAAAAAGTCTCAGATTCTGAGACATTTTTCTCAGAGTCTCAGATTCTGAGACATTTTTCCTATAGAAAAAGTCTCAGATTCTGAGACATTTTTCCTATAGAAAAAGTCTCAGATTCTGAGACATTTTTCCTATAGAAAAAGTCTCAGATTCTGAGACATTTTTCCTATAGAAAAAGTCACAGATTCTGAGACATTTTTCCTATAGAAAAAATTTCAGATTCTGAGACATTTATCCTATAGAAAAAGTGTTAGATTCTGAGACCACAAAGCGAACTTCCAAATTCTAATTGCATTAGTCCAAGTAAAAATAAGATGTGTGGATGCGGTAAAGTCGTCGGTATTTGGAAAAGGGACCCATAATCGGAAAAAGAGACTTAGGTTCCAAGAGCACAAGAGCTTTTAAAAAATATTTACTCTTGATTTGGGTGGTTTTCTAAAAGGAAGACAGAGTTCTCAGAACTTAAGGAAAAAAGTCTTTAGAATCGGTGCGATTTTCAAAAAAAAATAGGTTTGTTTTGTGTTTGTTCCTGCAAAACTACTACAACTGTTCCTGCAAAACTACTACAACTGCTTATGTCAGTTGTTTTTTAACAGTTGTTTTTACTGAAATACAAGTTAACCCGAAATAACAAAAATTCTGTTAATTCAACCAAAACTTTTTGAGTGTTAACACATTCGTCATAATTTTTCTTTTTGAGTTCGAGAAAAAATGGTTACACTGCACATAACTTCTTTTCATACCTTTTTTAGTATGACTATTATAAAGCTACTTTTACTAACTTTCGAACCAATCAAGATATCAAAAAATTGGTCATTGACCAATAGGGGTACTTAAAGACACAATACAAAAAATATATAAATTACACTTGACTCCATTTTTAAGAGCAACGACGATATGGCACCCGAGCATCAAAAAGAGCATCTAAGTTTTAGTTCCAACGGCGCCCCGTATGTGTGTACATGTGCAAATTTATTTTACACACAAAATGTGTAAATTTAGAATGTCGCTGAAAAGTGTTCCTATAAAATTTTTTGAGTGTTTGTAATGAATTTTTACAAACATATCGCTCGGAAAACAGTTATCTACCATCATTAAAGTGAATTTTTTCCAAAAATTTATTAAAGTGTACACACACAATCACTTATACATATACCCACACATTCATAGATCTACATTCAGACCAAACAACCGACTGACAGTTAAACAGATAACAACAGTAGCAAATAAACAAAGAAACGAACGAAAGAACGAAAAAAATTTAAGAAAGTGTGATGTTGCAGTCAGGTCATATACTACAAGGACGTTCGGTTATAAATTTCTTTGTATGTATAAGTGTTTGTTAAATTATGTAGTGTTTGTTTTTATGTGTAATATTTTAGTGCTGGTGTGTGTAAGCGAATGTATA
The DNA here is from genome assembly GCA_963921195.1 of Pegoplata infirma. Taxonomy (NCBI): domain Eukaryota; kingdom Metazoa; phylum Arthropoda; class Insecta; order Diptera; family Anthomyiidae; genus Pegoplata; species Pegoplata infirma. The sequence continues at coordinate 32,952,329 of OY992539.1, forward strand.
ACAGTTATGTTATGCTTTATCTTTATGTGTATGTAAAGGAATTTATTTTTATTTTTTATATTTTTTTTTTGTGTGAAATGTATATAAAATGATTTTTTTTGTTTCTTCTTCTGTTTGACTTACAAAAAAAAGTGTAAAACCTTTGGGAAAGGATATGCAGCAGAAGGTTTTTTATTCATAAAGTTAAACACATTTTAATATAAATATATACACTCAAAATAATCACTCTGTTAAATTACAGAGATACTCTGCTGAGCCAGCAGAAAATACCATAGATTTCCAACCAGCAAGATTTTTTGTTATTTTACGAAGAAAACTCTGTAAAATGATTTCGATAAAAAAACCTGTAAAATTACAGAATTATCTGTAAAATATTGATAAAAGCGACCAGAATTTTACTATTTTATTTACTATTTGATTTCTGATCAATTTCTCTTTCCTTAATGTGCAAGTAGTGTTGACAATTGGAAAATGCCACCGAGTAAATTTGCCCGCTTTAATGCTTCCAAATTGTAAATTTACTTTTTTTTATTTTTGTGAAAATTACGATGTATTTTACGAGTACCTCCAATTGTACCCGACATCCTCGTAAAATTTACCAGGTTTTATTGTAATTTAAGACCCTTTTTAAAAAGCGGTTGAAATATTTGGGAGTTTTTTGAAGAGTTTTTTATTTAAAAACTGCATTACAGAGCAATAAGTAAAATTACAGTTGAAATTTAGTATTTTGGTTACGAGAAAATGTATAAAATCTGTATTTTAACAAAAAACTCTGTTTATTATCTGTAAAATAGAGATTACAAAGTAAAAAGTAAAATTACAGATAAAATTTTGTTTTTCGGTTACAAGAAAATACAAAGTATATCCTTAAAATCTGTATTTCGACAGATAACTTTGTCAAATGTCCGTCGAATTGAGATTACAGTCATTTTACAGAGTTTTTAACAGAGTAATTATTTTGAGTGTATAAACAACCCAGCAAACATAACTTCGGAGATCTTCTGAAAGATTTATTTAAAAAAAATCAGAAATTTTCACACAAGATTTATTAAATCTTAAATTAAAACAAACAAAAATATTACAAAGTTGGACAAACCCATATTATTTCTCAAATGTGTGGGGCTGCTCGGTCCACTTATCCGCATTATTTTAGAATTTGGAATTTTTAAAAGACATGAGCTGTGGTCCGTTGTGAGGGTTAAACTTATTGGCAATGCTGTTATGATCTTATACAATTTACTGGGTACGAAAGCTTTCATAAATACATACACTTTCATACATACATTTATACGTACATATGTATGTATTTGTGTTTATGACTGTATATGTAAATGTTTTTATTAACGTTTGTTTCTGTCACAATATTTATTTTATAATGATGTAGCTTTTCTGTATGTCTGTTTTTATACCCTCCACTCTAGTTATAGAGGGTATATATTAGTTTATAATTCCGTTTGTAACACCTCGAAATATTGATCTAGGACCCCATGATCCTTAATCGATTTCAAGACGATCTTTCCATGTCCGTCCGTCTGTCTGTTGATAACTCGCTAACTAATGAAAGACGTTATGGAGGATGCTGAAGTTTGGCACATATGTTAGTCATTTACCTGGTCAGGTTGATATTGTAATTCATCCAACTCGGTCCAGTGGTTCAAAAGTTATAAGCAAAAGCGTGAATTTCGGAAAAGATTTTTCGCGAATTTACGAGATAAAAAACACACTAACTTTTGAAAGGCAATTATAAAGATGCTGAAGCGTGGCATATATATTTTTCGTTCCTCTGGTCTGGTTCGTATTGAATTTCCGCGAAATCGTATCAGTCGTTCAAAAGTTATTAGCAAAACCGTGAATTTTAGAATAGTTTCACCTTAAATTCACGACCCGGTGAAAAATTAGCATATATGGTAAAAAACCGAGCTTTAAAAAAAAAACAAATTTTAAAAACATTAGTAAGCCACAAAATTACTGTACAAAATTACTTCACTCAAAAATATTTTTACACTTAAAAAAAAACACTCGAAAAATACTTTACACTCAAAAAAAAATTTGAATTTTTCTTTTTTTTACAAAAATAACTATTTCTAATTTAAATTATTAATATTTTGCACGTTACAAAATTTATTATCCTTTAAAAATGGCATTGTGGAGGGTATTCAAAGATTCGGCTAAGTCGAATTTACATTTTCTGCTTGTTATGTATTTATTTTCTCTCTGTATTTACAGGATAAGGTCATAGAATTCATTGAAGGGTAATATAAAATATGATATCGAGGGCCTATATTCAAAACCCTCTATCTTAAAAAACACAACTTTTCAGGAGAGCCAAAAAACTGTTTATTTCGCGTATTGTAAGAGTAATTAAAATTCGATATTCTACAATATTTTTTTAAATCAACTACTGAATCTCACATATAATTAGTTTTTAAAATTTCGCACTATTGGGGATATTATGAAAGATAGAGGGTTTTGTTTCTCAAAAATATTAAGTATATGAATGAAAATGATCAGATAGAGGGTTTTGCATTTTAATAATAATGAATTATTATGATTTCATTTACGACATCGGTAAATTTTTAACGTGATTTATTAATGATAACGGCTTATAAAGAATTCCGAAGTCGCGGTTTTGGTCCACAGGTGCGGATTTTTGAGACAAAAAATATTTTTTTACCGAATTCATCTTAAAAGATGACAAACTGTTGAGTATGTTATGTAAAAAATAGTCAAAAATTAAAAACGCGATTTTGGTCCACAGATGCTGATCAGCATCTCGATTTTTAAGATTAAAATTTTTGTTTCATAATGTACACAAGACATCAAAACTTTGAGCCATATTTTTTAAAAAAGTCAAACAAGAATTTTGAGAAAAAATAAGCATCAGTGGACCAAAATCTTAATTCGGGAATTTTGTTAACAAATTCATGTTCAGCATGCAAAAATTAATATTAAAACATGTAATGCATAATGAAATTATTAAAAAAAAATATTTATAAATTAATTATTTGAAAAGATAGAGGGTTTTGCATTCAGAAAAATTAATTGTGTAAGAGATAGAGAAAACCAAAAATGCAAATAAAATAGCAAAAAAAAATATTTTTGTTCTGAATTTTACACCATAGATGAGGGCAGTTTTACTGAATATTTTGCCATCAAAAAGTCATTTTCGTGAAAATGGAAGATAGAGGGTTTTGAATATAGGCCCTCGATATAATGCTTCATGAAGACTTAAATAACAGTCTCCGCTTACGCCTGTCCATACGAGAAAATGAGCCGGTACTATGACTGATCCTGGATTTCTTAAGTGTAACACAGAACATCTCTACACCATTTACACTACATATATAGAATTTCATTCACATTAATAAAACATATCACCAATAATGGAGGGGGAACATAGTATGGTTGATTAATTTGATTTTTTGTGATTTGATTTTGTGACAATCCTACTATGATCTTCAACAATTTATAATAACAATTTTTTATTATACTATGATCAGTAAAGATCATAATATGATCGCTACAATCATGTTATGATAAAATTATCAATCATACTATGTTGCACTTTCATTATGGTTGACGCAATCATGTTTCTTCTCTGCGATATTTACGGATTTTATAACATAAATTTTTCTCAGATAGTGAGATATTTTTTCTATAGAAAAAATTGCCACATTCTCAGATTCTGAGAATTTTCTAAAGAAATTTTTTTTTAGAAAAAGCCTTATATTATATTGAGATACTTTTTCTATAGAAAAATTCTCCGAATCCGACACATTTTTCAAATTCTTAGATATTTTTTCTATAGAAAAAGTCTCATATTCTTACAGTTTTGTCTATAGAAAAAAATCTAAGATTCTGAAATGTTTTTTCTATAAAAAGGTTTCAGATTCTGAGATATTTTTTCTATAAAAAAGTCTCAGATTCTGAGACATAGACAAATTTTTAGATTCTTAAACATAGAAAAAGTTTCAGAGAAAATCTCCGATTCTGAGACATTTTTTCTATAGAAAAGTCTCAGATTCTAAGACATTTTTGCTAAAGAAAAAGATTCAGATTCTGAGACAATTTTGCTATTGAATAAGTCTGATAGTCCTAGATATTTTTTCTATAGAATAATTCTCAGGTTCTGAGACTTTTTTCTAGAGAAAAAGTCTTTTCCCTGAGATATTTTTCCTTTAGAAATATTTTTTCCTGTAAAAATCTCACATTCTAAAACATTTTTTCGATAGAAAAAGTATCAGATTTTGAGATACTATTCCAATAGAAAATGTTTCGATTCAGAGACATTTTTCCTAGAGAAAAAGTCTTAGATTCCTATAGAAAAAGTCTCAGACTATTAGAGATTTTTCCTATAGAGAAAGTCACAAATTCTGAGACATTTTTCCAATAGAAAAAGTCTCAGATTCTGGGACATTTAGAGTCGAATATGTATTAATATTTTATTTTGATCATTAACGATTGTCATTAAGACCCTTTTGCTACTTGTAGTATAGGATTTTTATTTTTGCTAAATAATATTGACAATGGGATCTGACAAATTCCGAAACTCGTGTCGATTAAGTCTTGCAAAAATGACCAGCATAAACAAATTTAAAACAAAAAAATAATTTTCTGGAAAATTATGTTATGAGAATAACATGCTTTTAATTAATAAAGAAAATAATGACCTCGAGCCAGAATAAACATCCTCAAAATATGATTATTATTATAATTATTTTTATAACCTCCAACTAAAGTATGGGGGTATACTCACTTTGTCATTCCGTTTGTAACGCATCGAAATATCGGTTGGGGACCCCATAAAGTATATATATTATTGATCTATGATCGATTCTAAGACTTTTCTAGAATGTCCGTATGTCCGTCCACGATGCAGCCCAAAATAAAAGAGACAGACTCGTTAAGTTTGGCAGGAATATGTCTGTTGGTCCTAGGCAGTTTAAGTTCGTAAATGGGCAAAATTCCACCAGGGGGAAAAAGTTCCCCCTTGAATATCTTAACTAACCTCTGAAAAACGCCGTATTTTTACAGGTTTTTTTGTATTTTTGTTAAGAAAATATAACAATTTGATGCCAGAAAAAGTTCAAGGTGCTGCACTTGGACTTAGGAAATAAAAAAAAATATTTTTTGCCCTCCCCCTTTTGTGGGCGTGGATTTTAAAAATGTTTTTAAATAATTATAAAATTGTATTACTTAAGCTCAAAAAGCACAATAAATGAATTTGTAAACATTTACCGCATGGGTTTATGTGTCCCCAAATGACCCCTTCTGATATCCCATCCCAAAAAAACGCCCCTGCAATTTTTTTCTTAAATTTTTTAATTTTTGGAGGGTACTCTCACTTGTTTTAATTAAATCTAAGAATTTTTTTAATATTTTTTTTTTTGTGTAAAATCAGTCGTTCTTTCTTCTGTTTTTGGTCCAGTTCCCTTCATTATTTTTTTTTTCTTACCCGGGTAAAAATTAAATATATATGAAGATATATGGATCATATAGGGATTTATATAACCATATATTACCATATATGCCTCCATACATGTTCATATATGATCTGATCCGAAAATTGGCCCGATATGAGGTCATATCCGGCCAATTTTCGGATCAGATCATATATGAACATATATGGAGGCATATATGATAATATATGGTTATATAAATCCATATATGATCCATATATCTTCATATATGATCATATATATTTCATTTTTAGCCGGGTATTTTTCTTTTCTTTCCTTCTTCTTTCCTTCTTTTTTCTTGTTTTCGAAATCTGTCTGGGATCCTGGATCCAATTCTACTTTATGTGCTTCGAGCTCGATAAATCGATGATTCCCACATTTAAATAAAACTTCTTTACATCTTCAATTAATTAATTCAATCTATGAAATGTGTATTTCTGTTATGGATTTTTCTCCCACTCACTTTTTCTAAGAAAATATTACATTACCCGAGTAAAAAAGAAATGATATAATCATATACAATATTGTATAGGAATATAGACTTGTATATGTTTATATCCGACACTATATGTTTCTAGATAAAATTATGTATTGGAAAAAATATTTAAATAATTTTTAATATAGTCTGAGATAAAGTTATATATTATTATATGTGGTCACATATATTATTTTATATGCTGTATATAAATATACAAGATTGGCCAAATTAAATACAACTCCGCATATAAATATATATGGTACCATGTCAAATAATATATTACATCAAAAAAGCAAAAATTTTCTAAGTTAATTTTGATAATATTTTATGTAATTTTATACAAAAAAAAATCAAAATTGTTAAAGAAAAACAAATAATATAAATTATAACAAAAATTAATTTATATTTTTACTAAATTAAAATGATTAAAAAAACAAAACTTGGAAGATTGTTGCTAATTCTAATTTTAATATAACCCAAAAAGAAAAAACCCTAAATGAATTCAATAACTACATAAAAATATTTGTTTTAAGTTTTAAAATTTATGGTCACAATTGACCTCAGAGTCTACGTTTGTTGACGTATAACCGAAATTTACGGGGAATTCCCGTAAATTTTCGATCCCGAAATCCCGGGAAATAGAGCGGGAATTCCCGGGAATTTTAATTTCTTTGAAATTGTTGTTTTTTCGACTTCTATTGATTATTTTGTATGTGATTTTTTTAGAAAATTTATTAAAATTCTTAATAATTGATAGCAGAAACGTAAGCAGGCACCAGGAGGGCTTAAAAAGTATTCCAGAGACCCCTTCTAAATTAGATCTAAATCTTCGATAGGATATAATTATCAGAACCAGTTCCTTTTTTTAAAAGCTGAAAAGTTTTTTTTTGTTTCTATAGAAAATATTTATGTCTGTGGACATGATTCTTTTTAAATCGATAAATTGATATAAAATTTGTGCAAGGAATGACTCTGAAATTACCAAGTTTTTCTTTTAGAAAGCAGAATTTTTAAATTTTTTTAATAACTTGTTAAGGCAAATTTTCTTATAATTTCATCTCTTTGAAACAGTTACATTCAGTTTCAGAGACATAATTGAGAAATTCCTCTGAATCAGGAATCAGGAATACATGTATTTCTTTCAAAAAATACATGTATTTTGAAAGGTAATTTTAAAAAGTGCTCTTTTACCACCACTGCAAGGGCTGGCAAGTAAGACTTTAATTACCACTATTAGTGGTATTCAGAGTCTTACTTGCCAGACCTAGTACTGGTGGTAAAAGAGCACTTTTTTCAAATTACATTTCAAAACACATGTCTTACTTGCCAGACCTAGTACTGGTGGTAAAAGATCACTTTTTTCAAATTACATTTCAAAACACATGTATTTTTTGAAAGAAGAACTGTTTTGCTACATTGTCAGGGCTGGAAGCAAGACTCTGAATACCTCTAATGTGTTTTAGAGGCAAAACTTTGAGAACCAATTGTTATAATTAACTGAGATGAATAAGAATAAATGATTAATTTTTATTATTAAAACAGATATAGTGAGGTGAAGGAACATATTCCCTTAAAAATACTTTTTAAAAGACTTCGACATATTTGGGCAGTTTTTTTTTATAAAAACCGTGTAACAAAAATTGTTATTTTTTTCTCGAAACTTATTTTTTGTTGTTTTAAGAGATAAGATTTTTATGGTGGTAATAAACATTATAAATACTGTAATCGCATTCATATGGTTTTTATACATTTTTTTGACAAAAAATTTGAGTTTTTAGTTTTTACGGGAATTCCCGGGATCCCGGGAAATTTAAAAATGAATCCCGCTTTCCCGGGAAATGAAAAAGTCCGGGAAAAGAAAAACTCTACGTATAACGTCAGCAGCCACTTACAACCTAATGGTCCAAATTTTATTTAAAAAATTTTTATGAAATATCAGATTATATAATTTTTAATATAATTTGATAAAATTTTACAAATCCACATTAGACCAAAATTCGGATCTAATTAAATCTAACAATATCATATATGATATTATTAGACAATTTTAGATAATTTCTGATACAGCCAATTTTGAGATCAGATTAGATCAATTAAGAGCTGCTACCAGATTAATTAAGATATAAATTCATAAAGGACCAGATTAATTTTTTTACTCGGGTAATACAAATCTAATTGTAGCAAAGTCACTTTAAGAACCTCGACCCATATACAATTGTATAAATATATACGAAATGTATGTGTATGTAAATAGTTTATACAAAATAAAATAACCTTGTATTAAGGTTTTAGCAAATATTGTAACTACAAAACACTAACATAATTTCACACTTTAAGACGTATATGTAAATATGTGTATTAGGGTGGCACATATTTTGACTTCACTGAATTAAAATGCTCCTACCCTTGATTAGTTTCTTTTTGCATAAATTTCAAAAACCAAAAATTAAAATTTTAGGGATCAGTACAGATCTTTCAAATCTCGGATCAGTACAGATCTTTAAAATCTTAAATCAGATATGATATATAAAAATATATATCAGCATTTTTACTGAGGAAATCGGAAAAACTTTCAGATGAGAAGAACTTCTGGGATTATTGAAAAATATCTACGAATTTTTGAGCTGAGCTTCAGAAGATATTTCTGATTTTTTTTTTTAACAACTAATAAGCTGATTTTAATGAAATATTTAGAAAATTTTGACATTTATGAAATTTATGATATGTTGTTTAGCATAAAAAACTATGAGTATGGACCGAAAAAATTTTTGTTACACGAAAAGTTATAAAAATAAAAAATTGTGATAATTAATTTCTTTGTCCCAAAACTCATACACAAAATTTTCCAAGAAATTTTTTATTTTTTCTAAGTGGCTTAACTTAAAGTAAATGGTCAAGAAATTAAAATCTCGCAATTTTTTATTGTCTTAACATCATATTTATCATATTTCTGAATGTTGCTTTTTGCCAAAAGAAATTCAAGCAATCAAATTCCACAAAGTGCAAAAAAAGGGTCACCCTATTGTATATACAGAACCTACTGGCTCCCCTAGAAAGAGAAAAAAAGTCAAACAAAACTACCCTCAAAAGTCATGTTAAAACTCGTACTTAATAAATGGCCTTGTCAATATGTCACTGTAAAAGTTGAACAAAAATAGCAAGTAGAAAGTTGAGTAGTAGATGTGTTACACTCAAAAAAAAAATGTGATATTTATAAACAAACATGTTGTTAAGACTGTCTACAATCACTTACACTAAAAAAAAAACAAGGACATTATTAAATTCGACTCGTCTGAGTCCATGAGTACCCTCCACAATGCCCAACACACTTTTTTTAGTGATTCCTAAATTTTTCAATTAAAATTTTTTTTTTTTTTAATTTTGACTACAAAATATTTATTTTAAGTCAAAACTTTTTTTTACCCTCCACTCTAGTGGTAGAGGGTATATATAAGTTTGTCATTTCGTTTGTAACTCATTGAAATATCGGTCTGGGATCGATATTTGATCAGTGATTGTTTCTAAGACATTCTAGCGATGTCCTTCTGTCTGTCTGTCTGTCTGTTGAAATGGCGATCAAAACCAAAATATTAAACAAATATGGCTGAAACGTAATATATTTATTTAAAGTTCTCTCGAGCAGTTTGGCATTGCATTTGAGCAATATCGGTTAAGCGGTTCAAAAGTTATAAGCGAAAATGTAAGGATACCTTGAAAATTTTAATACATTCTACATAACCTAAAAATACAAAAAAAGCTTTAATTCGGATGCTGGTTGACAAATGTGAACAAAATTGGATACCGAATAGTATTTAAACAAGTAAAATCATATTTTTTTATAAAAAAAATTTCCGCGGATTTTTTTTTTCACCAAACAAATTTTTTTTTTTTCGCTGAATTTGTTTTTTTATTTTTGTGCATTGCCGATTGTATCCATACATTGCGGATTGTATCCATACATTCGGCAAGTCCGAATTAAGCTTTTTAATTTGTTTCAGTCAGTTTGTTAAAAAAAATTTTTGAGTGTAAACTTTTTTGAGTGTAAAATATTTTTTCAGGGCGAAAATTTTTTTGAGTGTCCAAAACACTTTCATAAATATTTTTGTATATATAATAAAACTTGTCATTAAATTTTGCCCAATGTAACTATTTCATAAATGTGATGAAATGTTTCATAAATACTATGAAACATTTCATAGAAATAATAATAACTTTTTTAAATATTTTATTATATTTAAGGAACAATTTAATAGTATCAATGAAGTGTATGATAAACACTATGAAATTTTTCATTTATACAATGAAAAGCTTTCTTAAATGTAATAGATCATTTCATAAAGCATTTCAAAATATTAAATATTTAAATATGATGAAATATAAAAAAAAAAATAAATATAATCTATGATTTAGTGATTTTTTCATAAAATATCATTATATTTATGAAACTTTCATCAATATATTGAATTTTAATAAATTTCGTGTAATGTAACAATTTCATAAATATTAAGAAATGTTTCATAAAAACTATGAAACATTTTATAGAAATAATAGTAATTTTGTTAAGTATTTTATTATATTTATGGAACTATTTAATAGTATCAATGAACTGTTTTATAAATACTATGAAATTTTTCATATATATAATGAAAAGTTTTAATATATGTAATAGATCATTTAATAAAACATTTCATAATGTTAAATATGATAAAATATTTAAGAAAAAATCAATTTAGTATTTATGAAACATTTAATAATATTTGTGGGACAAAACAATTTCAGCTCCTGAAGACAATGCCAGATGACTGGGTGAAAAAAAATGAATTTCTTATTTTAGTTATTCCAATGAAAATATCAAAAATTTTATTTCTAAAAAAAATAAATTAAGCAAATGAATTAATTTTTTTATATTAATGAAACATTTCATAAATACAATGAAACCTTATTATTAGGGATGAGATTTTCATGCACTAAAAAATCGAAAATATGCGCTTAAAATATGCGCTAAAATATTCAAAATATGCACTAAAAAACCTTAAAATATGCACTAAAAAATAAAAATAAAAAATCTTGTTTTTATAGGAAAAATAAGGCCGGGTTTAAATAGTAACATGTAAAACTTTATATGAGCAAGATTTTTTTTTAAAAATTAAGAAAATCTTGAAACAAATAAAAAGAAAAAACATTTTTTTCTTATTTTCAAAATAAAATTTTAAATAGTTTTTGGAAAAAATAAATTTCAATTTGTGTTTTTGCTAATTTATGTCAAAATATGCAAAAATATGCACTTAAAAGTTCGAAATATGCACAAAATATGCATTTAAAATGAAAATATGCAAAAATATGCATTTTCACCAAAATATGCAAAAACAAATCGATGCCATTTTAACGCAAATTTCTTGATTCGGAAAGATAATTGGTCGATATCGTTTTTAAACTATCGACAAAAAACATGCATTTGCATAGAAATCTCATCCCTACTTATTATAAATATAATAAAACTTGTAATTAAATTTCGTTCAATGTAACTATTTTATAAATATTAAGAAATGTTTCATAAATATTATGAAACATCTCATATATCAAATATTATGAAACATTTCATAGAAATAATAATTTTTTTAAGTATTACAATGAGGGGTTTATAAATACTATGAAACTTTTTATATACATATCGCTCATTTACTTGTATAGTGTCATAACTCAAAATATGTCGTTTTTGGGTTAACCATATAGAATTATTTGTTACACCCTGCTTTATATTGTGTCAAAAATTCGTATTAATATCTTCTAAACTCACCGTTTGAGAAGAGAACACGCCATTATAACATTTTCTATGTACGGGCCTTTTGCAATGTAAAACAAGTTTCAATTGTAGACTTTAAACAGGTTTTCTGTAAAATCAAACATTTTGCGTTATGACACTATACAAGTAAATGATCGATATATACTGAAAAGTTTTCATAAATGAAATAAAACATTTAATAATCTTAAATTAATGAGCACGATGAAATATTTAAGAAAAAATAATTTAAATCTATGATTTCAGAATTTATGAAATATTTCATAATATTTGTGAAGAGTTTCATAAAAGTTTATGACATTTTATTACTTATTTATATATATTAATGAACCCTTTCATAAACATAATGATATATTTTATAAATATTGACCTTATAAACAATTATGAAACTGATTCATTGTATTTATGAAACTGTTACATTGGACAAACTTTATGAAGATTTGCATTATATTATAAAAATAATTATAAAAATAAGATTTGCATTATATATATGATAGTTTTCATAAATATAATGAAGATTTTTTTTGAGTGTAGTAAGATGTGTATAATGATTAAGTTAGTGTTGGTGTAGTTTTTCCTATTTAGAAAAGCCAGTAAACTATATTTTTTCAAGGATAAAACAATTTGATAAAACGCAATGAGAGTGGGGGACAATAAACCTATGAGAATAGCAGGAAAATAAAAATCTATCAATATTAAGAGCACATAACAGGTATTGAAACAGACAGACGTTTTTATATAATTAATGATCTAATAAAATTGATTTCATTTCATTGAGCCAATTTTAAGAAAAAGTCAATGATTTGGGCCTGGATCTTAATTTTTAAACAAACATTTTAATATTTCATTAACGCATTTAAATACTTATCCTTTAAAAATTTCCAAAATATTATTGATAACATCCTCCATTTTAAGTAACTTAAACTGTCTCTACCTTCAACACAAAGAAAAAATAAAGAAAAAAAAACATCTTTCTTCGTTTTAATTACATTAATTAAAAATACGATTTTCTGTTCAAATTTATGCCAGTTTTTTTTTTAGAGGCCACGTTTTATGGCAACTCATTAAAATTGTATGCACCATATTGTTTTGAATTTTCCCCAAATACAACATAACACACACACTCTCTCGTGTACACACACACACATTCAAAATATGGCACAAATACATGTACGAAATTACCATGACACACGTTTTTAACGCGTATAAAACAAAACAAAAAAAAATGCTGAAAGCGTGAAAAACAGGATATTTAAGCATATAACAATATTTCCGCTTCACAACAGTGAAAATTATTACTTAAATGACAACAATACCACCAACTACTACTTACAAACACACACACACATACTTACATAATAAGTACTATACAACGCTGAACATTAACACAAAACAATCCCGCACTGGTGTGAGAGTAACAACAATCAAAAATTGTTAACAACATCATCATCAGTGTCGTCGTAGTCGACGTACTCGTCCTTACAATAATTATTGTAATCTGAAAATTTACTGTGGTTGAATGGGATTTGGAAACTGTATTTTTCGACATTTCGTCTTTAAAATCTTATACATAAAAAAAATACTATAATAAATCAAAATACTTTTATTGCGAAAAAAGTAAAAACTGGAGATCATCGCTCTAAATTTTCAGAAAAAAGCAAAAATTGAGTATCATCGCTATAAATATTTAAAAAATCATTTTTATCTGCACTTTTTCTAAAAAACTTTAACTGCATTTTATGGCTTTGTCCCAAATAATTAAAAATGGGGATCATCAATAAAAAACAAAACAGCGAATAAAAATTTACAAAAATTAATTTTTTAAATATTTTACATAAATAAAAGATTATAATAAACCAAAGTACTTAAATTGCGTAAAAAATAAAACTTGGAGATCATCGCTCTAAATTTTCTAAAATTTAATTGCATTTTGCCATAAAAATAGCAAAAATTGAGTATCATCGCTAAAAATTTCCAAAAATCTTTTTTATCTGCACTTTTTCTAAAAAAATTTTAATTGCATTTTATGGCTTTATGAGAAGTGCTTGGCGCAAACAACTTAAAATAGGGATCATCACTAAAAATTTCGGAAAATCTTTTTTATATGAATTTTTGGAAAATGTTAAAATTGCACTGTATGACTTTACGAAAGGTGCTAAGGGAAAATGGCAAAAATTGGTGATCATTGCTAAAAATTATAAAAAAGTATTTTTATATGAATTTTTTCTAAAAAATGGCTTAACGAGAGGTGCTAGAGAGAAAATCGCTGAAATTATGGATCATCGCTATAAATAAAAAAAAAATATTTTTTTTTTTAGGATTTTTTTCTAAAAAAACTTTAATTGCATTTTATGGCCAAACAAGTAGTGCTTAAGCGAAAATATCAAAAAAAATGGTGTCATCGACAAAAATTTCCAAAAAATCAATTTTTTAATATTTTACATAATAGCGAAAAAAACAAAAATTGGAAATCATCGCTCTAAATTTTCAAAAATACATTTTTGTAATATTTTTTTATTTCTTAAAAACGTTAACTGCATGTTATGACTTAAAAATGGTAGAAAAGAGAAAACAGAAAAAATTGAGTAGCATCACTAAATAATTCCAAAAATCCATTTTTATCTGCTCTTTTTCTAAATAACTTAAATTGCATTTTATGGATTAACGAGAAAAGCGCAAATAACACAAATATGGGGATCATCGCTTAACATTTCTGAAGATATTTTTTAAACGAATTGTTCTAAAAAGCTTGAATTGCATTGATGACTTTATAAAAAGTGCTAAGGGGAAATAGCAAAAATTGGTGATCATTGCTTAAACTTTATAAAAATTAATTTTTATATGCTTTTTTTATAAAAAACGTTATTTGCATTTAATGAGTTAAAATGACGAAAATAGCAGAAATGGGGGATCATCGCTAAGAATACAAAAAATATAGGTTAGGTAAGGTTAGATTAGATTAGATTAGGTTAGGTTAGGTTAGGTTAGGTTAGGTTAGGTTAGGTTAGGTTAGGTTAGGTTAGGTTAGGTTAGGTTAGGTTAGGTTAGGTTAGGTTAGGTTAGGTTAGGTTAGGTTAGGTTAGGTTAGGTTAGGTTAGGTTAGGTTAGGTTAGGTTAGGTTAGGTTAGGTTAGGTTAGGTTAGGTTAGGTTAGGTTAGGTTAGGTTAGGTTAGGTTAGGTTAGGTTAGGTTAGGTTAGGTTAGGTTAGGTTAGGTTAGGTTAGGTTAGGTTAGGTTAGGTTAGGTTAGGTTAGGTTAGGTTAGGTTAGGTTAGGTTAGGTTAGGTTAGGTTAGGTTAGGTTAGGTTAGGTTAGGTTAGGTTAGGTTAGGTTAGGTTAGGTTAGGTTAGGTTAGGTTAGGTTAGGTTAGGTTAGGTTAGGTTAGGTTAGGTTAGGTTAGGTTAGGTTAGGTTAGGTTAGGTTAGGTTAGGTTAGGTTAGGTTAGGTTAGGTTAGGTTAGGTTAGGTTAGGTTAGGTTAGGTTAGGTTAGGTTAGGTTAGGTTAGGTTAGGTTAGGTTAGGTTAGGTTAGGTTAGGTTAGGTTAGGTTAGGTTAGGTTAGGTTAGGTTAGGTTAGGTTAGGTTAGGTTAGGTTAGGTTAGGTTAGGTTAGGTTAGGTTAGGTTAGGTTAGGTTAGGTTAGGTTAGGTTAGGTTAGGTTAGGTTAGGTTAGGTTAGGTTAGGTTAGGTTAGGTTAGGTTAGGTTAGGTTAGGTTAGGTTAGGTTAGGTTAGGTTAGGTTAGGTTAGTTTAGGTCATACATGGGATTTTTTAATTTCCATTTAAATTTAATTACCATTTCTTTATCAAATGAAAATTAACAAACAATTTCCATTTATCGAAATTGAAATTATAAATTTTTGAATTTCCATTTCCTTAGCAAATGGAAATGTATGGTTGTTGACTCGGATGGAAATGGTAATTAAATTTCAAAATGATTTTGAGTTTTTAAATTAATTTGTAACTTTTTAAATTTGTTCGATTTGCCAACAAATTTTTCTTTAGTGTGTTTCCAAACCTTATTTTGTGTCATAAAAATAAAATACATAAATAAAAAATATCGAATTTTTTTTAAATAACAAAAAATAAAATACAATATACTCGAGGATTTAGCGAACGTATTGAGTAAGTTTTAAGTATTTTGCAATGATCATAGAGTATACTCTATGGAAATGATGTTAATAATGAAATTTCTTTTTGTTTTTAGCGATGATTATACCAATAAAAAACCACCCTTTTTAAATAATATTGGCAAAAAAACTCAAGATACATGTTACAGATGGTAAGTTCTTAATAACTAAACCGAGTTAGATTAATTTTGGAAATTAGCCATTCAATACTATCCGAAAACGGCGGATCTTAAAGTTTTTTTTTTTATACCCTACACCATTTTGTTTATACCATCGAATTTTGATTTGGTTTGTAACATACAAAAACAAGACCAATTTTTTCAATTAGTACAAACGTTTATACTGTGGAACGCTTGTGCTAATTGAAATTTAAAAAATACCAACAGAAATTAACCCTTTCAAGCGCAATTGCCCAAGAAAAAAAATTTTAAACATTTTAGGTATTTTTGATTGATAGGACGTTTTTGCATTGAAAAACGTTAAATGATATAAAATCACACTTAAAATTAAAAAAAAAAGTATTAAAAATAGTCCAATGAAAAACAACGAGGTTATTTTCATTGAATATATGTATATTAATCTATTCTACTTTTTCAAATTCGGGATTTTTTATTTTCTGAACTTTAGTAAAGTTTTCTGGATTTAGTTGGATATTTTCTAATTTTATTCGATCGTTTCTGAATTTCAGTGGCATTTTGAAAATTCTAATTGATATTTTCTGACTTTCAATTGGTATTTTCTAAACTACAATTGATGACAACTATGTCAGTTGTCATCAATTGTATTTCAAAAATAACTATTCTTCTTGAATTTCAAAAATAACTATTCCACACAAATTCCAAATTTTGATTCAGAAATAAAAATTACACTGCTCTACAAAGATCAAGTTGTTTTTTGCACAGACTTTAGGGGTACATTTTCTAAAGTATTTTGAACTTCTAAATACGAAACATTTATAAAATATTTTTAAATGGAAATATGTAAAACATATTCGATTAAAGTATTTTTGTTCGAGGCCCAAAAATATTACTATTTATGATATTCTCATAATAGATTATTTTTTTTTTTAATTTATTACTTTAAAAAAGTTACTCATCTTATAGTATATCTGTTGATCAGTTGAGGTGAGTAACTTTTTAAAAGCAATAAATTGAAAAAAATAATCTATTATGAGATTATCAGAAAAAGAAATATTTTTGGGCCTCGAACTAGAATACTTTAATCGAATTGGTTTTTTGGGCCTCGATTAATCGAATTTGTTTTACATATTTCTATTTAAAAATATTTTTTTTTGTACCTTTTGGTACTAAAAATAAAAAAAACAACATTTATGTAAATCATATCTATAAATTTCTAAAATATAGTTACAATTCAGCATTAAATTGTATTTCGATTAATTTTCAGGATTCTATAGCCATAGCAACGCTGAGATGTAATCGATGGTTCCCCGGAGTTTGAAAAAAAAAAATAAAATGACTATCAACATGACAAAAATTTAAATTTTATACTTCATGCATTATTTGATTAATAACAAAATAAAAATTTTATGAATCCATTTTCGGATTCATTACGATCCCAAATATTAAAAACAATAGAGTTCTAATGAGTGGAAAAGAAGGTAATTTACTTGCAAGGCTTTCCAAAAATTGCTATTTTCATACATATAACATATTACATGTTAAACAAAATTACTGCAATTTATATATGTTTTTTTAAATTTTGTAGTATTTTGTCTCAATTAAAATTTCATATATAACATATTATATTATTCCCCATTTACATTCTTACAACGATTTCCATTGATTATTTCAGTTAGGAAACAGTGGGCACCTAGTTGGCTTGCCATTAGAGCTATATGCAACGTTAAAGGTGTTCCCTCCAATAATACTCTCTAGGAGTATTTAACTGAAAATATCTGACTTGGTCACAACTTATTACGCCCGGAGGTAGCCTAGCTTAGGAATGTACTTACTTTATTGCAAAACAGTTTGGAATAAGTAAATGGGGCATTCCATGCCAAATCACTCACTTTTAGGCCCGACCCCCTTCGATTAATTTTATATATGTTTTATTTTTGGATATGTTTTAGTACGTATTAAATGCAACTTGTAGCCAAATTTTCAGCCTTTTATACCAAGGTGGTGTTGAGTAATCAATTTTTCAAAATGGCGATTTTTTCCAAAAAATGAAAAAATTTAAATTTTCAATCAATTTTGACCAGTAAAAAATATAGATATATTAAAAAAAGATGGACAACATTTTGTTGGTAGTTAAATGTAGTTTTAGAAAAAAAAATATGAAAAATTATTCGAAGTAATTATCACTTGTTTTTTATCGTATAAAAATTAAAATCGACTTTTTGAAAAAGTCCGAAACCTTCGATTTTTTTTTTAAAATGTCAAAAAATTCTACTCTAAATTATGCAACTTTTAAGTCATAATTCGAGATGTGATCGTAATTCGTTCTATTTTTATTCAAATTTTGAAAATTGCACTTTTTTTTTTTTGAGTCTGGTTTATTTTATATGGTGCTCCAAAAAAAATAATTTGGTAAATATTGACCGTAACTTCCCCTAGATATATTAACTTGGGTGTAAAAATACGTCTCAGAAAATTTTAGGATGATCGGACATGGGTAAGGCGTGCCGCATCGGCTTTGAAGTTTGAAAATCGGATTACAAGGGAAAATATGCATTTTTTTCTGTTTTCTTAATTTTTTTGGTATTTTAAGTTAATTTTGAATTCAAATGGTTACAGAATTGAAATGTAGAGTAAAATGTCTCTCTATTAAGGTCATAAAAACCGAAATCGGTTTAAAATCAGCCAAGTTATTACAACTTCCCCAGGCATCTAACGTGTGGCAGACAACTTGATTATTCAATACAATCCGAATTTTGAAATTCATTGAAATTTTCTACTGTAATAACATTTTTTTATTCTTCAAGTTCAAATGTTATTAGATGACAAGTATTTTTCATATTGTGTTTTGCTAACATTTTTTTAATTAGTGCTAAAAATGCCTGCATTTTCCACACCCTTTTGAAATCTCTATTTTAAAAAAAAAAAATATTTTTTTGTTTTAAAATTTGGAAAAGTCAAAAAAATATTACACTGAAACATGAATAATGAAAAAATGTTATTACAGTAGAAAATTTCAATAAATTTAAAAAAAGGGCCTCGTATTTTTTAATCAAGTTGTATGGCACACGCTAGATGCCTGGGGAAGTTGTAATAACTTGGCTGATTTTCAACCGATTTTAGTTTTTAGTACCTTATTAGAAAGGCATTTTACTCCACATCATAATTCTGTAATCATTTGAATTAAAACTTAACTTAAAATACCAAACAAATTGCGAAAACAGAAAAAAATTCATATTTTTCCTTTTAATCCGTTTTTTAAACTTCAAGGACCATGCTAAGCGCCTTACACATGTCCGATCGTCCCAAATTTTTGTGAGACGTATATTTACCTCCAAATGAATATATTTAGGGTAAGTTAGGGTCAGTATCTACCATTTTTTTTTTTTTGGAGCTCCATATAAAATAAATCAGAGCCAAAACATAAAAGGTGCAATTTTAAAAATTAAAAAAAAAATAGAAAGAATTGTGATCACATCTCGAGTTATGGCTTAAAAGTTGCATAATTTAGAGTAGAATTCTTATAGTTTTTTACAAAAAAATCGAAGGTTTCGGACTTTTTCAAAAAGTCGATTTTAATTTTTAAACGTCAAAAAATAAGTGATAATTACTTCGAATAATTTTTTCACATTTTTTTTCTAAAACTACATTTAAATACCAACAAAACGTTGTCCAACTTTTTTTGAAATATCTATATTTTTTACTGGTCAAAATTGATTGAAAATTTAAATTTTTTCATTTTTTGGAAAAAATCGCCATTTGGAAAAATTGATTACTCAACACCACCTTGGTATAAAAGGCTGAAAATTTGGCTGCAAGTTGCATTTAATACGTACTAAAACATATCCAAAAATAAAATTAATCGAAGGGGGTCGGGCCTAAAAGTGAGTGATTTGGCATGGAATGCCCCAAATACATTTTTGATGTTTGAGCTTTTGGAAAATGATGTTGTTTGTTGTTTTGAATGCAAAAAGGTTTAACTACAAAATGTTCGATTTTAAAAATGTATACAAAAATTTACAGTAATTTTATACAGTTTAATTTTTTAACATCATTTGACTGGAGGCATTGGCCGCTGTTCCAAAAAAAGTAATTCACATAAAAAATGTGAAAATGAAAATTTCCGAATTTTTTTGGTGTTCTAGATTTCGCATCCGAATTTCTTTTTCGTTTTGTTTCACATAAATAAAATTTGGTGAAAGTAAAAGGAATGCACTTTTTTCCTTATAATTTTTTAAATTTTAATTATTCGATTTCAACTTTGAATGAAAACGTGATCAACAAAACACTAAACTTGATTTTATGTGATTCGGAAATTTTCATGTGAATTGAAAAGTTGTGAAAGACAGAACAGAGGCCATTATATTATTTTTATAATTTTTTGGGAAATCACAACAAGTAAAATTCTTCTTCACATTATTGTTTAAAACGCTATTGTTAGTAATATTTTGGAGACAACAGACCGATCCTAAAGATTGTCAGTGATTTAAAAAATAACAAAATTACAATATATTGTATGCAAAATTTGTGATATTTTAAGTCACTGACAATTTAAGAATCGGGCCTAAAAAATGTGTTTTATTTTAAGTTTTTTATAACGTCGTTTATAAACCTAGTATGAATTTGACATTGCCATGAGTAGGGTGCAATTTGATGACTTATGCTCTATAATTTTCATATTTTTATTATTTGAGGTTTGTGTTCTTGCTTAAATCGTTTGAATTTTTGTTTGCGTTGCCAACTCCTTTAAAAAAATATTGTTTTTAAAATCGGTTTTAGTCTTTGATTTTTTATGGCAACGTAATTAAAAAATGTGGCGAAGGCTTTTCATTCGAATGAAAATTAAATTTTTTCAATTTCCATTTGTTCTGGAAATGAAAATTGAAAAAAATATAATTTACAATTTGCAGAAAAAATTGTAATTAAAATACAAATTATAATTTGAAACAAATTGTAATTTCCCATGTATGGTTTAGGTTAGGTTAGGTTAGGTTAGGTTAGGTTAGGTTAGGTTAGGTTAGGTTAGGTTAGGTTAGGTTAGGTTAGGTTAGGTTAGGTTAGGTTAGGTTAGGTTAGGTTAGGTTAGGTTAGGTTAGGTTAGGTTAGGTTAGGTTAGGTTAGGTTAGGTTAGGTTAGGTTAGGTTAGGTTAGGTTAGGTTAGGTTAGGTTAGGTTAGGTTAGGTTAGGTTAGGTTAGGTTAGGTTAGGTTAGGTTAGGTTAGGTTAGGGTGGCGGTGCCAGATGGGCACTCCGCATATACCAATTGGTCCATAGCGATACCACAAAACTTTTTCCGCTTATCGATTTAAACTAAATACATTGACCTTCATTGCGAATTGTTTCAAGCTCTTCTGGTCTATCCTCGTAATTTCCTCCAAAGTCTCGAACTGTGAACTTCCTATAATTGATAGTCGAGTTCGTGCCAAATCCGGGCAGTGCCACAGGATGTGTTCAATGGTCTCCTCGAAAAAATATATATTTTCTAAGAATTTTTCCTAAAAAAATGTTTAATTGCGTTTTATGTCCTTGCGAGTGATGCTTAAGGCAAAATATAAAGAAATTGGTGTCATCTAAAAAAATTAAAAAAAAAAATTTTTTTTAAATATTTAACATAAATAAAATATTATAATATTTTATTATATTATTAATATTATATTATAAAATATAATGAAAAAATAAAAATTAGAGATCATCGTTCTTAATTTTCAAAAATCCATTTCTGTATGATATTTTTTCTAAAAAACTTTAATTGATTTTTATGGCTTAAACAAGGTAGTAGAGCGAAAATAGCAAAAATTGGATATTATCGCTAAAAATTTCCAAAAATTCGTTTTTATCTGGACTTTTTTCCAAAAGTGCTTGGGCGCAAATAACTTAAAATCGGGATCATAGCTAAAATTTCTGAAATTTTTTTATTTATATGAATTGTTCTAAAAAGCATAAATTCCATTGTATGACTGTACAAAAATGCTAAGGAAAAATATCAAAAATTTGTGATCATTGCTAAAAATTTATAAAAAGATATATTTTTATATGATTGTTTTCTAAAAAACGTTACTTGTATTTATTGGCTTAACGATAAATGCTAGAGCGAAAATAGCAGAAATTGGATATCATCGCTATGAATACATATTTCGTTCGATAAGTGATATGCCTTTCTTACAAAATGATCTTGATAATATTAGTAATTGGTGTGATCTCAATCATTTGCCTTTGAAAGAAAATCATCGCTAAAAATGTTTATTTTTATATGAACTTTTTCTAAAAATAACTCAAAATGCATTTTAGCGATGATCTCCTGCAAAACAGGAAATCATCGCTAAAAACATCCAAACATATATTTTGATATAATTTTTTTAAATTTAATTTAATTTTTTAGCTTAACGAGAGGTATCGATATAAATATACAAAAAATGTAATTTTATATAAATTTTTCCTTGAAAACTTTAACATCATTTTATACTATAAAATTTATAGCTTAACAAGAGCGAAAATAACAAAAATTATCGCTATAAGTATATATTTTTTTTTTATAAATTTCAGCTAAAATTTTCTAATAGCATTTTTTGGATTAACGCGAAAACAGCTACAATTGAGTATCATCGTATAAATTTCTAAAAATTTATTTTCTAATAGCATTTTTTGAATTAACGCGAAAACAGCTAAAATTGAGTATCATCGTATAAATTTTTAAAAATTTATTTTTATATGATTTCCCAAGTAAAAATTTGAAGGATCAGTACTGATCTTTCAAATTTTGGATCAGTACTGATCCGAGTAAGATTTTTCAAATCGCGGATAAGACGTGATATATAAAAATATATCTTAACATTTGTACTCGGGTTGTTTATAAAAAAGGTATAAAATCGCTATTTATACATATTTTTTTTTCTACAAAACTTTAAATGTGAGGTCCTGAATCTTTATTAACAAAATTTGGAAATTATATGACTTTTTTTGAAAAATGTAACTTTCTTTTAATAGCTTAACGAGAGGTGCTAGAGCGAAAATATCTATGATTTGGGATTAATTTCTTTTTAAAAAAAACTTTAATTTTATTCTATGGATTAAAAAAGGCTGCTTTAGTAAAAATATCAAAAATTGGGGATCATCGCAATTAATTTCCAAAAATCTATTTTAAGCTGATTTTTTTTTGTAAACTTAATTTGAGTTTTATAGCATAAAGAGAGGTGTTTAACCAATAATAGCAAAAATTGGTGATCATTGTAAAAATTTTCTAAAAATCAATTGTTATATGAGTTTTTCTAAAAAAGAAAAAAATGTGTCTTATCGCTAAAGACATTAAAAAATCAATTTTTATATGAATATATTTTTTTAAAGACTTTAATTGCATTTTATGGCCAAACGAAAGATGCTAAAGAGAAAAACGCAAAAAATTGGAAATCAACGCAAAAAAAAATTAAAAAATTATATTTTATATGAATTAAAAAAAAAAAATAAAAATTATGTGCATTAACGTGAAGTGATTAAGAAAAAATAGCAAAAATTGGGGATCATTGCTAAACATTTTTTTAAATTAATTTTTATATGATTTATTTAAAAAAAGAAAACTTTAATTATATATTGTGGCTTAACATATACTTCAAAAATTGTTAAATCATTACAAATTTCCAAAAATTTATGTAAAAGATTGAATTAATTAAAAAACAAACCTTTCACGATGAGCATTTGTAAGATACTGATTTATTGAATATAAAAATAAACTTATTTACAAAATATAAAATCTTAAAACTAAACTAGAGCTAATAAAAACAGATGTACGCATGCACACAACAATTTATCACACATTCTTTGTGATAAGACTTTTATGGTCTGTTTACGTACATGCGCGTCTAAGTGACGGTTTTACTATCCGTGTGTGTTATTTTAAATGAGTGGGAAAATCCACAATCATTAATATGTATTTTGAGATTTTAAATAATCCCTTTTCCTAGAATCTAATGATAAAATTATGTATTTATTTAAACATATAAAAATATGAAATAAAACCCATGTTCATACTTGAACAATTTACTTTTACATAAACTTCGCTAAAATAAAAATATCAAAAATTTGGAATCATTATTAAAAATTCCTAAAAATAAAATAAATTCGTTTCAAAATTACATTTTATTGTTTTTATGGCTTAACTAGTGGTACTAGGCGTCAGAACGAAAATAGCAAAAATTGGGCATCAACGGTAAAAATTTCAAAAATTAGAAAAACTTCATACAAAAACTTAAATTGAAAATTTCCAAAAATTATTTTTATATAAACTTTTTCTAACAAATTTTAGTTGCTTTTTATGTCTTAACGAGAGGTGCTAAAGCAAAAATAGCAAAAATAGGGGATCGTTGTTCAAAATTTCAAAAAAGTTTTTTTTACTAACTATTTTGTTTTTAATTTAATTGCATTTTATTACTTAACAAAATATTTTTCCAAAAAATTTCTTTAAAATTATTTTTGTCTAAAATTCCTTTAATTGCATTTTATGGCTTAGCGAGAGATGCCATAGCAAAAATAACCAAAATAAGGGATCATCGCTTAAAATTTGTTAAAGTCCTTTTGTATATAATTTTTTTTCAAAAACTTTAATTACATTTTATGGCTTAACAAAAGGAGCTAGGGCGAAAAAAATAAAAATGGCGATCATCGCTAACATTTTTTAAAAACCCCTTTTTATTGAAATTTTTTCTAAAAATCTTTAATTGTTTTTACACTCAAAAAAAAAAAATGTAAAATTACAAGAAAAACTTGTAACTTTTTTTTGTTTGCTACCTCCTATTTGACAAAAATTCCTAGTAATTTTACAAGATTTTACCAATAATTTTGTAATTTTACAAGTTTTTACCAATAAAATTGTAAATTTACAAATTTTTTGATACGATAAAATTTACAAAGAGGTTTCGTAATTTTACTAGATTTTTTGCTACCTCCTGTTTTACGAGAATTCCTAGTAATTTTACAAGATTTTTACTAATAATTTTGTAATTTTACAAGCTTTTTACTAATAAAATTGTAAATTTACAGTTTTTGGCGCAATTAAAATTACAAGGAATTCTCGTGTATATACTATTTTTTTTTTTGTCAATTATCTTGAAAATTTGAAAATTACAAAAAAAAATTGTAAAATCACAAAAAAAAATGTAAATTTCGATTTGTTAAAAAACAAGGAAAACTCTCAAATATTGGTAAAATGGGATTACGAGACTTTTCCTAGTAATTTGACAAAGTTTTTTTTTTGTGTGTATGGGTTGACGAGAGGTGCTAGAGCGAAAACAGTAAAAACTGAAAGGATTACAAATTTATTTTATATGAATTTTTTTGGAAAAATTTTAATTCCATTTTTTTGCTTAACGAGAAAAGCTAAATCGAAAATAGCAAAAATTGGGGATCATTAATAAAAATTTTTAAAAATCCATTTTATATAAATTCTTTTAATTAAATTTTATGGCTTAACGAAATAACCGAAAATGCTAAAAATTGAGGATCATCGCTTACAATTTCTAAATTTGTATATGAATTTTTTCTAAAAAACTTAAATTACATTTTATAGTTTAAAGAGAGCAGGTAGAGCAAAAATAGTAAAAATTGAGGATCATCGACAATAATTTCCAAAAATCCATTTTTAAATGTTTTTTTTTTTGAAATTGAGTTTATTTCAGTTCGAGGCCCCTTTCATGTTCACCATGAATCACTGTTGCCAACTATTTTTAACCAAAAACCTCTAAATTTCACTAAAAAAGCGCTAGAAACCGCCAAAAATAAATTTAGCGGGAAAAATTTAAAATTCTCCCGCTAAATTACGAAAAAAGCGCTAAAAACTGAAAAACTTGGCATTTTTGATTGACAAAAAATCAAAATTTTAAAAAAACCTCCAAATTATTTTTTTCTACAAAAAATTACTTCTCACTAGTGTTTGGGGTCCGGGAATTCCCGGGTCGAATTTCCCGGGAATTCCCGTCAGTGTTTTCCCGGGAAATTTTTTAATTTTTCCCGGGAAATCCGGGAATTTTGTAAAATAAACCTTTTACATAAAAACGTTTATTTTACTTTAATTTTTACCATTTTTTTTACATACAGGTATAATTACATTTGACATTTTTTGTATTTTTTCTATTTGGAAGAACAGTGCAAATATATATTCATAGCAAAACTGACCAAGTGTAAAAAGTATGTTAATATCATGAAAAAACTTAAAAAAAGTAAAAAAAATATACTACGGTTAATGATAATTTTGCTAAGACTGTCAAAAATATATAAAAATTTTGAACCTAGAACTAACATTTCCAGAATAAATATTAAAAGTGCTGCCAACTATATTAGTTTTTTCTCGAATAACGCAGTTTTAAGTTTTTTTTGCGATTTTTAGCTGTTTTTGCGATTTTTTGTGAAGGAAAAAGTTGCAATATTTTTTTTTTGTTTTGTTTTATTGTATTTCAGGGTTTTTAACTTTTATGTTTTGATTTATTATGTTTTAATTAATTGTTTATCTCTAATAAAACTGTTTTTAATAAAAAGATAATCAAATTTTAATGTTTTTTATGATTTACATTAATAATGAAAATTGCCCGGGATTCCCGGGAATCCCGGGAAATAAATAATTTTTTTCCCGTTTCCCGGGAAATTGAAAAGTCCGGGAATTCCCAAACACTACTTCTCACTAAAAAAGCACAAGAAACCGCCGAAAAAATTTAGCGGGAAAATATAAAATTTTCCCGCTAAGTTACAAAAAAAAGAGCTGAAATTCGACAAACTTGGCGATTTTGATTGAAAAAAAAGAAAAATTGGAAAAAAAACCTCTAAATTTTTCCCACTAAATCCAAACGAAAAGCGCTAGATTTTCCCGCTAAAGCACCATTCCCGCTAAAACCAAATTTCCCCCGCTAAATCCAAACAAAAAGCGGGAAAACCTCCAACTTTGCAACAGTGCCATGAATTAACATAACATAAAATGGCCGCGAACTGCAGTAAACTCTATTTCATTGCACCATTAACAGGTCGAATAAATAGCTAATTTTTAATATTAAACAAAAACTAAACAAACTTGACTGTAATTGTATTTTATGGCTTAACGAGAGGTGCTAATACGAAAATAGCTAAAATTGAGGATCATTAACCGCTTGCCAGTTATAAAAATAAGACCCATAAAACTTGCCGTTTCTGCATCATGGTCCTTTTTTCCATCCCCACCACTGTTTTGAAGTTTTCTTTCACAAAAAATAAAAAAAAATGAGAAAACCTTTAAAAAAATAAACGCGTGAACAACAAAAATATTAACTATAACAATAATAACAACAAAATGGTGAAAAACAAAAACCTTTTATAATGAATACAGACAAGTATATATAAAACAACAATATTTAATACATGAAAAGAGCGAACAAAGATTATAATGTCACTATAACATTAACAAATATTAATGAGGCATTTATTTGTCATTTCAACATGGAAGTATGAATTTGGTGTTCTCAATCTAAAGAGGGAATCTGAATCAAATTCAGTTAAATTTATATTAAGCCACTTGTCTACTTTAGGTTTTTTTTAACATATTATGTAATGAGAAGTTAATCATTTAAATAACATCTTCCCTAATGTATTATATAATAAAATTTCCTACTTATATATAAATTTATATATGTATGGAGTACAATCATCCTAACAAAAAAGCCAAAACATTAATAATTATGTCGTGGGTATGTATGGAAGTGTAAGTGTGCTTAAATGTGTATGTAAGAGTAGAATTTAACAAATTTATTCTTTAACCCCCCAAATGAACTAATTTTTTTTGCGCCGAAAATTTTATTTTATCAAAATATAAATTTTTTTGTCAAAATTATTCCTTTTCTTCCACGGACATTTTTTATTAATTTTATTTTTTTTAACTTTTTTTCAAAACTAAGTCTTATTGAATTTTATGGCTTAACTAGAGGTACTAAATTGCAAACAGCAAAAATTTTTAATCATCGCTACAAACTTCCAAAAATCGATTTTTACAATATTTTTTAACTTTAATTTAACTTTAATTGACTAACAGGTGGAGCCAGATCGAAATTATCCAAAATTGGGGATCATAGCAATAATTTTTCAAAACTACATTAAATAAAGTAAGTTCGTGCATTAAATGTAGTTTTGGAAATTTATTACGATGATACCCAATTTTAGCATTTTTCGATCTACCTCCACCTGTTAAGCCTCAAATTGGAGTTTTATAGAATAAATTTATATAAAAATGGATTTTTGAAAATTAAAAGCGATGATACCAAATTTTAGCGGTTTTAACTCTAGCACTTCGCACTCTGTCATAAAATGCTATTAAAGTTTTTTTAGAAAGAATTTTGGTTTAAAATGAAAATTGCAAAAATTTAGAATATGATTTTTTTCTAGAAAACTTTAATTGCATTTTATGGCTTAACAAGTGGAACTGGAGCAAAAATAGCAAAAATTGGTGATCCTTACAATAATAAAATGGTGAAGGGTGCTAAGCAAAAATTCTAACAAGTTGGGACATATTTTATGGTTAATGTGAGATGCTAGAGTAAAAATAGCAATAATTGGGGATCATTGCTAAACGTTTCCAAAAATCCATTTTTATATAAATTGTTAAAAAAAAATTAATACCATTTTATGGATTAACGAGAGGTGCTAGAGCAAAAATAGCGAAAATTAGGAATCATCGCAATTTTTAAGTAAAATAAAAAACTTTTATTGCACATATATAATATAATTTTCTCTTGAAAGCGAAGAGATACCTCTAGAATCAAAATTGGTGATCACGAAATTTGGTGATCAAATTTCCAAAAACCCATTTTTTTATAAATTTTTTTAACAAAAACTTTAACTGAATTTTATGCAATAAGCAAAAAATTTTACTATTTTTCGATCTTCCTCTACCTGTTAAGCCTTAAATTGGAGTTTTATAAAATAAATTTATATAAAAATTGATTTTTGAAAACCAATAGCGATGATACCAAATTTTAGCTATTTTAGCTCTACCACTTTGCGCTCTGTCATAAAATGCTATTAAAGTTTTTTAGAAAGAATTTTGTTTTAAAATGAAAATTTCAAAAATTTAGAATATGATTTTTTCTAAAAAAAACTTTAATTGCATTAACAAGTGGAACTGAAGCAAAAATAGCTAAAATTGGGGATCATTGCAATGGTCAAATGATTAAAAACTTTAGTAGCACTTTTTAGATTAATGAAGGGTGCTAAGCCAAAATTCCAACAAGTTGGGATGATCGCTATAATTTTCCGAAACCCATTAACCATATTTTATGGTTAATGAGAGATGCTAGAGTAAAAATAGCAATAATTCGGGATTATTGCTGAAAGTTTCCAAAAATCCATTTTTATATGAATTGTTTAAAAAAAAGTTTAATACCATTTTATGGCTTAATGAGAGGTGCTAGAACAAAAATAGCGAAAATTGGGGATCATCGCAATTTTTAAGTAAAATAAAAAAACTTTTATTGCACATATATAATATTATTTTCTCTAGAACGCGAAGATAAAGCTCGAGAATTTCTTCGCTTTCTAGAGAAAAGAACCAAAAATTGGTGATCACGTTAAAAACTTTCAAAAAGTAATTTTTTATAATTTAAAAAAAAAAAAAAAAACTTTAACTGAATTTTATGCAATTAGCAAAAAAATGTTGCCATTTTTCGATTTTCCTCCACCTACTAAGCCTCAAATTAGAATAAATTTATATAAAAATGCATTTTTGAAAATTAATAGCGATGATAGCAAATTTTAGCTATTTTAGCTCTACTTCGCGCTCTGTCATAAAATGCTATTAAAGTTTTTTAGAAAGAATTTTGTTTTAAATCGAAAAAAGCAAAAATTTAGAATATGATTTTTTGCTAAAAAACTTTAATTGCATTTTATGGCTTAACAAGTTGAACTGGAGCAAAAATAGCAAAAATTGGGGATCATTGCAATGATGAAATAATTAAAAACTTTAATAGCATTTTTTGGCTCAATGAAGAGTGCTAAGTGAAAATTCCAATAAGTTGGGATGATTGCTATAATTTTCCGAAGCCCATTAACCATGCTTTATGGTTAATGAGAGATGCTAGAGTAAAAATAGCAATAATTGGGGATCATTGCTAAAAGTTTTCAAAAATACATTTTTATATGAATTGTTTTTAAAAAAAAGTTTAATATAGCTTAACGAGAGGTGCTAGAGCAAAAATAGCGAAAATTGGGGATCATTGCAATTTTTAAGTAAAATAAAAAACTTTTATTGCACATACATATATAATATTATTTTCTCTAAAAAGCGAAGAGATACCTCTAGAATCTCTTCGTTTTCTAGAGAAAAGAAGCAAAAATTGGTGATCACCAATTTAAAACTAATTTTTTTTATAAATTTTTTTTTTTAAAAAAACTTTAACTGAATTTTATGCAATTAGCAAAAATTAAGAATCATCGCTAAAAATTTAAAAAAATCTGTTTTTGTTTGAGCTTTTTAAGTAAGCAAAACTTTAATTAGATTTTATGATTAACAAAAGAAAAATTATGAAAAATGTATTTTAATATGAATTTTTTCTTAAATACAACTTAAATTGAATTTTTTGCTTAATGAGAGGTGCTAGATCAAAACATATCAAAAATTAGAAATCATCGCTAATAATTTTTATGAAAACTTTATTTGCTATATTTATAGCTATATATTTGCTATAAATTTTCAAAAAATATTTTTTTAAGATTTTTTCCAAAAAAATAATAATTTCATTTTATGGCTTAACGAGAGGTGCTAGAGCAAACTAGTAATACAATTTATTTGATTTTTTTCTAAAAAATATTTCAATTGCAGTTCATAACTTAACAAAGGCTGCTAGACCAAAAATAGCATAAATTATGGAATATCGTCAAAAATTTACAAAAATCCATTTTCGTATGATTTTTATACCCTCCACTTAGTGATAGAGGGTATATATAAGTTTGTCATTCCGTTTGTAACTCATCGAAATATCGGTCTGGGACCCCATAAAGTATATATATTAATGATCCCCGATCGATTTTAAGACATTCTAGCGATGTCCGTCTGTCCGTCTGTCCGTCTGTCCGTCTGTCCGTCTGTCTGTGGAAATGGTGATCACGACCAAACTACTACACGGATATGACTGAAACTTAAAACATTTATTGGAAGTTCTCCTAAGAAGTTTGGTATTGCATTTGAGCGATATCGGTTCAGCGGTTTAAAAATTATGAACGAAAATGTAAGGACACCTCAAAAATTTTAGTACATTCAACATAACCTAAAAATATAAAATGCTTTAATTCGGCTGCTGGTTGACATATGTGAACATAATTGAACACCAAATGGTATTTAAACATGTACGAACATATTTTTTGACAAAAAAAGAAAAAAATCGCCGATTTTTTTTACCAAAAAATTTTTTTCGCGGAAATTTTTTTTTCAAATTTTTTTTTTTTTTTTTGTAAGTAATTTCCTTTGAAAAATTTTTTTTCCAATAATCTTTTTGAAATTGTGGAGGGTATCACTACATTCGGCAAAGCCGAATTTAACTTTTTTACTTGTTTTTTTTTAATTTTTATTTCACTTTATGGCTTGTTAGGTGCTAGAAAGAAAAGAGCAACATTTGAGGATCATCGCTAAAAATTTCCAAAAATTAATTTTTATATGACTTTTTTATTCAAATTTAAATTTATGGCTTAACAAGAGATGGTAAAGAGAAATTAGCAACATTTGGGACTCACCACTATAAATTTTTTATAATCCATTTTATGTGATTTAAAAAATAAAATCCATTTTATGATTAACGAAAGATGCTAGAGCGAAAATATCAAAAAATGGTGGATTATCAATAAAAATGTCCAAAAATCCATGAGAAAGATTTCTAAAAAACTTTAATTGCATTTTATGGCTTAAAGAGAAGGCCTAGAGCAAAAATAACTAAAATTAAGGATCCTCATTAAAAATTTCCAACAAATTCTTTTTAATATAATTTTTTTTAATTTTGATTTAATTTTATGGCTTAAAAAGAGATGCTAGAAGAAAATAGCAAAATTTGGGGATCATTGCTAAAAATTTCCAATTATCCATTTTTGTATTTATTTGTTTTGAAATGGTTTTATCGCAGTTTATGGCTTAACAAAGAGTGTTAAGGCGAAAATAGCTAAAATTGGAAATCATAGCTTAAAATTTCCAAAAACCATTTTTTATATATTTTTTTTTAATTTCAATTGCACTTTATGGTTCAACATGAAAGACTAGAGGGAAAATAGCAAAAATTAACGATCACCGCTGTAATATCATCGCTAAAAATTTCCAAAAATCTATTTTTACATGAATTGTTTCTAAAAAAAAACTTTAATTGCATTTTATGGCTTAACAAGAGGTTCTTAAGCAAAAAAAGATCATCGCAATTTTTTTATTAAAATTAAAAAAAAATATAAAAAACTTTAATTACATATATCTACAATTTTTCCAAAAAGCTTAGAGATTCTATAGTGTAAATAGCAAAAATTGGTAATCAATGCTATAAATATTAAAAAATTGGGAATTATCGCTAAAATCCATTTTTATAAGAAACTTTAACAATATAAAACATTTGGGATCATCGCTAAAAATTTTTAAAAATCCATTTTTTTATAATTTTTTTCTAAAAAAACCCTTAATTGCATTTTATGGCTTAAAGAGAGATGATAGAGCGAAAATAACATTGTGTATCATCGCAGTTTTTTATCAAAATTAAAAAAAAAATAAACAACTTTTATATATAATTTTTTCTAGAAAGAGAAGAGATTATAGAACGAAAATAGCGAATATTAGTGATCAACGCTATTAATTTCTAAAAATTAATCTTTACATAATTTGTTTTAAAAAAAACTTTAACTTCATTTTATGCAATTAGCAAAAAGTTAGGAATATTATTATTATCGCTATAAATTTCCAAAAATCCATTTTTATACGAATTTTTTCAAAAAAAAAAACTTAAATTTTATTTTTTTGGCTTAGCAAGGGGTGCTAGATTCTACATAGGGAATGATCTCTAAAAATGTTCATGAAACCCATATCTATATTAATTTTCTCTAAAATTTTGAATTTGAATTTTAATTTGAATTTTTCTTAAAAGTTTAATTGCAGTTTATGGCTTAGCAAAAACAGCTTCAGTAAAAATAGCATTAATTGGGGATCACCGCTTAAAATTTCCAAAAGCCCACTTTATGTGAATTTTTTCCACAAAATTTTAATGGCGCTTCATGACTTAACGTCAATAACACACATTGGGTAACACCGCTATAGCCCTGATAGGGACTTTTGCAGAAGTTGTGGGGAACTGGAGGAGGAGGAGTCAGTGAAGCACTTGTTGTGCAAGTGTCCGGGACTGATGAAACGTCGTCTTAAGTATTTGGGACAACGATTTTTTGATGACCTGGATTGCCTAAACAGTATCCCACTGACATCTCTAGCGGAATATCTTAGGGAATCGGGGTGGTTTGAAAGGTAGAAATTTTTGTATATCAGGGGGAGTAGGGAAACAACTTTAAGGGAATCACAATGGGCCTTATGGCCTCCTCCGCTCATCCAACCTAACCTAACCTAACACCGCTATAAATTTCTAAAAATGGGTTTTTATGTGAATTTTTTCTAAAAAAAAATGTAATTGCATATTGTCGTTAACGAGAGATACTAAAGTTAAAATAGCAAAATTTGGGGATCATCGGCTCTGCCAAATATATTTCGCAAAGCCGAAAAAATAATAATCTTATATATTTTTGTAGGGTTCTAAATTTCGATTTTACTTTCCATATCCCTCAAAGGATTAATGATTAATCAAACAAACACACAGACAGAATTACTTAAACAATGAAAACATTTATACATAAAATGTAACTACAAGTGTAGTATATAATGAAAAAAGGTGATATTATGACATTATATTGTTGGGAAATATATAATAATTATATAAACGTGCTGCTATAAAATACAGACACAAATAAGCATTTACGCACACAAATATAACTCCTACACATTGAAATGTGTACACTCAAAATAAAATGACTGTTAAATTAACAGAAAAATTAGCTTGGAGAGACAGGAAAAAGGAAATTAGGAAATAAAAGTAGAAAAAATGGGTTTTATAAATTTTGTTTAACTTAAGTTTTGAATAAAAAAAGCACCTCGGAAATATTTTCTAAATGCAAAATATCACGGAATTTGCCGTTTTTTTAAGAGACTTCAACTTAGGTTTGAGAAATTTTCCTATTTTTTGGAATATCGAAAACGTCGGGGATCGGGAAAGTTGCCTTTTAGGAACAATATTAACTAGTGTTTGGGAATTCCCGGACTTATCAATTTCCCGGGAAACGGGAAAAAAATAATTTATTTCCCGGGATTCCCGGGATTATTAATATAAATCATAATTATTAATATAAATCATAAAAAACATTAAAATGTTACCAACTTTCTATTAAAAACAGTTTTATTAGAGATAAACAATTAATTAAAACATAAAAAATCAAAAA
This sequence comes from Pegoplata infirma, assembly GCA_963921195.1. Classification (NCBI taxonomy): domain Eukaryota; kingdom Metazoa; phylum Arthropoda; class Insecta; order Diptera; family Anthomyiidae; genus Pegoplata; species Pegoplata infirma. Next base: position 32,986,824 of record OY992539.1, read on the forward strand.
ATAAAAGTTAAAAATCGTGAAATACAAAAAAAAAAATAAAACAAAAAAAATAATGCAACTTTTTCCCCCACAAAAAAACGCAAAAAATAGCAAAAAAATTTAAAACTGCGTTATTCGAGCAAAAACTAATAAAGTTGACAGCACTTTTAATATTTGTTCTGGAAATGTAAATTCTAGGTTCAAAATTTTTATATATTTTTGACAGCCTTAGCAAAATTATCATTAACCGATGTAAATTTTTTGAATTTTTGAAGTTTTTTCATGATATTGTCATACTTTTTACACTTGGTCAGTTTTCCTATGAATATATATTAGCACTGTTCTTCCAAATAGAAAAAATACAAAAAATAGCAAATGTAATTATACCTGTATGTAAAAAAGATATTAAAAATTAAATTAAAATAAACATTTTTTATGTAAAATGGTCTATTTTATAAAATTCCCGGATTTCCCGGGAAAAATTAAAAAAATTCCCGGGAATTCCCGTCAGTCCTTTCCCGGGAATTCCCGGGAAATACGACCCGGGAATTCCCGGACCCCAAACACTAATATTAACACACAAAAATATTGGACCTGTAGGACAATGGCATTTGGTTCCTTTTTTGACTTGAATATCGAAAAGTTCCGAACACAAAAAAAAAAAATAAGTTTTTTTGCTTAAAATATTAGTTAGTATTCGGACATTACTGAAAAAGTGTTTCTATGATGAAAAAAAAACATTTTTTTTGTCTGAAAAAAAATTAGCCATAATTTTTAGCATTTTTACCTATCTCAAGACTAATCAACGATGTTTTTTTATCGAAAATTAAAGTATTCTCTTTACCATGAAAAAAAATATAACCTTTATACAAACAATTACACAAATCTTAAAATTTAGTTGGTTGTTTATTTATTCATTCAATTGAATTTAATTGGTTTTCATAGTGACGCAATTTTATCAATCATATGGCGCTACAAAACTGTGACGTCATTTCATGTTAATCCTACAAAACGCCATATAACCCATACACATACATAAATATTTTCGATGTTAAAATAAAAGTTATACACAGCGTACTTGTAAGCACAAATGTCAAACAGCCCACGTCGAAATTGAAGAAGAAAATTGAATAGAGCTAACGGAAAAGTTGTAAAATTTCATTAGAGTGGCTAAAAACAGGAAAAATGTCAAAAGGATTTTTAACCAAACAGCTTATAAAGACAAAATTTTCAATACAATTAATTGTATTGTTAAAACAATTAGAGATTTAATTAAAATTGAACTTTCATTGGATATTGGTAATACAGTTATATTATGGCATTACTTTCCAAATCAGACACTTTAAATAAAAGACCAAATTGTCAATGCAATTAATTTTATTGTTAAAACAATTAAAGATTTAATTGAAATTAAACTTTCATTGGATATTGTTAATACAATTATATTATGGCATTACTTTTCAAATCAGACACTTTGAAAAAAATATATTTTTTCCAATTTTTAACAGTTTTAATTAAGTACCCTTTGAAAGCTGCTACGTGGTAAATTTCAGATTTTAAACATAATAATGTTTTTAGGATGGTGTCTAATTTTAAAAATGATGCAGGATGCCACCTCAGTTTCACTATATAAGCTACCGACTAACAAAAAAGAAAATAAGAATTACTGTTTGTATTTTCTTAAAACCAAAAAGGTATGTTACTTTGATTTGTAACTCGGATAATAACACTGTGCTACAGTGAAAAAATACTTCTAATGTGACATGGTATAGGTTGTTGGTTTTGTCGAGTAGATCACAAAAAAGCCCATTTAACTTGCCAGACACCCTCAAATTTTAGAGTTATTGTCAAAAAACGTTTTTTTGTGACTTTGCTCACTAAACCTTTTGTAATTCAGAAAATTTTCAACCGATTTTAAATTTTTTAACTGTTTTGGATAGAAAAAGGATAGGGCTTTCCATGTGTGTGAATTGGTCTACACATATAAGAATGATATCTATTGATTTTTTCTATAATATCTAGTTTTTTTGTTATTTTTTGAAAATTTTTCGAGTTTATCGATTTTTTTCTGCTATAGTTCGTTTAACAACCTTTATATTTATAAACATATTTTTAAATAAAATTTAGTTGTGAATTCGATGAGCTTTATCCTGTAAAAATCAGATAAGGATTGACAGAGTTGTGATAATTTTTCTAAAAAAGAAAATTAAGATTTTTCTTGAAATCGCCGTTCAGACAACCCAGGCAAAAAACATAAATTTATCATAAGAGGTCATGTACAATATTTTTAAAGGTTTTTGGAGCACTGAAACCGAATCTGGCATTTAAATTGGTCTATCGCGTCAGGTTTTTGAGATATTAAACATAAATAAATATATCAAAAACTTAATAAGATAGCAAAATTTCAAGGTCAAATTCGAATTCAGGGGTCCAAAAACCTTTAAAATAATGATTCGCGACCTCTCAGTATGTTCGTTTATTTTTTTATTTTTTTGCCTGGGTTGTCCGAACGGCAATTTCATGCAAAATCTTAATTTTATTTTTTAGAAAAATTATCACAACTCTGTCAATTGTTATTCGATTTTTTCGGCATAAAGCTCATCGTATTCACAATTAAATTTATTTAAAGAATATGTTTATAAATATAAATGTTGTTGAACGAACTATAGCAAAAAAAATCGATAAACTCAAAAATTTTTCAAAAAATAACAAGAAAATTAGATATTGTTGAAAAAATCAATACATATCTTTCTTAAATGTGTAGACTAATTCACACGTATAAAAAGCTCTATATTTCTTCTATCCAAAACAGTTAAAAAATTGAAAATCGGTGAAAAACTTTTTAAGTTACACTTGGTTTAGTGAGAAAAGTCCCAAAAAAAACGTTTTTTGACAATAACTTTAAAATTTGAGGGTGTCTGGCAAGTTTGATGGGCATTTTTGTGATCTTTTCGACGAGACCTACAACCTTAACTACCTCATTTCAAAAGTATATTCGATTTTGTGTTTTTTGTAATTCACCTGCTGGTGAATAAAAACGTTTTTCACCAGGTGGTGAAACTTAACATAATTATTTTCCAACCACAAATTTTTTTCATCAAATTTTTTAAATTTTAAAAAATTTTTTTTTTTCGTCAAATTTTTTTATTCATCAATTTTTTTTTCATCAAATTTTTTTTTCATCAAAAAAAAAAATTGTTTTTTCATAACATGTAAAAAATTATGTTGTTTTACATGTTAAATCTGAAAGGTCGAATAAACAACAACTAATAAGATTACACAGTGTTACAAAAATGAATGAAACAGAAAAACCTGGGATGCGATACTTTTTTTCTAGTAGGTGCTGTTGAGTACAACAAGATTCTGTCCTTGAAATTTGCGAAACACCTCCAAAATCTTGAGTTACGGGTAAAAAACCGGTTTTTCGAACTTTTTACACTTATAAGCCAGTAACTTTGTTGAATATTAACCGATTTTGAATTTCTCGACGGTTTTAGAAAGAATGAACTAATATCTTTCGAAGTTGTTAACATGAAATTTAAGTAATATTAAAACAACTGTGCGTATTTTTCCAGCAAACTCAATTTTTCCAAAAAAAATCATTATTTTTTAAGTTTGAAGATGTTTTATCATATTTTTTATTTAGGAACCGTACCATTTATGCATTTATTAATAAAGTATATTTATTTAAGAGTAAATTACAACCTTGGTTTTTAAAATCGGTTAAAAATTGACTGAGTTATTAAACTTTTAATAAAAACAAATTTGTAATAAATGCCTGCACAATGTTTTTCTACCATCCAACCATAATATGCGGGGTATACTCACTTTGTCATTCTGTGTGAAACACATCGAAATATCGATCTAGGGTCCCATAAAGTATATATTTTTGATCAGTGATCTATTCTACGACATTCTAGCTTTGTCCGTCTGTCTGACCGTCCGTTTGTCCATCTGTGGAAGACACGAAACTGTCTAAAATAAAAGAGCTACACTCCTGAAGTTTTGACACGAATATGTGTTATGTTTATAGTACAGTAAAGTTTGTAAATGGGCTAAACCGGACCAGGGGAAAAAAGTTTTCCCTTGGAGAACTAATGCAACCCCAGAAATACACTATTTTGTTTTAAAGTTTTTTTTGTCTATTTGTTAAACAAATAAAACATTTTTGCGTCATATGAAGTTCATTGACCCGCTGTTGAACCAAGGGGATAAAACAATGCCATTTTTTTGGTCCGCTTTCCTTTTAGGTTAAACGAAAAATAAAAAAAAATATAAAATTTTATTATTTGAGTGTAAATATTATAATAATATATAAATTTGTAAACATTAATCGATAGGGGAAGGTGCTCCCAGACAGCATCACCCACAACCCCGTGAAACGTCCTTGTAGTTTTTTATTTTCATTTATCGCAAGGGAAAGGTGTCCCAGGCAGGCCATACATCCGCGCCGCTGAGTTCCCCTTCTCAACAACAGTTTAGAACAAGAGCTTTCGCAAAACTTTTTTGCTTTAGAGTTCCATTGTCATTTATACAAGATTTACATTCCACTAAATTATCATGTATTCTACAAGCGGACGTCCGCACATGACGGACATCTCTTCAATGTCTTAGAATCGATCAATGATCAAAAAAATATATACTTTATGGGACTCCAGACCGATATTTCGCCATCTCTATAATGTCTTAGAATCGATCACTGATCAAAAAATTATATTCGATGTGAGACTCTAGACCGATATTTTGATGCGTTTCACACCGAATGACAAAGTGAATATACCCCGTACTACGGTTAGAGGGAATAAAAACATTGAGCAGGCATTTATTCCAAAATTTTGTTTTTATTAGAAGTTTAATAGCTCGGTCAATTTTTTACCGATTTTAAAAACCAAAGTTGAGTTTTTCTCACAAATAAATATACTTTTTAATAAATTCATAAATAATACGGTTCCTTAACAAAAAAATGTGTAAAAACATCTCCAAAGTTGAAAAATAGAGAAATTTTTTAAAAAAATTGAGTTTGCTGGAGAAATACGCATAGTTGTCTCAATATTACTTAAATATTATGTTCAGATCTTCGGAAGGTCTCACTTTCTTCTTTCTAAAACCGTCGATAAATTTAAAATCGGTTGGTTTTCAACAAAGTTACTGGCTTATAAGTGTAAAAAGTTCGAAAAACCGGTTTTTTACCCGTAACTCAAGATTTTGGAGGTGTTTCGCTAATTTCAAGTACAGGGTCTTATTGTACTCGACAACACCTACTAGAAAAAAAGTATCGCATCCCAGGTTTTTTCGCTGTCACACAGTGTTATGTGTGTCTTTTCAAATTAAAAATTTTTCTGATTTTATTAAAATAAACAGAAACAAAGTATTTTCTATAAATTTACAGAGATGGGACTTCATAAATACAGGATTCCCACAAACTTTCATTTTTTCAGAACTTTTTTTTCACCTTTTTTTATATACATTTTTTTCATCAAAATTTTTTCATTAATTTTTTTTTCATCAATTTTTTTTTATCAAATTTTTTTTCATCAAATTTGTTTTTCATCAAAAAAAAATTTTTTCATCAAAAAGAATTTTTTTGTTTCTTAAAAAATTTTTTTTTACAAATTTTTTTTTTTCACCAAATTTTTTTTACATCAAATTTTTTTTTTTTTTAAAACGAGCCTACAATACAATTTTTTTTTCTGTGACAAAAACTGGGTTTGTCTTAAAAGAGAAAACTTTTCTAAGAAGAAAATTGTTATTTTCAGCATATTCTAAATATGTACACAATAAATTTCACACAACATTTTATGAACCTTTCACATTTTAATCTAAAACAAGTCAGGGAAAACAAATCCATTGTGTTAACAATACTGTGGTCATGACAAAAAAAAAATAGAAGGAATTTTAGAATTTTGTAGGCGTTTCGTTAGAAGTCAATATTAATTTCTAATGAAATGTAAATCTAAAGACCATCTTAAACATCATAGACATTCTCACTGTCATATATATAAATACAAAAATTTAATAATATTATTAACATATATATAGTAATATATATTACTACAAAAATATGTTAATAATACTAAACACACTTACCTACCAGTTTTGTAGATAAACGTCTGAAAATAGAAAAATTAAATTAAATTAATGAAGGTCGAATTATGTTTTGTAGCTTGGTAGTGAATTTTTATATTACAGAAATTATAAAAATAAAAAAAAAAACTGTTAAAACCACAAGAGCAGCTTTAATATTAATAACTCAAATCAAGCATATAAAATAAGAACAAAACGTCGACTTACAACAATTCCAATCATAAACAAAAATCTCAACTATATAATCACGGACAAACAAACCAACAGGAACAACAAGATCTTTCAACACAGTTGAATTCTTTAAGAAAAACAAGTAAAATTGTATTTATCAGTGGATAGCAGAGATTTTCAGATGCCCTAACGATTTGATAAATTTTTCTAAAGAAAATTAACACAAAATTTTCAAACTCACAATTTTCTTGGGAAAATTTTTATATTTATCGATACATCGATAACACAAAATTTTCTAGAAAAGATTCTTATAGTTTCCGATTTTTTTAGTTATCGATACATCGATAACACAAAATTTTCTAGAAAAAATTCTTATAGTTTTCGATACATCGATAACACAAAGTTTTCTAAAGATAATTTGTGTATTTATCACATATCAATAACACCAAATTTTCTACAAAAAAAATTGTTTTGTCAATGTGTCGATAACCATTTTTTTGTACAGTTATCCATATATTGATAACAGAAAGTTTTCTTTAGAGAATTTGTATGGGTATCGATATATCGATAACAGAAAATTTCTACAGAAAAGTTGTATTGTTATCGATAACTCGACAACAGGAAAATTTGTATAGTTATCGATATATCGATAACAGAAAATTTTCTGTAGAAAAATGGCATAGTAGTCGATATATCGATAACAGAAAATTTTCAGTAGAAATTTTGTATAGTTATCGGTATAATGATAACACAAAATTTTCTATAGTAAATGTGTTATCGGTAACACAAGATTTTTTACAGAAAATGTCTCTAGTTATTGATTTATCCATATTACAAAATCTTCTATAGAATATATGTCTAGTTATCGATATAAACAAAAAAATGTCTGTAATAAATTTGGATAGTTATCGATAGCACAAAAATTTCTATAGAAAGGTTTTCTTGTTATCGATGTATCGATAACACAAAATTGTATACGCAAAATTGTTCTAGTTATCGATACATCGTTAACACAAAATTTTCTAAGGAAATTCTAGTGATCGATATAACGATAACACAAAATTTTCTATAGAAACTTTGTCTAGTTATCGATATATTGATAACACTAAATTTTCTATAGAAAATTTGTATAGTTATATAAATTTTCTATAGAAAATTTGTCTAGTTATCGATATATCGATAACACTAAATTTTATAAAAAAAAATTTTCACAAAATTTTCTATAGAAAATTTAACAAGTTAGCGATACATCCATAACACAAAATTTTCTATATAAAATTTGTATAGTTATCGATATATCGATAACACAATATTTTTTATTGAAACTTTGTATAGTTATTGATATGTCAATAGCACAAAATTTTCTATAGACAATTTTTTAGATATCGTTATATCGATAACACAAAATTTTATACAGAAGATTTGTATAGCTATCGATATATCGACAACACAAAATTTTATATCTTTCGATAACAAAAAATTTCATATAAAAATGTGTATAGTTATCAATATATCGATAACCTGAAATTTTCAATGGAAAATTTGTGTAGTTATCGTTAAATCGATAACACAAAATTTTCTGTAAAAAATTAGTATAGTTATCGATTTATCGCTAATACAAAATCTTCTATTTATCGAAAACACAAAATTTTCTATCGAAAATTTGTACAGTTATCTATACATATATATCGATAATATATCGATAACACAATATTTTGTTAGGAAAATTTGTATAGTTTTTGTTAAATTAATAACACAAAATTTTCTATAGAAAATTTGAACAGTTATCGATAACAGACAATTTTCTATGGAAAATTTGTATAGTTATCGTTAAATTGATAACATAAAATTTTATATAGAAATGATCGATTATCGATATTAAAAAATTTTCTTTAAAAAATGTGTATGGTAATCGATGTATCGATAACACAAAATTTTCTGCAAAAAAATTGTATTGTTATCGATTTTATAATATAAAATTTGTAAAATTATCAATGTACCGATAGTACAAACTTTTCTTTAGAAAATTGTTTAGTTATCGATATATCGATGACACAAAATTATTTTCTGGAAAATTTTTGTAGCTATTGATATATCCATAACACAAAATTTCCTTCATAAAATTTGTCTAGTTATCGATATCAATAACAGAAAATTTTCCATAAAAATATACTTATCGATATATCGAAAACGCAAAATCTTCTTTAAAAAATTTTGTCTAGTTATCGAAATATCTATAACACATAATTTTCTATAAAAAAATTTATCTAGTTATCGATAACACAAAACTTTATATAAAAAAATGTTTTATAGACCTTTTTTTACTTTTATCAATACATCTATAACATAAATTTTTCTATAGAAATTTTCTAATATTATCAATAGAAAATTGTAAAGTTATCGATATATCGATAACGCAAAATTTTCTCTGGAAAATTTTTGTAGTTATCGATATATCCATAACACAAAATTTCCTTTAGAAAATTTCTCTAGTTATCGATATATCAATAACAGAAAATTTGCCATAAAAAATTTGTCTAGTTATCGATATATCGAAAACGCAAAATCTTCGTTAAAAAATTTTTGTCTAGTTATCTATGTATTGATAGCACAATATTTTCCATAAAAAAAAAATGTCTAGTAATCGATAACACAAAACTTTATATAGAAAAAGTTTTTATAGATTTTTTTTTTTTCATTTTTATCGATACATACAAATCAGAAATTTTTCTAGCACAATATTTCCTACATAAAAAAATTGTCTAGTAATCGATAACACAAAACTTTACATGGAAAAAGTTTTTATAGATTTTTTTTTCATTTTTATCGATACATAAAAAACAGAAATTTTTCTATAGAAATTTTCTAAGTTATCAATAGAAAATTGTATAGTTATCGATATATCGATAACACAAAATTTGTTCATGAAAAATTTTTGTAGTTATCGATATATCTTTAACACTAAATCTCCTACAGAAAATTTGTCTAGTTACCCAGCAAAATTTTCGGTTGCAAAGAACCGATTGTGGAACAACTTATACTTCCCTAGAACCTGTTCTAATTCTTGTGCAACACCGATTCTTTTTACAAAGGGATTGTCTCAAAAGCAACAGGTGTTTGTAAGCAAAATTATAACATATTTTTGTTCCTCGGAATCGGTTCTAGAAGTGAAATTTGGAACAGAAATGAGAATTAAGGAAATATTTTGAATTGCGTTAATTTATTAAACAAATATAATGACAATCATATATAACATGGAATATTTATATTTTTTTAACACACATTTATCCTTTTTCGCCTCCAAAGTTTCATTTTGGACCTTGCAATAATGACATACATACCAGAACATGAATTTTCTGCAAACAAAAATAAAAAATATGATATTATTAGTATTTGACCCGACCCAGACAATGAAAATTTAATTCACTTACCTTTGTTTCAACAATTTTCACGATATATCCTGCTATTTTAGTAGAATTTTGTGTTTTTTCTTGGTAAACAAAAATAAATTGATATTACATTTTTTTAATTTTTTTGACACATAATTTTTTTTTTTTAATTCCTGAGAACCAAAATGTTATGAAACTTTGATTGCAGAGAACAAGCTTCGCAATAATTTTTACTTAACTTGTTCTGAATAATTAAAGTGTAATAGTGTATGGTTACCGAAGCACCTGTTCTAGAACAAGTGTTGTCAGAATCGATATATCAATAACAGAAAATTGTTTACAGAAAATATGTCTAGTTATCGATATGTTGGAAGCATAAAATTTTCTATAGAAAATTTGTCTAGGTATCAATATATCGATAACACAAAATTTTTCATAAAAAAATTTGTTAAGTTATCGATGTATCGATAACACAAAACTTTATAAAAAAGTTTTTATACAAATTTGTTTATTGTTATCGATACATCAATAACAGAAATTTTTCTGGAAATTTTCTACAGTTATCGATAGAAAATAGTATAATTATCGATATATTGATAACACAAAACTTTCTATGGGAAATTTTTGTTGTTATCAATATATCCTTAACACAAAATTTCCTATATGTCAATAGCAGAAAAATTTCTATAGAAAATTTGTTTAGTTATCGATATATCAATTACAGAAAATTTTCGAAAGAAAATTTGTCTAGTTATCGATGTATAAATAACAAAAAAATTTCAGTTGACAATTTGTCTAGTTATCAATATATCGAAGTTATCGAGGAATCGATAACACAAAACTTTATATAGAAAAAAGTTTTTATAAAAATTTTTTTATGTCATCAATACATCAATAACAGAATTTTTTCTACAGAAATTTTCTGCAGTTATCGATAGCAGAAAATTTCTACATAAAATTTTCCATAGTTATCAAGATATCGATAACACAATTTTTTCCATAGAAAATTGGTATAGTTATCTATTTATCGATAACACAAAGTTTTCTGTTATAGATATTTTGATAACCTAAAAACTTTTGTAAAGAAAACTATATAGTTATTGCTCCATCGATAACTGCTAAATAATTGGAGTAGGGTACCACCAAGTAACAACAACTAAAAATTGCATATAAAAATAAAAAAACAACAGTGCAACCAACAACACAAATAAACCAGTATAACAGACAACGTAAAAGAGATTAAATTCAAATAAATCGACATGGTCGCCTGGAAATGAAAACATTTCACATGTAAGTAACTTCATCACCATCATCTTCATCATCAATACGTAAATACGTAAGTATTCCAACATACAAGTACGAGACAAAGACACACCAGTCGTCGTAGTCTTTTTTCGACGATCATTACAAACAAGTTGTGTGCAGAAGCATGTGAAGATCAACACCACCAAGCACCAGGAAAATGCAAACATACTTACACACAGAGCTTATTCAGGAAGGAAGGCCGGCAGTCAGTCAGTCAGGCTTTCAGTACGTCAGTTTGTCAGACATCCAGTCCAGTCCAGCCGTTGTCCACCAGCACTACTGCATTGGCTGGTTATTTGACTTTTTGGTTAGTTTGCTCGCTGGCTCTGTCTGTCTGGTTGACTGGGGACTGTGACAGTAAAAAAAAATTCTGCAGTAGTGCAAGAAGAACAAGAAGAAGAATAGAAAGCAAGCAGTGAGTGTATGAATGTGTATGGATTTCATTGCCAAAACATTAAAGCCGACAAACATTCAAATTTAGAGTCTTAAGACCTTAACATTGCACTAACGTACACTCAAAAAAATAAAACTGTAAAGTTAGCAAAAAATTTAGTTAAATTTAACTAAAAAACACCTGATTTTGAACCTACTAAATTTCTAGTTAATTTAACTAAAAATATTTAGTTAACTTTTCGTAGAATGAATGTAGCAAAAAAAAAACGTAACTACATACATATTTTTATGTATGTATTAACAAAAACATTCGTTAAACTCAGCTAAACTTTTTGTAAAAAAATTGTAAGTTTGTTAAATATTGATTTTATACACTAACACTTATTTTACTTATTTTTTTCTTTTTTTTCACAGCATTAAGTTCAGCTTAAGTAGAACTAATGAGATTTGCATAGGAGGCTACACAAGAAATTTCTAACATTTTTTCACTCGACAAATATGTTACTAGAAATCAGCAAATTAATTAATAAAAATTCGTAAACACAGTTTTAAAATCAACAAAAAAAATTAATTCAAAATTTGTTAAAAACTAGTATTTTCGTAAATTGAACTTAACTAAAAAAAGTAGTTAAAACGCTGATTTTAACTAAAAATTTGCTAAAAAGCCAGTAAACTCGAGTTAACAAAAAAAAAATTGTTAACTTTACAGTTTTATTTTTTTGAGTGTAATATTTATAATCATACGTTGTATTTAACATTGCCAACTGCAAAAGACACTCACACACACACACACTCAACTTTCGAAAGACTTTGAGATTTCTTAAACAGTGAATGTGCGCTCAAAGAAGTAACATATGAGGCATTATTTTTCCAAAACCATGACAGAAAGAAACGACAGTAATCCAGTAGAAATAGGGTCTACTAAGATAAAGTTAGTAAATGACCCAAATCGATCCAGAAGAAACAGAAGTCTCGCTTGTTAAACTGACACCACCAAAAGTAATGTGTTAAAATTTATCGCGAGTAGGAAGGTTATTCCAAAGCGACCTTGGACTTTTTTGTTCTTAATATGATGTAGGGTATTTTAGATTCAATACTGCCGGAAAGTGTTTTTTAACTTGTTTTCTTTTTTTTCGTACACATCTGTGACTTTTTCTATTGGAGAAATTTGTCCTAAATGAAAAGTCTCAAATTCATAGAAATTTTTCTTACAGAAAAAGTTTTAGATTTATTACCCCCTGTTTCTGTAATACGAACGCCATTCGTTCTTAACGCATATGTGTGTATTTTGTTATTGTAACAAAAACAAAATACATGCAAATTCGTCGCAGACGAATGGCGTTCGTATTACAGAAATTTTAGAAATTTTAAAAGCCAAAAGTTCACAGAAGTTTTTCCAAAATTAAAAATCTCAGATTTTGAAACACTTATCGTATACAAAGTCTCAGATTCTGAGACATTTTCGTATAGAAAAAATCTCACATTCTGAGACATTTCTCATATAGAAAATGTCACCGGATTTGATGTATAGAAAAAGTCTTAGATTTTAAGACATTTGTCGTATAGAAAAAGTCTCAGATTCTGAGAGATTTTTTATATAGAAAAAGCCTGAGATCCTAAGACAGATTCTCAGATTCCAAGACATTTTATGTATAGAAAAAATCTTAGATTCCGACACATTTTTCGTATAGAAAAAGTTTCAGATTCCGAGAAATTTTTCTCAAATTCTGCGAAATTTTTGGTATAGAAAAAGTCTCAGATACTAAGAAATTTTTCGTATAAAAAAAGTTTAGAAAAAGTATCAGATTTCGAGACATGTTTCGTATAAAAAAATGATCAGATTCTGAGAAGTATTTCGCACAGAAGAAGTCCTAGATTCTGAGACATGTTTCGTATAGAAAAAGTTTTAGATGCTGATACATTTTAATTATAGAAAAAGTGATAGATTTTCAGACATTTTTCGTGTAGATAAAGTCTTAGATTCTAAGATATTTTTTGTGTTGAAGAAGTTTTAGATCTGATACGATTTCGTATAAAAAATCTCGAAGTCTGAGACATTGAGCGTGTTCAGCAGAGAAACCTGCTACTCAACAGTTGAGATGTAGCATGTTTTGATTAGTTGAATCTGCTGAACGCATTTTTTTTGTAAATGTTTTAAAATATTGGAATATTTTAACATGATAATGTTTTTAGGCTGGGGTCTAATTTTAAAAAAGTTGCAGGACGCCACCTCAGTTTGGCTATATAAGCTAACGATTAAACAAAAAAGAAAATAAGAATTATAGTTTTCATTTTATTACAACCGTAAACTTCGACAATAATTTAAAATTTATAAATAAAATAAAAAATACACATAGTTCTTTCTGGTAGTGACACCTAGTGGCGCTAGATGTCACTCGATTAACGCAGTATTGCCATACCAAATATAGCATTTCCAATTAGATTTGTTACCATCATCGCAAATTTTTTCCAATGAAATATTACCACATGGCAATACTAACCAGTATATTTGAAAATCGAATATGTATCTACAAGCAAGAGAAACATATCAAAATTTAAATCGTTATTTAAACAAGCTACGGTGGCCTTGCTGAAAAGAACCAGACTGGAAAACAGAAGGTTCGCTGATCGAATCCGTGATCTGTCAACTTTTTTTTTTTTTTTAACATGATAATGTTTTTAGGCTGGGGTCTAATTTTAAAAAAGTTGCAGGACGCCACCTCAGTTTGACTATATAAGCTAACGATTAAACGAAAAAGAAAATAAGAATTATAGTTTTCATTTTATTACAACCGTAAACTTCGTCAATAATTTAAAATTAATAAATAAAATAAAAAAAAACACATAGTTCTGGTAGTGACACCTAGCGGCGCTAGGTGTCACTCGATTAACGCAGTATTGCCATACCAAATATCGCATTTCCAATTAGATTTGTTACCATCATCGCAAATTTTTTCCAATAAAATATTACCACATGGCAATAATAACCAGTATATTTGAAAATCGAATATGTATCTACAAGCAAGAGAAACATAACAAAATTTAAATCAATATTTGAATAAGCTACGGTGGCCTAGCTGAGGTGATCCAGACTGGAAAACGGAGGGTCCGGTGATCGAATCCCGTGATTTGTCAATTTTTTTTATTTAGTTTTTTTTAGCATGTACATTAGGGGTGGGATAGTGCACGAGTTTTCGATTTCGACACGCTAGAACCGCTTATTTTGTGAGGTTCGTAAAAAAAATGCATGGGCCAAAAAATGGGGCAGATCGGATAGGATCTAGGGGTCGCTCATCGGGGTCAAAGTTGGGCGTAGAGGGGAAAAAATCCACAAAAAGGCCCAAAACTCCCCTGATTTTGCTCCTAGAGGGGTCAAATGTGAGACCGGCCCCCATTATTGTTTCCCCCTGAACACTTTTGCCAAACATACCTAAGCCCTATCTCCAATCCCTAAGGGGGGTCCCATACAAAGGTTCAATTTTAAAAAAATCTTGCTCCTACCGCTCTAGCCGTCCTAGAAGTCACCCTAGAGGAATCAAATGTATGACCGACCCCCAATATTTTTTCAACCCCAACATTTTCTTAGAACATACCTACCCCCTATCTTCAATCCTTAGGGTGGTCCCCATGCATTTTTTTTATTTTTTCTTAAATTGTCATATTAAATCAGCTCCTACCGGTCCAATGGTGCCTCCTAGAGGGGTCATTATCAAGACCAACCCCCATTAATTTTTAGCCCCCAACACTTCTTCTGAACATACCAATTCCATATCTCCAATTCCTAAGGGGTCTCCCACACAAAACGACATTTTTGTAAATCTTGCTCCCACCGCTCCAACTATCGCAGGGGTGACCCTAGAGAAGTTAAATGTGTGACCGACCCCCAATATTTTTTCAGCCCCAATATTTTCCCCAAACAAACCTACCCTCTATTTTTAAGCCTTAAGGGTGTCCCCACACAATTTTTTTTTTTTTTAATTTTTTTTCTAAAATTTGCGCCTACCGCTCCCACTGTGCCTTTTAGGGACGGGAAATGCAGACTGACCCCCATTAATTTTTGCCCCCTACATTTTTTCTGAACATACCTACGCCGTATTTACACTTTGTAGGGGTGCTCTCCTGGGGAAAACTAAGTGTTTGAAACCAAATTCGGCAAAACGTCTGGACCAGGAGTGCTAATGTTTGCTCGTTTTAAAGAGCAGTGGGAAAATATAAAAGACAAACCGTACAGTCTTGGTGGAATGAAGTGGCAGGCAACATACCAGCTCAAGTCCAAACTGACATCAGGTTGTTTTGTTGGGCTCAAATAAAAGAAAAGCAACCCAGAGACGACTACAAGGAGTTTCTTGAAATTGTTTTATTATACCTTGGCGAAAATATTCCTAATAAGCATTTTAGCCCACCAGGACCCATCAGTCATGCTCGATGGATGGCAAAAGGCATATATTGCCTAAAAATGTTTTTGTTCCGAAAATATATCGGTTTGGCCAAAAAAGAATTAAATGCACTTCTTGATGTGACCGTTTTCATCATAACAATTTACGTAAAAGCTTGGTTTAGCGCTACCAAAGCAATAGAAGCTCCAAATAATGATTTGAATTTTTTGAAAGCGATTGCCAATTATGCTTCGATTGATAAGATTCTGTCGCAACGATTGGTCAAGAGATTCTGTGGACATCTCTGGTATCTCAGTGGCGAAGATGTTGCTCTCGCACTATTTGATCCGAATATCTCTTGTGAAATAAAACGAAAAATGTCGAATGCAATTCGTATATTTGAAGAAGAGAAAGAGGAATTGGAGGAAGAGTTATCTGACGATTAGATGGACGAATCGTCTAACAAAGACAGCGAGGAAGAAGAAGACGATGATATCGGGGAAGAAGATGCCTCAGAGGATAGCGGCGACAGTAGCAACAAGGATTGTAATCCTCCAGTACATGTTGTTGGATTCGAAGGTGTGAAAAGAATTAACATGGCATCGAAACAAGTGAATCAAGAACTCATGAAAACTGATTTAAGCCACTACGTCACACCTGAGACTCCAAAATTTTTTGCACGCTGCGGAATAACAACCATTTCATTGCTTCCGATCCAAAGACTTGGGAAAATCGTCAGGACTACCAGCGAGCGCTGCAAATATTACGTAAAATACATGTTGTCAACGACGCTGCCGAAAGAGGCGTAAAATTAATAGAAGACTATAACAACGTGTTGTGCCGTAACGAGGAGGAAAAATAGTTTTGCTTCAGGTCGTGGCCGAAAATCGGAAACAATATCCATCACACGATAAAAATAAATTAATTTGATTTATAGTTATATTATTTATCATTTTTTATTATTTTCAAGTTAAAAAAAATATTTTTTTACGCTTAACAAAAGTTACTATTAAATTACAAATTAAAGACCTTAGATTTCTCGATAAAATAAATAAAAAAATTGTGGGGTAACACCTTGAAGATAGAGGGTAGGTAGAGGGGAGCACCCCTACAAAGTGGAAATACGGCGTAGGTATGTTCAGAAAAAATGTAGGGGGCAAAAATTAATGGGGGTCAGTCTGAATTTACCGTTCCTAAAAGGCAGAATGGGAGCGGTAGGCGCAGATTTTATAAAAAAAAAATTAAAAATAAAAAAAATGTGTGGGGACACCCTTAAGGCTTTAAAATAGAGGGTAGGTTTGTTTGGGCAAAATGTTGGGGCTGAAAAAATATTGGGGGTCGGTCACACATTTAACTTCTCTAGGGTCACCCCTGCGATAGTTAGAGCGGTGGGAGCAAGATTTACAAAAATGTCGTTTTGTGTGGGAGACCTCTTAGGAATTGGAGATATGGAATTGGTATGTTCAGAAGAAGTGTTGGGGGCTAAAAATTAATGGGGGTTGGTCTTGATAATGACCCCTCTAGGAGGCACCATTGGACCGTAAGGAGCTGATTTAATATGACAATTTAAGAAAAAATAAAAAAAAAATGCATGGGGACCACCCTAAGGATTGAAGATAGGGGGTAGGTATGTTCTAAGAAAATGTTGGGGTTGAAAAAATATTGGGGGTCGGTCATACATTTGATTCTTCTAGGGTGACTTCTAGGACAGCTAGAGCGGTAGGAGCAAGATTTTTTAAAAATTGAACCTTTGTATGGGACCCCCCTTAGGGATTGGAGATAGGGCTTAGGTATGTTTGGCAAAAGTGTTCAGGGGGAAAAAATAATGGGGGCCGGTCACACATTTGACCACTCTAGGAGCAAAACCAGGGGAGTTTTGGGGCTTTTTGTGGATTTTTTCCCCTCTACGCCCAACTTTGACCCCGATGAGCGACCCCTAGATCCTATCCGACCTCCCCCATTTTTTGGCTCATACACTTTTTTTACCAACCTCACAAAATGAGCGGTTCTAGCGCTTCCAAATATTGCTGCTTAAAATCTCACACAACACTATCCCACCCTTAATGTACATTTCTTTTTGTTAGGGAAAAATTTGTTTGCATTAATTCTTTATACTTTTTTATTTAATTATAAATAAAAAAAGTCAGATTTTTCTAAATTTTCTAGTTGTTTTTCTTTTTGAATTTTGTGATTCTTTCTGAATATATCTGCATTTTTCTGACTTATTTTTTGTATTTTCTGATTTGTTCTTACACTCAAAATAATAACTCTGTAAAATACGTTGTTAAATGACTGTAATCTCAATTCAACAGATGTTTGACAGAGTTTTCTGTCAAAATACAGATTTAAAGAAAATACTTTGAATTTTTTGTGACAAAAAAACCAAGTTTTATCTGTTATATTACTTTTAACCTTGTATTCTATATTTTACAGATAATTAACAGATATTTCTGCAAAAATACAGATTTTAGCAAAATACTTTGTATTTTTTGTTACCAAAAACTAAGTTTTGTCTGTATTTTAAACATTAATTTCACAGAAAACTTAAAAAACAAAATTCCAAAATAAACTGCATTTAACTACAGAGTTTTTTTTTTAAATTTTGGTTGCATCAAATACATTTCACAAATATATGTAAATTAACAGACCTTTTCTTTGCTAAATGGTGCTTTATTTAACCAATATTTTACAAGAGACTCTGTAAATTAACAGTTTTTTTGTCCAAAACATTTTACAGAGTTTTATAGTAAAAAAACAGAGTTTTATAGTAAAAAAACAGAGTTTTTTTCTGTCAAAAGACGCCAATATTTAACCAATATTTTACTATAAAGTCTGTAAATTATTTTTTTTTTTTTGGAAAAATCATTTTACAGATTTTTTTAGTAAAATTACCAAGTAATGTTGATAGCTGGAAAAGTACGGTCAACTCTGTTAATGTAATTTACCAGAGTTATTATTTTGAGTGTATTTTTCCAAATTTTTTGTAAATATTGATAAATTTATTGGAGTTCTTTTTTTCTGTATATTTTTTTAACCCTTACATATTTTTTTTGCAAATATGTGAGGGTTATTCGTAAAAAGTTTTTATTATATAAAACATTATCATGATTTAATTTTTTGGGCAGGAGTACAAAACTCTGCGGAATTTTTTTTTTTTACGCTTTCATTTATTTTTTGCTGTAAAAAATACTTTTTTATGATTTGTTGTGTTTACTTCTTTGAATAACGTCCAAAAAAATTAATATTTTCAATAAAACAGCTTTTGTATCAGTTTGTGATCAAATGTAGCATAAATTGTGTACGCTACTAGTGATGAGAAGCGCTCACTCAACATGTTGACTGAAATGTCAAAAATCAAACCGTTCAGCAGAATGTTGAGGAGCAGCTGAGTAGCAGCTTTCTCTGCTGAACGTACCCATTGTTATACCCTCCAACCACAGTATGGGGTATACTCATTTTGTCATTCCGTTTGTAACGCATCGAAATATCGGTCGGGGACCCCATAAAGTATATATATTATTGATCCATGATCGATTCTAAGTGCCAGTTTACAGAAGGCGAACGCTACACACGAACGAAAATTTTGCATGTGTTTTGTTATTGTAACAACAACAAAATACATGTAAAATTTTCGTTCGTGTGTAGCGTTCGCCTTCTGTAAACTGGCCCTAAGACATTCTGTGAATGTCCGTCCGTCCGCCCGTCCGTCCGTCTGTCTGAAGATGGCACGATACAGTCCAAAATAAAAGAGATAGCCTCCTGCAATTTGGCATGAATATGTGTTATGGTCCTAGGCAGGTTAAGTTCGTAAATGGGCAAAATCGGCTCAGGGGGAAAAAAGTTCCCCCTTGAAGAACTGAACCAACCTCTGAAAAAATACACTTTTTTTACATGTTTTTTTGTATTTTTGTTAAATAAATGAAACATTTATTATATTAATCGGGATGGGAAGGTGCTCTCAACGTCCCCCACTGACCCCCATCACCCCCCAAAAACAAACGCCCCTGACAATTTTTTTTACATTTTGGAGGGTATAAAAGATTCGGCACAGCCGAATTTAACAGTCTCACTTTTTTGTATTAAAAATCTTCTCATTACTGAAACATTTTTCGAGAAGGAATTGTCGCAGAAATTTACCCATTTTTCGTATAAAAAGTAGGAAAAGTTTCAGATTCTGAGACATTTTTCGTATAGAAAAAGTTTTAGATTCTGAGATATTTTTCGTAAAGAAAAAGTTTCAGATTCTGAGAAGATTCTAAGATACAAAAGGACTCATTAAAACCAAATTGTCTTACAAGAATATTATGGCTTAATTAGTAAAGAAAATTACCTTCGAGCTAGAATATCCCTATCTAAAATATTTTTTTTTGTGCTGATGTTTGTAGCTATCCGACCCACCTCCAAGTATACCGATCGAGTCAGAATCACTTTCTGAGACGATTTAGCGATGTCCGTCTGTCCATCTAAACGTAATTTTCAATCAATTTACTTGAAATTTGAAACTTAATCCTCTCTTGGCCCAAGGACTAAGCCTATTAAAATTGAAAAAAAATCGATCCATGTTTAGACCTAGCCCCCATACAAAGGTCCTCTTTAATTTTTACTCAAATGACTCTAATAACCGTATTATAATAGATATCCTTTAGCAGGTAGACGTATTTTGTATTCACAAATCATCATTCCGAATTTTAAAGGAATCGGACCAGTTTGAATAAATATCATTTTAAAAAATTGTATCTATAATTTTTAAATGGAATCTTTAAATTCCAAATGATTTTTTTTGTAATTACAGCTGGCCAGTTGGAAAAGAAAGTCTCATACATGTTTACGATGCCGGCGTTTTGAGCCTGTGTGACCAATTTACGAATATTTTCATTTTATTTCAATAGTTAAAACATGAATACACCACAACAAAATAATAAAGGGAATGATACACTTTAGGTATCTTAAGAAATTTGTGTATTCTCTAATAGAAGTGTTTTATAGAAATTATGAACTTTTGAAACCAATTGTTGAAAAATGTATTAAAAAATGTTTAAAGAATCTTAGAAAACTACGACATCAGAAATCACAATTGCAAAATGTATTAAAAAATGTTTGAAGAATTTTAGAAAACTACGACATCAGAAATCACAATTGATATTCAGAACAACTGAATTAAAATTTAGTACAATCACATTGTTCAGAAACCTCGCTGAAAATTGAGAAAAACCGAATTGAAATCCAAAAAATTCCGGTGAAGATTAAGAAACTGTGAAAAAAAATTCTAAGAAGATCAATCGTAATTCTAACAAGCTAAA
Source organism: Pegoplata infirma (assembly GCA_963921195.1). Classification (NCBI taxonomy): domain Eukaryota; kingdom Metazoa; phylum Arthropoda; class Insecta; order Diptera; family Anthomyiidae; genus Pegoplata; species Pegoplata infirma. The sequence continues at coordinate 33,007,821 of OY992539.1, forward strand.
GTGGTGTTCAGAAAAGCACAAATAATCGTCAGGTAATCCTAATTGAATTTCCGAAAAGCCTAATGAAATTAAAAAAACAAACTGCAATTCAGAAAAGCACAATTGCAGTTGAAAAATTTCCAATATAGATTTTATATAGGGAGGGACAAATCGGCCTTTGGAGTAACCAAGGCGTCCTCACCAATGAGTTTTTGAATTTTTATTAAGTATGATAGTTGGTATTCAAGACTCCAAAAAATGCAAAATTCACGAAAAATTGCAATTTTGGATTTTGAATTGAGCTTTTCCAAATTTCAGTTGGCTTTTTCTAAATTTCAAAGTGGATTTTATTAATTTCAGTCGTGATTTTTAATATTTTGGAAATTTAAATTAGTTTATTTAGAATTTTTATTTGACCTTTCCAAATTTGTAATGGTCTTTCAGATTTTTAATTGTTTTTTTCTAAATTATCGAGAACCCATAATTCTTTGACCAAATTCTAAAACTGTGACACACATACTTTCCCCTATAAAAAAATCATCGTCAACATTATTTTTTTAATTTTTCTTTTTCTTTTGATTTTTATACCCTCCACTCTAGTGATAGAGGGTATATATAAGTTTGTCATTCCGTTTGTAACACCTCGAAATATTGGTCTAGGACCCCATAAAGTATATATATTTATGATCCTCGATCGATTTTAAGTCGATCTAGCGATGTCCGTCCGTCCGTCCGTCCGTCCGTCCGTCTGTCTGTCTGTCCGTAGAAAACACGCTAACTTTTGAAAGACTTTACAGAGGCTACTGAAGTTTGGCATATATGTTTGTCATTTACCTGGTCAGGTTGGTATTGCAATCCAGCCAAATCGGTCCAGTGGTTCAAAAGTTATGAGCAAAAGAGTAAATTTCGGCAAGGGTATTTCGCGAATTTACGAGATAAAAAACACGATAACTTTCGAAAGACAATAATGAGACTACTGAAGCTTGGCACGTATCTTTGCCGTTCCCCGGGTCTGTTTGGTTTTAAATTTCAGCTCAAGCGGTCCAGTGGTTCAAAAGTTAAAAGCAAAACCTTGAATTTCAGATTAGTTTCATCTAAAATGCCACGTGTTTTAACAAGTTTTAAAAGCATTGGTGGTAACTAAGCAATGCTTTTCAAACTTGTTTAATTTTAAAGCAATGCTTTTTAAACTTGTTTAGTTTTAAAAGCATTGGTAACTTAAAAATTAAACTGGAAAAAAATTTTACACTCAAAAAAATTTTACACTCAAAAAAAAAGTTATACAGAAAATTTTTTTTACAAAAATTACAATATTTTGTGTAAGAAATATTTTTACAGTAAAAAAAACATTACACTCGAAAAAAATTTTACACTCAAAAAAAAAATTAGTAGTTTTTCTTTTTTTAAAAACAAATGACAAAAAAAGAGTTTTTTACTCAAAATAAAATATTTCTAATCAAAATTGTTAAGTTTTTCACGTTAAAAAATGTACTACCCTTTAAAAAAAATGCATTGTGGAGGGTATTCATAGATTCGGCAAAGTCGAATTTAACTTTTCTACTTGTTTTTTATTATTATTAGGTAGATTTTCATAGTCAGTGCTTCTGCTGCAGTTGTGGCAACAGTGCTAAAAGTTTTGTGTCTTTGAATCTTATACAGCGCTCATGTAAATATATTAGCGGACATTGACACAGGTCATTCGTCGTTGGTTGCAAACAGCAAAACCATAACAACAACAGTCAACAAAAGCAACAACAACAGTCAACAGAGCAGTAACAACAAAACTTATAAACACTCCACTCACAACAGCATGCTGGAGTTTAGCTGACGATCGTCATGATTATCGTCGTTATATCATCGTTATTATGATCAACAACTGCAACGACAGTAACACACAGCAATAACAATATAAACAACAACAACACGACAACAGCAACGACATTGGCATTGGTTAACCAAACCAACACGTCGCCAATTCAAGCAAATAAGTTTAGTTTAACTTAAATTTAAACCTTTTCCAATTAAAATTTAGAAAATATCATCGGAAAAGTTTTGAAAATATTAATAAAATAAATGTCTTATGTCATAAATAGTGTTTGGGAATTCCCGGACTTTTCAATTTCCCGGGAAACGGGAAAAAAATAATTTATTTCCCGGGATTCCCGGGAATCCCGGGAAATTTTCATTATTAATGTAAATCATAAAAAACATTAAAATTGGATTATCTTTTTATTAAAAACAGTTTTATTAGAGATAAACAATTAATTAAAACATAAAAAATCAAAACATAAAAGGTAAAAATCCTGAAATACAATAAAACAAAACAAAAAAAATATTTCAGCTTTTTCCTTCACAAAAAATCGCAAAAAATAGCTAAAAATCGCAAAAAAAATTAAAACTGCGTTATTCGAGAAAAAATTAATATAGTTGGCAGCACTTTTAATATTTTTTCTGGAAATGTTAATTCTGGGTTCAAAATTTTTATATTTTTTGACAGTCTTAGCAAAATTATCATTAACCGACGTATATTTTTTGACTTTTTAAGTTTTTTCATGATATTAACATACTTTTTACACTTGGTCAGTTTTCCTATGAATATATATTTGCACTGTTCTTCCAAATAGAAAAAATACAAAAAATATCAAATGTAATTATACCTGTATGTAAAAAAATGGTAAAAATTAAAGTAAAATAAACGTTTTTATGTAAAAAGGTTTATTTTACAAAATTCCCGGATTTCCCGGGAAAAATGAAAAAAATTCCCGGGAATTCCCGTCAGTGTTTTCCCCGGAATTCCCGGGAAATCCGACCCGGGAATTCCCGGACCCCAAACACTAGTCATAAATTAAAGTACTTTTTTTTGTCAAAAAGTGCTACTTATCTACTTTTTATTAAAAATTATTATTTGGTACTTTTTATTAAAAATTCTACTTTGGTACTTTTTAATAAAAAGTACTATTTTGAACTTCTTATTAGATCACAAAAGTATTTTTTTTAATAAAAAAACCAAAATCATACTTTTATGAAAAATGAAATAATACATTTTTATGCAAAGTACCAAAAAAGTACAATTTTATCAAAAGTAAAAAAATATTACTATTTGACACTTTTCATTAAATGTTGTGATCGTTTTTTTTTAAATCACAAAAAGGTACTTTTTTATTAGGAAATGTTTTTTGGTTGTTTTGTAAAAATACTTTTTGTATCAAAAAAAATATTTGGGAACTTTTTATTAAAAAGCACCTTTTTTGTAGGTTTTAATAAATCGTACCTTAATAGTTCATTTTGAGGAAATTACTAAAAATAGCACATTTTAAAGAAAATACTATTTTGGTTCTTTCTATGAAAAATTACTGTTTTGATACTTTTTATTAAAAAATACTTTTTTTTTACAAAAAAGTACTGTTTTGATTCTTACTATTGAAATTATAAACGAAAATAGTGTATATTTATGCAAATTACCAAAAAGTACCTTTTTAGCAAATGTAACAAACGTAATACTATTTCAAATGTTTTTAAAAAAAGCACAAAAAAGTACTTAGGAAGTGTTTTTTGTTTGTTTTGTAAAAATATTCTTTGAATTAAAAGTACTATTTGGCAACCTTTAATTAAAAAGTATCTTTTTGGTAGGTTTAAATCAGTCATGGACATTTTTGAAATTCCTATTCCCGCGGGAATAGGCGCTGCCTGCTTGTGCGCTGTCGACACACGTACACTATAAAATTCTGTTGCTTTAGCAAATTTGTTGACTTTTCGCTTGCTACTACCCACACAAGCATAAATGTTATAGTATGTGTGTGCGCACCGCTGGTTTAAATAAAACATACAAAAAAAAATGCATTTTCAAGAAAGTACTAAAAATAGTACATTTTGAAGGAAGTACTATTTTGGTTCTTTCTAGGAAAAAGTATAATTTTCTTTATTAAAAAATTCTTTTTTTTAAATTTCTATTAAAAATTACTATTTTGATGCTGTCAAATACCAAACGAAGAACATTTTTACCAAAAAGTAACAAAAATACTACACTCAAAAAAAAAACTGTAATGCTAGCAAAAAAAGCTTGTAAACCTACAAGAAAATTTGCTGATTTTAAACGCACAATTTTTTTGCTAAAGTTAGCAAAAATGTTTTGCCAATAATTAGTTAACTGATTTTTTTTTTTTTAACTTAGTTCATACACATTTGAGGACCCCATTGGGTTCGGACCCAATAGGTCCAGACCCCGATGGGCCTAGACCTAGTTGGGTTCCTTAAAAATCGTCATAGTTTTTAATCCAAAATTTGTGTCCGTTTCGCTCTACCTTGCTTAGTTTTTCAGATACGTGATTTTAGGGGATCACTGGGGTCTTGAGAATTAAAAAACTCGATAACTTCAAAAATATTACACGGATAGCTTTTGGTTATTTTGCGGTCTTGTTTTTCGTGTTGAGAGCTACAAAAATTCTTTTGGACTTTTTGTTGTGTCGGCAATATTTACCGAGATATGAGCATTTTAAAATTTTCGGGAATGCTAACTTTTTTGGATCCAAAGTTAGGTTTCATTAGGGTACACACATGTGAAGAGGACCCGCGATAGTATGGCGATTCTAAGAATCAAAAATGCCCTCCATTTTGCTCTATCTGGCTTAGTTTCCGAGATAGCGCCATTTTAAGTTTTCTGAAAATAAAAAAAAATTTCCATTTATTTTTGCTAATGTTAGCAAAAAATCTTGTAAAAATGTTGTCAACTCAATTTCGAATTTAGCAAAAGAAATTAGTTCAAAGTTTGTTTAAAATTGCTAATGTGCTAAATGAAGTTTACAAGAATTTTTTGCTAACATGCTAATCTCAAATAAAAATTTGCTAAAAGTTAGCTAACTAGCATTAGCAAAAAAAATTAGTAAATCTACTAACGTATTTTTTTGAGTGTACTATTCGACAGTTTTTATTAAATGGTATATTCTGTTTGTTTCGCTGAAAAACACAAAAAAGATTTTTTTTATTCAGAAATGCTTTTTGGTTGTTTTGTAAAAATACCTTTTGTGTTAAAAATACTATTTGAAAATCTTTATTAAAAGGTACCATTTTGGTAGGTTTTAATAAAATATACCACAATAGTACATTTTGAAGAAAGTACTATTTTAGTTCATTCTATGAAAAAGTACTGTTTTAATACTTTTTTTATTAAAAAAATACTTTTTTGTTACTTTCTATTAAATTTTGGTACTTTGTATTACAATTATTTATTTGGTACTTTTTATTAAATGTACCAAAATAAAGTTTTTTTATAAAAAGTAGAAAAAAATCATCTTATCATCAGGCCATCTTGAAGGCCGGTCAGCGAAATGATAAATTGTAGAATTCTTAAAATAAAAATTTGTTATTGTTTGGTGTGTGATTGTTGCTTTATGTGTACATAATTATGTTACGTGTAAACGGGAAGTTATGTCAAATGCTTTGCTTAAGTGCGTATGATACCTGCTTTTTTTCAAGTTACTTATTGCTGCATTTATTAGGGTTTTTCTATAAAAACTTCGATAACTTCAACCAAAAACTTTGACTTTATCGAAAAACCCTAATAAATGCAGCAACAAGTAACTTGAAAAAAAGCAGGTATCATAAAGGCATTATTGGCATAAAAATTTGCCTGATTTTTTTGCAATACCAGCAAATGTCGATCAAACGTCCCCTTTCTTTTGGGCCTGCATTATCCACCCTCTCCTCAACTCATATGTTTTCTAATTCCAATAAATTGCGTACTTATTTAAAATAAACCTCTCCTAAAATTACATTTGGATCAAGTGTAAAAAAATTATATAAAAATTATGCTTCTTTTACACATATTTGTATTAAAACTCACTTTGTTGTTGTTAAGCTTCCCATGCGCCATATTGTTAAAAATTTGTTTTCAAAAGGCGCGCAAATGCATGTTGAATGCAGTACTGCATGCATGTGCCTGGTAGTTCTTTTGCTTTAGTTTAATTTTTTTTTTTATATAAATATTTTTTTATTTATTTTTTTTTTAATTTGTTTTATTTCAACTGGTGGGTTACATTCTTAAACATACCCATGTTGTCATCATCTTTATACTGATCCTCATATTTGATCATCGTCATCATGATGATGATGATCATCATCATTCATCCTTATGATAGTCAGCAACCTTTTGCAAAGGTACGTTAAACTCATGAAGTAAAAGGACTTAAAAAGTGTTTGCATTAATTTTTTAATAATTATAATGATTACACAAAAAAATAGTATTGTTGATTGATTTTCAATAAAATTTTGTCATATTAACGAAAAAGTTAATTGTATTGACAAAGAAAATAATTAATATTTTATGTAACAAGTTGTCAATACAATAAAATCGTTCGTTAATATTTTAAATTTATAATCAACATCAAACAATTTTTTCATGCGTCATTTATGTGCTTTTATCCGAATTATTTATAAGTCTATCATTGCGAATTTTAGCCGAGGTTTCGTATAAAGAACTATAGTTTTTTTTTACAAAAGCGTCATTAACTTTTTGCGTCATTAACCTTTTTAATATTTTTTTTTTATACAGTATTAATCTTATTCGATTGTATTATTAATTACACCACTCAACACTCATTTTCCGGTTTGAATTCTGGTGATCAATTTTAGTAGACTTTGATCTCCTGATCCAAATCTGTTCTCCAAATTTTTCCATCACGTCCAGTTTTTTAGTTATTCATGGTTGAAAATGCGAAAAATTACGACTTTTGAATTATTTGAAAGCCTCCACAGCAGCCATTCAGTGGAATACAAATCTGGTATTAAGCGCAAAAATATAATTTGTCTTTGGTCTTCAACATAGAATAAAAAAATTTTCTAATTTTTGCGTTTGGTTGGGTTACAATTGCGTTTTAAAATGACTCTGTTAAAATTATCATTTTTGTAAAAAAGATATGTTTTTTTTTGATATTTTTCAAATAAAAACTAAAAAAAATAAATATTTTACAAATTTAAGATTTCTGTGTTATTTTGCGTATACACAGAAAAATATCTTTAATGGGTTTAAAAGTCTATAAGAAAGAATGAACTTTTGCCTAAATTTTGAGCTCATCACAGTAAAGATTGATCATCTGGTTTTTGTTTTAGAGCCTTTTAAAAATGGTGCCTTTTCTAATTTTTGTCACAGTGTTTTTTTTTTAAATACATGTTTGGCCAATATTAGTGCAACAACTTCAAATTTTTTTGATCATATATTTGAGATCATAGTTCAATTCTACTCTTACGCTTTATACCAGATTTTTATTCCACCCAGTGGCCGCTGTGCAGGCTTTCAAAAAAAGCAAAAATCGCGTTTTTTTCGCATTTTCAACCGCGAATCATTAAACTTCTAGACGTGATGGAAAAATTTGGAGCACAGATTTGGAATTAGCGAGTCAAAATCTTTAAAAAACTTTATATGAAACTTCAAACCGGAGCCAAAAACCTTCGATTTGTTGAGCGGTGCTATCATATCATTTTTTATATTTAAAATTTTTTTTTTTCAAAAATGTCACTATATTTCCAACAAAATTTTTAAAAAATACTTATGGCACACATTGGATCCTAGACGTGCATTTGAGAGCCAAACAAATGATTAGTTATTTACAACAAATGCTCGTATTCGATAAGTAGACACCCTAGGAGAAAGAAAACCGTTCAAAGAAAGAAAATCCATCGCTTAGTTTAGTCAGGACATAAATTCAAAGTAAGGACTTTTTGCACGCCCGTCTTACAGTCCTCCTTCGGATTATAAAATTTAAGAAATAAGTCGCAAATCAACATATAAATTTGTTGGTTTTTTTTATATGCGTCATTTGTGCATTTATCCGATATATTTATAAATCCTTAATTGAAGCTTTTAACCCAGATTTTTTTAATGTATCATTTATGAACTTTTATCCAACTTATTTACAAGACCTATTATGGTGATTTAAACCAAGCTTTGTATAAACGATATTACGTATTTTTATATTAAAGCGTCAGTGGCGTTTTTAACCGATTTTTTAAAACAACAGTATTTATTTATCTATTAGTTATGATATTGATTATAATATTGATTATGATATAATTTTTAATATTTTTGAAAAAGTCAAGCGACTTTTTTTTTTCAAAAAATATCAATAAAATTACAACAATAAAAAATATCGTCACCCTGCAAATTTTGAATACGTTTATGGTAAACTGAACGTACTACTGTCCTTTCGTGAATTATAAAATTTAAGAAACAAGTCGCAAATGAGCCCAAACATCAAAATATGATAATTTTTTTTTTAAATGCGCTATTTGTGCACTTATCCGAAATATTTATAAATCCGCCATTGGCGCTTTTAACCTAGATTTTTTTTAATGTGTCGTTTATGTGATTCTATTCGAAATATTTGTAAGACCAATTATGGAGATTTAAACCGAGCTTTGTATAAAAGATATTACGTCTTTTTATATAAAAGCGTCATTGGCGTTTTTAACCGATTTTTTTTAAATAACAGTATGTATCTTATATATGATATTGATTATGATACCATTTTCAATATGTTTAAAAAAGCAAAGCGATTTTTTTAAAAATGTCACTAAATTTACAACAATTTGTGCATTTATCCGAAATATTTATAAATCCGTCATTGGTGCTTTTAACGTAGATTTTTTTTATATCTGTTTAGTCCACTTTTAGATTACGAAATTTGCAATTTTTTTTAATGCGTCGTTTGTGCATTTATCCAAAATTTTTAAAAATCTATTATTGACGCTTTAAACTGAGAATTAAAAAAAGTTTTTATCTCTTATTTGTGATATTGATGTTTTTTATCATTTTTAATATTTTTGAAAAAGTCGCGCGATCACCAACAAAAATGACAGTCAATCCACAAATTTTTAAAAATGCTTATGGATGCCGACCGGTCTGCGGCCAACTCTCGGATTCTAAAATGTAAGAAATAAGTCACAAACGATACCAAACTACAAAACTTGGTGGTGTTTTTTTTTTAATGCGTCATTTGTGCATTTATCCAAAATATTTATAAGGGGTGGTCCAATAACTGGTATCTTTTTTAAAATGCAATAAAATGATCAATACTCAACTTTTTTTGGAATGTTATGGCTTTATTTGAAAGAGCAAACATTCCCGTTTTTTATGGCAAACGACTTCATTGATGCGTCCTCGGCTTGCTCCGCTGTATCGCGTTGTAGCGCAGTACTGCGCTGCCAAACTGCACGTTTTTCGAAAAAAAGTTTTTAACCGAAATAAGGCACTCAAATGAGGTTGTGTTAACAAACAAATTGCTACATCTTGGGATCGTAAAACTCGCACGGTATTGTAAAGAATCCAATTCATCTATAGGAAGCAACAGATTTGAGTATCAGCATCATTACACAATATTTTCAAAAATACAGCTGAAAATCCCATTTTCGTCAAAGATGAGCGCTACAGAGCCATGATTACAGACTTTTTGTTGACCGTAATAGAATATATCAACTTGGATGACATTTATTTTCAGAAGGATGTCGCAATATGTCCCGCAGTCCATCAAACAATCGATATTTTGCGCACTTAGTTCGGAAATCGTGTTTTTAGCCATATTCGCGGTGACAATTGATCACTTCAGAGCTGCCGATTAAAACCTTTAGACATTTTTTTGAGGGGTCTCGTGAAAGATTCATGCAACATGGAAAATCCAGAAATGTTCTAGGCCCTTTCGACGAATATCGTTCAAGCCCTTCGTGAGATAGAACCAGAAACATTAGAAAAATGGGTGCCGAGGATGAGCTACTGCGGAGCTAACGCAGGCAGCCGCATGAATGAAGTCGTTTACCATAAATAATGGGAATATTTGCTCTTTAAAATAAAGCCATAAGGTTCCAAAACTATTGAGTATTGTTCATTTCATTGCATGTTTTAAAAAGATACTAGTTAATGGACCACCCTGTACAAGCATCATTGACACTTTAAACCGAGATTTCCATTTTTTACATTTTTTATAAAGAGTGTCATTGGCTTTTTAAACCAAGGTTACTGGAGATTTTCAAAAATTATTTTTTTACACATTTATTATTTTAATGTGTTATATGTCACCCAGAGGGTGACATTCGAAACTGGAAGAATGTCCAAAAATAAAAAATTGCAAAAATGAACGTCTTAAATTAAACGATTCTTAAATTAAATAAACACTTCCAACTTACATTACAAATTTCGGAACTTTTTAAATGCATTATATATGTGCATTTAACCGAATTATTTATAAATCTGTTAAATGCGTCATATGTGTGCATTTAACCGAATTATTTATGAGTCTGTTAACCGATATTTTGTGCATAATTTATTATGGTTTAAAAAAAGTTTTAATATAAATATTTTTATTTACACTATAATTGCTTTATGTCAAATAAAATATGAGTGATCACAAATTTAAGAACTTTTCTCTTAACATTATTTAAAGATGTTTTTACTTTATATTCTAGAATTAAAATAAACCTGATTTTTTTATAATATATAATTGATGAAAAAATATGAGTGATCACAAATTTTAGCTATTTATAAAATACGAGTGATCTCAAATTTTGTTTTTCTCCCCAAATACAATTGAATCTTGGATTATAAATAATTTACTATTTAAAGGATATGAGTTATCTCAAACTTAAGTTTTTTGAACAATATGTATCAGTGTTTTGAAATTTAGTCATTTGCCTAAATACAATTTAGAAATGCTACAATAACAAGAAACTTAGGTAAATTCCCAGCAAAAGTTTTCGTTACAAAACGAATTTTATAATCCAGCAACCGATTCTCTTATTTTCAGAATGTTTAAGAATCAACGATTTTTGTTTAAAATTGTCTCGAAAGCAATCGTTTTTTAAAGCAAGTAGTTTTTAAAAATTTTTCTACAATAACAATTTTGTTGTGATTACCGTAGAATACATATATTCAAGAACCTACACTCAGAGAAAAATGCTTCATAATATTTATGACATTGTTTCATACATATTTTTGTCATAAAATTTCATTATATTTAATGAAATTATATTTATTTTCATAAATATAATGAAGTTTCATGAAAAAAGTATATGAAATGCACTTCATAAAATTTAATATGATTATGAAATTGGGGCAAAAGAATTATAGCTCCTGAAGTCTTTTTAAAATTTTAGTTGCATATTTTAGTAAATATCACAAATTTTATTTCTAAAAAAATAATGCGTTTGCTTTATTAATGATACATTTCAAAAATTCTATGAAACGTTTTCATAAATATACCCAGCAAAAAAAGAGCTTACAATTCACTACAAAATTCACCACAACTTATGAACCAGATGTACTTCTTCTTCAACTGAAACATTGATGAATTTAATATGGGCGTGACACGCAAAGTATGTTCTTTTTATCGCCACTTTTCAGTGGCGAAAGATTGACACTTAAGTATAACATATATCACTAGTGTTTTTATCACAACTTCTGAAGTAGTGATCCGGATGTTAATATAACTTGACCTTTTGGAAGCACTTTTTTCATCACTTCTTTAGAAGTACATATTTCTTGCCATTTTGGGTGTGATTATATCATTTTTATTTGGTGATTTAGAACTTCTAAATTAGAAGTTCTTTTTTTACTTATTTTTGTAAGATTGATTGAAAGAGTATTTTTTTGTAAAATTTGCACTAAAAACACTGTTCGACAGCAATTACAGCAATACATTGAAATTTCTAACTGGTCCTTATATATTTTGGTCTCCTGCTTTCAAATCTACCTTCCAAATTTTTCTAGCACGTACCGTTTTTGAGATATTCGCTGCTAAAAAGTAAAAAAGCACTTTTAGGGGTCCACTGTTACGTATTCTTACGTTGCTTCAACGAAATAGGACTTGATTTCATATAAAATGGACCTCCTGATTCCAAAACTGCAATCCACAATTTTCAAGCATGTTCTATTTTTGATATATTCGCGTTTGAAAATTTTAGTGTGATTTATAAAGAATATAAGTGCGTAACAGTAGAGTTTGAGTTTTTCAGACGCCAATATTTCAAAAACAGTACGCGATAGAAAAATTTGAATGCCAGATTTGGAATAAAGATGCCTTATTTTTACTAAATCGAGTTCTATTGTATTTGAACAACTTAAGAATACGTTACATAGGAGACCTAAATATTTCAATATTAAAACGCGAATATCTTAAAAACCTTACGTGATAGAAAAATTAATTTCATTGATAATCTAACGTATATACTTCGATTTAAAAAAGGAGTAATTATAGAGATCACAAAACTATAAAAATTCACGGCGAATTGATTCACAAGTTTGTTTTGACCACAAGCCTATACCTCAATTTTCTAAAAAGCTTAAACAATCTTTAATAATGTGATGCAGCAACATCCGCTTTAGTTCGTAAATGTATTTATTTAATTTTTTTGATATAAGATATGAAATTTGAAAAATTTATCAATAATCGATTTTCGTCTTTTCGATTTTTTAAGCTCTAAATAAAGAGAAACGAAATGCCATTACCAAATTTTGTCACCATATTTGCAAAACCTAAATCTATTTAAAGCTGGACGTAGAAAAAGTTGCATACTTCGTGCATCACCCTCATTCTAATTGTTTCAGTTGAAAAAGAAGTTCATATGTTGTGGTGATTTGATTCCTAAGAACATTTGAAAAAGGTACTTCAAAATCATTAAGCAAGGAACTGGTGAAAGATGTTTTTATTGTTATTTTGTAGCATTTTTGGAAGTGATTTTAAAAGTACTTCCTACGGAATAAGAAGTTCGGCACCTATCGCTACTATGTATGTAGTGAAACCACTAATTCTTTTTGAACCACTTCGTTTATTTTTTGCTGGGTAATAAAACTTGTAATTAAAGTTCATCTAATGTAACTGTTTCATAAATATTTCATAAATACTATGAAACATTTCATAAAAATAATACTATTTTTTAAAGTATTTCATTATACATATGGAACTATTTCATAGTACCAATGAAGTGGTTCATATATGCTATGAAATAGTTTCCTAATATGATCAAAAATTTAAGAAAAAATAAATTAAATCTATGAAATTTGCCATCGTATTTATGAAACATTTCAAAATATTTATGAAGAGTTTTATAAAAGTTTATGAAATTGTATTCATTATATTTATGAAAGTTCATAAATATTGACCCTATGAACAATTATGAAACTGTTTCATTGTATTTATGAAACTGCAGCATTGGACGAACTTTAATGAAGATATTCATTATATTTATGACAGTTTTCATAAATATAATGAAGCTTTTTCTTTGAGTGTATTGCAGTAGGAATCTGTTACAAAAAAAAAAAATTCTGGATTCTTATATAAGACATCTAAAATTTTAGTTATTTTCAAAGTTTCACTTAAAGATGATTTTACACTATAAAACTCGTTAAAAAGCAAAACTTTCATAACTTTTTATAACATGGGTGATCTCAAATTTAAGTTTCACTTAAAGATGACATCTCAAAATTTTAGTTATTTTCTAAGTTTCACTTAAAGATGATTTTACACTATAAAAATCGTTAAAAAGCAAAACTTTCATAAATTTTTAAAACATGGGTGATCTCAAATTTTAGGTAATTTCATCTAATGCAATCTTAAATTATTATTAACAACTTGCAGTTAGTCTGAATTAAAATAAAGTGAATTTTGAGAAGTTTAAAAAATATGAGTGATCTCAAATTTTAGTTATTTGAAAAATATTAGTCATCTAAAATTTAAGGTATATTTTTTTTAATTCATTTTAAAAATCACCACAAGAAGTGTTTGTAATTTTAGAAAAAAAGTATGTAAAAGTACAGATCAAATTCAAATTACTTGAATTGAATGACATGGACTACTTTTTGACCTCAGTGTATTGCAAGACACTCACATTCGCATTCACCACCACTATCATTATTATTTTTGTCGCTTTATTTGTTGTTATTATTGATGTTGTTGTTACCTACAAAAACAGTCTACAAGATATGGATGTCTCTTCAATTTTTTTTTTGTGGTTCTGCTGTTTTTTTTTTTTTCTTTTTTGTAAGTTTGTTTTTATATTTTGATCTCCAAGCAATCTTTTACAGGTGTTTGTCCTTATGATCAACAATTTAAAATAAGTTAAGTTCCAAGCACCACCACTCAGGTACAAAAACAAAAAAAAATACACAGAAGAATAACAGACGTCAGGCATTTATCGTAATGCGTGCGTTTTATATACTCTATAGTCATTTTTTTTTTCTTTATAGCAACAACATAAGAAAAAATCAACTTTTAAACCGAAAAAATAAAAAATAATTTTCTTAATGTGTATGTTTGCTCGCGTTTTGTATCTTACTTTTCTGATCATCTTTCATTTATATTTTTTTTTTTAATTTTTGCACAAATAAAACCAGACACATGAAAGGGCAGACAGAAGGACTGACTTAAAGTCTAAAGACCAAAAGGACTAAAGGGTGTAACATACAACCGTACTTATAAAAATATAAAACTTATAACACCAGCTTAACTTTTTTACGCACAAACGCTCCAAAACATGAGCAAAAATATTGGGTATTGAAGAATTTGAAGTTTGCTACAATATATTGTGAACATTTGTTTTCTCCAATTATGCAGAAAACATTTGATAACGAGGTTTATTTTTTAAAAATATTACTATTCCTAAAAAGGTTTTTTTAATAAAAATTGTATATGATCTCAACTTTATGGATTTACGTAAAATTTCCTCTGACAACACTAACAACTGACTTAAAAGGGGGAGAAAAAAGGTGATCTCAAATTTGAATGTTTTTTTGTTTTATCTTATAGATTAAAAAATCATCAATATTTTTTTTTATGATTATTAATAAGTTATTAAAAAAAATGGGTGATCTCAAATTTTTGTAATTTTATCTAAAAAACCTTTAAAAATGCTTTCACGTTTTAATCTTGAATGACAACAAACTTTAGTAACGTTTCCTTAAAATAATTGATTGATCTTAAATTGTACTTATTTAAAATATATGAGTGATATCAAATTTTAGTTATTTTTTATAATTTAAACGTTTTTTAAGAACCTTGATAGTTTTTCTATTATAAATGATAAAACTGTTTAAAAATATAAATGATCTCAAATTTCTGTTATTTAAAAAAAAACATGAGTGATCTAAATTTTTTGTTATTTTCCGAAAAAAACAATTAACAAAAACAATTAAAGTAAATTAAAAAATTATTAAATGCAATCATAAAATCCATAACGTATCTATTATGACAACAAACAAAAACAAAATTTATGACATTAGTAGGGTGTTGGGGAATTAATATGATATGCCTCTGTTACATACTTTATTGGCATGAATTGTGTAGGTATGGTTCTTCAACAGTATTTCTTTTTTTTTTCATCATCATTATCAACATCTACTGTATGGAGACATTCAGACATACATACATGCAAACATTCGTACAACAAAGTCTTCTTAACTCAAAAAAGGGTATCATTAGTAATTTTTAAAAAAGTTAAGCGTCGCCTTATTTTTGATGAACTCCAATAATGGTGACCATATGAATATACAAACGCACCTACCTACAAACACACATCATGTATGTTGCACTATATAAATGTTTGTTAAGGTAACTAACCACACCAACAACAACAACAACAAATAATAAAATAAAGGCTTTTTCAGAATACCGATCTTCTCATCATCCATCGACTAAAAAGATATGAACGTATGAAAATGAATAAAAAAAACAAATTCGACAAAAATATCATCTGCAACAACACCACACCAACTACCACCAACAAGCCATCACTCCACAGCAATGACAACAAGAACAACAACAACAACATAAATCCGTAAAGTTGCCAACTAAAACATCACACACAACAATCATTATTTTAAGTTGATGGCAGGAGTGGTAAGGAGTTAATTCCTTGAAATTTATAAGAAACTTAGTAAGTTAAAGATGAAAGGGCCTGAATTGGTGATCACTTAAAATTGTTAAGAATAATATTTTTTTTTTATTTTGAGTGACCAACAAAATTTTTAAAAATTGCTTTAGATAAACTTAGACATTTAGTTAATTTGACAAACAAAATTTTTAAGTAAATGGCGCCTGAACAAGGACCCTCAGATTTTAAGCCATTTTTCCTCTAGAAAAATTCTCAGATTAGGAAAACATCTCAGTCTCTTAGACATAATCCATTAGAAATCATTTAATTACGTTAAAATTGCTTTATTTTTTAAAAATAAAAATGTGAGTGATCACAACTTTTTGTACTTTTCTCTAAACACCATTAAAAAATATTTTTACATTTATGTCCTAAATTATAAATAATCAAATTCTTTGCTTAAAAAAATGTGTGATCTCAAATTTTTGTTATTTATGCTAAACACAATACAAAATTATTTTCGCAATTACAATTTATATTATAATTGATTTTCTGTTGAATGACAAAAAATCTTAAATATTGACATTTTTTCGTAAAAATAATTTAAAAATGCTTTTAATGCAAATCTTATATAGCACTGTGCAACAAGTCATCATATATTTCTTTTAATTAAAAAAAAAAAAAAATGAATGATCCTAAATTTTTTCAACTCAATTTTAAAACACTTACAAAAAATATACAACAAATCATAGTATTTTTCATAAATCAAAAAAAAATATGAGTGATCTCAAATTTTAGTTTTCTCAATAAACAACTTGAAGTTAATTTTGTATTTAATTTGAAGCAACTTCATATTTTAATACCCTCCAACCACAGTATGTGGGTATACTCACTTTGTCATTCCGTTTGTAACGCATAGAAATATCGGTCGGGGACCCCATAAATTATATATGAGGCATTCCACACCAAATGTCCTGCGAAAAAAAAACATGTGTTCCGTAAACTTCTGAATAGGTGATATGGATAGCCCTATATGGAACTTAGAAAATTGCGTTTTTGGTTTTTCAATTTTTCAAAAACTGGGCTTAGGAGGCGTGGTCAAATATTGGAAAAATGGTCAAATTTGTGGAGAGTTGCCTTGATTAAATATTTATCACATTAAAACGTAATGCACCACAATGTCAAAAATTTACGTTCTTATATAGTTTTGTATGGGCTATCGATTAAATTTTTTTTTTTTGGAAAATTTTCAGAACCCGTTCTGAAATTTTCCACTTTTTAGAAAAGTCAATTTATCAAAAATCCGGCCACTTTTTTTTTTCTTTTTTATTTATTTTTTTAAAAGTTTAGATGTTTGTCCATCCACACAAAAAAAATCAGAAACACGTTCATCTTTTTTTTCGAGAAAATCGCATTTGAACTTTAAATTTCATAACAATTTAGTAATTTGCTTGTATTTTCTTGTGTCAACAGAGCGTATGACGAATATTTATGCAATTAATATTACTCATTCGCAACTTTAAAACAAAGAAATACAAGCAAATAACAAAATTGTTATGAAATTTAAAGTTCAAATGCGATTTTCTCGAAAAAAAAGATGAACGTGTTTCTGGTTTTTTTTTGTGTGGATGGACAAACATCTAAACTTTTAAAAAAATAAATAAAAAAGGAAAAAAAAAAGTGGCCGGATTTTTGATAAATTGACTTTTTTAAAAAATGGAAAATTTCAGAACGGGTTCTGAAAATTTTCGAAAAAAAAAAAAAATTTTAATCGATAGCCCATACAAAACTATTTAAGAACATAAATTTTTGACATTGTGGTGCATTCCGTTTTAATGTGATAAATATTTAATCAAGGCAACTCTCCACAAATTTGACCATTTTTCCAATATTTGACCACGCCTCCTAAGCCCAGTTTTTGAAAAATTGAAAAACCAAAAACGCAATTTTCTATGTTCCATATAGGGCTATCCATATCACCTATTCAGAAGTTTACGGTACACATGTTTTTTTTTCGCTGGCCATTTGGTGTGGAATGCCTCATATTCATGATCCTCGATCCATTTTAAGTCGATCTAGCGATGTCCGTCCGTCTGTCTGTCTGTCCGTAGAAAACACGCTAACTTTTGAAAGACTTCACAAAGGCTACTGAAGTTTGATATACATGTTGGTCATTTACCTGGTCAGGTTGGTATTGCAATCCAGCAAAATCGGTCCAGTGCACTATAGGAAATTTTACCTTTTTTTTGGCCAAAATTATTTACAGCCAAACGGCTGGACCGATTTCAATGATTTTTTTTGATTTGACTTTTGGAAGACTCTTTAGAGGGAGGGAGTGACTCTTAAAGTTTTTCATACACTCAAAAAAAAAAATTAGTAAAGCTACCTAAAAAATTAACTAATAATTAGTTCCAAACAGGGTTCCCGGGTTATAAGTTTCCGCATCTAAGATTTTTTAGATCCTTGATAGATTATATGGTTTTCTAAACTGTTTTTACTATTTCTTTTTTTTTTTTTTGAGTGTATACTAACTTTCGAAGATAACAGTAGAAATTTATTTTAACAATTTTAAGAAGTGTAAACATATCTACTTTTTAATAAGGATTTTATTCAAAAATTTGATTTTTTAGTTCCAAGTCGTCAACTACATTTCAAAATGCCACTACGGGCAGCCGTAGATGAATCAAGAGCTAGGGGCTAAACTTCCCTAATTAGATCTTTAGAGATTTCTGCTGTAACTCGTATTTTTGTTCTCGTAGATTTTGACAAAAAAGTTAATTGCGGCCGCCCCGGTTTCGATTTAGTGGAGGCAGGCTGCGTTTCAAGTTTTCTTAGCCAAGTATTGCCTTTAAGCCAAACAGCATGCTGTCTTTCAAAAACTTTCAAACTCCTTCAACTTTTAATCCTTTTCATATTTATATTTGAACAAAATATTCTTAATTCCTCCTTTATATATTGTTTAAAGTTTTCGAAACATTCACTCTCAGCAATGTATGAAAAGAAATGGCCAGAAATAGCGGCTCCTTATCCACCTCTGATTTATTTCTCTCGCCATGTATTAAATAACTCTGAATTTGGCACTCAGTAGTCACCTGGAAAAATGCGTTTTAAAAAAAAAGTTGCACATATCCGACCTTGAAATTTGGTAAATTCGGAAGGTAATTGATTGTCCTAGAGAACTTTTATGGTTTTATAGCTAACATATGCTATCATTTTTTTTTAAGTCAAAATAAAATTCCAATTTATACTTCAATAAGTTCATCTTAAGGTCACTTCAATTTTTCCAATTAAATCGATCTAATAGATGAGTTCACCAACATTTCACTATTTATCATTAAAGTACTCACCTTCGACATTATTTTCCATTTTTTAGTTTTTAAAAACTATAAATTCTTAATATAAAAACTTTTGTTAGAAGCTATCACTAAATTCGCTGCACTCAATCGTTGTTTTATAACTAAGTAAGAAATTGCAAGAAAAATTATTGATAAAGTGACAGTACATCAATTCTGTCGAAAAATTGAGAAAGAATTGTTTACTTTGTTAAGTTTTTTTTATATTAATGTAAAAAAAAATAATGTTTTGAAAAATTTTAATTTTGACTTTTGGCCAAAAAATGGGTAAAATTTCCTATAGTGCAGTGGTTCAAAAGTTATGATCAAAAGAGTAAATATCGGCAAGGGGTTTTCGCAAATTTTCGATATAAAAAACACGATAACTTTCGAAAAACAATAATGAGACTGCTGAAAAGTGGCACGTATCTCTGCCGTTTCTCAGGTCTATTCGGTATTCGGTATTGAATTTCAGCTCAATCGGTCAAGTGGTTCAAAAGTTATAAGCAAAATGCCGAATTTTAGATTTTGTTCATCTAAAATGCCACGTGGTAAACAAGCATTGCTTTTCAAACTTGTTTAGTTTTAAAGCAATGCCTTTTAAACTTGTCTAGTTTTAAAAGCATTGGTAACTTAAAAATTACACTCGGAAAAAATTTTACACTCGAAAAAAATTTTACACACAAAAAAATTTTACACTCAAAAAAAAAATTTTGTTTTTTTTACAAAAATGTCAACATTTTGTGTACATACGTACGTGCATTCACTCAGAAATATTTTTACAGTAAAAAAACATTACACTCGAAAAAAAGTTTTACACTCAAAAAAAAAATTAATAATTTTTCTTTTAAATGATAAAAAAAAAGTTTTTTACTCAAAATAAAGTATTTCTAATCAAAATTGATAATTTTTTCACGTTAAAATGTACTATCCTTTAAAAAAAGGCATTGTGGAGGGTATTCATAGATTCGGCAAAGTCGAATTTAACTTTTCTACTTGTTTTTACTATAATTGATTTGCAGATTCAAAATATGTAGCTTAGGTTTTAACTGGCTGCTGACATTTTACGTCAGCACACATAGTCTCTGAGGTCCGTTGTGTAGTAGGCTCCCCTACTAGTCCCTCCATTTAAACAAATTTGAGCTTCGTATGAAACTCCTAAGACATTGAATTTTAACATCCGACAAATCAGAAAGATCGTGCAGCTCCTTAGATCGCAGCGAAGCAAGTCTCTGTCCAGAAAGTGCCGGGCAATGGCAGATAAAGTGTTCGATGCAACTGTTATTATAGTTCGAGGAGATTTTTATGTTCCCCATAATTTTTTTTTTATTTTTAATAAAAATTAAATAAGTTTGACAATGGACTTGCAATTAAAAAATAAAAGTATGATGTGAGTGACTGACAGGTAATTTTTCTAAATATAGTTTAAAAATGCTATATCATCGTTTTTTTTTTTCATAAAATTACTAAACATGAGTGGTCACCAATTTTTGTAGTTTTCCGAACATACAATTAAAAGTTAATTCCCCTAAATACAATTGATCCTTTAATTTCAAGCAAATTCGTTTTTTCCATTTTTATTGATTTGCATTTAAAAAATTTATATGAGATCTCAAATTTTTGTTTTTTATTCAAATATATCATGAGTGATCTCTAAAAGCAACTTGCAATTAGTCTTGAATTTTAAGAAACGATTTTTTTATCATAACTGACTTACGTTAAGAAATATAAGTGATCTCAAATTTTTGTTATTTTCAATATATAATATAAGTGATCTCTGAAACATTTGCAATTGAAAAAGTGTCAAATCTGATACATAAATAAAAAGTCTCAGATTTTTAGAAAATTTTCATAAATCATAATTCTCAGATTCTGCTTAATTTTTCATTCATAAATAGTCTCAGATTCCGATGCATTTTTTATAGGGATGTCGCGAATATTCGTCACTATTCGGTATTCGGCATATTCGGCATGTTTTTTGAATATTCGGTTAAATAAATTTTCGTTAACAGTTTGCCGAATATTCGGCAAAATTTAAATTAGTTAAAAAAACACTTTTTATTAACGTTTAACTCTTTTTCGTAGTAGTTTCAGTTTGTTTTTTATACAAAAAAACTTGAGCACTTGATTAAAATTCGAATTGTTAAGGTGCCAGAAAAAATAGTGTCAACAACAGCGTTGTTGTCTTTTAATCTGGTACTTTTTTTAATAATTTTTTAATATTTTACATAGGTAAAATACAGGCGTATGAATAATTAAATTATTCGGCAAATATTCGTATTCGGTTCCAACCGAATACCGAATAGTAAATATTCGGTAAAATGCCGAATACACTATTCGCGACATCCCTAAATTTTTATAAAAAAAAATTGAGATCAAAAATAAAATTTTTATATTTTTGTAAAGACTCTTTCAAACAAAAAATTAAAAGCTGTAGGAAAATGTCAAAGCAAATTCCTCGAATTTGACGACCAGATTTTGATTTTTTTCTTTTTATTTATTTTTATTTCCCATTTTTTTTATTTTATTATTCATGTGAATATTTTTTTATTTATTACTTTTTTTCGTTCCCTTTGGAAAAGTTTAATTCTGATCAAATTTGTTGTTATCCTAAATGAATTAATTCCTTAAAAATTCTTTTAAAATTTTTTGATATGTATTGAAAGCTGCAAACATCACAACACAAATAACCAGGCAAAGTTGTAAAACAAAAAGGCCTTTAAAAAATTAAAGGCTAAATAAAAATTATTTACGATCATTTTGTCAGCGCAACTTTTGAACATTTTATTATATTCATCGTTGTTGTTTTACTTATTTTTTATTTTTTTTATTTTTTTTCATTTTTTTATTTCTTTAAATTTTCCTTTTAAGATCTCATTTTCGGGTTTTAGCAAAATATATTTTTGTTGTTTTCTTTAAAAATTCATGTGAATATTTGTTGTGTGTCTGTATGTCTATATTCTGTTATATATTTTATATCATTATCAGATCATAAGGAAGTTCAAGTTTTAAAGTTTTATGAAAAATATCAATTTCTTTAAAAATATTTCTTTAAGACTTTAAAAGATCATTATAAATCAATTGATGTGTCTTGAGATTGTTATTCTTAGGAATCTTAAGGTAATTGAGAACATATTGTTGGTATACAAATTATATAATTGGGATGATGTTTAGTTGAAAGGTTGAAGGTTTTTCGAGTTGGGAAATATTTTAACAATATAAAAATTTTTAGATTGTTAGACAGCTTTTTGACAAATTTTTTAGGCACAGATTTTGAAACATTAAGATAACGTCTCGGATTCTGATACATTTTTAGACTTTTTAAGATTCTAAGACAGTTTTCCTATAAAAAAAATCTTAGATTCTGAGACTTTTTGTCTCAGATTCTGAGACACTTTCCCTAAAAAAAAGTCTCAGACATTTTTTTTATAAAAAAAAGTCGCAGATTCTGAGACAGATTGTGATTAATTTTTGGTATAGAAAAGTTCTTGGATTCTGAGGTATTTTCCTATAGAACAAGTCCCTGATTCTGAGAGTGCCTACACTTGAGCATTAAAAACAAGTAAAAAAATTACAGTCGGTCAAGACCGACCATATAATACCCTACACCAGAGTTTCCCGGAAAATGGGACCCGATTAGATCTATATTTTGTCAACCCTTTAATTAATGTTAAAAACACTCACAAATCAAATTTGAGGCTTCTATTTGTTAGCAATAAACCGGTTTAACTGAATATCGTGCTACATTTTTACATGGGGCCTAAGCCCAAAACTGGTCCGATAATTAACAGATTTAATAAGGTTATTTAAGTACGCGTTTAATATACCCAAACAAAATTTTTTCTATTTTCATGAAATTTGAGTGATTTATGTGAAAATCGGGAAGGTGGTTTGCATGGGGGCTATAAGAAGAACTGGTCTGATTACTTTAAAACTCGGTATGGTGATTTGTGAAGACAAAACACGTTTACCTGCCAAATTTCGAAAAGATACCTGTTATAATACGGTTATTAGAGCCATCTGAGCCAAAACTAAAAAGTTTTTATGGGGGCTAGGTCTAAATATGGACCGATTTTTTCCAATTTCAATAGGCTTTTCCAAATTCAATAGGCTTAAGTTTCAAATTTCAAGTCAATTGATTAAAAATTGCGACCTGTATCGTGTTTACACCGTTTACATGGACAGACAGACGGACATACGGACGGGCGGACGGACATCGCTAAATCGACTCAAAAAGTGATTCTGAGTCGATCGGTGTACTTAAAGGAGGATCTAGGACCAATATTTCGGGTAGTTACAAACATCAGCACAAATTCATTATACCCTGTACCACAGTGTGGTGTAGGGTATAAATATTTTTCATTCCAGTAATATGAAAAAATTACGAAAAATATTACAGTGCTATCATAGGCAGTGTTTTTTGTGCTACCGATTTGCGATTTGGAAACTGGCCCCAGCTTGGGCGCCATTGGCTACAGGAAAATTCATAGATTCTGAGACATTTTTCCTATAATATAAGTTTCCAATTGAAAACGTTTTTCCTATAGAAATATTCTCAGATTCTGAGAATTTTTTGGTATAGAGAAAGTCTCAGAATCTGAGACATTTTTCCTATAGAAGAAGTCTTAGAATCTGAAACATTTTTCAAATAAAAAAAGTTTCAGATTCTTAGACATCTTTCCTATAGAAAATTATTAGATTTTGAGACGTTTTTCTTAAAGAAAAGTCACAAATTCTGAGGCATTTTTTGTTATACAAAAAGTCTGAGATTTAGAAACGTTTTTGCTGCAGGAAAAGTCTCAGATTCTGAGACATTTTTCCTACATCAAAAGTCTCAGGTTCTGAGACATTTTTCCTATAGAAAATGTTTCAGATTTGGAGACATTTTTCATATAGAAAAGTCTTTGATTCTGAGAAATTTTTCCTACTGAAAAAATCTGAGCTTCTGAAATATTTTTCCTCTAAAAAGTCTCAGATTCTGAGACACTCTTCCAATAAAAAAAGTCTAAGATTCCAAGACATTTTTGCTATAGAAAAAGTCCCAAATGTTAAGACATTTTGCCTATAGAAAATGTCCCAAATTCTGAGGCATTTTTGCTATAGAAAGACTCTCCGATTCTGAGACATTTTTGCTATAGAAAATCTCTCCGATTCTGAGATATTTTTCTTACAGAAATAGTTTTAGATTCTGAGACATTTTTCCTTAGAAAAAGCCTCAGATTCTGAGACATTTTTGGTATAGATAAAGGATCAGTTAATAATATTAGTAAAATCTATACGAAAATTGTTATCGTGCCATCGTTGGCGGTGGTTTCTATCTTACCAATTTGCGATTTGGAAACCGGCCCCAGCTTGGGCGCCATTTTTTTCAATATTATGTAAATAATTTTTGTTTAAACTTTAGACTTATTTTATTCACTATAACTAAGTAGAGGTTATAATAAGTCAAATAGAATAAAAATACTTTTTTCGAGATCACCTATATATACATTTTTTTAAGTAATAAACTAAATGTTACGGAAATTTTGAGTTTTTATTGAAAAAACGTTTTATAGCGAAAGTTTTAGATTCTGAGACATTTTTTTATAGAAAAGGTCTCAGATTCTGAGACATTTCTCCTAGAGGAAAATTCTCAGATTTTAAGACATTTTTCCTATACAAAAAGTCTCAGATTCTTAGATATCACTGCGTGACAAAACTAACCACTATTTTAGAAAACAAGAGGTACGACCATAATTTCTATATATTTCGGACATTCTGAATCGAATGGCGTACTCCGTTTTTCGATGTATGGTACAGTTTTCTTGCAAAATGTCATTAAAGATTGGCTGATTTTCAGCTGCTTTTTTAACAAAAAAATTTCCAAAGCTAATGATTTTTGAATGCTATGGCATGGAAAACAAAGATGTAACTTGTAGCAATATTTCTAATGTAAATTTGGTTTAAAGCTTTTCATCTTAAGCCCTTAAAATCGCGGATTTTTTAATTTTTTTACGTTTTCGCGAAATTAACCCCTAAATTGGTCTCTGATAAAAAACTTGCATTTTGTGGATCATAAAGGTACCCATGACACTACGAATAGTAAACAAAAAACATATATGATATATGGACCATCATGATGAAAATCGCAAAAACCCGTTTTTTTGTATATGACAGCATCATTTTACGAGATGATTTAAGACCCCATCTTTTAGTATACAATGTGGGAACCTTAAATAATGAACTGACCCACAATTTGTCCAAAAAAGTTATCATTTCCAAAAGTTATCTTAACAAAAACTATAATTATTGCATGGAAAACACTGAAATATTAGTTTTTGTTAAGATAACTTTTGCAAATGAAAACTTTTTTGGCCAAATTTTTGGTGAGTTAGTTGTTTAAGGTTATCACATTATATACTAAAAGATGGATCCGTAAATCATCTCGTAAAGTGATGCTGCCATATACAAAAAAACAGTTTTTCGCGATTTTCATCATGATGGTCCCTATAATATAGCTGTTTTTTTCCCACTATTCTTATTGTTAGGGATGCCTTTTTGATTCACTAAAAGCAAGTTTTTTATCAAAGACCAATTTGGTTGTTAATTTCGCCAAAACCTTAAAAAATTAAGAAATTCGCGAATTTAATGACTTAAGATGAAAAGCTTTAAACCAAATTTGCATAAGAAATATTTCTGCAAGTCATATCTTTGTTTTCCATGCCATAAAATTTATAAATCATTAACTTTGGACATTTTTTTGTTTAAAAACTGTCTCTAAATCAGCAAATCTTTAACGACATTTTGCAAGAAAACTGTACCATACATCGAAAAACGGAGAACGCCATTCGAATCAGCATGTCCGAAATATATAGAAATGATGGTCGTAACTCTTGTTTATTTTTTAGTGTTCCGCAGTGTATATTATCTATAAAAAAAGTCTGAGATTCTGAAATATTTTTCGTATAGAAAAGTCTCAGATTCTGAAACTGCCTAAACTTAAGCAGTAAAAAAATATTTTTTATTTGAGTAATATCAAAAATATACGAAAAGTATTACAGTGCTATCATTGGCGGTATTTCCTGTGTTACCGATTTGCAATTGGGAAACAGGCCCCAGCTTGGGCGCCATTTGCTACAGGAAAAGTCTTAGATTCTGAGACATTTTTCCTATAGAAAAAGTATCCAATTGTAAACGTTTTTTCTATAGAAAAACTCTCAGATACCGAGACATTTTTCCTATAGAAAAAGTATTAGATTCTGAGACATATTTCATATAAAATAGTCGCAGATTCTGAGACATTTTTTCTATAAAAATGTCTTGGATTCTAAAACAACAAAAAAAGTCTCAAATGTAGAGACATTTTGCCTATAAAAAATGTCCCAAATTCTAAGACATTTTTGCTATAGAAAAATTCTCAGATTCTGATATATTTTTCCTACAGAAAAAATCTCCGATTCTGAGATATTTTTCCTTAGAAAAAGTCTCAGATTCTGAGACATTTTTCGTATAGAAAAAGTATCAATTTCGAATATTAGTAAAAAGGAAACGAAAATTGTTATCGTGAAATCGTTGGCAGTGGTTTCTGTGTTACCAATTTGCAATTTGGAAACAGGCCCCAGCTGTGGCGCCATTTTCTTCAATATTATGTAAATAATTTTTATAGAAAAAGTCTCAGATACTGAGACATTTTTCCTATTGAAAAAGTCTCAGATTCTGAGACATTTTTCTATAGAAAAGTCTCAGAATCTGGGACGTTTTTCTCAAAGAAAAAGTCACAGATTCTCAGTAATTTTTGCTACAAAAAAAACTATCAGATTCTCAGATATAATTCCCACAGAATAAGTCTCAGATTTTCAGAAATTTTTCCTATAGAAAAAATCTTGATTCTGCCACATTTTTCACATAGAAAAAGTTTCAGATTCTGAGACATTTTTCCTATAGATAATATCTCTGATTCTGAGACATATAGAAGAAGTCTTAGATAGAAAAATTCTCAGATTCTGATACTTTTGTCCTATAGAAAAAGTCTCTCTAAGACATTTTTCCTATAGAAAAAGTCTAAGATTCTGAGACATTTTTCCTATAGAAAAGTGTCAGATTCCTTGATATTTTTTCTATACACATTTCTTACAGACATTCTGAGACATTTTTCCTATTGAAAAGGTCTGAGTTTTGAAAATTATTAAAACAATACGAAAAGTGTTTTTTTCCATCGTTAGCGGTGGTTTCTGTGTTACAGATTTGCGATTTGGAATCAGACCCCAGCTTGGGCGCCATTTTCTTAAATATTATGTAAATAATTTTTGCTTAAACTTTATGTTTAGCTATCACATCAATGCGTTACACACGGAATGACGTATTATACCCTCTATCACCAAGTAGAAGTAATAATAGATCAAAAAAATAAAAAGACGTTTTTTGAGATCACCTATATATTTTTTTAAAGTAATTAGCAAAATTTTATGGAAATTTCAAAGTTTTTGTTAAAAATAACATTTAAATCTCAAAAATGTTTTACTATAACATCCTGTATTTTATCTGGGTATATTTCTAAGACATTCCAAATCATTTCTTTTCTTTAACAACTGTATTTAATTACTTCTCCTAAGTTAATATATCAAATTACTATTAATTTATCCTATTAGTTTTATCACTTTGAAATTTTCTCTGTGTTTTTTTTCTTTATAAATAAATACGCATATAAATACCATAACGATATTTCTAATACCTTAAAAAGGTTTGGTACCATACACTATTTGTATGTAATTTGTTGGAATTTCCGCACCAAATCATGCCTAAAGTCATCATCGTCATCATCATCATTGTGGTCAGAACTAAAACTCGCAATGCGTATAAATACATTTAGAGTTTTTCTTTTTTTCCACAACTTTTTAAAAAAAAAAAGTATCTATGATTTATTTTATTTAAGTGAAAAAACCCACTAGTTAATGGCTCAACACCAACACCATCGGCAGCAATCACTGCATCATCGTCCACTTTAAAACATGGATTGAAAAACAAAAAAAAAAATCATATAAATATATAAATAAAAAGAACAACTTCTTAAGCTTTAAGAAGTTTAAACTAGGAGTAGACTCCTGAAAGTAAGTAGAAAAGGAAGTCAAGGTAGACTTGTTGGGAGGACTATTTTGTTAAAGAACATATAAAGAGAACATTTATATATTGGTTTTCAAAGATTTTAGATTGAAATTTGAAAGCTAGGCATAGAAAAGAGTAATAATTAAGGCATTTATTAGAGCCCTAAAAGTGTGCAACAGCATTTTTAAAACATAAAGAGAAATCAAACACATTTTTTCTGAATTGTGTTTAAAACCAATGACAAATATCGAGGGAGGATCCTAGATTCTTTTTCTGGATTTATTAGGTAAGGTTAGGAGTGGCGGAGCTCAAAATTTTGAACTCCTCGCATAGACCGGCTGGTCCATAGCAATACCACATGTTCCTTCAGCGACGAGGATAAAACGCGTTAGTCCATGTTGCAAACAATTTAACGCGCATAAGGTCCATAACTGCGATTTCTTCCAGATTCTCGAGTTCTGCTTTGCCTAAAATTTGTTTGCGATGCCTGGCCAATGCGGCATTTGTACAGGATATGTTCAACTGTTTCATCCGTATTCGGTTCATCACATCTTCTACAATTGGAATCAGAGATGAGTCCAATTGTTCTTGCGTGGAAAGCAATTAGACAGTGTCCCGTGACCACTCCCGTTAGTAAACAACATTCTCTTCTGTTAAGAGAAAGTAGGTAGCGATTTCTTTTGAGGTCGTAACGTGGCCAGATTATTCTGGTAATTCTGCTTGTACTTAACTCTCGCCATTTCCTGTTCGCCATGGAAATACACTGACAATCACTTCTCGATCTGTAGTGCTGCATTGGGGGATCAATATGAACAAGTCCCCTACCCTATCTGCACCCAGTTTTGCAAGCTCATCAGCCTTCTCGTTCGCGTCTACTCCCTTATGTCCTGGAACCCATATTAGAGAGACGAGGTTATTGCTGAATAGTTTTTGAAGATTCTCGTAGCACTCAAAGACGACTTTTGATTTAATACAAAAGCCTCTTAGAGCTTTTAGTACAGCCTGGCTGTCGACGTAAAAGTTTATTATTCTCTTCGATTCTCCAAGAAACTGTAAGGCTGCCTTATTAATAGCAACTATTTCAGCCTGGAATATGCTACAGCTCAAAGATAGATTAAAAGATTTTTGTATATCACAGACGTCCGTAGTAAATCCCACTCCCACTACCGTCGATTGTTTGGAGCCGTCTGTGAAAATATTTAAAGCGTTATTTGGAACGTCATTTTGGAACTTACTACGAGTCACCTCCCTCTCTAGCGCTCTGTACCAGACCATAACTCCGTAAAGTAAGATAGGTCTTACGATGGAAGTATAGATCCAGTGCGTGATCCTTGGCTCTAGTCCCCATGTCTTGCCGAACATTTTTTTGCATGCATAATATGCATTATTCGCCTTTCTCAATCGTTCATCGGTATTTTATAATTTGCTATCCAGAATAATTCCTAAAAATTTCGCATGATTTGAAAGTGGGATTTCAACCGTTAACCTTGACTTTTCTAAAATTTTCGATCTTATACTTTCGTGTAAACAATACCATCTCAGTTTTCCGCGGATTAACGTAAGGACCATTTTCATTAGCCCAATTCCATAACTGTTTCAGTGATCGCTCTAGCAACTCGGATATCGTGGTCAAAAATTTTTCAGTTGACATTATTACCACGTCATCAGCATAAGCAACTACTGCCACTCCTTGCGTCTCCATTTTTTTGAGAATGGGATCCACGACCAAGAGCCAGAGTAATGGCGATAATGTGGTGTTCCCCTGGATGTATATCTTATGACTCTTTCAAGCCCCCATTCGGCTGTAACTTCTCTACAAGACAGCAGACAGCCAATCCATCTTTTGATGGTTGGATTTATGCCAGCCCTGTCCATTGCGTTTATGTATTACTTAAACTAAATTGTGTTTTGGTTGCCTAAATCATAAGGTTTTAAGGTCTACTGACACTATCACAATTAACGTAAGAATTTGAAAATTATTTGTAGGCAGACTTTTTTAAAGCATAAGTTTAGGCATCTTTTACATTGAATACCTTGAAGAGTCTTTTAGTCATTTGAAAATCGAAAGATTGATGTTTTCTTTACCACTGATTTTGAGTTGAATGATTTTTGACACATTTAGAAAAATTTCTGAAATTTTTCATTATGCCTAAAAGTATGCTTTAAGAAATATCTTGACTTAACTTCAACAATTAGTGATTTTTACGACTCTAACAATATTATTATTACCTCATCACCCTCTCCTAATTAAACTTTAGATTTTATTCCATTATTTGATTTACTTTGCATTAAATTTCACTCATATCAAATTATTTAAACATACCACCTTCATTTTTATAGGGTACATATCACAACAACCAGTAAAAAAAAACCAAGTAAAATAAGTAACAAAAAACATAAACCGAAATCCAATAAAACTAGCTGAAGTTAAAATATTTCTATTGCTACAGAAAAAAAAAATCTGCAAAAACTGCAAATATCCATCCAGCAGCCCAGCATATACTTCTAAATAGACACACACTTGTACTTCAGCAAATATTCTAAAACCAGTAGATTAGTGGTATTTTTTGTTAAGGAAAACAAAAAAAATATAGAAAAACAAAAAACTAAATTGAACACAACATTTTGCTAGAGTAACTAAATCTTAAACTCTATCATACAAACAGACGGTGGATATTTGTTGCTGTTAAGAAAGTGTATATGCGCGCTGATACGAGAAGTACCTTTTTAAGATTTTCTTAACTAAAATACTTAACAAAACATACGTACGTATGTGATACCTTCTGAATGGTTTAACATTTGGTATATGAATTAACCCTATAAGGGCTTAATTGTGAGAATAAGAAGGAGTCATATTTGCCTGTTTTAAACAAAGCCCCTGGTTGGGCGCCATTTTCAAAAAAAAAAAAAAAATTAGTAAATTTAGCAAAATATCTCTTCAAAAATTTCTTCCATATTGTCACTTGCGAGCCCAAGAGCCTTCGTTTATCAGTGGACATTATCATAGCAACGGCTTTCGAATTGTTTTGGTTGCTGTCTGAAATTTGGCCGTGTTTTACACCTTTAGTGTAAATGAATGAACCCCTGCTTGGATGCCATTTACTGTAAATCAATTAGCTCTTCAAGTATTTTAAAAATCATGCTGTTGCCGGCTTTTCAAATCTTTTGCAAAAATCTCCAATTAATAAATTTGCTTTGGAATCTCAAAATCGTTGCATTGCATGATTTACTGACGTTGAAGGTATTCTTCAGAAATTTTTTAGTTGGTATTTCTTTCGAGTCGTTTTGATTGCTGTCTTGCATTTTACCGTGCTACACAACGTGTGCGTTGGATTCTGTGGTTTCGTTTTGTGATTTGGAAGCGGGCCCCCGTTTGGGCGCCATTTGTTATAAATTAACTTAAAGTAAATTTCTTAATTTATCACAACCGACTTAAATTAGAATTCGTTTTTAAATTATTTAATATCATTAGCGGGTTAAGCAAAAAGGTCTCAAAATTCTGTATTAGACATTTTACTGTTTGTTGTGCCCAGTTATAAGTTTGTTTTTGTCGATGCTGTATTTTGTGATGCAGTTGCTAGTTTGGTTGGCGTTCATAACGATGAGTTGGTTAACTGCAGATTTAGCTAAAGGACAAATCGCTTTAAGAAGACTAATATTATTTTTTTTTATCCAGAGTTTCTTCGAACAACCTGGAATATGTTGAATGTTTTGGTATCGTATTTTTAGTTCTTGTTGATGATTTTTTTTCGTCTAAACGTAAGGCTTCTATGTTTACATCTAACTTTTATTTTATTTATTTTTTTTAAGAGAGTTTTGTATCGTTTTAAGTTGTTTTTGTTGTTTTTAGTATGTATTTTTCTTTTGGTTTTAGTTAAATGCAAAGTATCGAATTCCAAAAGTTGTATTGACCCCTTCTATGTCTACTGTAAGACACTCAAGAAAAGGGTGTTGGTATAAATTGGAAAACATTTGGCAAGGCAGCAACTAACATACTTATAATAGGATGGATGGTCAAAGGAATGGTTATTCTTGACGTAGGAGATGTTTAAAGAGAGAATAAGTCTAGCAACTACTGTGTGAATATCCAGATCTACAACGACCACTTAGATATCTATGGAACATTTTTCATTGATGGGAACGAAAGAAGATGTTTCACTGGATGATCCAGCTGACTACATTAGAGAATCCTGATGGTATAGGACAAGACCATAATCTCTTTTTCGGAATCATAAGTTGTCGTTTAGGACAAGGTTATATTCTTGTTTTCGAAATCATAAGTGGCCATATGACCTCCGAGTGGGCTCGCTTTTAAGCGGGCTGTCCATTTATTCCAAATATTTTTTTCTAATGTTATTAATTTCTGAGTGTATATTCGTTTAATGTTTAGTATGTGTGTGATCAACGTTTATTTGCTGTTTGATGCTGATATTTCTGTTGCTGCTGATATTGCTTGCTATTGAGTATTGTTGCTGTTGTTGCTCATGTTACTGTTGTTATACACTTGCGTTTTGTCTACTTTTATAACTTGTAATGATCACTGTTAAATGTTTTTCTTATAGTTATTCTTCTTAAGCCTCTAATGCTTTACGGTATTTGTTATGTGGACGTGTGTGTTGGTATTATTATTATTATAACTAAGAAGGATATTATTGCTGTTCTTGAGAACAATAAAATTTGATGGGATTTTTTGTTGATGTTGTTTTTGTTGTAAGAACATATTATTTGGCATTTAATTTACTCTCAAGTTACTCAAACTGTTCTTTATTTTATTTTAGTTTTTTGTTAAGTCTTCAAATCCGGTAGATTTTGTTTGATGTTTACCAAATTGAAGTTCATTGGCATTAATGTTTAATGAGTTTGATTTACAACATTGAAAGAGTTAATTTTATTAGTATAAAGACTTTATATTATTAAAAGAGATTATTAAGTTTTTATAACAGTTTATAGAAGTTTATTTTTAAAAAACGTTTAGTTTTTGTAAAAACGATGGGACCTTAGCTGCAACGATGTGTCAGCATTTTTTAAAAGATTCAAAAATATTATTTTCAGGAATATGGCGCCCAAGCTGGGGTCAGGTTCCAAATCTAAAAACGGAAACACAGAAACCGGCGATAACGATTGAAAGTGACCAAATTCACTACAGCAACCAAAACGATTTAACAATGAGTACTATTTTACTTGGGAAATGGCGCCCAAGATGGGGCTTTGTTCCAAATCGGAAAACGAAAATACAGAAACCGGCGATAACGATGGAGAGTGACCAAATTCACTACAGAAACTAAAACTATTCAACAATGACTACTGATTTACTTGGCTGGGCTTAGTTATTAAGAAACCGTTAGAAGGAGTTTATTTTTAAACAACGATTAGTTGTGGAAACACAGAAACCGGCGATACAATTGAAAGTTACCAAAACGATTTAACAATGAGTACTATTTTATTTGGAAAATTACGCCCAAGCTGGGGCTCGGTTCCAAATCGCAAAACGAAAACACAGAAACGGGCGTTAACAATATTGAGTGACCAAATTTACTACCGCAACCAAAACGATTTAAAAATTAGTGCTGATTTACCTGGCTGGGTTCATTTCTTCACAAAGAAACCACCAGCGGATCAGCGTTTTAGAAAAATTTATTAACTAGTGGTTTTCATAACACGAATGAAACAGGTGAACGAAAATTTTGCGTGTGTTTTATTTTTGTTACACAAACAAAACACATGCTAAATTTTCATTCGCCCATGTTATAAAAAGCACTATTTAGTAAATTTTTCTAAAACACTGTTCCACTAATGGTTTCTTTCTTAATAACTAAACCAAGCCAAGTAAATCAGCACTCATTTTTAAATCGTTTTGGTTGCGGTAGTGAATAGGGTTATATAGTCGCAACAAAAAGTCGACTTTTTTCAATTTCTAAAAAGTAGATTTTTCGACTTTTCGACTTTTTTCAAATTTTAAAAAGTCGACTTTTTGACCTTTCGACTTTTTAAAAAGTCGACTTTTATCGACTTTCGACTTTTTTCGACTTATTTCGACTTTTCGACTTTTTAACTTTTTTCGACCTTTTCCAATTTTAAAAAGTAGATTTTTTTGTAAATAAAAGATTAGTTTTGACTTGTTGTAAGCATTTAGGTGCTATTTTTTTTGGTTGTATTTTATTTATCAAAAAAAGTCGAAGAAATCTAAAATGTGGAAAAGGTTGAAAAAGTCGAAAGCAAAAGAGTCGACTTTCGATTTATATAACCCTATCACTGAGGTGTTTACAATAATCAAAAATATTGGTAAATATTGCAGATAACACTTTCTAACTCATGAATTTGGCATTGACATTTTTGCTTCACATACAAAATACATGGAAACACCAATAGCTTCAGTTGTTATTAAACTCGGCTCTCATTTGAAATTTTTTTCCGAAGAAAGAAATTATTTTCATTTAGCAAAAGTAAAAAAAAATCAAAAAAAATCGAAAAAGTCGAAAGCAAAAGTCGACTTTTCGACTTTTTAGGAACAAAAAGTCGATTTCGACTTTTCGACTTTTTAAGAACAAAAAAGTCGATTTCGACTTTTCGACTTTTTCAAACAAAAATTCGATTAATCGACTTTACGACTTTTCGACTATAGAACCCTAGTAGTGAATTTGGTCAATCTCCATCCTTAACGCCGTTTCTGTGTTTTCGTTTTGCGATTTGGAACCGAGTCCCAGCTTGGGCGCCATTTGCCTGAAAAATAATCTATTTTAATCTCCTAAAAAATGCTGCCACATTGTTGCAGCTAAGGCCCCATCGTTGGGACGGGGTCTTTTACAAAGGTTAAATTCCTCTAATTGCTATCCACTTAAGGGTTGCCAGCAGCGATTCCTGTGCTTAAAATTCCCAAGCAGCGTACAACTTTCGGTCTTAGACAAGTTTTTTCTGACAATGTCATTAATGCCCCCGTTAGTATGACAGCTAAAGTCAGAAGGCACCAGTATAGAGTAAACAGAATGCAGGTTAATGCCGATGCGTCTCTGGTAATTAGGTGACCCTGGTACTTCTAAGTCACTGAAAGAGCCAAGCTGCTCTAAAAGCTCTTCGAAGCTTTTGTATTAAGTCGAAATTTATTTTCGAATGTTTTGAGAACTTACAAAATCTAGGGCGTATAAACAAGGTCTAGCTAATATGGGTACCAGAGCACAAGGTATTCAAGTGAACAAGAGAGCGGGCAAGCTCGCGAAACAAAATGCGGAGGGTTTTGGAATCGAGAGCATGGAAACGATTTCGAATGCCAACCTAACGCAAATATTTGAATTCGAGGTAAGAACTAAGGCGTTCTGTCAGCGTCGCTGAGGAATTATGGTTTCGCTATGGATCAAACAGTCTATGCGAGGATTTTTTTTTAACTCCGCCACATCTAACCTAATCTTTCCGATGCTGAGGTAATGTCCATCATTCAACGATGGGACCTTAAGATTGCAAGCTGAAGTGAACTTTAAGAGTTTTCGGAAACATTTAAAGTGTGAGGTAAATAAGAAGTTTTAGAAAAAATATTTAAAATAATGGCGCCCAAATACGGACTCGTTTCCGAATCTCAAAGCAGAAACCATGGCCAAATTCTCTGCCATGAAATTGGCCCTTCGAAAGGTATTTACTTAAAAATTTCCTGTAGAAGACCTTCAATAATTATAATTCGAAATAATATGACTATCACGGCTACGGTTATCCTCAGCGAAATTATTTCCACATCTGGAGACAATTGTCCACTGCTTAGATAAGAGATCTTAGAATCACAAGCTTCACCGAAAAAGTAATTTTTTTTAAGATTTCAAGATCTAGTTAAACATAAAAACTTAAAAAAATGAACATAATTTTCAAGTAAATGGCTCCCAAGCAGGGGCCCGTTTCGATTTGCAAAGCGGAAACACAGAGACCACCAAAAAAGGATGTAGAGTGGAGCCAAATTTACGACAGTAACCAAAACAGTTTTAAAATTTACTTGTCTGGACTTATTTATTCAAAAGGATTTTAGCGTTTTAGAAAAATTTATTAACTTTGAGCATCCACGGAGAATTAATTATTAGATATAAAAGTCTCAACGAAAGCAGAAGATATTTGTCTTTATACCGCTATTACTGAAAGTCATTATCAATATTTTTGACAAAAAAAAAATTGGTGAAATAAAATTTTCGAAAAAAAAATTTTTTGGTGAACTTTTTTCTTTGAAATCCAATTTTGGCTTTCGCATCATCATACACAAACCTTAAGTTTTGCAGATCTACTTACATATTTTTTAGGTGTAATAAACAGATTTAACATAAAAATTAAATAAATTAATTACAAAAATTAAGAAAATAAAATAACTTTTTATACAAAAAACCTAGGACCGAGTCACAGTTCTTCAGGCTTTGCTTGTAGTAATTTATTAAACAAAAAACCTTTGAAAAAATCCAACAGTAAGTCATATGCATGAAAAAAAACTCATTTTTTTTTTTCTTATATCTCAAAATTGGTGCAAAAGATAAATAAATAAAAAAATCTGTATATAAAAAACTTAAAAAAAATCTGTATATTAAAAAACAACACAACATTGATTCTTCTGTTTATTTTTTCACTTCTGTACCTTTCCATCAAACAAAGCATTTTGTCGCAATTTATTTTTTTTGTTTTATTTTTGGGAGATAAAAAAAAATTGGTAGAAATCGTTCAACTTAAGGAACGATATACAAATTGTATACCAACATATAGAGAGATATTGTACAAGAAAAAAAATACGAAAAAAATTTATTGAAACAAAAAAAAATATTTAAAACAAAGTCAGTCAATATGTTGCTATTGCCAGACTTGGCTTCCTTTTTTTCTGTTGGATTTTTAAAGCTGATGCATTTTTGAGTTACGGTTTTTGTTTTATTTTTTTTTTTTTATTTGTACATTTCTATATGGGAGCATATATGTAGTACACTACAGTAGAGAGCAAAAGTTAAAAAAAAATATTGTTGGGAGTTTAACAATGAGTATTTTCTAAAAAAAAAACTTTAAATGCTAAACTAAAGGCTATAGAGCAAAAATAACTGAAATTACCGATCATCGTTAAAAATTTCAAAAAATCCAGTTTTATATGAATATTTTTAAAACAAAAACTTTAATTGCATTTTATGGTTTAAAAAAGCTTCTATGGCAAAAATTATAAAAATTGTGGATCATCTCTAAAAATTTGTAATAATCTATTATTTTAGTATCAACAAACTTTAATTGCATTTTATGGCTTAACTCCAGTTCTAAGGCGAAAATAGCAATAGTTGGTGATCATCATTCAAAATTTTCAAAAATTAATTTTAATCTGAATTTAAAAAAAAAGCATTGACATTGGAAATCAAGACTGTAAATTTTAATACTATTTATAAAAAAAAATATTGCATTTTATGGCTTAACGAGATGCTAGGTTGAAAATAGAAATTTCCAGAAATCCATTTAAAATATTGTTTTTCTAAAAAGCTTTGATTGCATTTTATGGTTTAGTTAGAGGTGCTGGAGCAAAATTATCTAAAATTGGCGATTATCGTGAAATATTTCCAAAAATTCATTTTGTATGAATTTTAAAAAAACTTTTATAGCGAAAATAGCATAAACTAGGGATCACCTTTAAAAATTTCTTAAAATCCACTATGTATTACATTATTTTTTTTCCAAAAAAAATTAAATTACATTTTTTAGCTTAATTCGAGTTCTTAAGCGAAAATAGCAATAATTGGGGATCATCGTTAAAATCTTCCAAAAATCTATATTCATGAAAAGAGCTGGAGCGAAAAAATCTAAAATTGGGGTTCATCACGAAAATTTTCAAAAATACATTTTTATATGATTTTTTCTAAAAAAAACTTCAATTGCATTTTATGGGTTAACAAGAGTTACTAGGATAAAAATAGATAAAATTGGGCTTTCGAGTTTAAGAGTAAAAGAGGTAAAATTGGAGATACTCGCTCTAAATTTCAAAAAAATCATTTATTCTTGAAAATTATGGCAAAACTAAAAAGCGTTAATTTTATGGCTTAACAAGAGGTGCTTGAGTAAAAACAACAAAAATTGAAGATCATCGCTATAAATTTAAAAAATCTATTGGTTTAAAAAATTTGTTTCTAAAATACTGAATTTTATGGTTTCAATCAAGTGCTAGAACGGTAATACCAAAAATTGGAGATATTTTTATTCTCAAAAGCCCTCAATTGCATTTTGCAAAATATGCTAAGGCTGCATCATCACTATAAATTTTTAAAAATAATTTTTCTATGAACTTTTTCTAAACATTTGTTATTGCAATTTATATGACTGAACGAGAGGTAAATTTGGAATCATCGCTAAAAATGTTCAAAAATCTACTATTATATAATTTTGTCCAAAAACCTTCAATTGCATTTTATTGTTTAGCGAAATATAATAGGGCGGAAACAGCAAAAATTGGGAATCATCGCTGTAATTTTTTCAATAATCAATTCTTTTTGATTTTTTTCTAAATAAAACTTTATTTATAATTTATGAATAGCCCTAATAATGGTATAATTTCATCCACAACAACAAAAAACATATTGTTGTAGTCCAATGGACTATCGTATGTAAAATGTTTTAAATATTTTTGTTGGTTATTGACAATCGTTACTTACTAACATAGTACAATTTCTTCGTCTTTCTAATTCACATTGTGGATAGAGTCGAATATGTATTAATGTTTTAGTTTGTGCACAAACGATTTGTCATTAGACTCGTTTGCTACTTTGTAGTATATCGTTTCTATTTTTGCTAAATAATCTTGACAATGGAATCTTGACAAATTCCGAAACACGTGTCGATTAAGTCTTGCAAAAATGACCAACATAAATAAATTTAAAACAAAAAATAATTTTCTTGAAAATTATTCTATGCGAATATCATGGTTTTAATT
This sequence comes from Pegoplata infirma, assembly GCA_963921195.1. NCBI lineage: Eukaryota > Metazoa > Arthropoda > Insecta > Diptera > Anthomyiidae > Pegoplata > Pegoplata infirma. The sequence continues at coordinate 33,046,968 of OY992539.1, forward strand.
AGTAAAGAAAATAATGACCTCGAGCCAGAATAAACATCCTCACAATCTATGAATTTTTTAAAAAACAACTTAATTGCATTTTATGGATAAAGCAAAAATATAGGAAATTGAGAATCCTTCCTAAAAATTTTCAAAGATCCATTTTATATGACTTTTTTCCCAAAACGAAAAATAACGAAAATTGAAAAAACATCGCTATAAATTTCTTATCATCCATTTTTATACCCTCCAACCACAGTATGGGGGTATACTCACTTTGTCATTCCGTTTGTAACGCATCGAAATATCGATCGGGGACCCCATAAAGTATATATTATTGATCTATGATCAATTCTAAGACTTTTCTAGAATGTCCGTATGTCCGTATGTCCGTCCGTCCGTCCGTCCGTCCGTCCGTCCGTCCGTCCGTCTGTATAAGACGCGATGCATTCCAAAATAATAGAGATAGACTCGTTAAGTTTGGCAGGAATATGTCTTTTGGTCCTAGGCAGTTTAAGTTCGTAAATGGGCAAAATCGGACCAGGGGGAAAAAAGTTCCCCTCTGAAGAACTTAACTAACCTCTGAAAACGCCATATTTTCTCAGGTTTTTTGTATTTTTGTTAAGCAAATGAAACAATTTGATGCCAGAAAAAGTTCAAGGTCCTACACTTGGACTTGGGAAATAAAAAAATATTTTTTTTTTGCCCGCCCCCCTTTTGTGGGCGTGGATTTTAAAAATGTTTTTAAATAATGATAAAATTGTATTACTTAAGCTCAAAAAGCATAATAAATCAATTTTTAAACATTTATCGCATTGATTTATGTGTCCTCCAATGACCCCTTCTGACCCCCCCCCCCCCCCCCCCCCCCCCCCAAAAAAAAAATCGTCCATGTAATTTTTTTTTTATTATTTTTTTTTTATCTGTTGGAGGGTATTATAGATTCGGCACAGCAGAATTTAACACTTGTTAAATATAAATTTGTCTAAAAAACTTTACTTGCATTTTATAGCTTAACTAAAGACGCTAGACAGAAAATATCAAAAACTGGAGATCATTGTTATAAATTTGAATAGTTTTCAACATTTTCTGAGAACGAAACGTGACCATATATATATTTTTTTTTTGTATTATAGACCACTTAACTCAAAAAAACAAGTAAGAAAGTTATAGTCGGTCAAGACCGACCATATAATACCCTACACCAATGTTTTCCGGAAAATGGGTCCCAAGTCCAAACATGGACCGATTGGATCTATCTTTTGTTAGATCTTTATTTAGTGAACAAAACTCACACAGATCAAATATAAGTGGAATTGGTTTATTTTTTTGCCAATAGACAGATTTAACTGAATATCGGTCGAAAGTTTTGTGTGGGGGACTAAGTCCAAAAATTGTCCAATTATATTCCGATGTGATTAAGTTAATAAAGTACACGTTTAATACCTAAAAATAAAATGTTTATGAAATATTTAACTTTTTATGAATTTTGAGGGAATTATTTGAATATCGAGAGGGTGGTTTGTATGGGGACTACGAGAAGGACTGACCTGATACCTTTGAAATTTGGAATGATGATTCGTGCATACAAAGTTTGTTTACCTGTTAAATTTCAAAGCGATATCTATTATAATACAGTTATTGGAGTCATTTAAGCCTAATCTAAAGTGGGCGTTTGTATGGGGGCTAGGTCTTAACATGGACCGATTTTTTCCCATTTCAATAGGCTTCGTCTATGGGTCAAAAGATGCTTAAGTTTCAAATTTCAAGTCAATTGATTGAAAATTGCGACCTGTATCGTGCTTAAACCGATAGATGGACAGACGGACGGACGGACATCGCTAAAACGACTCAAAAAGTAATTCTGAGTCGATCGCTATCCTTCAAGGTAGGTCTAGGACCAATATTTCGGGTAGTTACAAACATCAGCACAAACTCATTATACCCTCTACTACAGAGTGGTGTAGGGTATAATTATCAAAATAAGCTTAAATTGGGGATCATCGCAAAAATTTCAAATTTAAAAAAGCTTTACTTACATTTTGCGGCTTAATTTAATGTGCTAGAGCAAAAATAACTTAAATTGGAGATCATCTTTAAAATTTCCAAAAAAGGTAGAAAGGCAATTACGAAAGTTTCAAGAAATCTGAATAATCTTTAAGAATAATGTAGGGTCATTTTATATAATTTTTATTTCAATAAGGATCTTTCTAATGAAGGCTGTGCTAAAAATTTGCCCCCAACTGCTACATATTACACATGAGCTTATATGAATATCGGTTGCCAAAGGCATATAACATTTTTAAGGCATTATATCGTTTGTGTATTTATATGGATATACATATATGTATGTATTCATGTATATACAAAATATATGTAGTACATACGTAAATATATAAATTGATATTTATATTTCTCTTTTTTCTGTGTTATTTACAGTACATACAGTAACAGCATACATAGTATAGTAGGTATGTATGTATAAATATTTTTTAGTATTTTATAAATATTTCACCTGGAGCCATTAAAATATTGTTCTGTAAACGAAAAAAAAAATAAACTTTAATGTTTTTTTTGTATATTTATATTCGTAAAATATATGTTTTGACTTATTTTTTTACAATTTTTTTATTTTATTTTTATGTATTACTGAATTAACATTATATTTTTTGCGCCCTAACTGATGTTTATTATTAATATTATTTTTTTATCATAAATATTTAATTTTATTTAAATAAATAAAAAAAAAAAACATTTAATTTTTTTCATTGTTATATTTAATAACGCTGTCAAATATGCAATATTTTTAATATTAACAATTCAGCCATAATGTAGGCTATGAATTTATTGGTAAATAAAAATATGAAAAAAACAAGTAAGGAATTGCAAGGCGGTTAAAAACGACCATATAATACCCTACACCAACGTGATCGTTATAAAAAAATTATTCAAAATTTAAAATTTTGAAAAAGAAATATTTTGTCTTTTAAACTCATAATTAAATATCCGTTTTTCAAAAATACCCTTATTTTAAATTGTTCATGTTTTATTCACTTCATTAAATCAATTTGTCTGCTATTAATTCAATTTGAAGAAAAAACTGATATTATTTGAATTACAAACCACCACACTACCTGTCTGTATCATTATCTTTTAACAATGTTAATAATAATTTGATATCCCCTTTAGTTATGTAGGAAGGTTGTTTTTTCCGTATGATTACTATCAATTTGATATTATAAACTTTATGTATGGATCAGTCTGCCAGTCAGTAAATGATATTAAACACGTGGCATTTCTTTGCCTCCCTTTATGAAAAAAAAATATTTGATCTCATACATTCAGACATGATCAAACAATAAACATGCTCACACATGCTTATGCATGCCTCTGTTGTTGTTAATTACTTACATAATGTTTAAAATTGTGGTAGTAGATTAACAACGTCCAATATAAGCCAACATTAATGTTTACTTTTGGTAGATAAGACAATTATATTGGCAAGTGTTATTTCAACAAAAAAAATATATAAACTTTAAGGAAGTTTAAAACCGGAAAAATATTTTCCACATTTTAAGATAAGTTTTTTTTTAAATAATAGCTGTGTTTTTCAATTACTTGGTTAGGGATATGACATACAAACAGGTGGACTTAATAAATAGCGGGGCTTGCCGCACGCAGAGAAGAAATATGATTGTGGCAACCATAATTTTAGATCGTCATATTATGATTGAAAATTTTATCATAACTTTTTTGTAACACCCATTACATTTTTGCAGCAATCATGTTATGATCCTAAATATTCGAAAAAGTAAAACTTAGGACCTTGATATGATTGCAGCAAAAATGTAATGGGTGCTATAAACATATTATGATATCATTTTCAATCATAATATGACGCTCTTAAATTATGGTTGGCACAATCATAACTCTTCTCTGAGTGCGTATATGCAGGTGAAGTCTAATTTTCGAAATATGATGAAATTGCCAAAGTTACAATTTTCAAGAAACTATTTATAGGCCGCTGTTCCAAAACAGTAATTCACAAAAAAAATGTCAAAATTAAAATTTCCGATTTTTTTTGGTGTTCTAGATTTTACTTCCGAATATTTTTGTTTCACATAATTTTTTTTTTGTGAAAGTAAAACGAATGCTTAGTTTTCGTAATAATTTTAAGCTTTTAGTTTTTCGATTTCAATTTCGACAGAAAAATATAACTCCACATTCGATTTCATGTGATTCGGAAAAATTTATGTGAATTGAAAAGTTGTGAAAGACAGAACAGAGGCCATAAAGTTGTTTGTTTTGAAATTGACCTCAAAAACATTATTTTTCTCATTTATTAAAAATTAATTATAAACATATAGATCGATCAAGTCCATTTTAAGATGATTTTTTAATTTTACCGTTATAAATTCAGTATACGGTACATATTCTTAAATAGTGTACGTTAATTACACTGTGCAATAAAAAAATGAGCCTCAATGGCTTTAACACCATATTAAAGTACACCATCAAATAGACAAATAGGGCTTCCAATCGGGATATCCCGATCCCGGAAATCCCGGGATTTTCGGGATTAGGCAAATCCCGAATCTCGGGATTTCGAATTTTTAATCCCGGGATTTTCGGGATCCCGATTTTTTTATTTTTTTCAATATTTTTAGATTTTTTTAAATAATATAATATAAAATATAAATTTTGTGGAACAAAATAAAAAAAAAAAAATCGACAAATCAATTTTATGTTTTACTAAAAAAATTTTTAAAGGCGTGAGTGGGGTTTGACTCACGCTCACGCAAACAATAATGGAATCACTCACTTGTGACTTACGCTCACGCGTGAGTCATGCAAACTCTACTCTCGCACTCTCGCTGACACATTTTTTACAAAAAAAAACATTTTTTACCAAAAAAAAATACAAAAATAATTTTTTTTGCAAGAAATGAAAAAAAAAAATCAAATAAATTAAAAAAAAAAAAAATCAAATCACGCAAGCTTTAGCAAAAAATTAATCACTTATGCAAAAATTCGAAAATTCATTAATTTTTTTTTCAACTCACACTCACTAAAAGTTGATAGCGATGAGCCACGACGAAAGATAAGAAAGATAACCGAATACGGATATTCTTCACAGGAGGAATCCCAAACTTTTTTTGAAGTTCACAACATCAACTTTGCTAATCTTTACGAACGCGTGGATTTTTCAAAGTGACAAAAAATACTAGAAATTTTTAAAAATCCCGAAAATTTCCAAAAAATTCCGTGAATCCCGGGATTCAAAATATCCCGAAAATCCCGGGATCCCGAAATCGGGATCCCGAAAATTTTTCTTCAATCCCGGGATTCAGAAAATCCAATCCCGATTGGAAGCCCTATAGACAAATCACCAAAGGGTTTTCCAAAGACAGTTCGGATTTCTTTTTTATGGCCCACTGAAGTTTTAAATATATTATCAAAGGCGTTAGATACATCTAAGCTTGAAAATGTGGTGATGTCGTCAAAGAAATTTTATTTTGCCTTTTGGATTGTCCACTTTCATAAGGCGTTGAAGGCATTAAGACTCATTTTTCTTGTTGCACAGAGTAATACGCACCATTTGAGTAGCATTTTTTTTGTATGACAAAAAAGTTGTTCCTTCAATTTTGAACGTCCTGGAAAATTGTTATTCTCCTAGGTCTAAAACTTATGTGGTACAAACTTGAGACCAATCCGAAAGTTTTGAAATTTTGAAAATTAAAAAAAAAAATAAAAAACACCATTTTTTATAATTTTGATGCGCTGATCACAAATATCAAAAAATAATTAAATCGGTAAAACGGTTTTCGAGATATCGCTATATTCCACCAGATCACATCCGTTCGTTGTCGATTGTCCAGTGTCTCGCACAACGCATTACAGAGAAAATTCGTTTCTCGGTCGAACTAGCCGTATGTGGAATAAACTCCCGGCAGAAGTCTTTCCAGTCGGCTACAATTTAGAAAAATTCAAATTAAATGTCCACAAACACTACTCCCTCTTTCCTTCTCCTCATAACCTATTTTCCTAATACCAGCACAATGCATTGCATTAATAGGGGGCATCCCCTGAGTGTTGGCTCAAAGTAAAAAAAAAAAAAACTCGTGGCGCCCTTCGATTAAAGTTTTGGATTTTTAATTTTTTTTTAAATCTTAAATATTAGTGGATTTTAGATTTTTAAAAAAACTAAAACATAAAAAAAATCCGATACATTTTCATTATTCATTTTGGCATATGAATATCAAAAAATTTTTTAAAATCGGTAGTGGTTTTCGAGATATCGCCAATTTAAATTTATCAAAAAATTAAAAAAAAAAAAATAATGTCGTGCAACACATCATATTTAATAATTTTGATGAGCTGAACACGAGTATCAAAATATAATTAAAATAGGTCGAACGGTTTTCGAGATATCGCTAATTAAAATTTGCTAAAAATGGCGGTTTTTTCCTTCGTTCAAGAAATGTTTTTAAAAAAATCTCTTGCTCCATTTGTTATGATATAAATTATTTTTAATGAATACTTTAAGGAGAATGAATACAAGTCGACATTAAAAATCCAAAGTATTAAAAAACACAGCAAATGTTATAAAAAAAACATGGTTTTCTACTACTTGATCTGTGTTTAATTTTTTTATTATTTATTTAAACAGGCAGATGATATGAGACTGCAGGTGTTGAAATTGTTGGCAAAATTTAATGAAATAATTATTTAAGAAAATGCAGTTAAAACGGTTATCATTTGCCTGTATTACATATTTTAATATGAATTTAAATTCAATTTATAAAAAAAAAACGTTTTAGAAGAGCATTATATCGGCACTAGTTACCAAAAAATGTTTATTCCTATTATTATTAATTTTCGAAAAGTTTTTGTCCAAAAAAGATTTCGGCATTCGACGGTTTCTAATATCGAAAAAAGGAAAATTTGCTCTACTTTACTGATCAATAATATATATCGTCACCTAAAATGCAATTGGCACTAACTAACATTTTAATTATTTTACAGGAGAAGCAAAAAACAGTATTGGGTAAAATTTTGAATTGGTTAGTTACTTTGTTGGTTTTGATTGAATTGGGCTAAAATTGATTCATATTAACAAAACGTACGTCCGTTTTGTTAATATGAATCAAAATTAATCACAAAATTATTTAAAAATGTATTTCTAGTTACGTTCATTGGCGATTTCGCAAGTCACATGATTTTAATTTTTGGCTATAAAATCGCTTATTTTTAATATGTAAGGACGTGTAGGTTAATAAAATACAATAGAATAAATCCAAATACCAATTTTGTATTTTTTGTTAGTTAGGGCCTTTTGCCTTTTAGGTTACGATATGGGGGTTATTATCTCACGACGAAATTTGCACCAATCTTAGTTATATTGGATAGTAGTCGTAGCAGTTTAGCCACAAACTTCCAACAAGATTGGTATTGGACTTTTCGAGTTAGAGGGTGTCGAATTTTGACAATTTTGCCAAAAAGGAGTTTTTTTGAATCCATGTAACAGAATGATTTAGATAGCAATTTCTTTAATAAATTCTGATGAACTTTTATTAAAAAAAATAAAAATTGTTCTAGAAAAATTTCTGAGTGACAAAAATACTCTGTAAATTAATTTTGTGGCTTACCAATGTTTTAAAGCATGTTTTTTTTAAGTTTGGTTTTTTTCAACACGTGAATTTAAGGTGAAACCAATCTGAAATTCACGGTTTTGCTAATAACTTTTTAACCACTTTACCGATTTGGCTGAAATTCAAAAAAAAATTGAGGAGGGTATATTTTATTCGTCATAGCCAAATAACTTTAAATACCTAAATTAATCATTAAAAATTTAGAAAAAATATAACACCTCTTAAAAATTTAACGCATTTACAATGATTTAAAACGTTGATTCCCAACCTTCGATTTTCGCCCCGACAAGCACAAAGCAACGAGCAAATTTTCCAAAAAAAATTTTGTCTAATTATTTACAAAAAATATTTATTTAGTAAAATTATCTACAAATATTTAGTTAATTGCTTAAAACTTTTGCTAAAAACTTAGTTTAAATGTTGATTTTAACAATAAGTTTGCTGAACCACTAGTAATTTTGAATTTAAAAAAAAAATAGAAAAATTTAAAAATTTTTCTTAAGTGTTTAAGGGGACTTGGAATTTTTTTTTAACTTAAAAGTGGGACATGTCGTGAAAAAGGTTGGGAACCCTTGATTTAAAACAACAAAAAAAAAAACAGCAATCGATGCTCAATCACCACAAAACATGTCGAGTGTTTTAAAAATTATGTAATTATATTAATAATTTATTTAACCCTTAATTTTTTTTTTTTTACTTTCAACACATTCATTTAACTTGTATAAACATTTCACAAATTGCAATCGCATGCACATGCACCACAGCAACTCATATTTTATAATCATAATTAATTATAATTTTATTTATACCCATTCATTCATTTTAGAGAACTGCAGAACGAAAGAACAAGAACGACATGCAGGCAGGCAAGCAGTCAGTCAAGCAAGCAGGCAGAATGAATGAATGAACTTCATTTTTGTATAGAAAATACTGAAAAGCAAAACAAAAGGTGATCTCCTCACCATCATCATCATCATTCAACAAAATGTCAATACAAAATGTTAATAGTAATTAACACTAAACCCACAATTATGTCAACAGTCACTTAAAGCAACACCAACCAACAAACCATCGAAGCAATAATAGCAAGCAACCAATAATAATAGGCAACTGCTGCTGCTGTTGCTGTTGCTACTGCTGCTAAATCGGTGCAGGAAGAGTTGAAGTAGTTACGAATAAATACTATTAACTATATTTATATTCGATACATATTCCAAATGTGTATATTGATGTTACACGTATGTAATTATTATTCAATACAGCATTAAAATTTTAAAGGATGTTCCCGAGAGAGTGGATGGGACTCTGAAGGAAAAATAACTCGGAAATTTGAAGTTTTGCTGATTTTCTCATTGTACAACAAAAATAATTATTTCTCAGAAATAATTAAAATGGACTCAAACCGAAGTAAATAAAACTTCAGTTATAAAATATTAGCTTACCATCCCGGTACTTCGTTACCGGTTGTATTGAATACCGGATAATAGAAGAATCAGGATTACTCTACCGATTTCAAAAAAAATCCCCTCGTAGTCTTTGTTTTATTTACTTGTGGACGTTTAAGTCTTTAATAAAATGAACAGTTCATGCGACTAAGGACGAATGGACCATTTGTATAATTTTACATTTGACGATAAAAACGTAGGAAACGGTTAAAAACTAATATTTTTTCCAACATTTTTGCATAATACATTAATCCATTAATGCAAAAAAGTTCACAAAAATATAAGTTTTAAACCGTTTCCTGCGTTTTTATCGCCATTTGTAAAATTATACAAATGGTCTATTCGTCCTTATTCGCATGAACTGTTCAAATAATATTTCAATGAATAATTTAATCAATAAAATTTGAATAACTTCGCTGGTACGTTATCATGTTTGTTCCGGTGAAAAAAGATATTGACAATTTTCGACCCCTATATCGGGATTTTGGATTTTGAGTGAATAAATATTTTTGTGAAAAAAGAAATTGGAATAAAAATAAGTTTAAGTAAAAAAACATATAGAGAGAAAAAATATGAAGTAATACAAGTTAAATACGAAAAATTTTAATAAAAAGTATCATTCCATATTGTTCCCTGCTGTATTCCATTTCATTCCCCGTTCTACTCCATTTCATTTCCAATTCTATCTCCTTTCGTTCCATGTAAGTTTCATTTCAAAAGTATCAAAAACACCTCTAGAAACGGAATTTTTTAGAAATATTTTAGCAGAATGTTTTTTCATCGAAGGACTCTACATTCCAAAATTCAAGCCTATAAGGTCATTGTTATAAGAGCAAAAAAGTATCAAAAGTACATTTTCTTACCCCCGTTAGAAACTGAATTTCCAAAAAGTACCTCTTCCAGAATGCTTGTTTATTCACCGAAGGATCATACATTCCATATTTAAATTTTCTAGGATCATTGTTTCAGCAAATATTAAAAGTACGAAAAGGATTTTACATTCCTTATTTTAAGTTTCTAGAACCATTACCTCAGAAAATATCAAAAGTACCGAAAATACACTATTTCAGCCATTTTACCCCACTAAGAAGCGGAAGCGGACCGAATTGTCGTACATTACAAATTTTAAGATTCCAGGAAATATTAAAAGTTTCTATAATTATTATTGCAAGAAACAAAAAAGTACCAAAAAGTGCACTTTCGGTACTATTTTTAAAAGATACTTTTTATAAAAGGTACTTTTTATAAAATGTACTTTTTATAATTGGTACTTTTTATAAAAGGTACTTTTTATAAAAGGTACTTTTTATAAAAGGTACTTTTTATAAAAGGTACTTTTTATAAAAGCTACTTTTTATAAAAGGTACTTTTTATAAAAGGTACTTTTTATAAAATGTACTTTTTATAAAAGGTACTTTTTATAAAAGGTACTTTTTATAAAAGGTACTTTTTATAAAACGTACTTTTTATAAAAGGTACTTTTTATAAAAGGTACTTTTTATAAAAGGTACTTTTATAAAATGTACTTTTTATAAAAGGTACTTTTTATAAAGGGTACTTCTTATAAAAGGTACTTTTTATAAAAGGTACTTTTTATAAAAGGTACTTTTTATAAAAGGTACTTTTTATAAAAGGTACTTTTTATAAAAGGTACTTTTTATAAAAGGTACTTTTTATAAAAGGTACTTTTTATAAAAGGTACTTTTTATAAAAGGTACTTTTTATAAAAGGTACTTTTTATAAAAGGTACTTTTTATAAAAGGTACTTTTTATAAACGGTACTTTTTATGAAAGGTACTTTTTATAAAAGGTACTTTTTATAAAAGGTACTTTTTATAAAAGGTACTTTTTATAAAAGGTACTTTTTATAAAAGGTACTTTTTATAAAAGGTACTTTTTATAAAAGGTACTTTTTATAAAAGGTACTTTTTATAAAAGGTACTTTTTATAAAAGGTACTTTTTACAAAAGGTACATTTTATAAGAGGTACTTTTAAAAAGGGTACTTTTCATAAAAGGTATTTTTAAAAAAGGTAGTATTCCACATTCCAAATTTCCGGTGCTTAGGATAATTATATTAGGAAATATAAAAAGTTGCAAAAGTAAACTTTTTTACCCCCTTTTACGACTTTTAGAAACAGAATTTTCAGAATCTACTTGTTTCAGAATGTTTTATTTCATTAAAGGATCCTACATTCGAAATATCAAGTGTCGAAGATCATTATTTTAATATGTGTAAAAAGTACCAAAAGAACATTTTTTTACCCCTCTATAAAACGTAATTTCCAAAAAGTACTTTTTCCAGAATGTTTTTTTCAGCAAAGGATCCTTCATTCCAATTTTCAAGTTTGTATATCCATTATTTCAGAAAATAAAAAAGTACCAAAAGTACACTTTTTTACCCATTTTACCCCATATAAACCTACATTGCAAATTTCAAGTTTCTAGTACCATAATTTAAGGAAATATAAAAGGTACCAAAAGTACAGTTTTTACCCTTTTTACCCCCTTAGAACCATCATTGGCAAAAATCCAGCCTTAGTGGATCTATATTACGGGAGCTGAACTTACATTCCAAATTTCAAGTTTCTAGGACCATTATTAATGGAAATATAAAAGGTACCAAAAGTACAGTTTTTTACCCTTTTTACCCCCTTAGAACCAACATTGGAAAAAGTCCAGCCTTACTGGATCTATATTCCGGGAGGTGAACATACGGTCCAAATTTCAAGTCTCTATGACCATTATTTCAGGAGATATAAAAATTACCAAAAGTACAGTTTTTTACCCTTTTTACCCCCTTAGAATCAACATTGGCAAAAATCCAGCCTTAGTGGATCTATATTCCGGGAGGTGAACCTACAGTCCAAATTTCAAGTCTCTAGCTTCAGCGGTTTGGGCTGGGCGATGATGAGTCAGTCAGTCAGTCCTGAAATACAAATTAAAAATTTCTTAAATACAATTGATAAATTCTGAAATACAATTGATAAATTCTGAAATACAATTGATAATTTCTAAAATACAATTAATAAATTCTGAAGTACAATTGATAACTTCTGAAATTTAATTGATAATTTCTAAAATACAATTGATAATTTCTGAAATACAATTGCAAATGGTGTTGAGTGGAGGGTATAAAAATCTCACTGTACTGTAACACCAATTTCATGAACATACTTTTTTCAACAAAACAATCAATCATTTAAAGGTGCTGTTCTACAAGAGCTGCTGTACAAAAATGTGCAGTATTTGCAACTGCAAGTTAAACTTGTAAATGTTTTTGAATAAAACAAGAAACCAGTTTAAAACGATCAATTATTGGCAAAAAAAAAGTTGTTTGCAGCAGCTAACAGTATTGACTAAATAAAGCCAAACATCATAATCTGGCAATACTTCGCTATCAAGTCTTTGAATAAAAAACCCCGCAAAAAATTATTTTAAAAATTGACTTATCCAACATAGAATGCTTTAAGCGAATCAAAGTCAAAATTAATATACATATAAAAAAGTCACATCACTCAAAAAACTTGTAAATTACAAGAAAAGTTTGTAACTTTTTTTTGCTATCTCCTATTTGACAAGAATTTCTTGTTATTTTACAAGCTTTTTACCAATAATTTTGTAATTTTACAAGATTTTTACCAAAAAAAATTGTAAATTTAAATTTTTTTTACTAGATTTTTTGCTACCTCCTAGTTTACGAGAATTCCTAACTTTTTTGTAATTTTACAAATTTTTACCAATGTAAATTTGCAATTTTTTTTTGGCGAAATAAAACTTAAAATTTTCGTAAATTTACTAGATTTTTTTGATAAAATTACTATATTTTTTTGGTAAAAAATCTTAGAAATTTGTAAAATTACAAGAAAAACTGTAAAATTACAAAAAAAAATTTAAATTTCGATCGAAAATTATTTGTTAAAAAACAAGGAAAACTGTCAATTATTGGTAAAATGGGATTACGAGACTTTTTTTTAGTAATTTGACAAGGTTTTTTTTTTGAGTGTTGAAGAGTTAGATATTCTTCCTAGAAAGTTAAACTGCATTTAAAATAATTTCTTTGAATTGAAAGAAAACAAACTCAATTTGTCAACTTCTTTTTCATTTTTTTACTGGTCTGCTTCTAGTAATATTTTTAAAATAAATCATAAAGTTGAAAAGTGTTGCTAAAAATCGTCTGACTACCAACTTTATGTTTTGTGATTACAGCTAACGCATTAAAATCATAAATAATCCTTGAAGTTGCTGACATTTTCATGGGTTAAATTTGAACAGAAAAAAATTGTTATGAAAAAAGTAGAGAAAATCTAAAAGTAGAATTAATCGGAAAAACAAAAACAATGAACAAAATATCCTTTAAATTAAAGAAATTTTCACTGCGAATTAATGCATACACGGAGAATAAAAAAAATATTTAAATCAAAAATTATCAATTTCATTTTAAATATGCTACAAAAATTCATTTTTTTGAACGGCAAAAAATTTCTGTTTCGACTTTGAAAGTCAGGGCAAACTTTTATTCTTGCCCTAAAACAGAAAATGAAAATTCCTTCATTTGTGTCTGCAATTCCAGATCATGTTGGTAACCCTTGCGAAATAATGTAAGAGACAAAAAAGTTGAAAGAAAGTATGAAGTGAGGTTGAGATTGCTAGAAATAGAATTGTAGTGTTGGAAACTGTCAAAATTTATTCTGTAGAAACTATAAATATTCACATATATAAAAAACAGTTTTCATTAATAAGATAAACCGACATTTAAAATCCTACTGATGATGACACTAACTGGGGTGTTTGAAACCGGTAAAGGAAATACCAGAAATGTCTATAATTTTTAGAAATTCAATTTTTCTTCTGCATTTTTTTTAACTTGAACCCTTATAACAAATATAATTAGAGCCCGTGCTCGATCTGTACTTACAGAAAAAATCAAATAAAAGTATGTGGTACAAATTTAAGGTTAATCGGATTAAATTAACCCGTGGTGCCCGGCGACAAAAGTTTTAGATTTTTTAAAATTTTTGAAAAATAAAAAATTAAAAAAATATGTCTTGCGACGCATCATGTTTATTAATCATGTCCACGGTGTCCTTGAACCAACTTTTAATGAAGTGTCTTAGCACATAATTTTTTTTACTGATTTGGGTTATTTACTTTCTAAATAGTGTGTAAAAAAATTATAGCCCATAACTTGTCGAGCCGTTTTTGAAAAAACTCATTTTGAAAAACATTACCCATATCTTATCGAATGGACAATACATATTTTTAGCTAAAGTCTCCTTGTTAGTGAAATTTTTTTATATCACCCATTTAAAGCATTTAAAAAATTTAAATATCGAAATTTTTAATAGAAAACGGGTAATGTTTTTCAAAATGAGTTTTTTTAAAAACGACTCTACAAGTTATGGGCTATAATTTTTTTACACACTATTTAGAATGTAAATAACCCAAATCAGTAAAAAAAAAATGATGTGCTAAGACCCTTTATTAAAAGTTGGTTCAAGGACACCGTGTGTCATCATGTTTCTAGAACGGTTTTCAAGATATCACTATTTTAAATTTGCAAAAAAAAATTCGGGCTTTTCTACGTTCAAGAAATTTTTCAAAAAAAACTCATAATTTCTTCCCCTTGACTATTTCATAGAGCTTGATACAGTCTTTCATTAAGCCAAATTCGATCAAACTTTTGGTTTTTGGAAAATTTTCATCCAAATTTTGGATTCTTAAAAATATGAGTATCAAAAAATTTCTGAAACCGGTCGAGCGGTTTTTGAGATATCGCCAATTGAAATTTGTCAACAAATTTCCTTAAATGGAGGGATTTTCTTACGTTTAAAAAAATATTTTTCTTTTTGCTTACAATTTCATAGAGATTCAGAGAAACTTTTATTCAACTTAATTTGAGAGTTTTTGATAAAGTTTAACTTAATATGTTTTTATTTCGACCTTTTAATTCTTTAAATTTTAAATTGTTGAGCCTAATCATTTACTTAATTTATTTACTAAATTTATGTTTTTGGTAAAGTTTTCTTAAAAATCTTACCTTTGATCAAAGGGCGCCCACGGGTTAAGATGATCGAATTTGGCTCAAATAAATTTTAAATAAAAGTTTGCCTCAAGCTCTATGAAAGGGAAATAAATTTTGAAATTTCTTTAAAATTTCTTGAACAGAAAAAAAAACCGCCATGTTTTGCAAATTTCAAGCGATATCTCGAAATCCGTTTAACAGTTTTTTATATTTGTTAATATTCATGTTTAGCGCACCATATAAAAACTAGCAAAAGTTTTTTTCAGAAAAAATAATGTTATTTGCCATTCCATACAAAACAAAGTGAAATATCAGTCGAGGACCCCATTAAGTTTATATATTATTGATCCATTTCTAAGACACTCTAGCTATATACATCCCTCCATATATTTATCTATGAAAAGAAAGCAAGATGCAGTCCAAACCAAAAGAGCTGTAAATTTGGTGAATGAGTGTATTACTGAAGTGCAAAAAAGTGTTTTTACATTTTGGAGAGTATAAAAGATTCGTCACCTAAGAACACTCTTACTTGTTGTTTTGTACATTTGTTAAACAAATGGAACATTTTTATGTTAGAATTTAGACTTGTTGATGAAAAAAAAATGTTGATGAAAAAAAAAATTGTGAAAAAAAAAATATGAAAAAAAATTTCATTAAAAAAAATTTCATTAAAAAAAATTCATGAAAAAAAATTATGAAAAAAAGTTTTTGATGAAAAAAAAAAATTGATGAAAAAAAGAATATATTGATGAACTAAAAAAAAATCTAATAAAAAAATAAAATTTCATAAAAAATAAAATTTAATGAAAAACAAGTAGAAAAATTAAATTCGACTTGGCCGAATCTATGAATACCCTCCACAATGCCCTTTTTAAGTTATAGTAAAATTTCTAGAGTGAAAAAATAACATTTTTGATTAGAAATATTTTATTATGTGTAAAAAAACCTTTTTATTTTAACTAATTTTTGAAAAAAAAAAAAAAAAATAATTTACTAAATTTTTTTTGAGTGTAAAATTTTTTTTGAGTGTAATTTTTTTTTTTAGTGTATTTTTTTTTTCTTTTAGTGTAAAAATATTTTTGAGTGACAAAAATGCGATGTAAAATATTTTTGTGACTTACCAATGTTTTTAAAACATGTTTAACGGGTTTTCAACACGTGAATTTAAGGTGAGGCGAATCTGAAATTTACGGTTTTCCTAATAACTTTTGAACCACTGGACCGATTCGGATGAAATTTAAAACGAACTGGACCTGAAGAACGAAAAATATATATGCCACACTTCAGCACCCTCAAAATTGCTTTTCGAAAGTTACCGTGTGTTTTATCTCATAAATTCCAAAAAAAACCTTGCCGAAATTAACTTATTTGCTCATAACTTTTGAACCACTGGACCGAAAAGTTAGCGTATTTTAAACAGACAGACAGACGGACAGACGGACGGACGGACGGACGGACGGACGGACGGACATCGCTAGATCATCTTAAAATCGATCGAGGATCATGAATATATATACTTTATGGGGTCCTAGACCAATATTTCGAGGTGTTACAAACGGAATGACAAAAAAGGGTATAAAAGAAATTTGATAAAAAAAAACTTTGATGAAAAAAAAAAAATTGAAAAAAATTAAAAAAAAAATTGATGGAAAAAAAATTTAAAAAAAATAAAAGAAGAAAAATACAAGTAGAAAAGTTAAATTCGGCTTTGCCGAATCTATAAATACCCTCCACAATGCCTTTTTTAAAGGATAGTACATTTTTGAACGTGAAAAAAATTAACAATTTTGATTAGAAATATTTTATTTTGAGTAAAAAACTCCTTTATTAACACTTAAAAAAAAAAAATTACTAATTTTTCTTTTTATTGTAAAATTTTTTTCGAGTGTAATGTTTTTTCTACTGTAAAAATATTTCTCAGTGAATGCACGTACGTATATACCCAAAATAGTGTAATTTTTGTAAAAAAAAACTAAATATTTTTTTGAGTGTAAAATTTTTTTAAGTGTAATTTTTTTTTTGAGTGTAAAATTTTTTTCAAGTGTAATTTTTAAGTTACCAATGCTTTTAAAACTAAACAAGTTTAAAAAGCATTGCTTTAAAACTAAACAAGTTTGAAAAGTTATCACCAATGCTTTTAAAACTTGTTTAACAGATGAAACCAATCTGAAATTCAGGGTTTTGCTTATAACTTTTGAACCACTAGACCGATTGAGCTGAAATTCAATACTAACTAGACCTGGGGAACGGCAAAGATACATGCTAAGTTTCAGCAGTCTCATTTTTGTCTTTCGAAAGTTATCGTGTTTTTTATTTCGTAAATTCGCGAGAAACCCTTACCGAAATTTACTCTTTTGCTCATAACTTTTGAACCACTGGACCGATTTGGGTAGATTGCAATACCAACCTGACCAGGTAAATGCCCAACATATATGCCAAACTTCAGAAGCCTATAGGGTATTCAATTAATCGAGGTTCTTATTTAATCGGTTAATCGAGCAAATAATTAATCGGGGTGGAGATTTAATCGGTTAATAATCGGTTAAATTTGAATTATTCGATTAACCGAATAATATGAATTTAAAATTTAAATTGAATACAAAACCACGAATTGTATGTACTTTCAAAAATCTTATTATACCACAATCCAAAATGACAGAAACGTGAAAAATATCACTTCATGATTAAATGTCAAATTTGGACCCAATTCAAGTAAAAAAATGCAAAAAAAAATTGAATAAAAATCGTTTGGTTTCCAAATTTGTTTTCTTTTAGTTTTTAGCGCTAAAATTGCAATAATTTCATCAGTCAATATTTACTTGATTTAAATAGATATCTGAAGGATTCCAAAAGTATTTTTTTTTTCAGATGTGCTAAACTATTTGTCACATCAAAAAATATTTCGCGGTTGTATAGAGTCGGAACATTACGAACATCTGAGTTTATTCACACTCTAATTAAAATGATTTCAGTTTCCTACTATTAATTGGGAAAACTACACAAATTGCGAAATTCTACTCAAAATTATTGAAAATTTACACAATTTTTAGTAGTAGATTATTTGAATTTGTTTAAATTTACCCAATTTATAGTTGGAAACTGGACTCACTTTTTTAGAGTGCAGTATTGAAAATCGAAATCCTTAATATCTCAAGATGAGATAAATCAATTCTAAGGCCAGATTCGGATAACGCGCATGAAAAACTATAAGAAAAATCTATTGTGCTGGAAATGTATAACAAATTGGCTGACCCTAGCCAAGTTATTTTCTTTAATCTGAACTTAATTTTTAGGGCCTCGATAAAATATTTTCTTGACGACAATTTTACACATTGGTAAGAGAGAGTTTGATTTTTTTTTTTATACCGTTAAGCAGAACCGTAATTTGCAGAACCTTAAACAGCAAAAAATAACCAAAAGTACAAAAAAAAAAGAAATTTCGGTTAATCGACACAAATTAATCGGTTTATTTGTTATTTGAAAATTGCCAATTTTAAATTATTCGAACAGTTAATCGACCAAAATTATCGGTTAACCGATTAACGGTTAATCGATTGAATACCCTAGTAGCCTCTGTAAAGTCTTTCAAAAGTTAGCGTGTTTTCTATGGACGGGCAGACAGACGGACGGACGGACCTCGCTATATCGACTTAAAATCGATCGAGGATCATGAATATATATACTTTATGGGGTCCTAGACCAATATTTCGATGTGTTACATACGGAATGACAAACTTATATATCCCTCTATCACTGGAGTGGGTGGTATAAAAATTGATGAAAAAAAAATTTTGTTTGAAAAGTAATTATGTTACGTTTTATTCACCATATGGTGAAAAACGCTTTTATTCACTAGCAAGTGAGTTATTATTCAAGTTACAAATCGAAGTTGCAAACCTTTTTGGTTTTAAGAAAATGAAAACAGTAATTCTTATTTTCTCTTTTGTTAGTCTTTAGCTTTTATAGTCAAACTGAGGACGCCACCTCATCATTTTTAAAATTAGACACCAGCCTAAAATCATTTTCATGTTAAAAATATGCATTTCTTCATAATTATGTCATTAATCACCTATTAATTTAGTGTTTGGTATAGCAACTTTCTTCATCGAAGGAGTTTTAATCAAAAAATTTATTGAAACCGCGTTTTTCGTGATTGAAATTGATTTTCAGTCTGTGTGTAATTTAAATTTTACACATTTTAGCTTTCTTATTTTTGTAAAAAAAAAATTACTTAAATTTTTTTTGTTATCAAATAAAATAAATTTTTCTTTAATTTTACAAATAAATTCTGTGTAATCTAATTAAAATTAGCATTTTAAAATATTTATACTACTATTTCAAGAAACAAATCAACACATTTCCTTTTGTAATTCAAATAATTTCCAAAGATTTATGTATACTGAAAATCTTTGCGCAGTACTCCAATGACTTCAACTACCTACTACGCACATTTTAATTAATTGATTTTACTAATTAGTAAACATGTTGGTTGGATCGTTCATAGTAGATATGTACGTCCGAACGTATGCGTAACATTTTACATTCAATTAGCCAATCCAACCAAGCAGATGTTAAAATATTCTGTGTATTGACTCTGTTCTGTGGTGGAGACAAAATTGTTATTATGTGTAAAACGTGTGCGCAGAAGCGTTGTTCTTGTCAGTTGTATGTGTGTTTTTTTTTTTTTTTAATTCTTTACATAGATCGTGATTTTGTTGTTTTACAAGTTGTCATCATCGATCGTTCATCGCCTTAGATAACAAGCATAAATAATTTGGTCTTTAGTCTTGTATTTTACAAGAAATTGATTTAAATTGTTTTAATTACAGTTTATGTGATGAATATCAATAAAGTAAAAAGTTAGTAAGAAGTTTGATGAAATTGTTTTATTAGTTAACGAGAGCACGGGCAGGTAGATTAAGATACTGAGAAAAAATATTTTGCATTTAAACATTTCCGGTCAAAAAAAATTAAACTAATGAAGGTCTTTTAATTTTAAGCTTTGTAATGATCTTAAACCATTGTGCAATAGGGTGGAGCGAATATTAGTTTTATTTTATTTTCGAAATGGACATGGCCACAAAATAGCTGATTGTGAAAATTTTTTTGAATAAATTTTGCTAGGGCATTCAGTTGGCAATCAGCGTTCAAAATTCTACCAAAATTCATGTCCAATTTTTTTGATCAAATCTGGCTCAAAAATTAGGAATTTTTCCGAAAAATATTTAAAAAATTCAAAAATAGCAGTTTTTGTCCACAGATGCTGGTTTTTAAATATTAAAATTATTTTTAATCCAAATTGGTCTTAAAAGTTGGAAAATGTTAAATATGTTATGTGAAAAATAATTGGTCCAAAAGCTGATCAGCATCTGTGAACTTAAATAGATGTTCAGCATTTCTTGACCAAAATCGCGTTTTTATATATTTTTTTATTATTTTTTAGATAACATACTTAACATTTTCCAACAATTTCGGTAATTAAAAAAAATTTAAATTCGCTTCATTGTGCAATTATAGAAATAACCAAAACTTGAAATCTAAAAAATATTTAGCTTAAAAAAATATCAGCACCATGTGCCTGAATTTTATAAAAATGCTAGAATAATCCATATTTTCAAATTATTTTTTTTTTTGTAAATAATTTAAACTAACTGTTTAAATAATAATTTAATTTTTTTCTAACGCTGTTTTTATATGCGTTATAAATTTTTTCCATTAAACATATTTAACTGCATACATTTCACTAATGCTTATTAGTTTTTTTGTTTAAATGTATGTCAACTTTAAATAATGTTATTGAAATTTAATATTGCACAGTGGGATGGAGAAAAAATGCCTTTGAATTTTGTACTCCAGCCCAAAACATTAAATCATGATAATGTTTTGTTAAAGATTTGGATGTACTTGCCAAAATTAAGTTTTTTTTAGAAAAAAAATTGCTATTTCCCATTCCATGCAAAATGAAGATGAAATTTCGGTCGAGATCCCTTTAAGTTTATATACTATTGATCCATTTCTAACACAAGCTAGCTATATATATACATCCGCCCATCTGTCTGTGGAAAGGAAAATGAAGTCTAACCCAAAAGAGCTGTAAATTTGTAAATGCGTGCATTACTTAAGTGCAAAAAGTGTTTTTGCATTTTGGAGAGTAAAAATGATTCGGCACAGAAGAATTTAACACTCTCACTTGTTTTTTGTACATTTGTTAAACAAATGGAACATTTTTATGTCAGAATTTTTGACTTGGTGAAAAAGTAGTTTCGTTGAAAAAAAATAAGCAAAAATGAAAAGAAACATTTTTTGATGAAAAAAAAAGTTTTGATGAAAAGAAAAATTTTTTGATTAAAAAAAAAAGTTTTGATGAAAAAAAAAAAATTGTTGGAAAAATATTTTTGATGAAAATAAATAGATGAAAAACAATTGAAAAAAAAATGTTGATGAAAAAACAATATTGATAAAAAAAAAAATTTTATGAAACAAAAAAAAATTGATGAAAAAAAATTGATGAGATTTTCTTTTTTGTAAGTCATTAGCTTATATAGTCAAACTGAGGTGGCCTACATTATTTTTAAAATTAGACACCAGCCTAAAAAAATTTACTCAAAAAAAAATTGTAAAATTACAAGAAAAGTTTGTAACTTTTTTTTTCCTACCTCCTATTTAACAGTAATTCCTTGTTATTTTACAAACTTTTTACCAATAATTTTGTAATTTTACAAGCTTTTTACCAAAAAAATATAAATTTACAATTTTTTGACGCGATAAAACTTACTAGATTTTTTGCTACCTCCTATTTTACGAGAATTCCTAGTAAAAATTGCGAACTTTTTTGTAATTTTACAAGGTTTTTACCAATAAAATTGTAAATTTCCAACTTTTTTATCGCAATAAAACTTACGAGCAAATCTAGTGAATTTACACTCAAAAAAAAAAACTGTAATGTTAGCAAAAATGCTTGTAAACCTACAAGAAAATTTGCTGATTTTGAACCCACAATTTTTTTGCTAAAGTTAGCAAAAATGTTTTGCCAATAATTAGTTAACTATTTTTTTTTTTAACTTAGTTCATGCACATCTGAGGACCCCATTGGGTTCGGACCCGATAGGTCCAGACCCCGATGGGCCTAGACCTAGTTGGGTTCCTTAAAAATTGTCATAGTTTTTGATCCAAAATTTGTGTCCGTTTCGCTCTACCTTGCTTAGTTTTTGAGATACGTTATTATAGGGGACCACTGGGGTCTTGAGAATTAAAAAACTCGATAACTTCAAAAATATTACTCGGAGAGCTTTTAACTATTTTCGGTCTTGTTCTATGTGTTAAGAGCTACAAAAATACTTTTGGACTTTTTGTTGTGTCGGCAATATTTACAGAGATATGAGCATTTTAAAATTTTCGGGAATGCTAATTTTTTTTGGATCCAAAGTTAGGGCCCATTAGGGTCCACATATGTGAAGAGGACCAGCGATACTATGGAGATTCTTAAAACCAAAAATGGCCTCCATTTTGCTCTACCTGGCTTAGTTTCCGAGATAGCGCCATTTTAAGATTTTTGAAAATTTACCATTTATTTTTGCTAATATTAGCAAAAAATCTTGTAAAAATGTTGTCAACTCAATTTCAAATCTTAGCAAAAGAAATTAGTTCAAAGTTTGTTTAAAATTGCTAATGTGCTAAATGAAGTTTACAAGAATTTTTTGCTAACATGCTAATCTCAACTAAAAATTTGCTAAAAGTTAGCTAACTAGCATTAGCAAAAAAAAATTAGTAAATCTACTAACGTATTTTTTTGAGTGTACTAGATTTTTTTTTGTAAAAAATTGTTGGAAATTTGTAAAATTACAAAAAAAAATTTTAAATTGCAAAAAAAAATTTAAATTTCGATCAAAATTTTTTTGTGAAAAAATAAGGAAAACTGTCAAATATTGGTAAAATGGGATTACGAGACTTGTTCTAGTAATTTGACAATGTTTTTATTTGTTGTGTGTAGTGAATCCTTCAGGTGAATCCTCTTTTTGTTTTATTGTTTTCCTGAGTTTTTGTATGTTTTTTTTTTTATTTATCTGACTTTTGTGATATTTTCCTACTTTTCCTGAACTTTTCGATTTTATTTCTAACATTATTTGAATTTAAGAGTTCTTTTGAAATATTATATTATTTTCCAAATTTTTTATACCCTCCACTCTAGTGGTAGAGGGTATATATAAGTTTGTCATTTCGTGTGTAACACCTCGAAATATTGGTCTAAGACCCCATAAAGTATATATATTCATGATCCTCGACCGATTTTAAGACGATCTAGCGATGTCCGTCCGTCTGTCCGTCTGTCCGTATGTCCGTATGTCCGTCTGTCCGTCTATCCGTCTGTCCATCTGTCTATCTGTCTGTTGAAAACACGCTAACTTTTGAAAGACTTTACAGAGGCTCCTGAAGTTTGTCATATGTGTTGGGCATTTACCTGGTCAGGTTGGTATTGCAATCCAGCGAAATCGGTCCAGTGGTTCAAAAGTTATGGGCAAAAGTCTGAATTTCGGCAATGGTTTTTCGTGAATTTACGAGATAAAAAACACGCTAACTTTCGAAATGATGCTGGAGCTTGGCATATGTATTTGTCGTTCCCCTGGCCTAGTTCGTATTGAATTTCAGCCAAATCGGTCCAGTGGTTCAAAAGTTATTAGGAAAACCGTAAATTTCAGATTAGGTTCAGCTTAAATTCAAGTGTTGAAAACCCGTTAAACATGTTTGAAAAACATTGGTAAGTCACAAAAATATTTTACAACGTATTTTTGTCGCTCAAAAATATTTTTACACTAAAAAAAAAAAATACACTGAAAAAAGTTTTACTCTCAAAAAAAATTTACACTCCAAAAAAAATTTAGTAACTAATTTTTTTTTTTCAAAAATTACTTAAAAAAAAGTTTTTTTACACAAATAAAATATTTCTAATTCAAAATTTAATTTTTTTACGTTTACTATCACTTAAAAAAGGCATTGTGGAGGGTATTCCTATATTCGGCCAAGTCGAATTTAACTTTTCTACTTGTTTTTTTTTTTCATTTTTAAATTTTCTGATTTTTTCATATTATTCTAAATTAATTTTCCTAGATTCTGAGATATTTTACCAATAAAACTTTCAGATTTTTAAACATTTTTCTTAAAAAAATTCTGAAATTCTATGATATATTTCCTATAAAAAAAGTATACGATCGCGAGAAATTTTTTATATACATAGAGAAAGATATGTTTCATATCGATTTTGTAGATTCTTATAAATTTTTCCTATAGAAAAATTCTTAGATTCTGCGACATACTTTCTACAGAAAAAGTCTCCGATTCTGAGTCATTTTTTCTATAAAGAAAATCTCAGATTCTAATAAATGTTTACTAAAGAAAAAGTCTTAGATTCTGATAAACTGTTCCTTCAGGAAAGCTCTAATATTCTGAAAAATTCTTTCCGGAGACATTCATCTCAGATTCAGAGATATTTTTCTTATAGGAAAAGTTTTTCAGAATCTGAGAGAGACCCTAAAAAAAGTCTCAGATTTTGATATTGTTTTTCTATAGAAAACTTCACAGATTATGCTAAATTTTTCGTATAAAAAGTCTCAGATTCTGATTTTGAGAAATTTCCGATATAGAAATTTCCTATAAAAAAGTCTCAGATTTTGATAAATTTTTCTTTAAAAAATTCACAGATTCTAAAGAAAAGGCGACAGATTCTTTTACATTTTTACTAAAAAACATTCTGCGATTCTGATAATTTTTTTTTTCGTTAGAAAAAGTCTTATAAATTGTTTATATAGATTACTTGTCTTCTAACTCTCAATGGGAATAGAGCCGAATACATATTAATATTTTAGATTTAACATTAGCGATTTGTCATTTAAATTCCCTTTGCTACTTGTGGTATAGGGTTTTTATATTTGCTAAAGAATCTTGACAAATCTGACAAATTCCGAAACACGTGCCGATAAAGTCTTGAATAAATAAATTTAAAACAGAAAAATAATTTTCTTGAAAATTGTTCTGTGAGAATATCATAGGTCTAATTAGTAAAGGAAATAATGACCTCGAGCTAGAATAAACCTACTTAAAATAAATATATTTTGTATACAAAAAAATATTCTTGAAGTCCCGTTAAAAATATGTGCTTTATAAGGGTTTAAGTTGAAAAAATGTAGAAGAAAATTGAATTTCTAAAAACTATAGACATTTCTGGTATTTCCATACCGGTTTCAAACACTCCAGTTAGTGTTATCACCAACAGGATTTTAAATGTCGGTTTGTCTTGTTGATGGAAATTGCTTTATTTGCAATTTCATATTTCCATTTTTCCATATTTCCATTGCATACGTCCGTTCCACTGTATATTGTTGACAATTTTATGACAAGTATTATGTGTATTTGTATTATTTGACACATAAAACTGTTTATATTGTTAATTTTATAGAAATTTAAATTGTTATAAAATTAATAAATTAAAAAAATATTGTAAGTTATTTGAATTTTAAACAAACAACTTTTTGTCTAGTTTTAAAACGCATTAAATGCAAATAAAAAAAAGTTTTTTTTATAAAACCTTAATTTAAATTATTTACAAATTAAAATCTTTTTTTTTTTATTTTAAAAAAAAAGAACATTAATTTGTTTTTTAAATCCTTTTTATTATATTTGACACGTACAACTTTTTGTTAGTGTTTTTGAGTAAACAAAAAATTTTACCTTTATTTCAAGTCCTAAGAGACAGACCCTTTTCTTGGTTTTAAAATATTTTTTTTTTTTTTTGGATTTAAACAAAAACAAAAAACTTTTTACAACATTTAAAGAATATGTTTGAATAAATATAAATTTATATATTTTATTATAAAACTTTTTACTTTTAATCCTTATTTTTTTTTTCTTTGTTTTTAAGTCATTTTCATTATCGACTGGTTAAACCCTTTTCAAGGGTTAATAACAGAATGTGAGTTTTTTTTTTTTTTTGTTGTGTAATTTCGTAAAGATTTTCTTAAGGAACAAAACTTTTGGGACTGTCATAAACAACAAAAAAAAATCCTTTTACTTACAGACATAAAGAAAACCGTTTGATTAAGTATTATCAAACAATTAAGTAAAAGTTTTTAAACTTTATGTTTTGACCAAAAACTCTATACAAAAAATATCATAGGTTTAAATCAAATAAAGGTAGATAGAAATACAAGTAGAAAAATTAAATTCGACTTGGCCGAATCTATAAATTGCCTTCACAATGCCCTTTTTAAGTGATAGTAAATTTTCTAGCGTATAAAAAATAACATTTTTAATTAGAAATATTTTATTTTATGTAAAAAAACTTTTTTTTAAGAAATTTATGAAAAAAAAAAAATAAATTACGAAATTTTTTTTTGAGTGTAAAATTTTTTTTTAATGTAAAATTTTTTCGATTGTTTTTTTTTTTAGTGTAAAAATATTTTTGAGTGACAAAAATACATTGTTAAATATTTTTGTGACTTACCAATATTTTTAAAACATGTTTAACGGGTTTTCAACACGTGAATTTAAGGTGAAATTAATTTGAAATTCACGGTTTTGCTAATAACTTTTAAACCATTGGACCGATTTGGCTTAAATTCAATACAAACCAGGCCAAGGTCACGAAAAATATATGAGCAAAGCTTCACCTACCTCAGAATTGCCTTTTAAAAGTTAGCGTGTTTTTTATCTCGTAAATTCACAAAAACCCTTGCCGAAATTCAATCTTTTGCTCATAACTTTTGAACCACTTGACCGATTTTGCTGGATTGCAATACCAACCAGACCGGGTAAATGCCCAACATATCTGCCCAACAAATCTGCTCAACTTCAGAAGTATCTGTAAAGTCTTTCAAAAGTTAGCGTGTTTTCAACAGACAGACGGACAGATGGACATCGCTAGATCGTCTTAAAATCGATCGAGGATCATGAATATATCTACTTTATGCGGTCCTGGACCAATATTTCGAGGTGTTACAAATGGAATGACAAACTTATATAACCCTGGGATAAGTTTTGTATAGTTGCAGCAAAAAGTAGATTTTTCGATTTTTTTTAATTTCTGAAAAGTCGACTTTCGACTTTTCGAAATTTCTAAAATGGAGTCAAATGGTAATTTTTCTATCTTTTAAAATAAGACTTTTTATATTTTTATAAAAGTGCCGCGAACATACTGCTGACCCTCCCTTTATAAAATTGCTGACATCTTCATAAAATTTTTCTAAATATCCCCAAGGACAAGTCAGCAGAAGGTCAGCGCTTGTCTAAAAAAAGTGTTGGTGATAACTTCTGAATTTTCCTTGAAGACATTTGGAAAAATTTAATGAAAAGGTCAGCAATTTTATAAAGGGAGGGTCAGCAATATGTCAGTGATTATTTTTTTCTGCGGCTGGCCAATGATACAATTATGATCCGATTTCCATCCATCTGTCCACATTTTTCCTATACAGAAAAAGCATCTAATTTTGAGACATTTTTTCTATATAAAAAAAGTCTCAGATTCTGAGACATTTTTCTTATGAGACTTTTTCTATATAGAAAAAATGTTTCACAATCTGAGACTTTTTCTATAAAGAAATAATATCTCAGAATCAGAGACTTTTTCGATATAGAAAAAATGTCCCAGAATCTGAGACTTTTTCTTTAAAGAAAAAATGTCTCAGAATCTGAGGCATTTTTCCTATATAGATAGAACAAGTCTCAGTTTCTGAGAAATTAATATATAGACAAAGTCTCAGATTCTGAGATATTTTTTCTATATAGAAAAAGTCTCAGATTCTAAGACATTTTTTTCTATTTAGAAAGACATTTTTTCTATATAGAAAAAGTCTCAGATTCTGAGACATTTTTTGTATATAGAAAAAGTCTCAGATTCTGAGACATTTTTTCTATATAGGAAAAGTTTCAGATTCTGAGACATTTTTTCTATAAAGAAGATACTTCTTCTTTATAGAAAAGAAAAAGTCTCTAATTCTGAGACATTTTTTCTATATAGAAAAAGTTTCAGATTCTGACATGAGACAGTTTTTCTATATAGAAAAAGTCTAAGATTCTGAGAAATTTTTTCTACATAGAAAATGTCTTAGATTCTGAAATATTTTTCTATATAGAAAAAGTCTCAGATTCTGAGACATTTTTTCTATATAGAAAAAGTCTCAGATTCTGAGACATTTTTTCTATATAGAAAAAGTCTCAGATTCTGAGACATTTTTTCTATATAGAAAAATTCTCAGATTCTGAGACATTTTTTCTATATAGAAAAAGTATCAGATTCTGAGACATTTCTTCTATCTAGAAAAAGTCTCAGATTCTAAGACATTTTTTCTATATAAAAAAAGTCTCAGATTTTGAAACATTTTTTCTATATAAAAAAAGTATCACATTCTGAGACATTTTTTCTATATAGAAAAAAGTCTCAGATTCTGAGACATATTTTCTATAAAGAAAAAGTCTCAGATTCTGAGACATTTTTTCTATATAGAAAAAGTCTCAGATTCTGAGACATTTTTTCTATATAGAAAAAGTCTCAGATTCTGAGACATTTTTTCTATATAGAAAAAGTCTCAGATTCTGAGACATTTTTTCTATATAGAAAAAGTCTCAGATTCTGAGACATTTTTTCTATATTGAAAAAGTCTCAGATTCTGAGACATTTTTTCTATACAGAAAAAGTCTCAGATTTTGAGACGTTTTTTCTATATAGAAAAATCCCAGATTCTGAGACATTTTTTTCTATATAGAAAAAGTCTCAGATTTTGAGACATTTTTTCTATATAGAAAAAGTATCAGAGACTGAGAAAAAGATCTCAGATTCTGAGACATTTTTTCTATATAGAAAAAGTCTCAAATTCTGAGACTTTTTTTTTATATAGAAAAAGTCTCAGATTTTGAGACATTTTTCCTATATGGAAAAAATCTCATATTCTGAGAAATTTTTCCTATAAAAAAATTTTTCAGTTTCTGAAACATTTTTCCTCCAGAAAAATTTTCAGATTCTAAAACATTTTCCCAGAAAAAAATTCTTAGTTTCTGATACATTTTCATTTTAGTAAATTAAAATGAACGAAAAATAAAATATTTTCGTTGAATCCAACAATTGCAACAAAGTTTTTCTATGTAAAAATAAAAGTTTTTATTTAAAAACAAAAATTAACTTTTTAAAATTTTAATTTTAAAACTTTTTTTTTACAATGAAATGCATTAAATACAAACAACATTCATATAAATAAACTAAACTTAAATGTGTATACAAAACATATGCGTGTTTGAATGAGTATGTGTGTGTGTGTAAATATAAAGCAAATAATCCTGCTTATATACACACACACGCACATACTAACACATACGCAAACACACATAACATAACAGCAAATAAACAGCAGGTGACAGAAGCAGTAGTAGTTGTTGTATAACTGTGTAAATGTACAACTGCATGTGTGTTAGTGTGTGTGTGTTAAATTGAAACTGTAGTAAATTGTTATGCAACATTTTAACCATTTTGACCGCATTCACCACGGGTTGGCGGTAAACGAGCACTAAAGTGAGTTCATGTCTGTATGTGTGTTTGTGTGTGTTTAAGTGTATAAATGTGTTGAGTGTGTATGTGAGTATGCGTGTGAGTGTATTTTGTAGTTTAACACGGCAGGATAATGTATGACAACAAAATTAAAATAAAAGTACGTGCAAAAAAATGAAAAAAGTTTACAAAATAAAGTTAACGACACAGCACGATGACGAGAAAAAAAAACAGAAACTTTAAAACAAACTCATATACAAAATATACAAAAATTAAACATATTGTTGTACATTAGAGTGGGGCAAATTTTACTTTTTTTTTATTTCAAAATCGTTGGGGTCGAAATAGTTGCCTTTAAGGGGGCAATTTTAACACACAACAAATATTGGACCTGTATGTCAATATCTTGGGTTCCTTTTGACTTCTAATTCTCCATGAATGTAGAGTTGAATACATATTTATATTTTTGTTTGAACATTAGCGATTTGTCATTTAAACTAGAGATGGGCGCGTGAGTGGTTTTTGACTCACACTCACTCATGCTCACGACAGGAATTTTCGAATCACGCACACTCACTCACGAGCATATTTTTTTTACTCACAATCACTCACAATCACGTGAGTAAATTTAATACAACTCACACTCTGGTGCACTCACGCAAGCTTCACTCACACTCACGTTAACTCACAGTCACGAAACTGTTTTTTATACAAAAAAAAATCAATAACGAAAATTTCAAAAATCTTTCCAAATTTTGAGCAAAATTTAAAGTTCAGCGAAATTTTACTTTTTTTTTTTTGCTTTTTCGGAACGAAATCTTAAGTTAAGCCAAAAATTCTACAATTTTTTGTTGCTGTTTTTGGTCTGAAAGGAAATATAAAGAGAAAATAAATCACACAAACCCATCACGCTCTAATCTTGCTCATGTGCCCATCTCTAATTTAAACTTCCTTTGCCACTTATAGTATAGAGTTTTCTTATTTGCTAAATTGTCAAGGGAATCTGACAAATTTTGAAACACGTGTCGACTAAGTCTTGCAAAAATTACCAACATTATTAAATTTTACACATAAAAATAATTTTCTTGAAAATTGTTCTATGAGAATGTCATAGTTTTATTTAGTAAAGGAAATAATGACCTCGAGCTAGAATAAAACTACTTAAAATATCATAATTTAAAGGTCGAATAAAACAATTTTTTTTTTTCTTTTAATAAAAATTTGTCAGATATTGAAAAAAAAAAATATTTTTGAAAAAATATTTTTTTTAGAAAATGTTTGTAGGACCAAAAAATGTTTTTTCTTATCATTAAAACATATTTTCAGCAATGTCCAAGTGTTAACTAATATTTAAGCCAAAAAAAATTTAAAAAATGTTTTTTTTCATTTTGTTCAGATCTTTCCAAATTTTTAAGTCAAAAAAGGAACCCAAAGTAATTTCCCTACAGGTTCAATATTTTTGTTGGTTAATATTGACCCTAAAAGACAGCTTTTCCGACCCTGGCGATTTTGAAATGCGAAGAAAATTAAAAATTTGCTTCACCCTAATGTGCATGTATGTATGTTTTTATATAAATACATACATAAATTTGTATATTTGCGAATATAAATGTTAGTATATTTGTATATGATATGCATAAATACATGAGTTAGAGATGAGATAATTTAATATTTTAAATAGTACCAAAATACAGATACAGAATACTCTTTGAATGACTGCACAGCAAAAAAATATCGTAATATCAAAAGTTACTTAACAAGCTGTTAACAACAAAATACTAGTTTAACAACGTTCGTAATTGTATCAACAATATATGTTGTTAACGTTACAAAAATCCATTTTCAATTGAACGCATAAAATAAAATCATTGTTAAAAAGCACACAAAATGCACAACTTATATGTGATATGGTAGCGGGTTCGTTGCCAGTTGGCGAAACCCTTTTTTATTTTTAAATTTGAGATTTTTTTTGGGTTTGATGCCTGGTGCCGGTAAAGGCTTTTTTTTTTTAATATTTATTTAGCTTTTTAGATTTTTTTTTATTATTTTATTTTTGGAGCAGGGCACTGTGGTTCCAAATCCAAATCTAGGTGGACAAAAGTCTAAAAATTTGAATCTTTAAATTAAAAAAAAGGTAGGTGTTTTAAATAGCTAACAACATGCCTAGACTAAACGCAAAATAACTTCATTATATAAGGTCTTTAACTTTGTCTCAGCAGAACTAGAACATCAATGTTTGTTCACCGAAATTTTTGTATTTGAAAATTAAGGAAATCAATACAAAACTAAGTAGCTTATAACAAGTGAATTATTTCCAGAAGATTTCCGTGGATTATATTTAATATAGCCATGGGTATATACTTATTTAAAAAATTTTCATTGGTTCGTAAATCTTTCGTGTTATCTTGATATCGGTTTTTAAAGTTAGGGTCATAAGTAAATAAAAAAAAAATAGATTATTAATCTTTCAAAGCTTGCCGAAAAAAACCGCTCCAAGTTGCGGGCAAGCCACTATATACATCTCTTAAAGTAACTATCAGAGAGTATGTTTTATCACTCATCTCATCCAGCGGCGTCCAGCTGCATTTTTTATAGCGCTTTTAAAAAAGCGATTTTTTTATGCAATTTTTAGAACTCACCAAAAAATGGGACTAATATTCAAGATCTTCTGCACATATTTTTGTAACAAATAACTTAACAGTATTTTCTACAATAGCTACATCACACATTTTTCTTTTCCCGCAACTCCAGAAGCAAAAAAATGATTAAATTCGACTATTCTAGAAAAAAAGTACATATTAAAAGTAGTTCGACATAGCTGGACTTTACTGTAAAACTCAGAATGGCTTTTTATATCTTTTTTTTTTATAATTCCATTAAATTTAGATACCAAAAGCAGCAAAATGTATTTAACTTTTTTAGTTGTAGCGAAAAGTCCACTTTAGTTGTAGTTATTATAGTGAAACCCACTGTATTTTCAAAAATACTAGAGCTACCATTTTTTAAATATTTTTTTTTAAATCAGCGACTCCAAAAACATAAAATATAATGGTTAAATACTTTTGTCCACCTAGTTTTGGAATCGGAACCACAGTGCAGGGTAATTTTTTTTTTTAAATAAATTATTACAAACTTTTCAATTAATTTCATTGTTAATAAACAATGAATTTAATTGAATAAAAAAATGTATTGACAAAATCCAATGTAGTGTCAAAACCAAAATTGGTACGTTTTTACTATTATAGTTCAAAGCAATATTATTTTAATGTAAAAGTGCCAAAGTACATATAATTACATATCTGATATGTATAGATGCATATATGAATGCATTTGTAAATAAATTTAAATGTATTTTTATATACACAACAATTTATGAAAAATTTTTGGAAACATAATCCTCCTCAAGCCCGTAAAACGATATAGATACACTGTGTGTAATTTTTTAAGTCATGGCAAAATAACCATATACGGACACCACTACGTGATAAAAGACTAAAAAAAAGACCCGTGTCTCCCAATTTTTCCCAAAGTCATGCACTTTTTTTTATGGGCCGCCAAAGATTTGGGGCCTCGGTATCATTTTCGAAAAAAAGTGATCATTTTCTCGGGCTCATATCTTGCAAACCGTTCAGAATTTCGATTTCTTCACCTTCCAGATCAAAATCGCAAAAAACTTAAAAAAAAAACGATTTTTTTTATCTTTTTTCCTGTGTTCAGGTCCATAGGTAGCAAACCGTTCAAAATTCAAGAAAACAATCGACTACAAAAATTTACCTAAGATCTCAATAAACAAACTTCTAGAACATATAAACTTCCTAGAGATGATTCTTAACACTGTTTAGGTTGTGCGCAAAAGTGAAAAATTTGCCGAAAATTTTTTAATTTCATTTTTTTACCTTTTTTCTCCTGTTCAGGTCCATAGGTAGCAAACCGTTCAAAATTCAAGGAAACAATCAACTTCAAAAATTTACCTAAGATCTCAATAAACAAATTTCTACAACATATAAACTTCCTGGGAATAATTCTTAACACCGTTTAGGTAGCGCTTAGGTAGCCGCAAAAGTGAAAAAAGTGACGCGGTGAAAGTTATATAAAGTGCTACAACATAATTCGCACACAACAGTGGCAACTGACAGTTTCAGTATGCAGTGTGAAAAAATTGATTTATTTTGCTACGTTTGCGGTCATCAAACCAGAAAAAAAAAACATCTACAAGATTTCAAAAGGAAAAGAATCTTTTAACTAGTGAATTCAAAAGAGCATATACATTGTTTTTCGACGAAGTGGACTTGACCGGTGAAAATTACACACCTAATACAGTGTGTCGCCAATGTTATAACAATCTCATGGCATGGTTGAGTGGACGCAGAGGTACTATGAAGTATTGTAAGCCGGTAAACTGGATTAATCGCCCAGGTGATCATGATGAAACAAGTTGCTATGCATGCGTAAATTACACATGTCGTCTAAATCGACATGCTGAGAAGAACAAAATTTATTAAGCAACTGCAACAGCCACACTACCAGTGCTTCCACCTGAAAATTTTGTATCACCAAGGCCGCCAACTCCAGATCGTACTACAGAATTTACAGCAATGATTACCGCAAAATAATCAAAAGCTCTCCGAGTAATATTTTTTGAAGTTATCGAGTTTTGTAATTCTCAAAACCCCAGTGGTACCCTAAAATCACGTCCCGGGTAAAAATGAAATATATATGATCATATATGAAGATATATGGATCATATATGGATTTATATAACCATATATTATCATATATGCCTCCATATATATTCATATATGATCTGATCCGAAAATTGGCCCGATATGACCTCATATCGGGCCAATTTTATATCTTCATATATGATCATATATATTTCATTTTTACCCGGGGTATCTCAAAAACTAAGCAAGGTAGAGGGAAACGGACACAAATTTTGGATGAATAACTATGACGATTTTCAAGGAACCCTACTAGGTCTAGGCGCATCGGGGTCTGGACCTATCAAGTCTGAACCCAATGGGGTCCTCAAATGTGTATCAACTAAGTTGAAAAAAAAAATTTAAGTTTTTTTTGAGTGTATAGACTAAGGCTGGATTACTCAATACTCCGTTATAAAATAACTCTTCGTTAAATTTAACTTTTCCACATAAATTTTGACATAAGGCTCCATTAAATCGGCAGTTAATGTAGTAAAACTGCATTTACAGTTTTTCATTTCGTGATTTCTTTAAAAGGACTTCGTTTCTTTTTAAAAGGACTTCAAAGTTTTAGAGGATTGAATATTTTTTAATATTTGTGCTTGTCCCAGGATGCCACTATTGATAGCAAATGAAAGAGGAGGATCTCGCCTAATTTTCCTATTTTATTATTTTGACATTACGTCCATTCAAAAATGTGTCCTTCAAAATCATTCAAAATTTGCCACAAAATATGTTGATAAAGTTTTCAAATGACTTTATTCACATCCTTTTATCCTGATATGGCAAATATATAAAAATGGAAAAATTAGGGGAGATCCTCCTCTTTCATTTGCCGTCAACAGTGTTATCCAAGAACAAGTACAAATATTTCAAAAATATTTTACAAAATATATCATTTAAAATTTTGAAGTCCTTTTAAAAGGAAACAGGATTACGAAATGAAAAATTGTAAATGCAGTTTTGCTCCATTTGATCTCTACTTTCAGATGTATATCATCCGGTTCTTGTTTATTATTGGCTGTCGGACGGTATAATACCATAACTTCCAAAAACTTTATTATTTTAAAAGGAATCAAGTCCGTCCAATTTTTCCAAATATTAATAATGTAAGTAGTGTACATTAGGGTCGCTGCAAAATTTCCACTTTGGATTTTAGAATTTAGAAATTCTTGATTTTTATCGATAAAAATTAAAAAAAAAAAAATTTTTGCTTGTATGGATTTTTTTTTCATGTTAACTTCGACCTCAAGCAGCACGCTTTAAAGTCATCCAATTTGGCTCAAATTTGTACTACCCGTGTCAAAATTGATTAGATCTAATCAGATCTGTGTATATCTATTCATATATGATCGTACACGATCAATTGAATATCAATTAATATTTTTAATATCTGATTAGATCTATTCCATTTTTACACGAGTAGTGACTGTGTATCTGATTGCGTATAATTTTATCTTGAAATGACCAAAATTGAGATCTAATTATATCTCGGTTTTGGTTAACACTGGCGCAAATCTATATATATAAAAATGGATGTGTGTATGTATGTGGGTATGTATGTATGTATGTTCCGTATGGACTCGCAAACGGCTGGGCCGATATTGATCAAATTTTCAGGGAATATTCAGAATAGCCTGGTGAGTAACACTGTCAGGTCGGATTTTTGATTTTCTGTCTGTGGGCGGAGGGGCGTGGCAAAATCAAATTTTAACATTCAACCACTCATGACATCTATATATAAAAAACGGATCTATAAATTAGAGCGTGATCGGTCAAACGGGCGTAAAATGCCATGCTTTTTGCCTGTGGGTGGAGGGGTGGGCAAAATCGAATTTTGTCATTGCACCACTAATGACATCTATATATAAAAAATAACGGATGGACCTATTTTAATGAAATTTAAACCAACGATAGTACTAACCAAGATCTAACTATGTATGTGCCAAATTAGAGCGTGATCGGACAAATGGGCGCAAAATGCCATGCCCCTTTGTATTGAATTGAATGTTATTTCTGCATTCTCCGCTATAACGCAAAAACTGTTGATTCGATTTTAAATGATAGTGTTTTAGCACTGATAGTGTTAACCGAGTGCGGAACTATAGGCCATGTTATACTACGATTGGAAAAAGGGGAGTAAAATGCCACGCCCCTTTGTACTATTCTGGACGTTGTCTGCCTGTTTCGAAATCACGCAAAATCAGCTGAACCGATTCTCTTGACATTTTCACTACATACAGTGCATATGTAGGCCATATGTGCATATGTAGGCCATATAAGATCGTTTTGGGAAAAAGGGATCAAAATTGCAACGCCGTTTGTACTATACTGACCACGATTGAACAAAGAGGCGTAAATTGCCTCGCCCCTTTGTTTTATACTGAACGTAATATCTGCCTGTTTTGAAATCACGCAAAAATGGATAAGCCGAATCTGTCACTACTAATAGAACTAACCGAGCGGAAACTGTAGGTCATATGTGGAGCGCGATTCGACAAAAGGGTATAAAATATCACTCCCGTTTTTCATAAATAAAAAGTTATTTCCTCCTCTTTTGCAATCACACAAAAACGGCAAAAATGATGTCAATGAAATTTGCAGTACAGATAGTACTAATCGAGGATTCAGCATGGAACTTTAGACTATCACGATTCGATAAAAATGCGTTAAATCACACGCCCCTTTGTACTATACTTTATGTTATGTCTGTCTGTTTTGAAATCACGCAAAAACGGCTGAACCAATTTTGTTGAGATTTCTCTATAGATAGTGCTTACCGAGGGTGGAACCAAAGGTTAGTAGCTGGACCCGGACCCGTGCTTTAATTTTGTCCGACACTATATTTAAATTAAGATGCAATATAAAACAGTTTCTTTCTTAGGGCCAGCAACGCGGACCGGGTATAGCTAGTTTGAAATAAAATTATATCTGATCAGATACAATTGTATACAATCAAATTCAATCATATATTTTTAGATTAAAGCAGATCAGATAACACCAAATCGAATTTTACACGGTATATCTAGGGTTATAATTTTTTTTCGAACTCAAATCAGTACGCCCAAGTTTTTATGATTTTGTTTAGAAATATTTTTTTATATTTGAAACACTTTAACGGCTGTAGGCAAAATCGCCTAAAGAAAAATGACCCAAAAAAGAAAACGAAAAATTTTTCATACAAATTTGGGTCATATTTCATATGAAAAGTTATCCAACATTTTTGGACAAATTTTCATAGTTTTTGGGCAAAATTTCGCAATTAAAAATTGGGTGATTTTTCATTACAAAAAATTACCCAAAAATTATATATGAAAAATTGCCCAATTTTATTTTGGTTTTATTTTTTGTCTTAAAACGTCAAAACTAAAATATGTATGTCACAATAAATCAGTATATTATTATTTTTAGAAACAGTAAACGCATATCATGCTTTTTTTTATAAATAATATATTTAACCAACCAAGAATAAGCTGAAGCAAAACCGTTCCGTTGTTGCTAACATAGAAAGGTTCTGGTGGAAATCGAACCCAAAACCCCCGCTCTTACATGCAGATTACCACACGATATATTAATCTATCGCAGCCCAGCAGAAAATCAAAAGTAATGAATTTAAAAACAGCATGCAACTCCAATCAAAGCGCCGCAGGCGAAAAATTTTACCAAAAAATTTTACAAAAAAATCGCGCGATTTTTTGTTAAAATTTGTTGGTAAAATTTTTCGCCTGCGGCGCTTTGATCGGTGTTAATTACAATTTTTTTTATTTCGTTAAAATTTAAGTTTCACACTTAAAACTTTTACATCAATTACTTATGCATTTTACGGGCTGTATTCTCAAAACAACGATCTATAAAAATAAATAATAACCACGTAACATATGGTCTTATCTTACAAGTTTTTGTTTTCGTCTTAAAGTTCTTCTGCGTATCCGGCCTTCGGCCGGGCTTAGGGATTACAAACTCCATGCCTTAGACCCACCCTCTCCGCAAAATAAAGCTTTTCTGTAAAGTATGTGTTTTGGAAAAAATGTGTTAGAAAATTTTTTTTTTAATTTGTTTTGGGCCATTTTTCATTTTTTTTTTGGGCTTTTTTTCGTTAATTTTGGGCGAAGTTTCGTATTTTTCTTTTTGGGTCATTTTTCATATTTTTTGGGCGATTTTGCATTTGGGCGATTTTTCATAAAATTTTTTGGGCGATTTTTCTTTGGGCGATTTTGCCTACAGCCCACTTTAACACTCCAAAAATTTCGGTTTAACTAACAAACTTGGGGTCAATTAGTATTTCAGTAAAACAACTGTTAAAAAGCAACTGCCCTAAACTGTCGTAATTTTGCAGAAAATTAAGTTGACTTCAAACAACTGCATTTGAATGTTTTAATCGTTTCATTGCAGAAAATATAACAAAAACCCACAGGTTTGAGAAGAAGAAAATCCCTCAGATTCTGAGGACTTTTTTCCTCAAGTTTTGATAAATTTTTATTTAAGAAAACTTCCTAGCTAATAGCACATGTTTTTGTTAAATAGCCCTAATGTTCTTAGCGCTTTTTCCAATAAATTCTGCTGACATTACCTCACCGAACATCTCAGAATCATTTGGGTCATGCAATTCCACTATCTTTCTAAAAATATAGAAAATCCATCATTCCGTGAAGTTTTCGTTATAGAAAACCTAAAAGGTTCTGTGCGACTTTTCATATAAATTTATAAAGATCAAAATAATCTCATTCTCAGATACATTTTTGCGTTTATGAACCTCTTGATTCACGAACTCTAATCTCCTTGGAAATAAATCATTATAAATTATCTCACTCTCAGACTTAAGTTATAAAAAACTACTCTGACGACTTATTTTTGTATAGAAATTTTGAATAAAATAATTTTTTATGTTGAAATGTTCAAAATCAGTACAATCAAGTACATATTTCAAAAAATCAGTATAAATCAGTACAACGTTTTTTGATCAGTACACTTGATCAAAAATCAGTACATGTACTGATCAAATAAGTACGAATGGTCAGCCTAGGTATATCGGTGTTTAACCATTTGGCACAATATTCCATCCGGTAGACATTCAAATTAATAAAAAAAAAAATAGTTTCTGCATACAATTGCTGCCACCCTAGTGTACATGTTTGTGTATAAGTATGTGCAATATATACGTGCGAAGGTGTATATGTAAATGAATTTAAAAGCATTACCGTTTATTGACATAATATTTTAGTTCACTACTGCAGCAGCAGCAGCAGCAGTACTTTTGGGAGTGAGTGGTAATGTATGTAAATGTGTTTATGTATGTGTTTGTAAAAATTATTTATAAATGTATTTGCATACAAACACACATACGTACATATTTGTATTTAAAATTGTATGATTGTGATGTCATGTAAATAATATGTGTTGTAATTATTTATTATTATTATTTTCTGTTGTTTTTTTTTTTTTTTGCTTCTTCAAAAAATTATTATTTAATTAATTTTAATTTTTTTAATAAATAAATATGTACATTAGAGTGGTTTGGAAAGCATTGGAAATTTTGGAAAAATAGTATATCCGTGTAAAAATTCATATATGGTCGTATCTAATTGCATATAATTATATCTAAAATGGCCAAAATCGAGATCCAGTTATATCTCGGATTTGGCCATTATTGGGACAAATTCTATATCTAATTAGATCTGATCAGATACAATTATATACAATCAGATGCAATCATTTAGTATCAGATGAAATCATATAGTATCAAATGAAATCAGATCAGATAAGATTAAATCAATTTTTATATGGGTGAAGATATCACCAATTTTATGAAGGGAGGTTAGTAGTATGCCAGCGATATTTTTTTTTGCCGACTGAAATATTTAATTTTCATTACTCAATATGAGTACTACCAATATCAATTTATAAAATTCCAAGATTTTTTTATTACATCAGTAATGTCCTTTTCCAGTTAGCTAATGAAACAGATATGGATAGAAAAACAAAATTTAACACCTTGACTTGATAAAGATGTGTTGCAAAATTAATTTAGAACGCATACTGTGACAATTAGTATATCACAATGTTGATGACACTGATATTATCGAAAGGACTTTCATATACAGCATAAAAGGAAATACATACATATGTATGTAAAAAGTACATACATATGCATTTTTCTGTAAGGACTTCAAATTCGGAAAGTAGAAAATCTGTTATACAAAAATATACCGGTCTAATGTATTTACGTAAACATGCAAATCTATTTACTTAAATAAACTTAACTCACACAAAGACATTTATAATTCTAATATGTATAAGTAATAAAGTGCATTAAATATTATATTACTTACCTATTAACCATGCACACATACATATCGTCGAACTATATTCAATAAATGCCAACTCGAAAAAGCTTACTGTTCAGGAGAGCTAAAAAACTAGTTATTTCGAATATTATTGCAAAAATAAACAATGTACCTTCCACAAGATGGTTTAAATATTCTAAACAATTTTTACCTATGCAAAAATTTTCATATTTTGCACTTGTTTGCGTATTTTTCAGAGATGGCATTTATTACTATATCAAAAAACAAATATTTTTTTAGAGTTGGCATATTTTGTCGGAAAATAAAAATAATTTTTTTTTGGAAAAATTTAAAAAAATTTTTTTTTTTTGGTTTTTGTTATCCTTAGTACGGTAATTGCAAAAACTGAACAAAAAATTAAAAATCTTTGCATATTTTTAAAAGTTACTAGCTCCGAAAGCCTTTTAATCTCAGTGTGGTCAACTTTGGCACTCTGTAACTCATGCTGTATTGCAATAGGGTCACTCCAAACCAGCTATTTTGAAAGCTTATATCATTGACTTTATTTGCCCCATTCATAATGTTTTAATCTGATAAATAGTTTGAAAGTTACATAAATATAAGCAATTTTTTTTTTGCAAACACTATTTACCGATATTTTTAAAATGGCAATATCTCGAGAACCAGTCATTAGATATCAAAATCTTTACAAGATTCGCGTTCAGCATGGCAAATGCAATAAGATATATGGTCTAATTTTTTTTAAAAAAATTTTTGAAAATTTTTTGGAAATTTACAATGGGAGTTGGCATTTATTTCCACCAAAAAAATATGTACTTTGAGTTAGCAGAATAACAAAAATGGATGTAAAACGACAACAAATTATTTTTTTGCTCTGAAATTTTTATGGCAGATAGGTATTACATAGGGGAGCTATTTGCCATCGGAAACTCATTTCCGTCAAATTTGAGTTGGCATATTTTGAATATAGGTTCATATATCGTGAACCTATATTCAAAATATGCCAACTCAAATTTGACGGAAATGAGTTTCCGACTATTAGACTACTAGAAGTATAACTCTTACAATTTTTAAAAAAATATTTTGCGTTGGTTTCTTCTTGCTCGAGGTCATTATTTTCTTTACTAATTAAAACTATAATAATCTAATAGAATAATTTTCCAGAAAATTTTCTAATGAGTAATCATATGTAAATCTGTTCTTAATAGGTTTTTGTTGGTTATTTTACAATTGTGATCTCACTGAGATATTGTACAATTTCGTTTCTATTCACCCCTTACTCTGCTAAAAAAAATTGTATCCATCAATCAAAAAAAGTACCTTTTTTGTTGGCTTATATTAATAAAAAGTAACAAATTGGTAATTTTTTATAAGAATAACCAAAACAATACTTTTAATAAAAAGTACCAAAAGAGTACTTTTTTATAAAAAGTATCAAAATGGTTCTTTTTATATAAAAACTCCCAAAACAGCACCTTTTATAAAAACAACCAATATAGTACCTTTTTATAAAAAGTACCAAAATAGTACTTTTTATATAAATAGCTATTCTTCGTAAAATTTACCAAAATGGTACTTCTAATAACAATAAAAAAACAAAATTTTTATGGATTTTTATACATTTTTCTATTTACCCC
Organism: Pegoplata infirma; assembly: GCA_963921195.1. Lineage (NCBI taxonomy): Eukaryota > Metazoa > Arthropoda > Insecta > Diptera > Anthomyiidae > Pegoplata > Pegoplata infirma. Next base: position 33,089,237 of record OY992539.1, read on the forward strand.
TTACTCTGTTAAAAAACTTGATGTATATCAACTAAAACAAATTATGTTTTAATAAAAAGTATTTTTATAAGAACAACCAGAAAAATACTTTTTAAAAAAAGGAGCATAAGAGTACTTTTTTTTAAAAAAGTATTAAACTAGTACTTTTTATATTAAAACAACTAAAACAGCACTTTTTTATAAAAAAGTACCAAAAATAGTACCTTTTTATTAAAAGTACCAAAATAGTACTTTTTATATAAATAGTCATTCTTCGTAAAAATTACCAAAATAACAAAAAAACAAACAAAATTTTAAGTATTTTCATACATTTTTCTATCCACCCCTTACTGTGCTAAAAAAATGGATCCATGACCAAAAAATGCCTGCGAATTTTGTACTCTTGCCCAAAACATTAAATCATGATAATGTTTTGCGGAAGATCTCGTTGCACTTGCCAAAGCAAAGATTTTTTAGAAAAAATAATGTTATACTACTTTGCTATTCCATGCAAAACGAATTGAAATATCAGTCGAGGACCCCATTAAAAGACCAAAAGAGCTGTACATTTCGTAAGTGAGTGCAAAAATAAGTGCAAAAAAGTGTTTTTACATTTGTACATCACTTGTTTAATGTACATTTCATAAACAAATGGAAAATTCGTATGCGAAAAGTTTAGACTTGGAGAAAAAGTAGTTTTGGTAAAAAAAAAAGATTCTTTTTTTTCACGATAAACAAAATTATGTTAAAAAAAAAATTTAATGAACCCTGAATTTTTGGTGAAAAATTGATGAAAAAAATATGAAAAAAAAATTTTTTTTTTGGCGAAAAAAAAATTTATATAAAAAAATGATAAAAAAAATTTGAACAAAAAAAATTATGAAAAAAGTATGATAAAAAAAATTTAATGAAAAAAAAAAAAATTTATGAAAAAAAAAAAATTGGTGAAAAAAAAAGTTTGATGAAAAAAAAAAAAATGATGAAAAAAAAAATTTGATGGAAAAAAAATTTGATGGATAAAAAATTGATGAAAAAAACAAATTTTGCTGAAAAAAAAATTGATAAAAAAAAATGATAAAAAAAAAAATTTGATGACAAAAAAAAATGGATGAAAAAAAAAATTGATGAAAAAAAATTTATGAAAAAAAATGATGAAAAAAAAGTTTGATGAAAAAAAAAAAATTTTGAAAAAAAAAATTTGATGAAAAAAAAAGTTTGATAAAAAATAATTATATTACTTTTTATTCACCAGCTGGTGAAAAACGGCTTAACTCACCACGAGATGAATTATTATCAAAGTTACAATTTTTGGTTTTAAGAAAATGAAAATAGTAATTCTTCTTTTCTTTTTCGTTAATTGTTAGCTTATATACTCAAACTGAGGTGGCGTCCTGCAGCTTTTTAAAATTAGACACCAGCCTAAAAACATTATCATGTTAAAAAGTACTTTTTTGTTGGTTTATTTTAATAAAAAATACCAAATTGATAATTTTGTATAAGAACAACCCAAACAATACTTTTTACAAAAAGTAACAAAAAAGTACTTTAATACAAAAAGTATCAAAATAGTACTTTTTATATAAAAACAACCAAAAAACCATTTTTTATTAAAAGTAACAAAATAGTACATTTTTATCAAAAGTACCAAAATTGTTTATTTTTATAAGAAGTACCAAAATAGTACTTTTTATATAAATATTCATTCTACGTAAAAATAACCAAAATAGTATTTCCAATAAAAATAAAATAAACGAAATACTTATGAATTTTCGTACATTCTTCTATTCACCCTTTACTCTGCTAAAAAAAATTGGATCCATCAACCAAAAAAGTACTTTTTTGTTTGCTAATTTAATAAAAAGTACTAAATTGGTAATTTTTGATATAAACAACCAAAACAATACTTTTTACAAAAAGTACCAAAAGAGTACTTTTTTATAAAAAAAAAGAAATATCAAAATAGTACTTTTTTACATAAAAACATCCAAAAAACCACTCTTTTATAAAAAGTACCAAAATAGTACCTTTTTATATAAAAAGTCATTCTTTGTAAAAATTACCAAAATAGTACTTCTAATACAAAAAAACAAAAAAGTTTTATCGATGTTCATACATTTTTCTATTCACCTCTTACTCTGCTAAAAAATGGATCCATTAATAGAGTATTCAAAACCGAAACCGAAAACCGGTTAACCGGTTTTTTTATTTTTAGAAACTCGACCGGTTTCGAATGGTTTTGAATTTCGAATATTCGAGAAACCGGTTTTTTTTGTCGGTTAACCGGTTTTTATAAAAAGTTATAATATAATGATTTACTGGGCTATTCATAATGAGTAAATTAAATCTAATGTAGGTTTATTTGACTGATATTGCATGAATATTTGTCAAATAAACCTACTTTAAGTACACTTTAAGTATTATGAATAAGCCCCTTAAAATATGAATTGACATTTCACAGTTTTTAGAAACACTCACAAAACTTAGCGGTACTTCCATAATCAGCTTGTGGATATGTTGGTATGTAAATATCAATATATCAACGAGTTCCGGAAGTCCGTCTCTTCGTTTAATATTGAAATCAATATATATTTTTTAAATTTGGCACCTTGGAGTTCTATGGCAAACCATATTTTTAAATTCTCCTTTTGAAATTGTTGAAATCTGAATTTCAAATTCCGATGTCTGAATTTATTATTAATTGTGTTCTTTAAAAAATTCAATAAACGGATTTCCGCTCGCAATTGCAAAGAACTAAAATTTAGTTGTTACTTTCTGTCGAAGTTTCCAGCGAAATTGTGCGACGTAAACGGTGTCATACAGATGATACTATTTTCGCTATGACTTATCGATTTTGTGTTTATTGGGTTATGCCTGTTTTTTAAAAATATAATTAAGTTTTGTTAATTTTTAACCTGAAGAATAAAAACCAAAAAAACCGGTTTAACCGGTTTTTTTGCTAAAACCGAAACCGGAAACCGGTTTTTCAAAAATAAGCTTTTTCGAATAAACCGAAAACCGGTTTTTGAAAATGGCCGGTTTTTTGAATACACTATCCATTAACCAAAAAAAGTACTTTTTTATGGGCTTGTATTAATAAAAAGTATCAAATTGGTAATTTATTATAAGAACAACTAAAACAAAACTTTTTATAAAAAGTACAAAAAGAGTACTTTTTATAAAAAGTACCAAAAAAGTACTTTTTTACAAAAAGTATCAAAATAGTACTTTTTATATAAAAACAACTAAAACAGCACTTTTTATAAAAAATACCTAACTAGTGCATTTTTATAAAAAGTACAGTACTTTTTATATAAATAGTCATTCTTCGTAAAAATTACTAAAATAGTACTTATAATAAAAAAAACAAACAAAAAATTCTTATGAATTTTCACACATTTTATCCATCCCTTACTCTGCCAAACAAAAATTGGATCCATCAACCAAAAAAAAATTACTTTTGTTGTTAGTATATTTTAATAAAAAAAAATACCAAATTGGTAATTTTGTGTAAGAACAACCAAAACAATACTTTTTATAAAAAGTACCAAAAGAGTTATTTTTTATAAAAATTATCAAAATAGTACTTCTTATATAAAAACAACCAAAACACCACTTTTTGGTAAAAAGTACCAAAATAGTACCTTATTATAAAAAGTATCAAAATAGTTGTTTTATATAAATAGTCATTCTTTGTAAAAATTACCAAAATAGTACTTCTAATAAAAAAACCACACAAAATTTTTATGGATTCTCATACATTTTTCTATTCACTACATACTCTGCTAAAAAAATTGGATCCATCAACAAAAAAAGTACTTTTTTTGTTGGCTCATTTTAATAAAAAGTACCAAACTGGTAATTTTTTATAAGAAGTATAAAAAAGTACCAAATAAGTTATTTTTTATAAAAAGTATCAAAATAGTTATTTTTTTTAAGAATTTCAAAATAGTTATTTTCATATAAAAACAACCAACACAGCACTTTTTTATAAAAAGTACCAAAATAGTACCTTTTTAAAAAAAGTACAAAAATAAAACTTTTTATCAAATAGTCATTCTTCGTAAAAATTACCAAAATAGTACTTCAATAAAAACAAACAAAATTTTTATGGATTTTCATAAATTTTTTTATTCACTCCTTACTCTACTAAAAAAACTGTATCCATCAACCAAAAATAATAATTTTTTTGTTGGCTTATTTTAATAAAAAAACTACAAAATTTTTTATAAGAGCAAATGAGTTCTTTTTATAAAAAGTATCAAAATAGCATTTTTTACATAAAAACACCCAAAACAGCACTTTTTTTTATAAAAAGTACCAAAGTAGTACCTTTCATATATTTTTTTATTCACCCCTTACTCTGCTAAAAAGAATTGGATCCATCAACCAAAAAATTTACTTTTTTGTTGGCTATTTTAATAAAAATACCAAATTGGTAATTTTGTATAAAAACAATCAAAACAATACTTTTTTATAACAAGTACCAAAAGAGTACTTTTTTACAAAAGGTATCAAAATAGTACTTTTTATATAAAAACAACCAAAACAACACTTTTTAATAACAAGTACCACAATAGAACATTTTTATTAAAAGTATCATTCTTCGTAAAAATTATCAAAATAGTATTTCTAATAAAAATAAAACAAAAAAAATTTTATGGATTTTCATACACTTTTCTATTTACCCCTAACTCTGCTAAAAAAATTGGATACATAAACTAAAATAAGTACTTTTTTGTTGGCTTATTTTAATAAAAAGTACCAAATTGGAATTTTTTTATAAAACAACCAAAGCAGTACTTTTTAATGAAAAGTGCCAAAAGAGTACTTTTTTTTAAAAAGCACCAAAAATAGTACCTTTTTATGAAAAGTTCTAAAATAGTACTTTTTATATAAATAGCAATTTTTCGTAAAATTACCAAAATAGTACTTCTAAAATTGTCATGGATTTTCATACATTTTTCTATTCAACCCTTGCTCTGCTTAAAAAAAAATTGGATCTATCAACCAACAAAAGGACTTTTTTTGTTGTTTATTTTTAGTACATTTTAAAAATGCACCAAAATGGTATTTTCTGATAAAAACATCAAAAATACATGACCAAAATAGTACCTTTCGTAAAAAAGTACCAAAATAGAACTTTTTGGAAAAATTTACCAAAAAGTACTTTTTGTAAAAGAGTACCAAAATAGTACTTTTTGTAAAAAAGTACCAATATAGTACTTTTTGTAAAAAAGTACCTTTTTGTGTGCTTTAAATGGATTTTGGTAATTTTCTTTCAAATAAATTTTCATAATTGTTTATCATACAAAAACTAAAACACAGGAAATAAAAAGTTATACCCTCTATGTTCATGTAATATATGAACATAGTCTTGGGTTGTGGTATGGTAGCAATGGTGGTAATGGTGATGGTTATGAATTAACTGATTATACTTGACATAAATGTGTGAATAAAAGTCACAAACATAACAATACATAGAAATACTTACAAATACTGTTATAGGTTACACTCGAAAAAACAACATACAAAATAAGAACAAACTTTTAAATTTTATATATTTCAAAAAGGACGGACATCACTTAATTGATTAGAAAAAGTGTTTTGGTGACCCAAGCTAACTAACTCAAAAAACTGGTCATCTGAAAAAGTGTTCATTAAAAATTTTAATTTTTACGAGTTATATCTTTGAGTGTATAATTTATGTCATTTATTCTATTTATTTAATTTGTCCTTACATTTTACATTACATTTTATTATGTTGTAGTAGTTTAGGTAGTCTACCTTATTTATGTACATAAAATATCAAATAAGGACAATAATGACGATGGGCTTGTTGACAAACAAATGTCAGAAAAATAAACCACTATATAGCTGCAGTGGCTAATATTCTTGTGGTCGACCATATTGGCCAAATAGATTTAAAAATTTCTATGTGTAGATTTAAATAATAAATAGAGTTAAAACACCTCAATTCAACCGAAAAAAGTAGCATTTTTGACCTTACCCCTTTCGAATTTGATGAAACTTGGAATATAGTTGGGCCCTTACAAAAAAATCATAGTGCCAAAATTTTGGACTTCTGGTAGTTTTTCTTCCCGAGATATGGGGCATTGAAAATTGGCAAAATCGTATATATTTGACAAAAGTGTTCTGAGATAAATAAAGATAACTCGAAAAGTAATAACATTACAGGCCTCAGTCAGGTCGCAAATAATAGGTAATGAGACAGCCTTTAAAATGGCGTTCCCCAAGATTTTTTTGGAAAAAGGTCAAAGGTCATTGGTTTTAACCTTAATTTTTGGAGAGCTATATCTCAAAAAACGATATTTTTAAAATTTTGGAAAAAATATATGTTATTAAGGATCACCTATAGTACTTAAGTTTAAATTTTCAGGATGGAGACTTCATTGGAACTTTTAATATTAATAGAAACATAATGAGAGGAAAGAAAAAGTGGTGTATTTTCCCTTACAAAAAAAATATTTTTTTTTGTCTTTGAGATTCTAGTACCAAATTTCACTTTTCTGAATGTTTTTGACGTGCTGAGTCCAAATATGACCTTTGAACTGGCCTATCGCAATTAGTTTTCGAGATATCTGCACATAAATGTGTAAAAATTGCTAAAATGCTATTGCTGTGTTTTTTTGAACATTTAGGTGCATATATCTTGAAAAATAATAGCGATAGGCCAGTTCAAAGGTCATATTTGGACTCAGAACGTCAAAAACATTCAGAAAAATGAATTTTGGTACCAGAATTTCAAAGACAAAAAAAAAAAATTTCTAAGACAAATTACACCGCTTTTTCTTTCCTGTCACAATGTTTCTATTAATATAAAAAGTTCCAATGAAGTCTCCATCCTGAAAATTTAAACTTAGGTAGTATGGGTGATTCTTAACAACATATATTTTTTTCAAAATTTTAAAAATATCGTTTTTTGAGATATAGCTCTCCAAAAATTAAGGTTAAAACCAATGACCTTTGACCTTTTTCAAAAAAAATCTTGAGAAATGCAATTTTAAAGGCTGGCTCATTACCTATTATTTGCAACCTGACTGAGGCCTGTATTGTTATTACTTTTCGAGTTATCTTTATTTATCTCAGAACACTTTTGTCAAATATATACAATTTTGTTAATTTTCAACACCGCATATCTCGAATACTGGAACGACTAGAAACCTGAAAAATTGGAAAAATCTCTTTTTTGTTAAAGTAAACCCCAGTACTAAATTTCATCAAATTTGGAGGGGGTGCGGCCAACTCCTCGGTTGAATTGAGGTGTTTTAGCTCAATATAAGAAAAGTATTATGTTTATAAAATGGAATTGATTTCTTAAATTATTTTTAAGTATTTTTAATTAATTTTAATAATTTAATTTTTAAAAATAATTGATTTTTTTGAGTGTTTAAACTAATCAAAAATTTTTAAAAACACCCAAAAACAAATTTAAGCTTTTATTAACTGTACCGCGAAAAGACAAAATGAGAATATTTTTGGGTCTCTTCATTAAATTTAAAAAAAAAAATCGCCGTTATATTATAAGTCCATTAAAGTATAGAAAATTAAATGTTTAAATTTATCAATGAGCTGTTCATACAAATTTTAAACTCTTTCCACCATGGCGTATGAGTGATTTATTTTTTAATATTACTCATACTCTTGGATTTTTTGTTGAAATGTAAGTTTATTAATTAAAAATCATTGCATTTTAATAATTTGTAAAAAATACAAATGAAAAAGTAAAAAAAAAAACTTTTTTATACACTTCATACAAGAATAAGCGACTTTAAATTGCACTACCGAACATCGAATTTGCAACTGGAATACAACTAATGGTTTCGATTTCCGAAGTCTTGACGAACACGATAAACACTAATTTATAATATCTATCACCTTCAGTAAAAAGAGAAATCATTTCTAAAATTTGTAAAATTTTATGTAAAAAAAAAAATCAGAATTTGGAAAAAACCTTGTTAAGACATTTTTCGATTACCATTACTTTACCACCATTGATGATTTTAGTTTGGGATGAGATTCAAAATAATGGGTGCGTATTAGAGTGTCCCTTATTTCGGAAATGTTGAAACGGTATCCGCTCATTTTTTTTCCATTTGACTTAAAAATAACTCAGGAAAAAATTTACGCCCCTACGACCACGCCTTCCCTACGCGAAAAATCATTTTTCATTACAATAATTTTTGTTATTAATTATTATATTACTTGCTTATTCAACAAATTTTGATTTTGGTGGGATGAGGCTTTCAGCTCTAAAAAATTTTTCGAAAAAAAAATTTAGAGCCGTTGGGGTCTTACGGTAAAAAATTTTTAAAATTTTTTTTTTTTTTGTTTTGATAATCAACGGTTTTTGGTTGTTATGTTGCTTTTAATGATATATATTCATAAAAAAAATATTATTCATATCTGTGACATCTTTATCGTGTATCGAAAAACATAAAAAATGAATTTTTACCCTTTTTTAGAACACGATAAAGATGTCACAGACAGTGTTACCATATATTTTTTAGAAAAATCTTATTTTTTCTCAAAAAAAATCTTTTTTTTTGTAAAAAAAAACTTTTTTTTTGAAAAAAGTATTAAAATCATTAAAAAAAAACTCACAAATTGTATTTTAAATTCAATTTTAACATTAAAAACAAGTAAAATTTATAAAAAAATATATATTTCTGAGGTAATTTGAGCTTATTTAGAAAATAAATTTTTGTTTTTACCTTTTCAAAAATCTTTTTTTCAGAAAAAAAAACTTTTTAGCACCTCAAAAAACTTGCAAAAAAAGATAAATCTTAATATATGGCAACACTGGTCACAGATAGGAATATTTTTTTATGAATATATATCATTAAAAGCAACATAGCAACTAAAACCGTTGCTTGTCAAAACTAAAAAAAAATATATTTTTTAAAAAATTTTTACCGTTGGACCCTAACGGCTCTAAATTTTTTTTGTCTTAAATAAGCTAACTAACACACAAAAAAAAACTTTGTCCAATTACTAGGAAAAGTCTCGTAATCCCATTTTACCAATATTTGACAGTTTTCCTTGTTTTTTAACAAACAAATTTGAATCGAAATTTAATTTTTTTTTTGTAATTTTACATTTTTTTTTATTGTAATTTTACAAATTTCCAAGATAATTTTACAAAAAAAAATCTAGTAAATTCACGAGAATTCCTTGTAATTTTAATTGCGCCAAAAAACTGTAAATTTACAATTTTATTGGTAAAAAGCTTGTAAAATTACTAAACTATTGGTAAAAAGCATGTAAAATTACTATGAATTCTCGTAAAATAGGAGGTAGCAAAAAATCTAGTAAAATAACAAAAACTCCTTGTAAATTTTATTGTGTCAAAAAATTTGTAAATTTACAATTTTATTGGTAAAAACCTTGTAAAATTACAAAATTATTTGTCAAATAGGAGATAGCAAAAAAAAAAAGTTACAAATTTTTCTTATAATTTTACAAGGTTTTTTTTTGAGTTTTGTTTTATAGATTTCCCAAAAAAAATAAAACCACTATTTTGAAATTTTCTAAAAAAATGTTACATTTCAAATTTAAAACTCAACATAAATTTGATTTTTGTAAAGTGCTACATATTACAAAAAAAATACTTCTACATTTATATTATTACTAAAATTAAGTGCATTTATAACTGACAACATTGCTCTTTAAACCAATGAATTATTTTTTTTTTTTTTTTCAATTCACATACACACCTTTTATGTATTTAAGTGTGGGAGTACATGAGAGTGAGTTTATGTGTGTGAGTGTATGTGTGTAAGAGGTTAAAACTGTTAAACAGATAATAAGCATTTTGTTATAACATATGGACACGTACATACAACAAGCAGAGATATTTGTAAACCAACACATTGAAAAGCAAAAAAAAAAACAACGAATAACGGCCTTAAACTGTAAACAAGATATACGAACGACTATTTTTACATGCATAACGACCAAACGACAGATAAATAGACGAAACGACAAATGAACGAATATACATAAGTATGTTTGTATGTATATGAGAAACAGTGAAATATCAACCAGTTGATGGAGATAGTACATACAATTGTACTGAAATATATGGGGGCATTCCACGACAAATCGCACAGTTTTGAGTAAATAATTTTTAAACTTTTCAAAAAAAAATTTTTAATTTTTGATTAATTTTGACCACCCGGCTAAAAATGTTGTATATTATCATATATGATATCGTATATGAGACCATATACAGTATCATATATAGTATCAAATATGGTCTCATATATGAACATTAGAGTGTCCCTTATTTTGGAAATGTTCGAAATGTTGAGACGGTACCCGCTCATTTTTTTCCTTTTGACTTAAAAATAACTCAGGAAAAATTTTACGCCCCTAGGACCACGCCTTCCCTACGCGACGGGGCCTTAAAGAGCGGGGCCTTAAAAATCATTTTTCCATACAAACCAAAAAAATTTTTTTTTGATTTTTAATTTTTTTGTTATTATTTATTATATTACTTGGTTTGCTTATTCACGACAAAAAATTTGATTTTGGTGGGATAAGTCTTTCAGCGCTAAAAAATTTTTAGCAAAAAAAAAATTTTGAGCCGCCGGGGTCCTACAGTAAAAAATTTTTAAAAAATATTTTTTTTTAGTTTTGACCAGCAACGGTTTTAGCTGCTATGTTGCTTTAAATGATATATATTCCAAAAAAAAAATTATTCATATCTGTGACATCTTTATCTTTTTCGAAAAAAAAATTTTGAGCCGTAGGGATCCTACGGTAAAAAATTTTTAAAAAATATTTTTTTTTAGTTTTGAAAAGTAACGGTTTTAGTTGTTATGTTGTTTTTAATGATATATATTCCAAAAAAAATATTTTTCATATTTGTGACATCTTTATCGTGTATCGAAATAAATCAACAATGCATTTTTTACCCTTTTTTAGAACACGATAAAGATGTCACAGATACAAAAAATATTTTTTTATGAATATATATCATTTAAAGCAACATAGCAGCTAAACCCGTTGCTGGTCAAAACTAAAAAAAAATATTTTTTAAAAATTTTTTACTGTAGGACCCCGGCGGCTCAAAATTTTTTTTTGCGAAAAATTTTTTAGCGCTGAAAGACTTATCCCACCAATATCAAATTTTTTGTCGTGAATAAGCAAACCAAGTAATATAATAAATAATAACAAAAAAATTAAAAATCAAAAAAAAAATTTTTTGGTTTGTATGGAAAAATGATTTTTAAGGCCCCGTCGCGTAGGAAAGGCCCCGTCGCGTAGGAAAGGCGTGGTCCTAGGGGCGTAAAATTTTTCCTGAGTTATTTTTAAGTCAAAAGGAAAAAAATGAGCGGGTACCGTCTCAAGATTTCCAACATTTCCAAAATAAGGGACACTCTAATGAACATATTCCAAAATTGGCGCTTATATCAGACACGGTCATATATGATCCAATATATGTGATCATATATTAGATAATATATTGAATCATATATTGGATAATATATTGAATCATATATGGGATCATATATGATGTTGTTATCAATTTGTTTTACATTCTTTTTCATATTTTTTATTTATTTTTTTTTTTTTTTTGTCATTTTAAACTATATGTAATAGATTATTATGTATATATTTACCAGAATTGCAAACGGTGTACATAAGTATAATTTAAAATTAAAAATATTTTTTTTATTAATTTTGGTGTTTTCATATATTTTAATGAAACTCTTTAGTTTGATGATTTTAATTTTTTAGTTACTATCGTTTGCATTTTTGGTGACCATATAAAAATAAATAATTTAACTTTATAGATATGAGAATACATTTTGATAGTCAACAAAATAAATTGAACATAAAAGATCTTATATATCAAGTTTTTCAATTGATATCAATTACGAAAGATGCGAACAAAGGGCTTATTAAAGGAACGTTAATTTCCTTTTTGTTTTCTTGTTTTAGTTTTAGTTCCAATTATCTTCAGACTTAGCGTTTTTGTTGTGGTATAAGCCTGTTTTTACAATATTTATAGTCAAAATCTAAAAAGGATATAAAATAATATTAATATTTAAGATATTTCTAGAATTTTTATTGTATTTGGTGCTAATAGGTTAATGATAACATGGATGTCATTTAACGAAGCAATCATGTACCTTTAAAGATTGGCTAGATACTGCTAGTTACATACATACATGTTGGAGTGTATTTTGTTAAGACCATGGGATGCTTAAGCCCATTGGATGCTAAAGATTATAGAATGCTTTTTAAGGAAAGATATATTGTCTTTCAGAAATCCATCTGAAAAAATATTAAAAATTATTACACATTTTTTTTATTCCAGCAAAAAAGAACTTGCTACTTCTAAATGCACGCATCAAAATTCATAGCAAGCTAATAATTACTTAAGACTTCGATTAAAAGCAACATATTTAGTAGTATGTATTTTATCTTGCTGGGTTATGTTTGTAAGAATATTTGAAGGATAGGGATAAAAACTATTTCTACTTACTTCATGGTGACAATGTGCCAGGTTGTCACTTTCGCTTATAGACAGCTTTCTTGTAATTGTATAAAAACGTTGTCCTTCCCAAATCGTTACTCAACCTTAAAACTGATATGTTCTTTTCATTTCGATTTGTTATGGCGAAAGTAAGCGATTTCAAAATAGTTTGTAGTGTTGGAACCGTAGTGATAACGTTATGGTCGTGCATATGCCCTCTGCTTTAAGTTAAGCGAGCTTAACGTACCTCCGCATGGTTGAATTTTCTAGTAACTCGGCCTTCAAACTTCTTTAATGTTCTTTCCATTTCCTACAGTAAGGGATTTCAAAATAACACCGCTCAACAGCCATTTTCCGGTTTGAATTCTGGTGATCAATTTTAGTAGACTTTGATCTCCTGATTCCAAATCTGTACTCCAAATTTTTCCATCACGTCCAGATTTTTAGTTTTTCACGGTTAAAAATGCGAAAAATTACGATTTTTGCATTATTTGAACGCCTGCACAGCAGCCATTAAGTGGAATACAAATCTGGTATAAAGCGCAAAAGTATAATTTGTCTATGGTCTCCAACATAGAAAGCTATTTTTTTCTAATTATTGCGTTTGGTTGGGTTACAATTGCGTTTTAAAATGACTCTGTTAAATTATAATTTTTGTAAAAACGATAAGGTAGGTACCTTAGTTTTTTTTTTTTTTTTCAAAGAAAAACTAAAAAAATAAATATTTTACAAATTTAAGTTTTTTGTGTTATTTTTCGTATAAACCGGAAGATATCTTTAATGGGTTTAAAAGTCTATAAGAAAGAATGAGATTTTGTCTAAATTTTGAGCTCATCACACTAAAGATTGATCATCTGGTTTTTGTTATTGAGCCTTTTAAAAATGGTGCTTTTTCTAATTTTTTTCACAGTGTTTTTTTAAAATACGTGTTTGGCCAATAATAGTGCAACCACTTAAAATTTTTTTGATCATATATTTGAGATCATAGTTCAATTCTACTCTAACACTTTATACCAGATTTTTATTCCACCCAGTAGCTGCTGTGCAGACTTTCAAAAAAGGCAAAAATCTAGTTTTTTCGCATTTTCAACCGCGAATAATTAAAATTCTAGACGTGATGGAAAAATTTGGAGCACAGATTTGGAATCAGCGAGTCAAAATCTTTTAAAATTTTGTATCAAACTTCAAACCGGAGTCAAAAACCTTCGATTTGTTGAGCGGTGTAATTTATAGTGTTGGAATCGTAGTGATAACATTTCTGGTGGTGCATATGTCCTCTTCTCCAAGTTGAGTGAGCTTAACGTTACTCGGCCTCAAAACTGCTTATACGATCTATCATTTCCAATTTGTTACGGCGACATTAAGGGATTTCAAAATAGTTTGCAGTATTGCAATCGCAGTGAAAACATAATGGTGGTGCATATGCCCTCTCAACGAAGTTGCACGAGATTAACGAAGCTGCGTAGTTTAATTTTCTTCAACATCAAAGCACACTATATTATTGTATTTGCGACATATGTACATGTAATCATTTTGAATATGATTTTGTTTTGGAATAAAATGTCCACGCTTATACTTGTTATGACGATGAACTGGAAAAAATAATACATATGATTTTAAAATTCTAAATTCATTTAAAATTCTAATAAAAACTTACCTTTTCCATTTTCTTTATGTAAAAATAACTTTTTTAATCAGGATATTTTGCAAATAGGAAACAATATTTTTTATATTATTGATACGAATCGGTATTAAGGTCTAAATATGATAATAAAATAAAATTTCAATCGTACAAAACTTTTATTTTGTAATTCCGGTGGATATTTTCATACACATGCACTAAAATTTAACATTTTATGATAACATATATGTTTCCATATATGATATCATATATGGCACATATTTTATATACGGCCACATATATGGAATCGTTTCTTGCATATATGGTCACATATATGTTTCCATATATGTATGTCATATATGATCATATAAAGATCTATATATAAGCATATATGAACATACACATTTATATTTAGCCGGGCAGTAAAAAATATCTTAAAAAAATAGGACAACATTTTGTTGGTACTTAAATGTAGTTTTAGAAAAAATATGAAAATAAGTTTTCGAAGTAGAGAAAAGCAAATGAAAGTTGACATATTCTATAACAAACCCCTAAAGGCTTTTTTTAGTTCAGCGCTAGATTTTTTTACACGCAATTGAAGTTGGTGAACTTTTATTATAATTATAATAATAATTGGTTGAAAACTGTATAAGTGGCGTATGCTTAATTTTGTAATTGTCTTTAAATAAAAATCATACGCAATGGTGCACAGTGGTTTATTTTTAATAATTTGGCTATTCAGTAAGTAGTTACTGGATTGCAACGAAATTTATTCATATCAAAAAATGAGGGAAATCAAAGCGGGTCGTGTCTGAAATTGTGCAATTTGGCATGAAATGCCCTGTATGTTTGTATGTATAGCAATGTATGGATTTATATTTGTTTGAGTAAAATCCTTGTTTGCTGTTTTTGTCATATTTAACACAATAGTAACAATGTTGTATTACTAACAATAAAATATTGAATGTGTGATGGGCATAATCATGATGATGATGATGATGCTCTATATGTCATATGAATGTTTTGTATGCTCTCTACATGTGTGTGTTTGTGTATTTGTATACATGTTGTCATGTATGCCATAAATGTTTGTATTGAAGCGGAAACGGAAACCAGACAACAACATTAAATGTGAATATTTCATGCTGTAAATATCTGCACATACGCACACACACACTTACTTAAATGCACGATTATTTGTTTGTATATTTGCCTGTACTTATGTAAACACTAAGGACCGACCAACCGACCAGCCATTGTGATACATTGAAATATAATTATTGGAAATGCGTGCTTGTCGTTTGGTTTCCGTAAGCGTGCATACATATGTATGTGTGTATGTAACAATATTATGAAAAGCAATACAATAAAATCCATTATATATACAAATGTGTTATACATACATAACTTTATACAAATGTTTGTTTAAATGTGTATAGGGAGATAGAAATTGTAAGTGGTGTAATTGATAAAAATTTACAAAATTTAACCCCTTTACTACCGAGTTTTTTGAGAGGGAAATTTTTAATCCAAACATTGTGATCTTAGCTACCCGGTGAAAAATTAAACATGATCATACATGTTTTATATATGGGACATTCCATGTCAAATCGGACACTTTGAAAAACTTTTTTTTAGATTTTCCCAATTTGTTTATAGTTTTTAGTACCCTTCGAATACTCCTTCGTGGTAAATTTTCAGATTTTTTTGATGACCCGTTCAAAAGATATCGAATGTTTAAAAATTGGTAGTTTGTTCCTTTACTCAAACTTCTTTTACTCATAACTTCTTCAATAATGGTTCAAATTTGTTTTTTCAAATATTTTGTTTTTTACGTACTTTTAAAAA
Source organism: Pegoplata infirma (assembly GCA_963921195.1). NCBI lineage: Eukaryota > Metazoa > Arthropoda > Insecta > Diptera > Anthomyiidae > Pegoplata > Pegoplata infirma. The sequence goes on from OY992539.1 coordinate 33,105,190, forward strand.
AAAAATCTCAAAAAATTCTTAAAAGCGCTCTAGTATGCGATTTTTAAGTTTTAAAATTTAAATCTCATTTTTGAAAATGTTTGTACTCTTCGATTTTTTTGAAATTGTTTTGTGTAAAACTTCTATCGATTCTACACTAAAAATATTTTGTAAGTAAATTCAACTGAAAAAACGTTTAAAACAATCGTTTTTCCTTTTAAAAAACGGACTACTTATATTTCATTTGAAACAACAGACTTTTTCAGTTATTTTTAAACGTTAATAAATGACCAGACATTCCGTAAAAACAAACGATATTTCAGTTATTTTAACTGTTTACATTTTTTTATTTTGTGAAGTAAAAATAAAATTTTTTAAATAACAAACTACAAAAACCGTACTTCTGTAAAATTATACGGAATAATCAGTCACAAATAATTTAACTGATAAAAATATTTTTCCGTAACTTCTGTAGTTTATTGTTTTAACAACTGTATAAATCATTCAATATTTTATTTTTTTTGAAAAACAAACGATAAAACGTTTAAAACAACTTTAACTAAAAACTTTTTGAATAACCGTAAAAAAGTTACTGTAAAACTTTTCTGGGTGTACAATTTTTTTGCGCAGGAGGATCGTGGGATAACGATTATTACTATTTTTTAAAATTTTTTGAAAAAATTTTATTGTAATTTTCCAATCTTAAAATCATTTCTACTTGAATGGTGCGTCATAGAGGGGTCCTTTATAAGACCGACCCCCATTAATTTTTTCGTCTTAACATTTCTTTGGAACAAACTAATACCCTATCTCCAATTTCTAAGGGGGCTCCCACACAAAACGACATTTTTTTAAAATTTGCTCCAACCGCTCTAACTGCCCTAATAGTGCCCTTAGAGCAACAAAATGTATGACCGACCCACAATATTTTTTAGTCCAAACATTTTCTCTCGACAAACCTACCCTCTATCTTTAACTGTTAAGGCGGTCCCCATACAATTTTTATTATTTTTTGTAAATTTGTTTTATTTAATCAGCTTCTACCGGTCCAATGGTGCGTTCATTAGTGAGACCGATCCCCATTTATTTTTACCCTAAAACATTTTTTTAAAACATACCTACGCCCTATCTCCACTCCCTAAGTAGAATCCCATACAAATAACAGTTGGAGCAAATTTTATAAAAATGTAATTTTGTATGGGAGCCTACTTAGGGTGTGGAAATAGGGCGTAGGTATATTTAAAAAAAAATGTTGTAGGGTAAAAATAAATGGGGGTCGGTCTCACTAATGACCCCTCTCGGACGCACCCATTCTGTGGGCGTGGACTCTAAAAATATTATAAATAATTATAAAGTTGTATAATTTAATGACCTTGTTAACATTATAGCGATTGAAAATGTGCCCTAAGAGCTTAAAAAACAGTACTTTGGTACTTTTTCAATAATGATCATAAAAACTTAATTATTACAATGAAGGATGCTCCACAAACAGAACATTCTAAATAAAGGCTTTTGGAATTTCTGATTTTTTTTAGGGTGAAATAAAGGAAAAATAGTACTTTGGTACTTTTTTGATTTCCAAATCTTATAAACTTGAAATCTAAACAAGTATATCGAGGGCCTATATTCAAAACCCTCTATCTTCCATTTTCACGAAAATGACTTTTTGATGGCAAAATATTCAGTAAAACGGTAGTAAAAAAAAAAAGTAAAACTCATCTATGGTGTAAAATTAACCCTTTCAGACATTTTGTCCAATATAATGGACATTTGGTTTGCTCTGTTTGAAGTCTTGTAGATTTGGCACAAATGAAGCGATTTTGACATATAGTACCGTTTTGGAAAGACAATTTACTTAACTTTATATACTTGTGATTTACACTGGAAATTTTCCATTAGTTTTTGTTAAATTAAGTGGTATTCAATTTTTTTTTATTATTTCAAAAAATTGTTATGTTTATTTTTGGGTACAACGCAGAAGCAATTGTTTTTTTAACTATCACAAAAAAAATACTTTTTTTATTATTTTTGTCTCATTTAATTATATATATTGTCTACTTTAATTACACTAAGTTTCTTAAAATTTAAATGTGCGAAACGAGCCCATCGGGAATTTTGTCCAAAATCTTGGAAGGCACCTTGCGGCCAGATGGAAGAACTTACATGTAATCTGACTTCAGATTCTTAATCAGCATCCTCGAACTAACTAATTTTTACATAACATACTCAACAGTTTGCCAACAAATAATTTTTGTCTTAAAAATGAGCACCGGTGACCAAAACCGCGATTTCGTCATTTTTTATAAGCCGTTATCAATAACAAATCACGTTAAAAATTTACCGATGTCGTAATGAAATCATAATAATTCATTTCTATTAAAATGCAAAACCCTCTATCTGATCATTTTCATTCACATACTAATATTTTTGAGAAACAAAACCCTCTATCTATCATATAATCCGAAATAGTGCAAAATTTTAAAAACTAATTATATGTGAGATTCAGTAGTTGATTTAAACAAATATTGTAGAATATCGAATTTTAATTACTCTAACAATACGCGAAATAAACAGTTTTTTGGCTCTCCTGAAAAGTTGTGTTTTTTAAGATAGAGAGTTTTGAATATAGGACCTCGATATAGTTTTTCCAAGCAAAAACAAAGTTTTTGAAAATTTTGATTATGATAAGGGAAATAAGGGAAATAGGTACTTTTTTACTAAAAAAAGTCAATATCATAAAATTTGATATGTATGTAGGGTACTCCAGCAGATTTGATCTAAGAGAAATGACATATTTTAAAACTTAAAATGGAACTGGAATCGAAATAATTTAGAACGTGGAACGAAATGGAACAGGGAACGAAGTGAAATGTTTTATTTACTCACTTTGTCATTCCGTGTGGATCCAAAGTGTGCCCAACGAACAATCAAAGAGGCGGAAATGAGAAAATCCGATAGATATTTTCGAGGATTTTAGTTAATTTTGAATTTATCCTTTATGAATCTGTTTGCAAATACATATTGATAAATGGGTATATATATAATCTACGTATATGACACATTTGGCTGATGGAATTTATATGCATAGCAGCACATACATATGTTTAAGGGATGTTAAACAAGTTTTGAGACTAAAGCATAGTACTCTGTTTTTCACGGCGAAATCTTCACTTAAACTTTAAACACCGCAAATCGTAATAAAAATTTATAAATCAACAACGTTTTACAGTTCTAGGAAAAAAACTGTTAAAACAAAACTGAAATGTTACTTTTTTTCCACAATTTAGATTGCGTTGTTAACATTTTTTTTTTTTTTATATGAAGTTTGACAGAATTTTTTCAAGTGAAAACGAATAGAGCACTATACTATGCTTAAAGCATGCATAGTACTATGCTCATTTTCTTGTGAAAAAATCTATCAAATTCTATATAAAAAAATGTTGGCAACGCGAGGAATTATAATGAAATGGTTAAAAATGGTGCACGCATATTTATTAAACAAGATAATATAAATTGTTGTGAAAAAGTGACATTTCAGTTTTGTTATGATAGTTTCTTTCTTATAATTGTCAAATGTTGTTGATTATTACATTTTTTTTTACGGTTTAAGGCGTTTAAATGTTTGCCGTTAAAAACAGATTACTAGGTTTAAAGCATTTTTTTGTAGAGACCATTTTAAAATCGGTGAAATATTTTATTCGTTTTTTGACACATAAGGGAATTTTTTGTAGGTAAAACCCTAAATTAAAAACAATTGTTTATTTTTTTTTTTGTAACTGGCGCCCGAGCAAGGGCCAGATTTTAAATTGCAAATACAAACACAGAAACCAACGATAGTGAGGGAGGTTAGGTTAGGTTAGGGGTGGCGGAGCTCAAAATTTTGAACTCCTCGCATAGACCGGCTGGTCCATAGCAATACCACATGTTCCTTCAGCGACGAGGATAAAACGCGTTAGTCCATGTTGCAAACAATTTAATGCGCATGAGGTCCATGACTGCGATTTCTTCCAGATTCTCGAGTTCTGCTTTGCCCAAAATTTGTTTGCGATGCCTGGCCAATGCGGGGCATTTGCACAGGATATGTTCAACAGTTTCATCCGTATTCGGTTCATCACATCTTCTACAATTGGAATCAGAGATAAGTCCAATTGTTCTTGCGTGGAAAGCAATAAGGCAGTGTCCCGTGACCACTCCCGTGAGTAAACGACATTCTCTTCTGTTAAGAGAAAGTAGGTAACGAGTTCTTTTAAGGTCGTAACGCGGCCAGATTATTCTGGTAGTTCTGCTTGTACCTAACTCTCGCCATTTCCTGTTCGCCATGGAAATACACTGACAATCACTTCTCGATCTGTAGTACTGCATTGGGGGATCGATATGAACAAAATCCCCTACCCCATCTGCGCCCAGTTTTGCAAGCTCATCAGCCTTCTCGTTCCCGTCTACTCCCTTATGTCCTGGAACCCATATTAGAGAGACGAGGTTGTTGCTGGATAGTTTCTGAAGATTCTCGTAGCACTCAAAAACGACTTTTGATTTAATACAAAAGCCTCTTAGAGCTTTTAGTGCAGCTTGGCTGTCGATGTAAAAGTTTATTATTCTCTCCGATTCTCCAAGAAACTGCAAGGCTGCCTTATTAATAGCAACTATTTCAGCCTGGAATATGCTACAGCTCAAAGGTAGATTAAAAGATTTTCGAATATCACAGACGTCCGTAGTAAATCCCGCTCCCACTCCCGTCGATTGTTTGGAGCCGTCTGTGAAAATATTTAAAGCGTCATTTGGAACGCAACGCCAGTTCGACCAAAATTCTCGAGTCGGAAATTCAACTTTAAATTTCCGATCGAAAAGTAGTTTGGGCACCCTGTAGTCAGTGACAACGTTATCCAAATTGTCCATGCTACTGTGTCCAAAATTTCGGCGTCTGAGCCAATTTGACTCTTTGAGTCTGAGGCATGCCTTGTATGCCTCACCCTTAGCAAAGACGTCAATTGGCAGCAGATGCAATATCGTGTCGATGGATGCAGCTGATGTTGTTCTTAGGGCACCAGTGATACTCAGACCCATAAGCCGTTGGGCTTTTTGGAACTTACTACGAGTCACCTCCCTCTCTAGCGCTCTGTGCCAGACCATAACTCCGTAAAGTAAGATAGGTCTTACGATGGAAGTATAGATCCAGTACGTGATCCTTGGCTCAAGTCCCCATGTCTTGCCGAACATTTTCTTGCATGCATAATATGCATTATTCGCCTTTCTCAATCGTTCATCGGTATTTTGGTTCCATGATAATTTACTATCCAGAATAATTCCTAAAAATTTCGCATGATTTGAAAGTGGGATTTCAACCCCGTTGACCTTGACTTTTCTAAAATTTTCGATCTTATACTTTCGTGTAAACAATACCATCTCGGTTTTCCGAGGATTAACGTTAAGACCATTTTCATTAGCCCAATTCCATAACTGTTTCAGTGATCGCTCTAGCAACTCGGATAACGTGGTCAAAAATTTTCCAGTTGACATTATTACCACGTCATCAGCATAAGCAACTACTGCCGCTCCTTGCGTCTCCATTTTTTTGAGAATGGGATCCACGACCAAGAGCCAGAGTAATGGCGATAATACTCCTCCCTGTGGTGTTCCCCTGGCTGTATATCTTATGGCTCTTTCAAGCCCCCATTCGGCTGTAACTTCTCTACAAGACAGCAGGCAGCCAATCCATCTTTTGATGGTTGGATTTATGCCAGCCCTGTCCATTGCGTTTACAATTGCATCCATGCTTACATTGTTAAATGCACCTTCTATATCCAAAAAAGCGGCTAAGGTAAATTCTCTATATTCCAGAGATCTCTCTAAAGTGTACACGAGGGAATGAAGAGCGGTTTCTATCGACTTGCCCTGCTGATAAGCATGTTGCGTAGCCGACAAAAAGTTTCCACCTATGTTCTCTCTCATATAAAGATCCAGAATTCTCTACAAAGTTTTCAGAAGGAAGGATGATAAACTAATAGGACGATAATCCTTTGCAGTTGCGTGATTTATTTTACCGCTTTTCGGTATGAAGACTACTTTAGATTTCCTCCATGATCTAGGTATATAACAAAGCTCTAAACACGCTTTAAAAACTTCCTTTAAGTAAGGAATTTTTTCGCTAGCAGTATTTTGAAGCATTCCCGGAAAAATGCCGTCAGGCCCTGGCGATTTGTAAGGCTCGAACGATTCGACTGCCCACCTTATCCGCTCATCAGATAACAGATTGTGGGGAATAATTGTTTGCCCGTGAGGTTGAGTCTCAGATAAAGGTTGTTCACTGCATCCTGGAAAATGAGTTCTTAGAAGAACATCCAATGTTTCCGTTGCATTCTCTGTCCATGTGTCATCTAATCCCTTCAGTAGAATAGGCGGTATTGGTTTTTTAGATAAAATTCTTCTGAGTCTAGCTGCCTCTGTAGTGTGTTCTACATCACTGCAGTGTTTTTCCCAGCTACTCTTTTTCGACTTCCGAAGTGAGGGAGAGTCAGCTCAAATTTATGACTGCGATCAAAACGTTGCAACAACTTATCAGTAAATATTAAAAAATGATTAAGCAAATGGCGCCCGAAAAAGGACATGATCTTTTCTTACAATTTTAAATTATATTGTAATGTTTGGACCGTAAAAAAGTCTCAAGGAACCACTAGTTTAACTAACCACTTTTAAGCTCACAAATCTTGAAATACCTTATGGTATATCAATAAATGGATAGATATAATTTTGATCATTTAACAGTTACAAACTGATTGTTAATGTTAAACTCATACTTGGAACATATATTGTCATAATACAAATTATTTAACAAACACACATATACGATTACTAGCACATATGTAAATACATACATATAAATGTTTATACATGCATGCATGCATACATAAATATATATTTATGTTGTTATATGTGGTAAACTCGACATCATCATTATAGTCCTCATCATTGTCCACCCACTGTACAAGTGTAACACATACTTAAAACATTCGTTATCTTTATTAGAGTGTAATTTTTATGTGCATTAGGGAGGTTTTATTTGCAAATTTTAGTTTTCATTCGTTTAACTTTCACCAAATTTTATTTATGTGAAACAAAACGAAAAAAAAAAATTGGATGAAAAATGTAGAACACCAAAAAAATTCGTAAATTTTTCATTTTCACATTTTTTATGTGAATTACTTTTTTTGGAACAGCGGCCTTAGACTTATGTGGTACAAATTTGAGGCCAATCGGATTAAATTAAACCGTGGCGCCCGGCGGTCAAAGTTTGGGATTTATGGCCGCTGTTGTCAAAATTAAAATTTCCTAATTTATTTGGTGCTCTAGGTTTTACCTGCAGAGGCTATAAGTGTTTGGCGATTCGTTAGCAATGAAGTTTTCGGAAAAGTGGGTTGCTAGCCCTCCTTTCTTAGATTGGTGATAGGGCTGCTATCTTTGTGTCCAATCATACGTTGCAGTCATAGGTTAGGTTAGGTTAGAGGTAGCGGAGTCAAAGACTCCTCACATAGACCGGATGGTCCATAGCGAAACCACAATAATTCCTCAGCGACGCTGATAGAACGCATTTGTCCTCATCGCGAATTGTACTATTTGCCTTAGGTCGACATTCGAAACTGTTTCCAAGCTCTCGAAGTCATGTCTGCCTAAAATGTGCAGTCGGGTTCTGGTCAAAGCAGGACATTGCCAAAGAATATGTTCGACCGTTTCTTCAGTGTTAGGTTCATCGCACCTTCTACAGCTTGCATCAGAAATAAGTCCCATCTTCTTTCTATGATAACCTATTAGGCAGTGCCCGGTGATCACTCCAGTAAGTACACGGCAGTTCCATCTAGTGAGTGAGAGTAAGTATTCAGTTTTTCTTAGATTGTAGCATGCCCACAATCTTCTACTAATAGCATTTGTTGTTAACTCTCTCCACTTTCTATTAGCCATTGCAGTGTTTTGAATGTCGCGTAGCGATCTGAAGTGCTGGATTGGTGGATCAATATGCACAGAAATACCAATACCATCAGCACCTTGTTTCGCGAGCTCGTCCGCTCTCTCGTTTCCTTGAATACCTATGTGACCTGGTACCCATATTAGTTTCACCTTGTTCATACTCCCTAAACTTTGTAAGTTCTCGAAGCATTCGAAAACTACTTTCGACTTGATGTAAAAGCTTTTAAGAGCTTTTAGAGCAGCTTGGCTGTCAACATAAATGTTAAATTCTCTGTTTGTCTCATCACCGAACTGTAAAGCCGCCCTGCTTATGGCAACTATTTCGGAAAATGCTAGAGTCCAATGGAAGGATAAAAGTCCTCTCTAAATCTGGCAAACTCGTTGAAAACCTGCACCGACTCCCATGGATTGTTTGGAGCCGTCTGTGAATACGTTGCAGTCATGCTTCAGCAAAATTTTATTTACCTACTGGCCTGAGACGTCAGGATCTACCATGACCATTCAGGCTACATGACTGGTTGCCTTCTCACTCTAGCTAGCTTCTAGCGGATGCTGGTAAGCCATTGCCCGGAAAATACTTGGTGTAGGACCGGAAGTAGTGAGCTGCTTGGACAGTCAACAGAGGAATCATATAAGTGTTGCGACATATTTATTATTTTCGATGCGCTCAACACGAATATACAAAAAATATTAAAATCGGTTAACGGTTTTCGAAATTTGTTAAAAATTGTGGTTTTTCTTCGTTCAAGAAATTTTTTAAAAAAATCCGAATTCGAGAATTAGAAAATGTGTTTAAATAAAGATTAAATTGTATTACTTAAGTGCAAAACCCGTAATAAATAAATTTGTAAACATAAAATGCGAGGGGGAGGTGACCTACAATGACATCTGAGAAAAGCAATGAAAAAATTAATTAAAAACGAATTATACACGTTTTTTTTATTATTTTGCTAAGCAAATGAAACAATTTTTTATCACATCAAGAAAATGCCATTTATTTTGTTCCGCCCCCTTTTGTGGGCATGGATAAAAAATAAATTAAATAATGATAAAATTGTATAAATATAGTGCAAAATGCATAAAAAATTAATTAGTAAACATTTATTGCGAAGGTAAAGTGTCCCCATCTGGCCCAACCGACCTCCCCCTCCAAAAAAAAAGGCGTCCGTGCAATTTTTTTTTTGTTTCAACATGTGTAAGATTCGGCATAGCCGAATTTAACACTATCACTTGGTTTTATTAATTTTTAATATCAAAAAATTTCTAAAATCGGCCGAGGGATTTTCGAGATATCGCCATTTGAAATTTGTCAAAAAATTTTCAAAAATGGCGGTTTTTCTGCGTTTAAAAATTTTGTTTAAAAAATCTCAATGTTTTTCATTGACTATTTTGTATAAATTGAAATTAGACCATTTTAACCCATGGCGTCCCATGATCAAAATTTAGAATTTATGGTAAAATTTTTTTAAAAAACCAAAACTTTGATCGAAGGGCGCCACCGGTTAAAATTATCGGATTTGGCTAAAATTAATTTTAAATGAAAGTTTGTCTTAAGTTCTGATAAAAAAGGGTTAATTAATAAAAAAAAATTATAATTTTTTTTAAATTCTTGACCGGGGGGAAAAAATGCCATTTATTGCAAATTTCAAATAGCAATATCTCAAAAACCGTTCGACCTATTTAATTTTTTTTTAATTCGTGTTGAGCTCATCAAAATTACTAAACATGATGAATCGCAAATTTAATTTTTTTTTTAATTTTTAAAATTCCAAACTTTTGATCGCCGGGCACTACGAATTAATTTCATCCGATTGGCCCCAAATTTGCATCACATAATTTTAAGGTCTAGTAGAATATAAAATCAAAAATTTATGAAAAAATACCACTCTAATGTTTATATAAATTTCCATGACACATACATAAATTTAAAGTCCCTCCCCCCCAAATAAACATTATTATAATAGTAGAGTATTAATGGAGAATTTTGTTTGTTATCTACTTAAAATCATTTGTTGTTTATTGTTGTATTTGTGAAAAGTGAATACGAAAAAAAAGCAAACAAAAAAATAATGTAAAATAATTAAAAGTGTGAAAAAGGTTGATTGCATGACATAAATTAATTTTATACTATGCATTTATTTATTTGTTAGTGTGTGCGTGTGCATGTGTGGGTATATAAATGGATTGTGATTGTATTAAATTAATCTTTAAATCAGATTTTTATACATCCATCGATACACACATAATGAGTTGGTTGATGGTAAAATGTTTATTTAATTGTTTAAATTAAAAATATAATAATAATTTTTGTAATTATGTGTGTATTTAAGTTTTATTTATTTTTTCAATTTTATTAAAGTTTTATTGATTTAAAAATTTTAAAACATTATATATGAGGGGCTTAAAGCACAAGGGGTTTAAGTTTAAGTGCCTTTTATTCTAAAATTGACTTTCTATTCAAAACCTAAAAATACAACTTGGCGTATGATTAATATTTTTAAGATCACGTTTAACAACATTACTCATACGCACAGTGGTACTCAAAATTTGAATACTAGCGTGGCAGAAAAATATACTTTTGTCGAATTTCTTTGATTGTCGAGCAAATTATGGTTTCTTTTGGTATAAATAAAACAACAATAATTAAATTATATATATTTAAAATTTTAACAAAATCGAACAATTTGTTCCCCCAATTTTAGACCAAAATACGATGTCACAAAAAAAAAAATATATTTTCAAGAGGAACAGCAAATCTTTAATGTAAAAAAAAAAACTAAACTAAATAAAACAACATTTTTTTGAAAAATTTTTAAAGTAAGCACCCAATCAGCCTCAACTTTTTTCGAAGTCTATTTTGGAATTGAAAAACTTGTCCGATTGAAATGAACTTTTTTGCCGTTAATAAGCTAATAAAGCTCACTAATATTTTTAAAATACATTTGAAAATTTTTAAACAACATTTAGAAAATTTTAAAATACATTTTGATAATTTTAAAATACGTTTGGACAATTTTAAAATACATACACTCAAAAAAAAAACTGTAAAGTTAGCAAAAAAAGCTTGTAAACCTACAAGAAATTTTGCTGATTTTGAACTCACAATTTTTTTGGTAAAGTTAGCAAAAACGTTTTGCTAAAAATTAGTTACCTGTAATTTTTTTTATTTCAACTTAGTTCATACACATTTGAGGACCCCATTGGATTCGGACCCGATAGGTCCAGACCCCAATGGGCCTGGACCTAGTTGGGTTCCTTAAAAATCGTCATAGTTTTTGATCCAAAATTTGTGTCCGTTTCGCTCTACTTTGCTTAGTTTTTGAGATACGTGATTTTAGGGGACCACCAGGGTTTTGAGAATTACAAAACTCGATAACTTCAAAAATATTACTCGAAGAGCTTTTGATTACTTTGCGGTCTTATTCTACGTGTTGAGAGCTACACTCAAAAAAATAAAACTGTAAAGTTAACAAACTTTTTTTTGTTAACTCGAGTTTACTGGCTTTTTAGCAAATTTTTAGTTAAAATCAGCGTTTTAACTACTTTTTTTAGTTAGGTTCAATTTACGAAAATACTAGTTTTGTACAATTTTTGAGTTAATTTTTTTTGTTGACTTTAAAACTGAGTTTACGAATTTTTACTAATTAATTTGCTGATTTTTTGTAACATTTTTGTCAAGTGAAAAATTTTAAACATTTCTGTGTAGCCTCCTATGCAAATCTCATAAGTCCTACTAAAGCTGAACTTAATGCTGTGAAAAAAAAGAAAAAATAAGTGAAGTGTTAGTGTTTAAAACCAATATTTAACAAACTTAAAATTTTTTACAAAAAGTTTAGCTGAATTCAACTAATAAAAAATGTTACGAAATTTTCAGCTGAATTTTTAGTTAAAATTACGGTTTTTTTGCTACATTCATTCTACGAAATGTTAACTAAATATTTTTTGTTAAATTAACTAGAAATTTAGTAGGTTCAAAATCAGGTGTTTTTTTAGTTAAATTTAACTAAATTTTTTGCTAACTTTACAGTTTTTTTTTTTTGAGTGTACAAAATGCTTTTAGACTTTTTGTTGTGTCGGCAATATTTACTGAGATATGAGCATTTTAAAATTTTCGGGAATGCTTACTTTTTTGGATCCAAACTTAGAACCCATTAGGGTCCACACATGTGAAGAGAACCGGCGATACTATGGAGAGCCCGAGAACCAAAAATGGCCTCCATTTTGCTCTATCTGGCTTAGTTTCCGAGATAGCGCCATTTTAAGTTTTCTAAAATTAAAAAAAAATTACCATTAATTTTTGCTAATATTAGCAAAAGAGCTTGTAAAAATTTGGTCAACTCAATTTTAAATTTAGCAAAAAAAATTTGTTGAAATTTTGTTTAAAATTGCTAATGCGCTAAATGAAGTTTACAAGATATTTTTGCTAACATGCTAATCTCAACTAAAAATTTGCTAAAAGTTAGCAAACCAGCATTAGCAAAAAAAATTAGTAAATCTACTAATGTATTATTTTGAGTGTATGGGAAATTTTAAATTGTATTTCGACAATTTTAAATTTCATTTGGACAATTTAAAAATATATGTGGAAAATTTAAAATATATTTAGACAATTTAAAAATATCTTTGGACAATTTTAAAATATATTTAGACAATTTTAAAAAATATTTACACAATTTTAAAATTCATTTGAACAAATTTTAAATATATTTGGACAATTTTAAAATACATTTGGAAAATTTTAAAATGCCATTGAAAATGGTGTAGAACAACAAAAAATTGGGAAATTTCCACTTTTTATGTGAATTGCTTTTTTGAAATCCAAAAATTTCACAAACAAGCGCTCAAAAATGTTAAAAAAAAAAACTTTGTGTAAACTTTGACTAACATTTTTTTAAAAACGTGATGGAAGAATTTTGAAACCAGATTTGGAATTAACATCATGCTCAAATCCCAGAAACATTCAAAAATTTCACAATAAATCTTTCAAAAATGTACAAAACACACATTTCTTATACCCTCCACTCTAGTGATAGAGGGTTTATATAAGTTTGTCATTCCGTTTGTAACACCTCGAAATATTGGTCCAGGACCCCATAAAGTATATATATTCATGATCCTCAATCGATTTTGTCAGTCTGTCTTTTGAAAACACGCTAACTTTTGAAAGACTTTACGGACGCTCCTGAAGTTTGGCTGATATGTAGAGCATTCACATAGGCGTAGATAGCCCTGTCTGGGGGGGCTTAGCCCTACCAGAATAATTTTAGCCCCCCCCCCCCCCAAAATTTTAATCATTCACAATTTTTTTTTTAATAATTTAATGATTTCATTAATTTTTGCAACAATAAATAATAATAATATCCCAGCAAAAACATGGTAATGAGTTGCGAAAAGTAATCATTACCAAGTACATTATTTATAATGAGTACCCATTACCATTAACATTATTTTAAGCCCAAAAGTAACTACTTCTCAGTAATATGTTACGAAAGCACCTCTAAGTAATAATATCTTCTTGCACTTGCAGTTTTTAACCTTTACAATTCAATTAACTTAAAAAGAACTTAAAAACTTAATAAAAATAACGGAATTTTTAAGTTTTAGTAAAAACATGTCAAATTTTAAAAGTTTTAATTAACTAATTATTTTACTTCCTATTGGTAATGGGTTTTTACTCCTTATTTGTAATCCGAGTCAGTAACTACTTATTTATCTCCATACTCTTCACTAGTTATTTTTGTCTCACGCCCTTGTTAAAATAATTAGTGTTTCATTCAATAAGTAACTACTTATTAACAGTTGTTTCGGATTACAAAACCCATTACTAGTAATGCCAATTTTTGCTGGGATGTAATTAGTCTTTAGGACTCGTTATGATTATTCAATGAGTCTTAAGGACTCGTAATGATTATTATATAAGATCTAATACATAGATGGGAATTTTTCATTACCATTGAAATTTAATTACCATTGGTAATGAAAAAATTTTCATTACCATTTAATGGTAATTACATTTTTTTAATTGAAAAAATAATTACTAATGGTAATGAAATGCACCAATTGTTGAAAAACACCAATTATATTTGGTTTCAAAACCATTGGTTTGCACATTTTTGTTTTTTTGAAAAGTTAAAAATTTAAACATCAAAGTATGTCCAAATTCAGACAGGGCAATTTTAATTGCCGCAATTCTGATTTTATAGTGTGTCGGAGAGAGTGGGAAGAATCTTATCTCTTTCTCTGATACACTAAAAAATCAGAATTGCCGCAATTAAAATTGCCCAATGTAAATTCGGTCTATGTTTTTACAAAAAAAATATGAAAATGTTAAAGACAAAAAAAAAACACAAAACGCAAATAAAAATTTCAAATATTGTGTTATACAAAGGCAATCAATGTGTGTTTGGTTTATAAAATGTGAAAAACTAAAACACCATGTAACAAAAAACAACAGATTTTTCCAAATATTAGCGATTTTGACAATATTGTGACGACTTTTACTAATGGAAATTATTTTTTTTAAGTGATGCATTACCAATGGTAATTATTTTTTTTTTTTTTAATTTTCATTAGTAATTAAAATGATAAGTAATTTAATTGGTACAATTGATACAACCAATGGTAATGAAAAAAATTTCATTACCATTGACATCAATTAAATGGTAATTAAACCATCAATTAATTGGTCCCTTTAATTAATTAGTCCCATCTATGATCTAATAGTTTTTCCCATTGAAAAATAGTCTGAATTATTGAAAAAAGTTTTTATATGATGTTTTTGTCAGTAATAAAAATTTTACCGAATCTTAGGGTTTTACCTTCAGGAAAACATTTTAACTTCTTTGATTTAAAAAAGTTTCTAAATTCTAAGGGTTTTTTATAGACAAAAGTTATTGAAAGAAAGAATCTGAGAATTTTGACTAATAATCAAAAAAAATCCTAGTAATCTAATGATTTTACTATAGGAAAAACATGAAAAATCTTTCATTCTCAAAACATATCTAAAAGTTCAAAATTTCCGAAAAATCTACAGAATCAAAATTTAAAAAAAAAATATGAATTTTTAACCGCTTTCAGGGGGCATTCGTTTCTAGGACACCTAGACGCATATTAAATGGAACGCTTCAGGAATAGGTCTGGGTTTTCTATTAAAAAAATAAAAAATAAAAATAAATCTAGGGGGGCTTTAGCCCCCCCCCCCCCCCCAGAAATGTTGGCTTCCTACGCCAATGAGCATTCACCTGGTCAGGTTGGTATTACAATCCAGCGAAATCGGTCCACTGTAGTGGTTCAAAAGTTATGAGCAAAAGACTGAATTTCGGAATGGGTTTTAGTGAATTTACGAGATAAAAAACAAGTGAGAGTGTTAAATTCGGCTGTGCCGAATCTTTGATACCCTCAACATGTTAAAATATATAAAAAAATTCAGAGGCATTTTTTTGGGGGGGCTCTGTGGGGGTGGTTGGGAATACCTTCCCCATCGAGATAAATGTTTACTTATTTATTTATTATGCTCTTTGAACTTTAGTAATACCATTTACTCATAATTTGTATGATTTTTTTAAATCCACGCCCACAAAAGGGGGCGGACCAAAAAAACTAAATTTTGTAGCCCCCGAGGGTTAAGTACAGGACTTTGAGCACCTTCTGACATCAAAAGGTTTCAAATGTTTAAAAAAAATGCAAAAAAGCTGTAAAAAATTGCGAATTTTGAGACGTTTTTTTAGTTCTTAAAGGGGGAACTTTTTTCCCCCTGATTCGATTTTACCCATTTCCGAACTTGACCGGCCTATGACCATGAGACACATTCGTGCCAATTTTTAGGAGTCTAGCTCTTTTATTTTGGACTGAAACGTGTTTTATACAGACGGACGGACGGACGGACATTCATAGAACGACTTATAATCGATCATAGATCAATAATATATATACTTTATGGGGTCCCCGACCGATATTTCTATGCGTTACAAACGGAATGACAAAGTGAGTATACCCCCATACTGTGGTTGGAGGGTATAACAAGCTAATTTTCAAAATGTAATTCTGAGGATACTGAAGCTTATCATATATATTTGTCGTTCCCTTGGCCTGGTTCGTATTGAATTTCAGCCAAATCAGACCAGTGCACTGTGGCCGAAATCACTGATCTAGCGGCGCTTAAGTCAAAATTAAAATATTAAGATTTGCACTGCATCGTTTACCTTTACTTTACAGAAAAAAAATACGTTCTTACTTTTGTTTTGCTTTCAATATTCGCACAGCTGTAAGCTGTCAAATATACATTTTCTGAAATTTGGGGCCTAATTACTCAGTGAGTTTTTCTTGACACTTTTAAGTCAATTGTTTATAAATTTTGAGCCAATAAGTTTTAATTGAAAGTAAAAGGTATGTTTTAACTAAAAAATAAATGTGTGTGGCCTGTGTGTATCTAGTTTATTATTAGTGCATTGTAGAAGTTGACATTTGTGATAAACTATAGTTTCATGGACTGCAACTTTTGAAATTCGATCGTATTCGGTCCAATTCCTGTTTTGTTTATTATTTAGGGTTATTCTTGTTGTGACGTTTCAGTATGGCGTGCTAGTTCGCGCAAGTTGTTCGGTTTTTTAGGGTCCATCTGCCTGTCCAAATAAACAGTATAAACGCGATACAGACCACAATTTTCAATCGATTTGGCTAAAATTTGAAATTTAAGATTTTTTATCAAAATAACAAAACCTATTAAATTTTTGACAAAATCGGTCCATGTTATCCCATAGCCTCCATGTTGATTACCCCTTCCAGTTTCACTTAATAAGCCCTAACAATAGTATTTTAACAAATATCCTCTTGAAATTCGACTGTTAAATGTTTTTTGTAGTTAAAAATAATTATTCTAAATTTTAACGGAATCGGAACATTTTAACTACTACACCATTTACAGATGTAATTCGAAAAAGATCAATTGTAATTCGAAGATTCTATTTGTAATTCGAAAATTCCATTTGTAATTCGAAGATTCCATTTGTAATTCGAAGATTCCATTTGTAATTCGAATACTCCAATTGTAATTCGAAGATTCCATTTGTAATTCGAAGATTCCAATTGTAATTCGAAAAAGATCAATTGTAATTCGAAAAAGATCAATTGTAATTCGTAAAAGATCAATTGTAATTCGTAAAAGATCAATTGTAATTCGAAAAAGATCAATTGTAATTCGAAAAAGATCAATTGTAATTCGTAAAAGATCAATTGTAATTCGTAAAAGATCAATTGTAATTCGAAGATTCCAATTGTAATTCGTAAAAGATCAATTGTAATTCGAAAAAGATCAATTGTAATTCGAAGTTTCCAATTGTAATTCGTAAAAGATCAATTGTAATTCGAAAAAGATCAATTGTAATTCGAAAAAGATCAATTGTAATTCGTAAAAGATCAATTGTAATTCGTAAAAGATCAATTGTAATTCGAAAAAGATCAATTGTAATTCGTAAAAGATCAATTGTAATTCGAAAAAGATCAATTGTAATTCGAAAAAGATCAATTGTAATTCGTAAAAGATCAATTGTAATTCGAAAAAGATCAATTGTAATTCGAAAAAGATCAATTGTAATTCGAAAAAGATCAATTGTAATTCGTAAAAGATCAATTGTAATTCGTAAAAGATCAATTGTAATTCGAAAAAGATCAATTGTAATTCGAAAAAGATCAATTGTAATTCGAAAAAGATCAATTGTAATTCGAAAAAGATCAATTGTAATTCGTAAAAGATCAATTGTAATTCGAAAAAGATCAATTGTAATTCGAAAAAGATCAATTGTAATTCGTAAAAGATCAATTGTAATTCGTAAAAGATCAATTGTAATTCGAAGATTCCATTTGTAATTCGAAGATTCCATTTGTAATTCGAAGATTCCAATTGTAATTCGAAAACAACGAGTATAAAATCGTTTCTTACGCCTTTAAAAACATTGTTTTTTTGTTGATTTACTCGTTGGTTTTCGAATTACAATTGGAATCTTCGAATTACAAATGGAATCTTCGAATTACAAATGGAATCTTCGAATTACAATTGATCTTTTACGAATTACAATTGATCTTTTACGAATTACAATTGATCTTTTTCGAATTACAATTGATCTTTTTCGAATTACAATTGATCTTTTACGAATTACAATTGATCTTTTTCGAATTACAATTGATCTTTTTCGAATTACAATTGATCTTTTTCTTTTTTAAGTCACAAAAATATTTTGGTCACTAAAAATATTTTTTCACTAAAAAAAATACACTCGAAAAAAATTTTACACTCAAACAAAATTTAGTAAATTATTTTTTTTTTTTTTTCAAAAATTACTTTAAAAAAAAAAAATTTTACACAAAATAAAATATTTCCAATCAAAAATGTTATTTTTTCATCTTAGAAAATTTACTATCACTTAAAAAGGGCATTGTGAAGGGTATTCATATAGATTCAGCCAAGTCAAATTTAACTTTTCTACTTGTTAAACTTTGACCTCAATTTTCTCAAAAACCAAACGTGATGGAAAAATTTAGAAACCAGATGCGGAATTAGCATCAAAATGTTTATCGAAACCGATTGGTCCCAGTGGCATCCGAAAATAACACAAAAATAAAATCAAAAATGCTAAGATGTAAACTTTGACCTCAATTTTCTTAAAAACTTTAAGTGATGAAAAATTTTGGAAACCAAATTCGGAATCAGCATCGTAAGGTTAATTAAAAATAGGTCCTCCGATCCTAGACGCATTTTGGATGGCGGCTGCTGCAATTAAAATACATATATGTATTAACAATGATACTGCAATATATTAACAGGGCGTATGATTAATACTTAATTTATAATATCAATCATACGTTTCGTGGTCAAAAAAAATTCTTAATATGACAAGAAGCTTAAAATCTATAGAAAAACAAGTAAGAGTGTTAAATTCGGCTGTGCCGAATCTGTTATACCCTCCAACATGGGGGGGTCAGGGGTCGGTATTGGTAATTGGGGGGGGGGGGGGGGCAAATTTCTCCTCGAATATGTGTTTAAAAATTCATTCTTATGCTTTTTGCACTAAAGAAATACAAGATTATCATAATTTAAAAAAAATGTTTTATTCCACGCCCATAAAAGGGGGCGGACCGAAAAAAGTACATTTTCTAATTCTCTGGGTCCAAATGCAGGACTTTGAACGTCTTGGGGCATAAAAATGTTGCATTTGTTAAGCAAAAACACAAAAAATCATATAAAAAGATGGTATTTTTCAGAGGTTGGTTTAGTTCTTCAAGGGGAAACTTGTTTCCTCCTGGTCCGATTTTGCTCATTTACGAACTTAGCCTGCCTAGAAACATAAGACATATTCGTGTCAAATGTCGGGAGTCTAGCTTTTATTTTGGATTGCATCATGTTTACTACAGACGGACAGACATCGCTATGAATGTCTTAGAATCGATCCCTGATCATAAATATATATACTTTATGGAGTCCTAGACCTATATATTTATACGTTACACACGGAATGACAAAGTGAGTATACCGCCATACTGTAGTTGGAGGGTATAATAAAACTTAAATTTTATTTTGTTAAAAATAAATATTTTCTTAAAATTCCTTAACAGCTTAATAATACAAAATTTACTTACTTTTCTTTATTTCTTCATTAAAATTTTTCCTTTTTTTATATAGATTTATTGTTTTTGTTTATTTTATTTATATTCATTTTTCTTTTCGTTAAAGTTAAGTTATTATTTTTCTTTATTTATAAACTTTACACAGGAATTTTGCTTTTTTTATTATATTGTTTAATTTGTTTATAATTAATTTACAATAGTTTACATTCAAATATGTTCTTAATAATATTTTTTTGAAATTATTATTTATAAAAATTTAGAATTATTTAGTTGACCTCAATTTCAATTTTGATGTGATTTTTTTTTAATTTTATTTATTAATTATTTTATTTTAATATTGATTTTAATGCACATACCACACATTTAACATATAAAATTCTAAAATAACAATATGCTTTTCAAGTACTTGCTGTAATTTATATTTTTATTTAGGTTTAATTTTTATTTTCTTAATAATTTCTTTCAAATTCGTTTAAAATTGTATTTTAGTATTTCTTTTTTTGGTTTGTTTTAATTTTTTTTATAAATATGCAAAGCATACATTTAGATGTTTTTAGTTAAAAAAAAATAATAGACCTATTATTTTTGGGTTTCTTTTAGTTTTAAAGAAATTTTAAAATTAAATTTTTCGAAATTCCGATTTTCTTAGATTTTTTTGTGCATTAAAAAATAAGCCAGCAAAATAGTTTTTTATTTAGACGGCAGTTGGGTACGGTTCGGTATATTGTAATTTTTTTTTACAAAAAAACAAAAATGGATGAGAATCAGTCGATTTGATTAATGATTTATTTATTTTTTTTTTAATTTTTAAACTTGTTTGAGGAATAGTTAATGTATAATAAATTTATGTAGAAAGTCCTATAATACTGAAAGCTTTTTACTTACGACCGTATTCAAAATGAAAAACGAGTGCCTAACATCGAGTGCCTATCTTTTTTACATCAAGTTTTTACTAGATGAATCTTTACAATCGATGTTATTATTCTTTAATATTCATTACAATGATAAAATGATTGACTTCCATCGAGTGCCTTACTTTCCCTGATTGAAAATAGAGAATAAAAAAAGTTAGACACTCGATGTTAGGCACTCGTTTTTCATTTTGAATACGGCCGTTAGATGCTAAGGACTTTTCCAATAGAATAAAACCCTCAAACTAAAGATTGTGAGGATTATTTGATAGAAAAACCGTAAAAAGTTCCCATATTCGAATTAAAGCTTTCATATCCATATTGAAAAATCTCTAGATTATGACGATTTATTCGTACACAAAAAGCCCACAGATTTATTATTTTATTAAAAAGCCCTCAGAACTTTTCCTATAAAAAAGGTTTGATTCGATTTAAAGCTTTCATATCCTAAAAACATCATCAGATTATTTGGAATCCTATAAAAAAATCTAATTTTTCTGAATAAAAACCTTTCAAATTCTCTTTCAAACAACATAAAATATTAAGCCTCGATAAATTTAAAAACTGCCTTAAGAAATACTTTTTTAATTACTGGACTTTTTTGTAAGCTTTTATTGCCCTTTTCGTATTAAATTATGTGGTTTCTTTTGGGTTTTTAAAAACAAAAAATTATGTGTACGAATTTTTTTTTCGTACACATAAAGACCACACAAAAAGTCCACAGATTCATTATTTCATTGAAAACCTCTAAGAACTTATCCTATAAAAAGGTCTAAGGCCTCTGTTCTGTCTTTCACAACTTTTCAATTCACATGAAAATTTCCGAATCACATGAAATCAAGTTTAGTGTTTTGTTGATCACGTTTTCATTTGAAGTTGAAATCGAATAATTTAAATTTAAAAAATTTTAAGGAAAAAAATGCATTCGTTTTACTTTTACCAAATTTTATTTATGTGAAACAAAACGAAAAAGAAATTCGGATGTGAAATCTAGAACACCAAAAAAATTCGTTAATTTTCATTTTCACATTTTTTATGTGAATTACTTTTTTTGTAACAGCGGCCTAAGATTCGGATTAAAACTTTCATATCCCAAATAATTTTTCCTATAGAAAAATCGCTAGATTCTGAGGACTTTTTCGTATGGAAACATCATCAGATTATGAGGACCCCTATAGAAAAATCTTATTTATCTTAAAAATCTAGTAGTTCAAATTCCCTTTCAAAAAAGCTTTTTTTAAATACTGAACATTTTTTTTAAGTTTTAAGAGCTTTTTCGTTTTAAAATATGTAGTTGTTTTTTGATTTGAATAAACAAAAAATTAACCCTAAAAGCTTTTTTTGTAAAAGCAATTGTACTGAAGGGAAAAAATAATCGTGCTAGATGTTTTTTTTTATTAAAATAATGTTAATTCAGAAAACACTTTACTAAAAAGCTATAAACTTAAAGCTTTAAGAGCCCTTTTAAAATTCTGAAAATTTTTTAAATACAATTTAAAAATTCTGAAGTTTTATGTAAGCAAAAACTTTTTGGCTTTTTATACCCTCCAACCACAGTATGGGGGTATACCCACTTTGTCATTCCGTGTGTAACGCATCGAAATATCGGTCTAGGACCCCATAAAGTATATATTTTATTGATCAGTGATAGATTCTAAGACATTCTAGCGATGTCCGTCCGTCCGTCTGTACAGGACACGATACAGTCCAAAACAGTGGTCAGCAGAAAGAGGGAACATTTTTCTAAAACATAGCTTCATCTACCCGCTTTTATAAATGCTACCATGACACTAAATAAAATATTTGTATTTTTAATGCTCTCAGTTGTGAGTTTCGTTGACATTCGCGTTGTCTACGTCCAAATAGCCAATTTCATAATGGACCTGCGTGCAATGGGTGCCGACCACTGGTCCAAAATAAAAGAGCTAGACTTCCGAAG
Source organism: Pegoplata infirma (assembly GCA_963921195.1). NCBI lineage: Eukaryota > Metazoa > Arthropoda > Insecta > Diptera > Anthomyiidae > Pegoplata > Pegoplata infirma. Next base: position 33,127,597 of record OY992539.1, read on the forward strand.
TTTGGAACGAATATGTCTTATCTTCGTAGGCAGGTTCAGTCCGGAAATGGGCAAAATCGGACCAAGGGGGAAAAAGTTCCCCCTTGGAGAACTAAACCAACCTAAGAAAAAACGCATTTTTTGCAGGGTTTTTTGTACTTTTGCTAAGCAAATGCGAGGGGAAGGTGCTCCCTAACGTCTCCCATCAACCCCCCCCCCCCCCCCCCAAAAAAGAAGACGCCCCTGGATTTTTTTTTTTTTATTTATATTGTTTTTTTTTTACATTTTGGAGGGTATAAAAGATTCGGCACAGCCGAATGTAACACTCTCACTTGTTTAGTAGTAAAAAAAGATATTTCATCAGCTTTTTTATAAGCATACACTCAGAAAATTATGTAAGTTACTACATGTTAGTTATTTGTATATTTTACAGTAGTTATTTGTTTTCAACTACAAAGTCAGTTGTTTTTGTATTAAAAATATCAAACAACTATTTCTGTTAGTTATTTTAAGTCGTTAACGTACTGTGATGTAGTAACAGTTATTTAAAGTAGATAATTTTATTTTTTTTATATCTGAAAAATTTTCAGTTTTTTTCCAAAAAATAAAAATTAATTTTCGTTTTTTTTTTTTCACAACTTTTTAACAAAAAAAAAAAAAACTAGGAAAAAATTTGGTCTTTCATTTTTTTTTTTTTTTTTTGAAAAATTAAAAAAAATATATGTTGATTATTTTATTTTTACTGCGTTTAAGTTGTTTTGACTACCCGGTGAAAAATAAGCATATATGGATACATATATGTGAATATATGGATGCATATATGTGGATATACGAACATAAATGGTCATATATGAAATTGAATGCAGTCATATATGATCATATTTGCAACATATATGTCCATATACGTAAAATGAGGGCATATGCTCATATATGACATACTTGGACATATATGGAGCATATATGGCATATATGTTCATATGCCCTCATTTTACGTATATGGACATATATGTTGCAAATATGATCATATATGACCTCATACAGTGTCATATATATCCATATATGCTCCATATATGGACATACATGACGCTGTATGAACGCATATATGATCATATTTGTATCATTTTTCACCGGGTACAAATGTAAGTAGTTTTTACTACATACATTAGTTGATTTAACTGAAAAAGTAGTTGACCCCAAAACAACTTACAAAGTAGTTATTTTATCTGACATTTTCAGTTGATTTTACTAACATAATTTTTTGAGTGTATGAATTTATACTGAAAGCTTTTTTCAAAAGCAATTTCACTTAATTGTAAACAAAACGGTACTGATTATTTTTTTTTATTAAAATTAAATTAATACTGAAAGTTTTTTAATAAAAAACTCTAAATTTAAAGATTTTTTATTAAAAAAAACTGTAAGCTTGTAGCTTTTAAAAATTCTTTTTTAAAATTCTGGAATTTTTGCAAATACAAATTTAAGATTCTAAAGGTTTTTGTATAAAAAAGTTTCAATAGATTTCATGCCTTTTTTATATACAAACAAGTAAAAAAGTTAAATTCGGCCTTGCCGAATGTAGTGATACCCTCCACAATTTCAAAAAGGTTATTGCAAACAACTTTATTTAAAAGGAAATTACTTTTGAAAAAAAAATTTCAAAAAAATTTCCGCGAAAAAAAATTTTGGTTTAAAAAAAAATCCGCGATTTTTTTTTTTTTTTTTGTCAAAAAATATGTTCGTACTTGTTTAAATACCATTTGGTGCTCAATTATGTTCACATATGTCAACCAGAAGCCGAATTAAAGCATTTTGTATTTTTAGGTTATGTTGAATGTACTGAAATTTTTGAGGTGTGCTTACATTTTCGTTCATAACTTTTGAACCGCTTAACCGATATCGCTCAAATGCAATACCAAACTTCTCGGGAGAACTTCCAATATATATGTTAAGTTTCAGTCATCTCTGTGCAATATTTTGTCCGCGAGAGCATTTTCCACAGACAGACAGACAGACAGACAGACGGACAGACGGACAGACGGACATCGCTAGAATGTCTTAAAATCGATCGGGCATCATGAATATATATACTTTATGGGGTCCCAGACCGATATTTCGATGAGTTACAAACGGAATGACAAACTTATATATACCCTCTATCACTAAGTGGAGGGTATAAAAAAAAATGAAAGTTTTTTTAATAAAAAACTGTATATTTAAAGATTTTTAATAAAAAAAAACTGTAAACTGTAGCTTTTATGAACCCTCTATAAAAATTCTAGAAATTTCGTAAATAAAAATTTAAGATCCTAAAAGGTTTTTGTGTAAAAAAATTTTTAGTGCTTTTTATCCCTTTTTTATAAACAAAAAACTTAATGACGAAAGCTTTTCTTTGTAAAAGTAATTGTACTGAATGCTTTGTTATTGAAAAAATCTAAATAGTGAAAGCTTTTCACTAAAAAAATGTAAACTTTACGCGTTTTAATAAAAAAATGTACTTTAAACTTTTAATACTCCTTTTCAAAACTCTAAAAAAAAATTTGTACAAATTTAAGATTCTGAAGGTTTTGTATGAAGTTTAAAAAGCTTTTTCGTAGTAAAAAATTCAGATTCCATATGTGTTTTTATAAACCAAAACTGATTTTTTATTAAAATAAGATTAATAAATTCTCTGTTCAATCAGCAGAAAAATCTGCTGAAAAAACACCCATTTTGAGCCATATGAGAAATCTGCTGATTTTAGCAGACATGGTTCGCTGAAATTCTGTCATGATTATCTGGTGAAATCAGTACAGAAATCTGTCAAAACAGCAGAGAAATCTGCTAAGATATTTCGTAGAATTTTTTTTTCAACTTTAATAGTTTTTTTTTTAATATGAACTTGAAAAAAAATACAAAAAATAAAATCAGCAATATAATCTACTGATTTTTTTTATACCCTCCAACCACAGTATGGGGGTATACTCACTTTGTCATTCCGTTTGTAACGCATAGAAATATCGGTCGGGGACCCCATAAAGTATATATATTATTGATCTATGATCGATTATAAGTCATTCTATGAATGTCCGTCCGTCCGTCCGTCTGTATAAAGCACGATTCAGTCCAAAATAAAAGAGCTAGACTCCTGAAAATTGGCACGAATGTGTCTCATAGTCATAGGTCGGTTAAGTTTGGAAATAGGTAAAATCGGATAAGGGGCAAAAAAGTTCCCCCTTAATAAACTAAAAAAGCCTCTATTAAAACGTCATTTTTTACAGCTTTTTTGCATTTTTGTTAAACAAATAAAACCTTTTTATGTCAGAAGGAGTTAAAAGTCATATAGTTAACCCCGGGGGCTACAAAATATTGTTTTTCTTTGCCCCGCCCCCTTTTGTGGGCGGGGACTGAAAAAAACATAAAAATTACGAGTATATAAATGGTATAACTAAAGTTCAAAAAGCATAATAAATAATTTAGTAAGCATTTATCGCGTTGGGGAAGGTATCCCCCAGCACCCCCACAATTTTCAGCAGATTTTTCTGCTGATTGGACAGAGAATTTATTTTGAGTGTACTTTAACATGTTGGAGGGTATCAAAGATTCGGCACAGCCGAATTTAACACTCTCACTTGTTTTTTTAGTTTTGTCAATTATTAGTCTCAATCGTTTTAATTGTACAAAAAACGAAAAAAAAATTTACATTTTGAAAAAAAAACTTAAAAAAGTTTTCTTGAAAAATGGATGACAGCAAACTTTTTCTGTAAAATTGCAAAATTATCTGCTAAAAATATGTTATACAAATATGTTTAAAAAATATTGTTTTGATTGCATAAAAAAACAAAAAAATTAACACTTTGAAAAAAAAATTCGAAAATTTTTTTTGAAAAAATGACAGCAAACTATTTCTGTACAATTAAAAAGTAATCTGCTAAAAATATGTTCAAATATATTTTTAAATTCAGCAAACAGAATCAGTAAAAACGCAGTAAAATTTCTGTTATTATGTAATACTGACTGACGGAGCTTTTAGTAAAAATATCCATTTTAACAGAAAAAACTGCTGAAAGTTTGCTAAATCAAATTGAAAGTCGTTTTGCAGATTTTCTGACAGAGTTTTTCTTTTAAGTGTATACTAAAAGCTTTTTGTACTTCTCATTTTGCAATGAAGTAATATGAAGACTGACTAGAGAAATGGTCCTGTGAAGTATTGGCTGAATGTAGTATAGGCTTATTCATTATTTTATTGAAAACCCCTCAGAACTTTTCATGTAAAAAAGATAAGATTCGTATTAAAGCTTTCATACACTAAAATTTTTCTCCTATACTCGAGAAGTATTTTTGCTAAAGCTGCGTTTTCTGTCTCTTAAAATTAAAGATTTTAATTGACCTATTTAGAGTCTAAAAGCTTTTCAGAAAAATATTTTTGATTCGGATTAAAGCTTTCGTATACTAAAAACTTTCTCCTATACTCGAGAAGTCTTTTTTCTAAGGCTGCGTTTTCAGCCTCTTAAATAAAAGATTTTAATTGACCTATTTAGAGTCTAAAAGCTTTTCAGAAAAATATTTTTGATTCAAAGAACTTATTTTGACTCACATGCCAAATTGTTAAAGTTTTTCGTATAAAGAGTTTAAGCCAGTGTTGGCTACCGTTACCCTTTCAATACCGTTACCGATTAAAAACCCTTAATATTGACTACCGTTACCGTTACCAATACCGAAATAAAAAATGTTAAATACCGTTACCGATTAAAAACCATTACCTTTATTCGGATTTTTACCGGTATTATATCGGTTTTGTTTCGGTTGTCTTAATATTACTTTTTTTTAGTTTTTTTGCAGATAAAAATCAAATTAAAATATTTTTAATGTTGGTAAAATAAATAAATTTTTATTCATTGTAAACCGGATTGTCATTTGGGCAAAAACAATGAAAAAGTCTGTCCAACCAATGATCACATTCGCAATTTTCTAAATTATGTGGAAATCGGTCCAACCAATGATAACATTCGCTATTTCCCTAAAAATTTCTGAAGAGAAAAGTGAGTGCCACGACAAACCTGATTCGCTCAAGTTTTGCTGGCGTTGTCATCCACGCAGGTAAGCGTGGAGAGTCGTACAGTCTGAAGAAAAACTCTGTCGGAAAATCTGTAAAACAACTTTCAGTTTGAATTAGAAAGCTTTTACCAGATTTTTCTGATATAATGAATACTTCTAACTTAATTCTCTGTCATTAAGTTTTAAAAAATAACATACATTTTTCTGTGTTTTACTGACTCTGTTTGCTTATTTTAAAAAATATTTTTGTTAAAATTTTAGCAGATTATATTGTAATTTTACCAAAAAATTTGTTGGGATTTTTTTTTAAGTTTTTGTTTAATTTAAACGATTAAACGATTAAAAATGTGAAAGAATCAGCTGATTATTTTAATAATTTTACAGTAATTGTCTTGTTTGTAACAAAGAGTATATTAAGAAAGAGATGGCAATGGAGACTTTTTCAATTTTTGGAGAAATCTCAAATCTCGGACCAACATTTTTTGTCACAAAATGTTCTAATATGCGACAGTATTAGTGATTCTTATTAGGTTTTGTTATTATTCTAATTTAAATATGTGATAGTATTAGTGAAATTTTTGTATACAAATAGAAAATGTTGGTCCAATTTTTGAGCCCACAAAAAAGCCAAGTGAACAACTTTATAACTTTTAGCTGCTACATACCCTTTGGTTTGTAAGAACATTTTCTAGAAAAAAAAAATGAAAAAAATTTGAAAAGTTTATTGAAATGAAAAACTTCGCTTTTTTTACAGTTTTTAACAAAAATAAGTATTTTTTACTTTAATAAAATATAATTTCGATGTTCAGGCTGTTTATTTGAAATCAGAAGATTTTTCAACTTAAAGCCGCAGATTTATCTGTGGTCTTGACGCATTTTTCTGCAGACTCTGCTAAAACCATCAGATTTCTTAAATGGCTCAAAGTTCAGATATTACTGCTGATTGGGCAGAGAAATCTTATAAACACGTAAAAAATCAATAATTTATTTGTTGAATTACAATATTCCGTGAATACTTTAATTTAATTCTGTGTTAATTAATTAAAGTATCAAGTACTTCTATATAATTATATGTTGAAATGCACAACATTTTTCAGTTTTTACGTGTTTTTAAAAAATTTGTGACTTTTTAACATGTTGGGTAAATTTTATTCATAATACCGGTACGTACCGGTATCGTTGTTTCGGTAACGGTTAACCGTTACCTAAATAATCAAAAATACCGTTACCTTTACCGTTACCGATATAAAAAATATGTAATACCAATACCGTTACCGATACCGTTATTCGTTTCGGTTGCCAACCCTGGTTTAAGCGATTCAAAATTTTTAAACAAATGAAAAAAAATATATATATATAAATGAAGCTTTCAGTGTATACATAAATATTTTCAAAATACAACAGTTTTAGAATCAGACAATTTGTATGTTAAAAAAATGTTTGAGAATCTAAAAGATTTTCTATAAGAAAAATATTTCCGAATCTGAGAATTAATCGATAGGAAAAATGTCTCAGAATCCTGAATCTTAAAAGTATTTCAGATTGTGAGTAAAAACAAAAATTGTATAAAAAACTTTTTATACATTCGCATAAGATTTATTTGGGTCAGATTCTAAAAAACCTCATAATATTTTAAAGTTTTAAACATATTCCTCAAACAAGTAACTATTTCAAAAATTTACAAAATGAATTACAAATATGGCCGGATTTAAAATACAAAAAAATATTTGAAATTGAAACAAACTTTCAGAAGATGTTATTTGTTAAAGTGTTTGTACTTAATCAAAAATGTGGCTTTAATTTTCTTTTAAGTACTTCCAAAACTAACCGACCTTTTAACTTTACTTCGTGTGTTTTATTTATTTTTTTGTTTTGTTTTAACCTTAAGTTAAGTAAAAATGCTAATTATAATTAAAATTTTATTTAAAGAGAGCTATTGTCTATGATAAAATTGTTTTTTATTTTTTTTAAATAATCTATGGCATAAAAAAAATTAAATATACTTATAGCAAAAGCCTTAATTATTTAGAAGAAGAAAAAATTAGAAAAAAATAAATAAAAATTAAAATAACAAAAACTTAAAAATTATTTTTAAAAACAAAAAATTACATATGATAACAACATTTTCTTCTTTTTTTTGCAATTTTGTGTAATTTATATGTTAATAATTTTATAAATATATATTTTAAAAATAAATTATTATAAAATAAAAACTCTTACTGATACTCATCATCACTGCTTAACAACATGGATTTTTCATTATAATTTTGACTTATTGTTGCTACTCGTTGGCCGCCAGGCATAAATTTCCGTTGATTACCCAAAGTTTTTGAGGCCATACAACCTGCTGTTGAATTTTGACTACCCTGAGTTAAATTGGCATTACCCTGATTTGTTGAATTAACATCATCTGGATCATAGGATGAAACACGTATACCTCGGGAATTTTTTCCTATATTTAAAAAATTTTATATTTTCTTATTGTTTTTATAGAGTTTTTTTTACATACTCAAAACAGTTAGCAAATAATAATAAAAAATGGAATTTAAAAAAACATTCTTTACAAAAACATGCTTTAATTTTTTAAAATAATAATACATTTTACTTTTTTTTTTTAATTTGTATGCCTTGTAATAAAAAGAAATACATGTTGTCATGGTTCCCTATAAAACTCGTTTCATGTCTACAAAACACACCTATTGTATTCATAAGATTTGATTTCAAACTTCGCAAGGTACAAAACCCAACGAACATCTTTATTTGATTTAATTTTAGTAATCCACTTCATAGATTGTAGAGTTAAAAATAATTCGGTGCAGCCATATACAATTTATGTACGCAGTATATTGTAAAAATGTAGCATACTTTTAGGAGCATTGTTTTTTTAAGCATTAACAGCCACAGTAGGACTCAAAATATTTGAAACAAGTAAAAACAGTTAAGTTCGGCTTTGCCGAATATACTGATACCCTCCACATTGCTAAAAAAAATTATACATTTACGTCATTTAACAAAATTTTGGGGAAAAATGGTTTCCAAATAAGCGGCTGCGCCAAAATTGATAAAAAAAAAATATTTACGCGGCCGTTTTTTTGGGGGTGGGAACGTTAATTTTATAAATTTTTAAATTAATAGTTTATATCTACGCCTACAAGAGGGGGCAGGTTAAAAAAAAAACATTTTCTTATTCCCTGGGTCCAAGTGCAGGACTTTAAACTTCTTCTGACATTAAAATGATTCGTTTGTTTAACAAAAGTCCTAGAAATACTTTAAAAAATACGTTTTTTGAGGGTGCTTAAGTTCGTGAGGTGCTTAAGTTGGGGGAACTTTTTTCCCCCAGGTCCAATTTTGCCCATTTACGAACTTAACCAGCCCATAGCTTATTTGTGCCAAATTTTATAGGTCTATAATGTCTTGGCATCGTTCACTAATCAATATAATATATCGTCACCTAAAATGCAAAACCACGTAACAACACTTTTTTCAAAAAAAAGTTGATTGATTGTGATGCATTTTATTAAAATACATGTTCCCACAAAGTTTTAGTTCTCTACGTTAAAAAAATATAAGTTTTACGATCAAAATTTAAAAATATTATCTGGCATGTGATGGAATTCGAACCATTTCAACTTTGATCGATTTCATTTAAAATCGAATTTTGAAAAGTTATTAGAAAAGCCAAAACAACTTGAATTTTTTTTTAAATGCTTGAGTTGAATCAAATATATGAATTTATACAATTTTATCTCAAAAATATATCAAAATAACCAAGATTAAAAATTTAAAAACGATCGATTTTCATCACATGGGGGTACACACAAAAATTTTTTTTTTTCCAAGAACGATTTTCATAATATTTATGCACAAATTCATACAATTTATTACTTTTTCATAATATTTATAAACTTTTTCATAGTATTTATGAATAAATCATAATATGTGAAATTTAAGAATTTGTAACATTTTTCATAAATACTATGAACAAGTTTATAAATATTATGAAAAAGTAATAAATTGTATGAATTTGTTCATAAATACTATGAAAATTGTTCATGGAAAAAAAATTTTTGTGTGTATATTTTGTACTTTCAAAAATTTTTCACCTATAAAATTATCAAAATGTGATTTGCTAGATATGATGCACTTCAAATAAAATATGTCCAAAATTTCAGACCTATGCGATATAATATGACGGACTTATAAACAAAATAAAAAAAATGCTTAACATTTTTCGCTTCTACTGTAAAATAGCAAAAAGTGTTGTTACGTTGAAAAAGTGTTGTTACGTTGTTTTGCATTTTAGGTGACGATGTACTTTAATGGGTCCTAGACCGATATTTCGATGCGTTACACAAGGATTGACAAACTTCTATGAACCATTTCTCAGAATCTGAAAATTTTTCTTTAGAAGAATCTGAGAACTTTTTTTGTAGGAAAATTGTATTAGAATCTGAAAAGTTTTCTATGGGATAAATAACACTACTGAACATTTTGAAAAAAAAACTTAATGCGACTGGGACGCGATCAAATCAAATCTGGTCTCCAAACTTTTCCATCACATCAGGCCTTGGAGAAAATTGAGGTCAAAGTTAAAAAAAACACCGTTTTGGGCATTTTTGACAACTCATAGCGGATAAACCCGATGTAATAGCGACTTTAAAATAAATCGAGGGTAAAGCTTAAGCATTTCTCTTAAGGAAGCTCAACTCATTTCGCCAGTCGCTTTAACCCTTAATGCACCAATTGTCTATCAATGATGTCTTATTTCCAAAAAAAAACATTTTTTTTCGCTTCAAATCATATAAAAAAAAATTTATGTGATCGCCAACTTGTACACATTATTACAATTATTTTCCTGGTCAAAAATCCGACCTCGAAACTTTTCCATTGCATCAGGTTTTTGAGAAATTTGACATACAAAAAGTCGCGTTTCGGACATATTTGACAACTCATAGCAGATGAACCCAGTGTGCTGACGAACTAAACATAAGTCAACGGCAAAGCATAAACATTGCTCTTTACGATGTATAACTCATTTGATCATTCGCTTTAACCGTTGGAACACCAATTGTAAGGTATTTTTCCCCAATTGGTGCAAAAGGGTTGATGCAACTGACTAATTGAGTTCTGCATCTTAAAGAGTAATGTTTAAGATTCACCCTCGATTTATTTTGAAGCCGCCATAACATCCGCTATAGCTTTCCAAAAATGCCCAAAACGGCAATTTTTTTGAACTTGACCTTAAATTTCTCAAAAACCTGATGTGATGGAAAAGTTTGGAGAACGGATTTTTGATCATCAGAACTATTGTTATCAAGTGTATAAGGTCGCGTCCCAGTCGTACTTTCGATGTTTAGTAGTGAATTGATTCAATTAAAAAAGTAATCGATTCTATAAAAGCTAACTTAATCTGGGTCTATCCCGAAATTTACATCACTGATTAAAGAGTTAATTGATTAAATTAAAGGAAAGTAAATTTTTTCAACTAAAAATAAATTGATTCAATTTATAACTTATTGACTCAATAAGTTAATCAATAAATTAATTTTAAATGGAGTAAACTCATTTTTAATTGAACCAATTAGTTTTTTTAATTAAAACAACTACTTTTTAAATGAGTCAATTATTTTTTCAATTGTTTCAATTAATTCTTAAATTGAATCAATTAATTTTTTAAATGAATGAATTATTCAAAATGCAGTCTTAATACCTAATTTGTTCAAGTTTAGCTGAGTGACAGGTTTTCTATGGGAAAAATAATTTAATTAAAAAAATAGGTGATTCTTAGCTTGGGTCTTTCATTAAATTTAAAGCACTGATTTAAAAGTTTATTGATATAATTAAAAGTAAATTGATTCAATTAGAAACTAATTCAATTAAAAACTTATTGAATCAATAAGTTAATGAATCAATTCATTATACCCTACACCACTCTGTGGTACAGAGTATAATGGGTTTGTGCTGATGTTTGTAACTACCCAAAAAGTTGGTCTCAGACCCACATTCAAGTATACTGGGGATGATTCTTTCTATTTTTCTGTATCCCTAAAATTATGCTATACAAAATATAAGATGTTTTATATTTTTCTCTTACTACACTGAAACATAAAAAATATAAAAAGCTTATATTCATCAAAGCATAATTTTAGGGATATAAACAAATTAACAAATCGCACGTTCGAATAGAATTTCGATCGCTATCGACTTCGAGAATTAGTCCCCTGATTGCCTCAGAAGCCGATCGACTCAGAAAACAGCCCCTCCGCCGCCGATTTCATCGGCTCATCGCGGCTTGACAATTTTCGTAGTCAAATTACTTGTCCGAGTCTTGATTTTAACATTTTTTTACAACTTTCGCGGAGCAGTAAATTTTTTTTAGTCGCGCCATAAAAAAAATCGCTCGACAATAAGCCGCCGCCGAAAAATTTTCAATTCTATTATGTTGAATTCCGATAGGTGGCGCTGTTGTGATATTTATTTTTTTGTATTTATAGTACGATTTGTATCAAATTCTGAAAATATATACAATTTTAAAATCATACATGGGACTATTTAAATAAATTGACTAATTAATTGACGATTTCATTGGCATTACATTGAAACTAATGCCAATGAAATTTTTAGCATTGGCATTGTTTCAATCAAGTCGTATTTCCGTCAGCGAGTTGTGAATTTTTTTTTTTTTTGGTTAAAACTTAAAATGGCTATATCTCGAAAACTAAGCCAGATAGAGTAAAATGGAGGGGATTTTTGGTTCTTAGAATCTCCATAGTTTCGCCGGTCCTCTTCACATGTGTGGACCCTAATAGGTAAAATTTTGAATCTAAAAAATTGGCACTCCCGAAAATTTAAAAATTCACACTGCAATTTAGGGGCCCAATAGGGTCTTGAGAATTTTAGAAACTGAATAACTAAAAAACTATTGCTCTGAGGGTTCTAGAAACCAAGAGCTACAAAAATGCTTTTGGACTTTTTGTTGTGTCACCAATATTTATCGAGATATAAGCATTTTTAAATTTTCCGGAATCCCAAATTTTTTGGATTCAAAGTTAGGACCCTTTGGGGTCCACACATGTGAAGAGGATGCCCTCCATTTTGCTCTATCTGGCTTAGTTTTCGAGATATCGCCATTTTAAGTTTTAAAAAAAAATATATATATTTATTGTAAATTGTAAATCAATTGTAAATAGTTTTTTTAGGCATTTGTGCCGTTTCATTGGCATTAGTACAAACAATGCCAATGCCAAAAAAATTTCATCGGCAATAAATGCTAATCCTTTTTTTTGGCATTGGTATTAATTCAAACTAATGCCAATGAAAATTCAATGCCAATTAAAAATTCCCATGTATGTTTAAAATAAATATTTCTTTAACGAAAAAAAATTTGGACCCCTCTAGATGTCGCTGGGATGAAGTTATTAACACAATTCTTAAGTTCAGTGCAATCTGACACCACTTCAGAATGTATGTTTCGTCATAAGAAAATTATGTATTTATGAATGGACCCTATAGGTGGCGCTAGGGCAAACAACATTTCCAGGGACAGCTAGTTATTTAATAAACATGCTTTCTTGCTGTAATGCATGCTTTTGAAAAACAAATGAAATATGTAATGTTAATCGAAGTAGTAGAGCATATTTTGTTAAATGTCGGTTAATATTAAAATGCAAATAACTAAAATTGAAATTTCAAATAAAAATTTTATATCCTTTAAGCAAAAAATATAGAAAAAATAAAAAAACACACTAAATCAAGGATTAAAAAGATTTTTAAAATACAAAAAAATAAAAACTGCAATTGAAATACAAATTTTTTAGAATTTATGAAATAAAAAAATGAATATCTTATAAGCAAAGATTTAGTGTTATGTTTTGTGGCGTTGTATTTGTGTTGTTTTTTTTTCTTCTTTTTTTTTTAACTTTACAACTTAACTTATAAAGATAAAAATATTAAATTTATTTCAATATCAATAAAAAAAGAAATTAACACAATAATTTGTAAAGTAATTATTGTAATGTTTTTTTTTTCATTTTAATAATATTTTTTATAAACAGAATCCAATTGAAAATTTATATATAGAACTTAAAACAATTCATAAAAAGAAAAATATACAGTTTATAAATAGATTTATACATATTTTGAAAAGAAATAAAAAAGAAGAAACAGCAATACATAATTCAGATACAGTAAAAAATAATTAAAAATAATAATTATTAATTATAAAAAAAGGTATCACGTAAATTTAAGTACTTAGGTATAAAATAAATTGTTTACATGTATATAAAACTGATAAAAAAATTATAAAATTTATATAAAAGAGAAAAATAAATCTATATCAAAAATGCATAAACTTGAATAAATTATAAAATTATATAAATTGTAATACTTCAAAGACTTGAAAACCATTTAAATTTGAAGCAATAATCCGAATTTGTAAACGAGGAGTTTTCACGATGAAGTTATTTGAAAATTTTTACACCTGAAGAAAAAGAGGGGATACATTGCAAAGTCGCAAGGTTGCAGATAAATATCGAAAGTGAAAAATTGTTTGACAATTTTAGTTTTTTGATTATGGCGGTACTCACGTCAGTATACTGAAGTCTGGCAAGGTAGGAAATTTATTACAACACCTAAGAATAAAATTGTTGTTAGATGTTTGTTGTAAAAAGTTTGCATTTGCACTTTGCAATGGTAAAATTTCTGAGTGAAAATTATTAGCGGTATTCACTCCAGATACCATATTTGCCAGGGTAGCATTAATGCTATGCATTTATGCTACAAAGCGTGAGTTTCTTTTTTGTTTGTGTTGCAAGTTTCCACTGTTGTCAAAATAGTAGTGGTATGGTCAGCAACTTTTACCCTGCAAAGTTCGAAATGCAAAATTTTTTACAGCAAACACAGGACGAAATAAAAACAGAAATAATTTTATGTGTGTTTGTTGTAATAAATGTTGCATTTCGCACTTTGGACGGGTACAAAATTTTGACGTAAATACCGTCGTAAGTTTATAGCGATTTTTTGGTAGGAATTTTAGTCTTGGAAAAAATTCGAAATGTCAAAGTTGCAACTTTATTTGCTTATTTTGCAAGGAATGTCAAAAATATTACTCAGGGTATTCACGTCAGAATTTGTTTGCCCTTGCAACAGTGCAATATTGCAACTTTAAAAAAAAATTTTGAAACAAATTTTTATTTTTCTATTACCTTTAACATGATGCGTCGTTGCAAGAAAAGATTCGCAATTTATTTCAATAGTTATATAATTGCTTCTTTTAAGAAAGTAACAAGCGATAAAAGTTGCAATTTTGAAATGTAAAATTTCTGACGTGAATTCCATTACTATTGAAATAAAGTGTTAATAATGAAATTCACGACAGAAATTGTAGTCTTGCAAAATTGCGCAATGTCAAAATTGCGCAATGTCAAAATTGCGCAATGTCAAAATTGCGCAATGTCAAAATTGCGCAATGTCAAAATTGCGCAATGTCAAAATTGCAACTTTATTTGCTTATTACTTTGTAAATAGAAGAAATTATATTACAATTAAAATAAATTGCGAATCTTTTATTGCAACGACTCATCATTTAAAAGGTAATAAAAAAATAAAAATTTAATTAAAATTTTTTTTAATAAAAAAAAGTTTCAATATTGCACTGGTGCAAGGGCATAAAATGTCTGAAGTGAATACCAGGAATATAAAAATTGATTGCACATTTTTTTAAGTTGCAATCTTGGACTATTTCAAGGGTAAACATTTCTAAAGTGAATACCCCTGGCAAAACGCAGTGTTCCTTTGTGATGTTTGTAATAATTTTGCACTTTGCAATGCTAGAAATCGCTTACGTAAATGTGTTTGTGAGAAATTTATTAAGTTTTTCAAGATCGACAAAAAACTAAAATTCTTATAAAAAATCAAGGTATTCACTTTAGAAATTTTTACCCTTGCAACAGTGCAAAATTTTAAGTTGCAAAATTAAAAAAATCTGAAGTGAATATCCTGAATAATGGAATTCAATTCAGTAATTTTAGTCTTGCAAAATTGCGAGAAATGTCAAAATTAAGACTTTATTTGCTTGTTATTTTGAAAAGAATATCAGTAATATTACGATTCCAAAAAAGTGCGAATTTTTTCTTGAAAAAACGTAACAGAAAAGTAGAAAAGTTTATTCAACATTTAAAAAAAAAATTTCAATCTTGCACTTTTGCAAGAGTAACAAGTATGAAAATTGACCTACATTCGAATTACCTGGAAAATGGGTCCCAAGTTCAAACTTGGGCCGATTCGATTTATCTCTTGTCAAATCTTTAGTGTAAAAAAACACGCACAAACCAAATTTGAGTGAATTAGGCTTTTTTGTTGCCAATTAACCGCTTTAACTGAATATCTGGCTAAATTTTCACATGGGCCTAAGTCTAAAAAATGCTCCCATTATAATCAGATTTAATTAATTATTATTAAAGAATGCGTCAAACATACACACACCAAATTTTAATTAAATATTTTCTATTTTCATAAAATTATAGAGATTTATGCGAATATCGGGAAGGTGGTTTGTATGGGGGCTACAAGAAGAAGTGGTCCGATTACTTTTAAACTCGAAATGGTGATTTTTAAACATTGAGCACAGGTTGCCACGGCTCAGTGACATTAAAATTTGCCTGCACATACAAAAATGGGCAGGATTATACAAAACTTAAAAATTTTCCTGATTTTCCTTGCCATTTACAACCACTCTTTCCAATGGCGTTGTCAGTTTGCTAATCTTAAAAAATTGAAGTATAATTTTAGGCGTGTTTACAAAAAGCTCTTGTTAAGCTCACAATTAATTGTCAAATGCTTTATGCTCTAAATTTTGCAGGATCGCTAGTTCAAATTTTCTTATAATTATGCTTTCATTGGAAAAAAACGCAAATACCTTATCGTGACAACTCCTTATGAAATTTTCTATTAACTTGATTAATTTATGATTTATTTTTCAATTTAATTTTATAACTCGTAGATTTTTTTCAAGGCTTTTTTTTATAAAGGCAACTATGGTAGTGTTGAGTTTTAAATATTTATGTTTTCTTTTTTTAAAAAAAAACTTATATTTTATACTAAATTTAATAGGTCTATATTTACTTAAAGAAATATTAATTGTCTTTTTTATATAAATTTTCCTTTTGTATTTAAGCAATTGTTAAGATTTTGAAAGCGCAAAGTAAACAAATTACTTTTTTTAAATGTTTTTTTTTATATTCAATTTAGATTATTTAGTATAATTTAAAGTTTTTCATAACGTTGAGATGAGGTTACTTCTGTAAAGTTAAAAAAAAAATAATAGTAACGATAATGTCAATCATTTTATTTCGAATTTGTTTAACGAATATGAAGAATACTTAATAGTAATGCCAAGCCTTATTAAGCGGAGTACAAAGGGTGAGTTTTATGGTGAACAAATGAGTACAAATTTTTTATAAACATGGAAATTGATTTAGTTAATGACAGAGTGAGACTATATAGTGGGGGAAAGTCTTGAAGAAATACCGTTTAATAAAAATTTTAAAAACAAAATAATAATAAATTCAAAAACCTAAAACTTAAAAATATTCACTTGAAAAATGTTTACCCTTGCAAGATTGCAATTTTTTTTTTTTTTAATTTTGAACCAACTTTTAAAATGTTCTATTATCTTTAACATTATTATTATGTTCTATTATCTTTAAATATTTGCAAATTATTTCAATACTGATACAATTTCTATTCTTTACAAATTAACAAGCACACAAAATTGCAATTTTGACATTTCGCAATTTAAGCCTTGCAAAAATGTGAATTTCAGTCTTGCAAAAATGCAAAATTGTCAAAATGGCAACTTTATTTGCTTGTTATTTTGAAAAGACTAGCAATAGCATTACTTTTAAAATAAAGGGTGAATCTTTTCTTTCAATCAAGCATCATTTAATACGTAATAGTTGCAATCTTGCACTGTTACAAGGGTAAACATTTCTAAAATAAATACCAAAATGTTTAAAATATACAAAATAATTTAAGTAAACAAAAAACAAATGGTTTTTATTAAGAGAAAATAATAGTGGCATTTCCGTCAACAATTTTTACCCTTGCAAAGTGCGAAATTCAAAATATTTTACAACAAACACATGGGATGCAAATAAAAACTAAAATAATTTTATGTGTGTTTGTTGTAATAAAAAGTTGCATTTCGCACATTGCAAGGGTTAACACTTCTGACGTGAATACCGTTAATAACAAACAAAAAAAATGTGTTAAGTAAGAGAATAATCACAATTGGGGCGGGAAGCGTTTTTCCGCAACTGTTCACACACGTTTTGTATAAAAACAAAAAACCGCCGCGTTTTTCCGCCAAACTAGATTCAATTCTATTTTTATGAGGACGATTGCGGAAAACCGCTTTCCGCTCCAATTGTGATTATTGTCTTAATGATGCATTATTAAGTGTGTTTTTTTTTTGTGTGAGCAATAACAAAAAACAAAAATTTCAAAATTGTTAAATAAATTTTTTTTAGAAAATTCTTTCCACTAAACCAACATCTATATTACAGAGCATAATAAATAAGCTTTTTAACCAGCCGAGAAAATAAATTCCAACAAAATAATTTACATGCAAATGCTAAGAATAATTAAAATTTTTGCACTTACCGGAACTATATTGTGTATATTGTTGATATTGTGGATGGAAATTGTGTATAGCGTCTGTCATAATATCTTTAGGATTCATAGTTTCCTAAACATTAAGGGATAAATAAATTAAATTATTACAAATAAAATTTAAATAATCTTAATGATATAAAAAATAAATACTTTAAGACTGCTTGAGATTGATTGCATGGTTACGGAACGTCCATGGCCATCGCCAATGCAACTGCGGGCGTATATCTGAAAAATGTAGATTAAAATTATTTGTCGATTAAATTTAAAAAAAAAATTTAAGTTTTATAAAAAAAATATTTAAAAATTATTAAAAAACATAAGAATTTTAAAATCGGCTGTGCCGAATCTTTGATACCCTCCAAAAAAAATCTGTCCGTCTGTGCAAATGGTAATCACGGCCAAAGTATTAAACAGATATGACAAAGACTTCGCATATTTACTTGTTGTTGCCCTAAGATGTTTGGTATTGCATTTGAGCGAAATCGGTTCAGCGGTTCAAAAGTTATGAAAGAAAATTTAAGGATACCTCGAAAACTTAGGTACATTCAACATAACCTAAAAATATAAAATGTTTTAATTCGGCTGCTGGTTGACACATGTTTGACAGAATTGATCACCAAATTGTATTTAAACAAGTACAAACATATTTTTTTACAAAAAAAAAATCGTCGATTTTTTTCCACCAAAATTTTTTTTCGCGGATTATTTTTTTTTTTTCAAAAAATTTTTTTTCCTGTTTTTTTTTGCAAATAACGTTTTTTACATTGTGGAGGGTATCAATACATTCGGCAAGGTCTAATTGAACTTTTTTACTTGTTTATACTTTTTGCACTTAATTACATAATACAATTTAATTATGATTTAAATAAATTTTTGATATCCACGTCCACAAATGGGGGCGGACTGAAAAATACACTTTCTAATCCCCTGGATCCAAGTGCAGAGCATACAACTTTTTCCGACATTTAAATGTTTCATTTGTTTAACAAAAGTATAATTAAACCTGTAAAAAATGGCGTTCTTTAGTGGTTGGTTTAGTTCCTCAAGGGGGAACTTATTTCCCCCTAGTCCGATTTTGCCCTCCGAACTTAACTATCCAATGACCATAAGACATATTTTTGCCAAACGTCAGGAGATAGCTCTTTTTTTTACTGTATCGTGTCTTCCACAGACAGATGGACGGACAGACGGACAGATGGACGGACAGATGGACGGACAGATGGACGGACAGACGGACGGACATCACTAGATTGGCTTAGAATCGATCACCAAATAATAATGGTCATAGAAATTTGAAATTAGGAATGTAGGCACCTCCGGCAGAAAAACTTAATGAAAAAAGTACCTTTTAAAAATTCCTATTTCAATGGTGGAAAAAAGTTTACTTTGGTACTTTTTACAATTTCCTGAAACAATAATTTTTGAAATATATTCGAACAAAAGTACTTTTTAGAAATTTTAAATTCTTAGTTCTAAAAATGTTTACTTTAATACTTTTTCGATCTCCTGAAATAATGCTCATAAAAACTTGATATTTGGAAAGTGGAAACCTCTGGCCGGTAAAATGTTTGAAATATAGTACTTTTTGAAAATTTCGGTTCACACAAAAATTTTTTGTACCAATAACTTGGGAGGATATGCGTTTTTAAAGTTTTTTACATTAATTATGGAAAATTTTGTAACATTTTACCATGTTTTGCATTATTTTGGGTAAGGTTTGTAAAATTACACAAGGTTAAATACTCTTATGAATATTTTCTAAGCTTTTATCAGAAACAAACAAAAACTTGGTAAAATTATGCTATTTTTTGCATACTATATGCAAAAAACTTTAAAAACGCATATCATCCCAAGTACTTGGTAAAAATTTTTTTGTGTGTTCTTAGAGGACAAAATGGGGTAAAATAGAATACTTTGGTACCTTTTTTTATCTCCTGAAATAATGGTCTTAAAAACTTGAACTGTAGGATACCAAGTATTTTTTGGCAAATGAGGTAAAAAATTGTACTTTGGTACTTTTACAATCTCCTAAAATAATGTTACTAAAACATTTGGAGTAAATGATCATCAAGCAAAAAAACATTCGAACAAAAGTACTTTTTAGAAATGTTCGATTGTAAATGGGTAAAATGGTGTACTTTATTACTTTTTTCGATCTAAAATAATGGTTATAAAAAATTGATATTTGGAATGTAAATTCTTGAGCGAAAAAAACGTTAAAAAAAGTATTGTTCAGAAATTTAATTCTAAGGGTGCAAAAAGGAGTAAAAAAGTACTTTGGTACTTTTTCTATCTTCTGAAAAATGGTTATAGAATTTTCAAATTTTTTAATGTAGGACCCTGTGGGAAAAAGTAGGTACTTTTTAGAAAATGAATTAAAAAAGTTTACTTTGTTGCTTTTACAAAAGTACTTTTTAAAAATTTTCGATTCTAAGAGGGTAAAATAGTGTATTTTGGTACTTTTTCGATCTCCTGAAATAATGGTTATAGAAACTTCAAATTTTAAACGTAGGACTCGCCAATAAAAAAATAAAAAAAAACAGTAATTTTTGGAAATTACGATTCTAAGAGGGTTAAAAAGAAAATTACTAAAAGCTTTAAAAGTAAAAAAAAAATGTGTAAACATTGGATAAACAGGGTTTTCTAGGATAAAAAAATGATCAATCATGGATTTCTATCCCTGAAAATTTCTTTAAAAACTGCAAACTTTTCTTTAAGAACCCCCTCTTAGATCAATAGACAAAGTATTTGAAATTTGAGAGGTTTTCTAATGGAAGATCTCAAAAGCTAAAGACTTTTCTCAAGAAAAAACCCCTTTTAATCTGAGTTTTTTTTTTGAAAGAAATTCATTCTCAAAAAAAATTTTTTTTGAAAATATGAAAAATTTTGAATTAAATAAAGCTAAGTTGGCAACACTGCCAAAACGTGAAAAAAATTAAAACAATAAAATATAAAAATCAAAAGTTAATTAGAAATAAGCGAATGTTTTTTGAGTTAATTTAAAATGAAATATAAACAGGAAATTATTTTTTTTTAAATAAAGATATCAATCTTATCGCAAAATGCAGAAACAATGTAAAATGAAAAAATTTGCGAAACTGATAACGAAAAAATAAATAGTTAAACAATTTCCCAATGCAATTTAAAATTTTCAAATAAAAAATAATTAAAAAAATAAATTCGAAATGTATGCAAAAAAAAATTCAAAACGCTTAAAAAGTAAATAAATTTAACAATTTTCAATTGCATATTGAAATTTTTTAAATATATGTATTCAAAAAAATTAAATTAGAAATTTGTGAAAATAAATTAAGAAAATTCCACCAAAAACTTAACAATTCTAAAATAAACTATTATTTAAACACAAAAAAAAAATATTTAACAAAATTAAATATGCAACTCCACAATTCTTAAATATAAATTTGGAAATGGTGTTTAATAAGCCCTAAAAATTTAATATCAAAATAATTATTGAATAATTCATCTTACCTGATAGGGGAAAGCATAACGTAAAGCAATTGCAGCAAATAACATTTCAATACAAATAAAGAAATTTTGATAACCAGCTGATACGGTACCAGCCGATGTAACTGTGCCAGCATTATCAACAATAGGTGAAATAACTTTAGCCTTTTCTAAAATAGCCAAACCAACACCTGTTTCAAAGAAAGTAAAAACAAATCAAATATAAACAAATCCTACAATTATTTCTTTAGCGTCATTTTTATATGACTCACCTTGCCAAAATGATAAGAAAATAACCGATTTGATGGTACAGAATTTTAAAACTGGTTCGAATGGTGTCAACAAATCACGAGTGGCAAAATAGAACAAATACAGACCATACAACGCTAATGAAACCGAAATATTATAAATGACGGTAATGTAAATGTAACCACCATCGGCACTAAGTTTTGGAAGAAAAAATATGAAATTATGAAAAAATATTGTTGAAATTAAATTAATACAAATACTTTACCTCCAATCACCATCATGATAATGTCCAAATACTTGCAAGAATATGATTATAAATGCAACCAAAGGTTTTACCAAACAAAATTGTAATGTGGCTTGTTTACAGAAACGCAAAAATCCTATTGTATATGTTTTACCCTTTAAACAACATGTGCCATAGAGGCAAGATGTCTTAATTGGTTTGCCACGAATTTCCGACATAATATTTCCTTCACCACCAAGATATTCATAGCACAGTGACAGGAAATTGTAAATGACAAAAGCTATTAAAAAGAAAAGAAATTGAAATTATATTAAAACATTTGAAGATTTTAAAAGAAAAAAACATTTCGTCTTTATCTCAATAGATATAAAAAGTACTATTTCACCCCAAATTTACCCCTTTTTTCCATAAAAATTTTAAATTTCAAAATACGAATGTGCTTCTCTTGAATGTTAATTTTGATGGAGTACTCTAGCACGTGTTGGATTCTTCAAAACTTTTGTCAAATTTTGAGATTCTAGGATTTTTTGTTCAGTAGCTATAAAAAAGTACCAATTTTCCCCTTTTACTCACTTTTCCTTTTGAATCGAAATTTAAAATAGAAAAACTTTTTTTAAGTTTTTATTTGTAAATGACCCAGATTTAAAATATCAATTTATTAAGACCATTATTTTAGGAAATCAAAAAAGTACCAAATTTTTTTCCCCCATTTTATCCATTAATTTTAATTTTTATCATTTTTTCAGAGTTTTTTGCAACGACTATAAATATCAGGAAATTATTTCAGGAAATCGAAAAAGTACTGAAGTACAGTTTTTAACCCACTTAACATCTAATATTTTTTTTTTCACTGGATATCCTACATTCCACATTTCAAGTTTCAAGAACCATTATTTCAGAAGATAAAAACAGTACCAAAGTACAATTTTTTACAGTTGGAAGATCTTTTTTAAAATGTCCTGTTTGTATGACCATGAACTTAGAAGATAGAAAAAGTACCAAAGTAGAATCAGAAATTTCAAAGTTTTTTTTTTAGAATATTTTGCACCGATGCACAGTGGGTTGAAACATATGTAAACTGGGGATTAATTCAGAAAAGCCCTTTATTATTAATATTTAATTTTTTTTACACTAACTATATATTATTTAGTAAAAAAAATGTTTTACAGAAAAAAAAAATTATAGAAAATATTTTTTTATTAAAAAAGAAGATATAACCTTTTTATTAAAATTGGCTCCTACCGCTCTAACTGCTCCAATAATGCCCCAAGAGATGTCAAATGTGTGACCGGCCCCAAATATATTTTTAATCCCAACATTTTCTTAGAATATACCTACCCTCTATCTTTAACCCTTAAGGTGGTCCCCATACAATTGTTTTTTATTTTTTTTAAATTAATTTTACGAAATCAGCTCCTACCGCTCCCAGGGTGCGTCTTAGAGTATTAATCAATAAGACCGACCCCCATTAATTTTAACCTCCCAACATTTTTTTGGAACATACTTATATCGTATCTCCACTTGATAATGGGGCTCCCATACAAAATGCCATTTTTAAAAAATATGCTCCAACAGCTCTAACTGCTCCAAGAGTGCCCCTAGAAATGCAAATGTGGGACCGACCCCCAATATTTTTTCCACCCCAACATTTTTTTAGAATATACCTACCCTCTATCTTTAACCCTTAAGGTGGTCCCCATACAATTTATTTGTATTTTTTTATGAAATTTGCTCCTACCGCTCCCATGGTGTATCTTAGAGTGGTTTCCACTAAGGCCGACCCCCATTAATTTCTACCCCCCCCCCCCCAACATTTTTTTGGAACATACTTATACCGTATCTCCACTCAATAATGGGGCTCCCATACAAAATGTCATTTAAATAAAATCTGCTCATACAACTCTAACTGCCCCAAGGGTGCCTCTAGAGATGTCGAATGTGTGACCGACCCCCAATATGTTTTTAACCCAAACATTTTCTTAGAATATACCTACCCTGTATATTTAACCCTTAAGGTGGTTCCCATATAATTTTTATTTTTTTAATGAAATCTGTTGCTGCCGCTCCATGCTAGCTCCTAGAGGGTAAAAGTGAGATCAACTATCATTATTTTCCCCCCCCCACTTTTTTTTCAACATACGCACCCCGTATCTCCTCTAACTAAGGGGGCTCCCATAATGCCCTCTTTCATGTGATTTTCAACTTTTTTTTAGCAACTGGAATTCTTTCACAAAAATTTTAATAAGTAAAAAAACGCGGTGCCTCTGCAAAAGTTTGGCGTGGAATATATAAGCTAAAATACTATATCAAAATATCACTTAATAAAATTTGCTGGATCGCAACAAGAAATTTGTTGAAACTCTGTGTATATATCGAAAATACCTCAAATATGGAGCACTTTTTTAAAAAATATTAAAAATATTTGCAAAACATTTATCTAAAAAACATTAACGCAATTATGTAGCCAAATACCTGAAGTTGATGGTTCCATTTTAATAAAATTACTTTTAGAACGCTTAATAAGAATTATCAGCACCCAAAATATCTCAATTTTCAGTTTTAGGCACGCACGAAAAATTTTGAAAAATTATTTGACTTTGACAGCTCACAGTCGATAGAGTAATTTACTCAAAACAAAAGTTTTTGGCAAATAGTGATGTAGAATTTAATTACCTTTCACCCAGTACCACACACGAATGTGTAGGATAAAGTTCAGCTTTTGAATTAATCCTCACTTTTGGTACATTTCAACCCTCTGTGCGATGGAGAATCCATCATTGCAAAAACCCATTTTTTATCAACATTAATTCAGGAAATCAAAAAAGTACCAAAGTACATTTTTTTACCCTCCTAGCATCGAAACTTTCTAAAAAGTACTTTTTCAGTATTTTTTTTTCGGTGGATGATCCTACATTCTACATTTCAAGTTTCTGTAACCATTATTTCAGAAGATAAAAAAGGACCAAAGTACAATTTTTTTAATTCTTTAAAGTACCCGGACTAAATAGAAAATGTACCAAAGTACACAAAGTACTACTCTTTCAGTTAATCTAGTGCAAAAATCATAATAAATTAATTTGTAAACTTTTATTGCGGAGGGATTGTTTCCCCAAACGACCTCAGCCAACCTCGTTGCCCACCCAAAAAACGGTAAATTCAACATAACCTAAAAATACAAAGTGCTTTAATTCAGCTGCTGGTTGACACATCGTCAGCTTATTATTGTTTTGCTCCATACGCCAACAACTCGGTTTCGAGAAAAACGTTTACCACAAATTTTCTCGAAAAGTAATCGATGGATTTTGTTTTAATGTTTACAATTTGTTACTACATATATTGTAAACAAAGCTTTCAGTTTTCAGACTTTTACATACAATAGATCAAAAGATTTTAAACTTTTGGATAAACATATCCAATTTTGCTTACACATTTGGGACTTTTGTGTGATATGGAGCAAATGAGTTCTCAACGCCAAACAAAATAACAATGAAACAAAAAGAGCTAGATCGACAAAACTGGGTATTTAGGACAGTTATATAGTCAGGTTGCATGGTATTAAAAATGGGGATGATCGATCAATGGACACGCCTACCTCCCACACAACCTAAATGGCAAATATGACATTACTTGAAATGTTTAGAAGTTACGGTATTAAAATTTGGTACGTAGAATAGTACCAACATAATTAATCTTCATTCCAAAAATATGCAAGATCCGTTAATTTTTAAATAATCTAGAGCCTTTTCTATAACGCAAATTTTCAAAAAACGTCAAAATGGTGTGTTTTTTCTTAGGAAATGCTGGATATTTCAAATTTGAAAAGAGGGTTTAAAAAAATATATATATTTAATTCCTAACTCATTTTTTTTTTAAATGGCGTATGGAGCACAACAATAAAAAGGCGACGACATGTGAACAGAATTGATCTCCAAATGGTATTTAAACCAGTCAAACACATTTAAAAAAAAAAAAAATCGCGGATTTTTTTTTTTTGTTCACTAAAAATTTTTTTCGCGGTTTTTTTTTTAATTTTTTACATTGTGGAGGGTATTAATACAATCGGAAAGGCCGAATTTAAATTTTTTACTTGTTTTTTTTACATTTTGTAGATTTTTTATTAATTTCTGTTAAACAAAACGAAATACCCTATAAAGTATTTATATTTTTGATCCATGATCGATTCTAAGACGTTGTATGAATGTCTGTCCGTCTGTAGATAACACGATGTAGTGCAAAATAAAACAGCTAGACTCCTAAAGTTTGGCACAAATATGTCTTATGATCATATGCATGTTAAGTTTGTAAATGTACAAAAACGGGACCGGGGAAAAAAGTTTCCACTTGAAGAACTAAACCAACCCCTGAAAATGGTAATTTTTTTAAATTTATTTGTATTTTTGTTACAAAAATCTTTTTTTGCTAGAAGAAGTTCTAAGTCCTGCATAAATGTCTTTTTTGTTCTTTTTGGTCCGCCCCCTTCTGTGGGCGTGGATACAAAAAAGTCTAAATAATGATAAAATTGTCTTATTAAAGCGTATAATGACAATAAATAAATTTGTTAACATTTTTAGCGAGGTCACCGATATTTTTCCTCAGAAATCCGACTTTCACCTTTATTGCTCCACTAATATGACATCTATAACTTTCGTTATAGCACGAAACCCAATTTATCATCCAATTAATATATTTTTTGAGTTATTTGGCTTTTAATTTAATAACTTACCCTCATAACAATCTCGTACCGTGAAAAAATATACATAAACATTATCGGAATTGAAAAATAATAAACTTATCCATGAATATGTTGCATATATGGGTACAATAAATAATATGCGTACAATCCAACGTTGTTCTTGGGGATTTGTATACCAACGTAAATGTTGATAAATCTGTAAACAATAAAAGAAAAACAAAACGAAAAAGAAAAAAATTATTGAAAAATCAATAATAAAAGACCCAAAACAAAAACCCACCTGTTGGCATGTGATAAACAAAGCTGCCCAAACAAAAATGCCAGCTAAACCTTGAGCGGTTTTTGTCTGTAAAAATATACCATCACCCACATGACTTAAAGGATCTATGGGTGCGGCAACGGCGGACATTTGTGGCATGAAATTTAGTTTAACTGACGTTGTAGCATTTACCAAAGCAGATTTTGCGTTGCTGGCTATAGCAGTAACATTTAACGTTGTATCAGTTAAATTGTTACTGATGTTCAATGTGCTCATACTTTTTTTTCGTGTGTTTCTTCAAGAAAAATTACTATAAATGAGGGGAAGAAACAAAAGAAAAACAAATAATATAGTCATTAAGTATATATTAATAATATATTAAATTGATATATACAATATAATGATTGGTATTAAGATTGATTTAAAAGCATTCAAGTTAATAAAGCTACGTCATATATAGATAATTACCAAAAAAAGTTAATAAAAAGTAAAAATCAATACTACACTCAATGTTGTTGTGTTAATAAACTTTTAACAATTCTTTTTTTTTCAATATTTTGCACAATGCGTTGTGTTTTTACTCGTTTAAAATAAATTTTAAAATTAAAAATAAATTATCTCACCCATACTCTAAACAATTCTACAAACAAATAAATTGAAAAACGTTCTACTAACTTTGATAAGACAAAGCTTTTTTAGTTAATAAAAATAAAAAAATAAAACAAAATATGAAAATATTTATTTATGTACATTATTTACATTTTGAAGTAGAGAGCAGCAGTCATTGTTGAGTTGAAAATGTGCCAACACTTACACCTTTTAGAAATTTCATAAAGAAAACTGGGTTGATATACTGCGTAAAAGTAACAAAAAAAATTCTTACAAGAGAAGTATAGCGAATATATATAGCATCGCATCTTGGATTTGTAAAAGATGTTAAAAAACAGGAAACAAATTAAATTTGGCTTACAAGGGAAGTCTCCCTATTGGTTTTATTTTGTAGAGCAAAAAAAATAAAGGGACAATTTTTCGTTTATCTCCTATATTATGCAAAGAAACCTAGTCATGTTACATACCAAATGAAAGGTCTTTGGAAAACCTATCTATCGTGTGCTAAGAACGTGTCCAAACGTGCGCAACTTTTCGTCATATTGAGTAAAATACCAAAATTTTAGGACATTTGTGTTCATAAGTCGAAAAATATTAACTTCTTTGACCCGTTGTTAGCACCACGAGATAGGTATATTTAATACCTTTAATCTGATACCACACATGCCTATATTATTTTTGTTTAAATAGGCGTAAATCGTAAAAAACTGAAAAAGGTAAATTTCCCCCATACAAATTGACCCCCCCTAAAAATGACTTTGGGCCGCTAAAAAAAAATACGTGTCGAATTAATTTTCGTTCTTAACATATCCAAATTTCATGAAGATCGGAGGGCGAAACCAGGGAGACTTCCCTTGTTAGATAAATCCATAGGTGGAGCAAATTTTTTTTTTTTTTAATTTTAAAATTGTCAGGGTCGGAATAGTTGCCTTTTGGGGTCAATAAAGCTAGAATAAAATTTCTTTACACCAAAATTATTTTTAACAAAAATTTTTCATCTGCCAATTTCGAAAAGAAATTTGTAAATATAGTTATGGAATACTTCCCTAACTATACCTTTGGCTTTTCATTTTTAATCAGAGACCAAATATAACAGTTATATGTGTCTTTTTGTTTTAAAAAAATCATTAAACGAATGTTGTCCAAACTAGGTATTTTATATATGAATGGACTTCTAGAGATGTCCCCTGTTAAAATTTGCAATAACTTTTATTTTTTGATTTTTATCATAAATTATAAAATAACAGTTATTAAAAACTTTTTGTTCAAACAATTTAAAATAACTTTTATTTTATACTTATTGGAGTAAATAACTATTATAACATTTATTTTTAAAAAAATCAATCAAATTTTATATCTTTAAATCAATGATTGAAGTATTTGCTATAAATATGATTCTTTTACGTGCGTTTATTTTAGTTTTACTTTAACAACTGAAGTTTTTCAAGGCTCAAAGTGTTTTTGATAACAGTTATAATCAGGGAAACCAAAAATATGCAGTATCATGTTTTTTCCTGCGCATTGTATTAATTAATGGGTAAGGTATTTATCCGTTTCAGAAGATTTTAAGAAATATGGCATCGATTTGTTAGAGAATATTTTTGCATATTTTAGCCTTAAAAGCATATTTTTGCATATTTTAGGTTTAAGAGCATATTTTAGCATAAGAGCATATTTTTAGAGAATTTTTTTCATTTTTAGAGCATTTTTTACAATTTTTAGAGTAAGGGTATTCATTTCAGAGAATGTAAAAGTGGAAAAATGAAAAATGTAAGATTCCACTCTTATTGATGTGAACGGGTACATAAAAAAATTGTGATACAAAGTTTCCAAAAATAATTAAATTATTCGATGAATGAACCAATTAACTTATAAATTACACTTTTTAGTAATTTTGACAGTTTTTTCTTGTTGTTTAATTCTTAATTTCTATTATTATAACCAAAATTATTTGTATGCATATTTTCTTCTAAGAAAAATTTCAAACACATGTTCAATAAGGGCTGCCGAGGTAGAAAAAACTTAAATAACAGTAGCAAATTTTGGTACTTTTTCTTTAACTAGTAATGAATGGCAACGCTTAAATAATTGGAAAAATTTAACTTTTTACTCTGATAATTTTACACTTGCATATAGGTTGTTTAAATTGCAACTTTTAAGTGGAAAATTTTTTCATGTGTTTGTTGTAATAAAAAGTTACATTTTTACAATTTTTCATTTTTACAACCAAAAAAAAGCTGAAATGAATACCCTTAGTATTTTTTAAATTTTTAGAGCATTTTTTTCAAAATTTCCCATAACTTATTTTTAAAATTTTTTAATTTTTGCGTGATTTTTTTATTTTTTAATTTTTTGCAGTTTTATTGAAATGTTTGTTTTGGTTTTGTTTTCTTGTCAGTTTTAAATGTCTGGTAACTCTGATATAAGAAAAAAATTACAACGGACAACATTTTCAAACTTTTTGAAAATTACGGGGTTCTGATGATTGATTCCCCTTTGGCCTGTTCTTGCTAAGATCTAAAGAAACTATGTTTTTTTTCAGATCTAAGTGTAGGGTATGTTCAGCACCTTTGCAGAAAATATTAAGGCAAATATTTTTGTGGAACATATTAACCCTATAACTCACCCACATAACGGTATTTTTTTGGGTTTACTCTCTAACAAATTGTAAAAAACACCGCAAAAGAGGAAAGAATTTTTTTAAGAGCATATTTTTATTGTTTTTAGAGCATATTTTCCATTTTTAAGGGCATTTTTTAAGCGCATAAAACGTGTTTTTTAAAGCATATTTCTGGTTTCCCTGGTTATAATAAATAAAAGTTTTTTATTTCTGTTATTTTGAACAGATATTTATATAAATCATTTCAAACTGTTACTTTTAATTTTTATTTACAAAAATATTTTTGAACAGTTTAATTTGATTTTTTTTCAATAAATCTCATAACTGTTATGGTCTCTGTTTTTAATAGTTATAGTTAGATGTTTTGCGAAAAATTACTTCCATTAGGTCATCATATTTAAAACATAATTTAATATTTTTTTATATTTTCCTAACATTCAAACGTGAGAATTATTAAATTATACACACATTAAATAAAACAAATGTCATCTTTAGTCAGTCACACATAAAATGGTTTAGTAGAGACATAAAGACTTAGCCAGCCTTACCAAAGAAAAAAAAATAAATTTAAAATCGACTTTAAATTCTTTTTTCCAGTTGGCAAAATAAAATCAGCCCTGACATACTGCTGAAATCGCTGACACCTTCATACAATTTTTTTAAATGTCGCCAATGACATGTCAGCAGTTGGTCAGCAGTGTCCACCATTATCGATGGAAACCAACAATTAGTTAAAAAGCTAGAATACAATTCAATAAAGCTAGAATAAAATTTCTTTTCACCAAAATTATTTTTAACAAAAATTTTTCATCTCCCGTGTAAAAAAATAATTATATCAAAACATATCTCCTTTGATAAAAACATATATGGATCATATCTAAATGGATATAATCAGATCTACTCCATATATATTCATATCTGCTTCAGATATGTTTTGATCCGTAAATTGAGTCTATCTGGCATATATGGCATATATGATCAGACGTTTTCAGATATGTTCATATATGTAAAATTGTCAGATAGACTCAAATTACGGATCAAAACATATCTGAAGCAGATATGAATATATATGCAGTAGATCTGATTACATCTATTTATATATAATCCATATATGTTTTTATCAAAGGAGATATGTTTTGATATAATTATTTTTTTACACGGGCTGCCAATTTCGAAAAGAAATTTGTAAATATAGTTATGGAATACTTCCCTAACTATACCTTTGGCTTTTCATTTTTAATAGTTATAGTTATATGTTTTGCGAAAAATCATTTCCATTAGGTCATCATATTTAAAACATAATTTAATATTTTTTTGTTTTATTTGCCTACATTTAAACGTGAGAATTATTAAATTATACACACATTAAATGAAACAAATGTCATCTTTAGTCAGTCACACATCAAATAGTTTAGTAGAGACATAAAGAAATAGTCAGCCTTACCAAAGAAAAATAAATTTAAAATCGACTTTAAATTCTATTTCCCAGTTGGCAAAATAAAATCCCCCTGGCATACTGCTGACTCTATGACATATGACATGTCAGCAGTTGGGGACATTTTGAAAAATTGTATGAAGATGTCAGCAATTTTATAAAGGGAGAGTCAGCAGTATGTCGGGGGTGATTTTTTTGCCGACTGGGTTCCATACAATTTGTTTTTGTTTTTTAAAATCGACTTCAAAAATTGTATGGAAAATTTGAAATTTAAAATAAAACTTTTTTAACCCAAGTAAAAATGTGACGGATAAGTACTGATCCGAAAAATTGATCGCTAAGATTAGATCAGTTTTAATCGGACGGATACAATTTCATCCGAAAAGTGGGTTTATCTAATTATATAAATCCATTTTTCGGATGACATTGTATCCGTCCGATTACAACTGATCCAATCTTAGCGATCCATTTTTCGGATCAGTACTGATCTTTCAAATTTCGGATCAGTTTTGATCTCAATCGGATCAGTACTGATCTTTAAAATCTTGGAGAAGATGTGATGTATATTAATATATCTAAACATTTTTACTCGGGAAAATAGACTTTTTGTTTTTCTGTGGTACGGGCCAGTGTTTTTGTTTTTTGTATGAAAGTCAAATATATTAAATAAAATTTATTGTGTTTAGTAGTAACCTAGAGAAAATGTGTAAAATGGAACATATTACATGTATAAACAAAAAAAAATATTAAACTAAAAAAAAGTTTACCTACATTTGGTCATGGTCACCTGTTTAGGGGTGATTTAGAGAGAAAGGTGAAGTTTTATGACATAGTAATTATATTACTACAAATGATATCTGATGTATAAAAAAATCAATAATAAAAAAATTAATTAAACAGGAAATACAAATTAAATAAAAACAACATATTTTATAATTTTTAGAAACAACTGTGCTAGTTTAAAAATATAATAAGCGGTAAACCGGCGAAAACGCTAATTCAGTGATAATAGCCCTTTTTATTTTAGCTTTTATTTTCGAAATATTTCAGATTAAAAATAAAAACACAATGTTCTGTATTTATTGTTTATTTATAATTTTAAAAAACTGTTGCAAAATTGGCATCATTTAATTTATTTCCTCGTTTTGGAAAAATGCGAAAAAATTCATGAGAAAAATGGACGAATCCTTTCGTACAATGTACGAAAACATTCGTAATACATCACGGGTGGTCGGAAACAGTTTTAACCTAAAAGTGCGAATACCATACTTTTTTTTAAATTTGTATTTAGGATGTCTAAGAATAATTTAGCAACAAAAACCAAAATCTTCGATCTAACACTTTTTGCAAAAATCGCGTTTAAATTGCAAAAAAAATAAATCTGCTTTCAAAATTTTTGTAGCATTTAGCGTTTTCGAGATATTCGCGTTTGCAGATTCAAAAAACCACTATTTAAGTACTTTCTGTTGTTCCACTGTAAAGTTTTCTAAAAACGGTGACAACAAACTTAATAGTAAATGGACCTCCTGAATTCGAATCAGCCATCAAAACTTTTCTGGCAGTATCCATTTTTCAGATATTCGCGTTTAAATACCACAAAAACGCGAATTTTGGGGTTTTTAAGAAGGAACTGCAACGTTGTTGTCAGTACCCAGAAAAACTTGGTAATGGGTACCCCTTCCTGCCTCGCTTACGTGGTAATGGCTTTGAATACCACTAATTACCATTAGAATTACATTACGTCAAAAAAGGCCAAATGTGGTTACCTCCAATGACATCACCGTGTTAAAGTAATTAGCATTGAAATTGGGAAGTAACTAGTTACTCATATTTTTGCTAACCCCTTAAGTTAATTACTTGGTAAGCGAAGTTTTTGCTGGGTAGCCACAAAATGGGACATGATTTTACATAAAATTGACCTGGAGATTCTAAATCCGCAGCCCAAATTTCTCTATAGCTTTTCGTTTTCGAGATATTCGCGATTGAAATTTTAAAAATTATATTTACAGTGGGTAAAAAAACTAGTCGGACACTCATAACCTCAATTTCTTTCATTAAATTTGGTGGTTAAAATTCATCAAATTCCAAAATGTGTTGGTACCATTTTAAAGATGGGTTTTCACACTTTAAGAATCTGTTGTTCTTGAATCAAAATGATAGCTAAGTTTTTTGCAAATAAGCGAAAACTAAAATAACTTGTAAAATCACCTCAAAAAAGAACTCGGACACTCATTAAATGCTTCCAGATTCCGCTAATCTATATAAATAAAAATCAATTGTCGTTCGTTGGTAACCACATCAGTTGAGAACGGCTGGACCGATTTGGACAATTTTTTTTTTTGAAATGTTCGTTATGGTCCAACTTAGGTTTTTACGTAAAGAAAATTTAACCACCCCCACTTTTACGCCCACTTTTTTCGATTTATCTAAAATCAGAAAACGGCTGCACCGATTTGGGCAATTTTTTATTAAAATGATCGTTGTAATCCAATTTAAGTTTTAACTAAAAGAAAAATCGACCACGCCCACTTTTACGCCCACTTTTTTCAATTTATGTAAAATCTGAGAAGGGCTGGACCGATTAGACTATTTTTTTAATGAATATTCATCATATTCCAACTTTGGTTTTTACGAAAAAAGAAATTGAACACTCCACTAATTTTTGTTGAAAATGTTCCTCACAATTTAACTAAGGTTTTTACGGATAGTAAAATTAACCACGCCGACTTTTTTCTATGTATGGAAGGAACTATAAGGGCCAGACCGATTTTTAAGGAAAAAAATTGTCCACGCCTACCTTTACGCTCACTTTTCCCGATATATATATTTTAAATCATGGAATGGCTAGATCAATTTGACTAATTTTGTTTTTAATGTTCGTTATAGTCCAACTAAGGTTTTTCAGAAAGAACAATTTTCCATTTCTACGCCCACTTTTGAATGGATGGACCGAGTTGGTTAAATTCAAATAACGTGTTTACGGTAAGAAAAGTTGTCCACCCACTCTTTTTTTCGATATATTTAAAATTTTCTCTATAGAAAAATAAAATGTAGAATAATAAAATATTAATAAAAATCAAATG
This sequence comes from Pegoplata infirma, assembly GCA_963921195.1. Lineage (NCBI taxonomy): Eukaryota > Metazoa > Arthropoda > Insecta > Diptera > Anthomyiidae > Pegoplata > Pegoplata infirma. The sequence goes on from OY992539.1 coordinate 33,161,939, forward strand.
TTCGTTGGTAATCGCATCATTTGAGAACTGACCGATTTGGATAATATGTTTTTTAAATGTTCGTCTTTGGATTTTTTTTGAAAAAAATATTAATCACTCCCACTTTTATGCCCCTTTTCCGTATATATAAAATCGGAGAACGGCTGGATCGATTTGACTACTTTTTTTTTTAAATGTTCGTCATAGGTTTAAACGGCAATACAAATTTTTCACGCCCGCTTTTATTTCGATATATCTATAAAAGAAGAACGGCAAGATAGTAGTATTTGTTGATGTTCGTGATAGTAAAACTAAGATTTTTACGAAAAGAAAAATTGTCCACTCCCACTTTTTTCAATACATCTAAAATCGGAGAACGACTACCTTGATTTGGTAAATTGTTTCCTTAATGATCATTATAGTCCAAGTAAGGCTTTTACGGAAATAATTATTGTCCTCCCCCACTTCAAAGCCCACATTTTTCAATATCCTTAAAACTTGCAACACTTGAGTACGCCTGGACCTATTTGGCTAATTTTTAGTTTTAAGTGTTCGTATTAGTCCATATAATTGTTCGGAAAGAAAAACTGTCCTCGCCCACTTTTTTCAATGTATCTAAAATTAATAAAAAATATATTTCTTAGGGCGGATTACTTAATGAAAAGTTAGCTGCTAACGCCGATTTAATAGAGCCTTATGTCAAAATGTGTATGAAAAAGTTAAATTTAACGAATAGTTATTTTATAACGGTGCATTGAGTAATACAGTATTTAAAGATTCCGCTTTAACAAATGATTTAAACCTTTGGGTATTGTTAACATATGTACAAGTTTAACTTACCACACAAATTTTAACGCCATCTTTTGTCTAAATATGTCGACTATTAATGACCGGACCGATTTTTTATGTTAATTATAGTTCTAATTAGCTATTTAAGAAAATTGAAAAGAAATAGAGAAAAGTGCCCCTGAAAAATGGAAAATTCGGGAAAACTTTATTAAAAGTGTCCCGAAAAATGGAAAAATTCTGGAAAAAAAAATTGTTTTTGAACTCAACAAGTGCTCACGATAACAACGAAGGATTCGTAAAGTCGAAAACATGGTATTTTTTTAGTTCCTAAAATATAATTTGAATATGATTATCTGCCTAATCGGTTTTTTAATACCACGACCACAAATTTTTCTAAGCCAAGAAATTCATTACATTTTTTGCCGGACTATATATTTGAAGTGAGACGAAATATAACACTGATCTTATATTTGGGCCAGCAACGCGGACCGGGCCAGCTAGTTCTAAATAAAATTAAAATGGAAAATGACTTAATTCTATCCTGGTGTTACTAATTGTTAACCTCCATGTCAGTTAAGCCAACATTCTTATATAATTTAAGCGGATTCACCTGAAATGTCCTAAAATAAAAGTTTTTCTAGTAAGATGGCCGATATTTTTTAACAAGACTACAAAAAACGTCAAGTGCAATTCGAGCTTTGATGTACTAAATCCCAGCAAAAATTGGAATTACTAGTAATGGGTTTTGTAATCCGAAACAGATGTTAATAAGTAGTTACTTATTGAATGAAACACTAATTACTTTAACAAGGGCGTGAGACAAAAATAAGTAGTGAAGAGTATGGAGATAAATAAGTAGTTACTGACTCGGATTACTAATAAGGAGTAAAAACCCATTACCAATAAGAAGTAAAATAATTAGTTAATTAAAACTTTTAAAATTTAACTTGTTTTTACTAAAACTTCAAAATTGCGCAATTTTTATTACGTTTTTAAGTACTTTTTAAGTTAATTGAATTGTAAAGGTTAAAAACTGCAAGTGCAAGGAGATATTATTACTTAGAGGTGCTTTTATAACATATTACGGAGAAGTAGTTACTTTTGGGCTTAAAATAATGTTAATGGTAATGGGTACTCATTATAAATAATGTACTTGGTAATGATTACTTTTCACAACTCATTACCATGTTTTTGCTGGGATACTACACCAAGCTAAGCCATTTGTGACGTTATATACCAATTTAGATACGCGAAATCAGTCAAAAACGAAGCAAAAACAATAAAAAATATAGTATGCAGAAAGAAAAATGCACTAAAATTGCATCAAAAACTAAAAAACCATGGGAGGAAAGGTGACTAATGGTAAGAGTAGAACTCAAATATTCTTTAATGACGTAGTTTTTATGCAGGGGTTACGTTACCAGACCTCTGTGGGTGGTAAGTTGGTGTAACAATAAAAAAATAAAATCCAAAGCATTCAGAACCACTGATATTTCATACTGGCCTATCTGTTTTGTTACTTATAAAGGTAAGTTCGCAGGTTTTCGGCCTAATCAATGATCTGACATGCGAAGAAAGGATTATCATGTGCATAAAGCCTAAATTCTGTATGCAGTGTTAGCAAGGTAATTATTTATATATTAGAATCCCTTCACAGTAACATTTATACCTCTCAGATGGCAACTCTTCAATTACAAATGTATCCAGGAATAATATATGACATCTTACCTATTCATTGGACTATTTTACGTCGAATATTTCACGGCTTATTGCGCATTTTTTTTGCGTTTTTCTTTCTGCATACTATATTTTGTATTATTTTCGCTTTGTTTTTGACTGATTTCGCGTATCTAAATTGGTATATGATGACACAAATGGCTTAGCTTTGTGTAGTATTTAGTACGTCAAAGCTCGAATTGCACTTCCTGTCAAAAAATATCGGACATCTTACTAGAAAAACGCTTATTTTAAGAGATTTCAGCTGAATTCGCTTAAATTATATAAAAATTTTGGCTTAACTAACATGGAGGTTAACAATTAGTAACACCAGAATAGAATTAAGTCATTCACCATTTTAATTTTATTTAGAACTAGCTGGCCCGGTCCGCGTTGCTGGCCCAAATATAAGATCAGTGTTATATTTCGTCTCACTTCAAATATATAGTCCGGCAAAAAATGTAATGAATTTCTTGGCTTAGAAAAATTTGTGGTCGTGGTATTAAAAAACCGATTAGGCAGATAATCATATTCAAATTATATTTTAGGAACTAAAAAAATACCATGTTTTCGACTTTACGAATCCTTCGTTGTTATCGTGAGCACTTGTTGAGTTCAAAAACAATTTTTTTTTCCAGAATTTTTCCATTTTTCGGGACACTTTTAATAAAGTTTTCCCGAATTTTCCATTTTTCAGGGGCACTTTTCTCTATTTCTTTTCAATTTTCTTAAATAGCTAATTAGAACTATAATTAACATAAAAAATCGGTCCGGTCATTAATAGTCGACATATTTAGACAAAAGATGGCGTTAAAATTTGTGTGGTAAGTTAAACTTGTACATATGTTAACAATACCCAAAGGTTTAAATCATTTGTTAAAGCGGAATCTTTAAATACTGTATTACTCAATGCACCGTTATAAAATAACTATTCGTTAAATTTAACTTTTTCATACACATTTTGACATAAGGCTCTATTAAATCGGCGTTAGCAGCTAACTTTTCATTAAGTAATCCGCCCTAAGAAATATATTTTTTATTAATTTTAGATACATTGAAAAAAGTGGGCGAGGACAGTTTTTCTTTCCGAACAATTATATGGACTAATACGAACACTTAAAACTAAAAATTAGCCAAATAGGTCCAGGCGTACTCAAGTGTTGCAAGTTTTAAGGATATTGAAAAATGTGGGCTTTGAAGTGGGGGAGGACAATAATTATTTCCGTAAAAGCCTTACTTGGACTATAATGATCATTAAGGAAACAATTTACCAAATCAAGGTAGTCGTTCTCCGATTTTAGATGTATTGAAAAAAGTGGGAGTGGACAATTTTTCTTTTCGTAAAAATCTTAGTTTTACTATCACGAACATAGATAGAATTGATGACTGGAGAGTTTTGGAAGAGCATTCTTTCTCAGATCATCGCTACATTGAGTTTTTACTCAGGGAGCGTGCCCCGGTTGAGACAGTCTCTAGAAATCTGAGGAGAACAAACTGGGTGAAATATAGGGAGACTTTTTCTTTGCTTTTGGATGAAGTACCCTTATCTAAACCACATAGTTTGGCGCAAATTGACTGTCTGGTTGACCATATAACAAATGTTTGTAATAGGTGCCTGGATGCGTCTTGCCCTTCTGCAAAGCCTAGAGGGAAAAAAAAGCCACCTTGGTGGTCAAATGAGTTGCAGACGAGCAGAGATTCCTGCAGAAAGCTCTTTAATAAGGCTAAATTTTCAAGAGCGGACGAGGACTGGTCTGCATACAGGCTGCAACTTAAGAGTTATAAAAAGATGATCAGAAATGCAAAATGTGATTCTTGGAAAAACTTCTGTGGAAACATAGAAGACGTTTCTGAGGCATCCAGGCTGCGCAAGGTTCTGGCTTCTTCTCCTTGCACCCTGGGATACCTGAAAGATCCTAATGGGGTGTGGTCTTCCTCCAGTGGAGAGTCGCTGGATCTCCTTTTAAACACGCATTTTCCGGGCAATTCCATGACGCCGTTTCAAGCTTTGGAACGTTCTGACGCCCAAGCATCTGAAATTGCTTCGGAAATAATAAATATGCCAACATTAATCTGGGCGATAAAAAGCTTCAGGCCCTATAAATCCCCGGGACCTGATGGTATAATCCCGGCTGAGTTGCAGCAAGTGTCGGACTATATAGCCCCGTTGCTGTATAATCTATACACAGCATGCATCAACTGGTCGTACATTCCTTTAAAATGGAGGGATACCAGAGTCGTATTTATCCCGAAGGCTGGGAAAAGTTCCCACACAGCTCCGAAGGATTTCAGACCAATTAGTCTGTCTTCTTTTTTGTTAAAGACAATGGAACGAATGATAGACTCATATTTGCGTAGAGTGATTGACCCGAGGTTGCTTTCGACAAAGCAACATGCATACAGCAAGGGACGATCAACGGAAACAGCTCTTCATGAGCTCGTTGGTACCATCGAGAGATCGCTTTCGGTAAAGGAGTACACTATGGTGGCCTTTCTTGATATTGAGGGGGCTTTTAATAATGTCATCCCAGAATCGATAATATTGGCATTGTCTGGTCTGGGAGTAAAGCGTGAAATCGTTTTAATGGTGGAAAGCCTACTTGCCAGTAGACGTATAACGTCTGAATTGGGAGCGTCCGTCATATCTCGATTTGTCAATAGGGGCACACCACAAGGAGGTGTTCTTTCGCCGCTTCTTTGGAACCTGGCACTGAATTCAATGCTACTATCTCTAGAAGCACGTGGTTGTCATGTTGTCGCATATGCTGACGATGTCGCGATAGCGGTAAAGGGGAAGCATCTGCCAACATTGCGGGACATTCTTCAGGGTTCTCTGAAAGATCTGTCTAAATGGGCAAGAGACTGTGGTCTAGGAGTTAATCCTAGTAAAACAGAGCTTGTTTTATTTACAAGGAAAAATAAGATTCCTGCTTTTGATCCTATTTCTCTGGACGGTACTGAAATCACCTTCTCAGATGGAGCCAAGTATCTTGGAGTATTTCTAGATAGGAAGCTGAATTTCAGGCGTAATATTGAGGAACGGGTGAGAAAAGCAACGATTGCTTTGTATTCCTGTAAAAGGGCCATTGGAAAACGATGGGGTTTTAGCCCTCAAGTCGTTCATTGGATCTATACAGCAGTGGTGCGTCCAATTTTGCTGTATGGAATCATTGTCTGGTGGCCTGCTTTAGAAACAAAAGCGAACTGTGTCTTTATCACGAAGGTACAGAGAATGGCGTCAATGTGCATCACTGGTGCTCTTCGTACTACACCTACGGCTGCATTAGAAATCCTCCTTCACCTGATACCCTTGGACATATTGGGTAGGCAGTATGCAGCTGCGTCGGCAATTCGACTTAATAGCACGCTGCAATGGAGGAGCAGCGATTGTGGCCATAGCGCGATCTTGAAAAAGATAACAATACCACAAAATGTGGATTGTGCTCCCTCTTTGAGCCTCTTTGAGCGCCACTTTACCACTATGATACCATCCAGGGAGTCTTGGATGGGGGATACTCCGGGAAGTGGAGCTACCATAAATTTTTACACAGATGGATCGAGGCTGCACGAACAAGTGGGCTTTGGGGTCTATTCGGAAGAGCTTGGATTGAGCCTGGCTCGTAGATTGCCAGATCATTGCAGTGTCTACCAGGCAGAGATGCTGGCAATAAAGGAAGTGGCTGACTGGTTGAGCTGCAATGTCTTGTCTACAACCGCAGTCAACATCTATACTGACAGTCAAGCCGCGGTCAAGTCCCTGGATTCAATGTTTCTGAAAACAAGATCTGCCCTTAACTGCCGCACGTCTTTAAATGAGATGGCCAAGCAGTTTAACATACGACTCATATGGGTCCCAGGGCACAGAGACATTCCAGGGAATTGCAAAGCCGATGAGCTTGCAAGACTAGGAACTACCTTACAGGTTCCAACAGAATTGGAATGTGTTGGTATGCCTCTAGAAACTTGCAAGCAAAACCTACGGCTTTGTTCTGCGACGGAAACTAATCAAAGATGGGCAAATGGATGGACGTGTGAGACAACACGACTGATTTGGCCTTCTCTTAATCAGGGGCGCACAAGTGAGCTGATATCGCTTCCAAGAGGAGAGATTTCAACGGTGGTTTCTATAATTACCGGACACTGTCTTATAGGGAAGCACGCAGAGCGGTTAAATGTGCCGTCGAATGACTTTTGCCGAAGTTGCATGGATGAAGAGGAGTTGGAAACTATCGAACACTTTATTTGCCATTGCCCGGCACTTTCTGGTCAGCGACTTGCTTCACTGGGATCTAGGGAGCTGTACGATCTTTCAGATTTGTCGGATGTCAAAATTCAACATCTAAGGAGTTTCATAAGAAGCTCAAACTGGTTTAACGACAGGGACTAGTAGGGAAACCTATTACGATCCCGTGGTATCACAATGGACCTCAGAGTCTACGTGTGTTGACGTAAAGCGTCAGCAGCCACTTACAACCTAACCTAACCTATCACGAACATCAACAAATACTACTATCTTGCCGTTCTTCTTTTATAGATATATCGAAATAAAAGCGGGCGTGAAAAATTTGTATTGCCGTTTAAACCTATGACGAACATTTAAAAAAAAAAGTAGTCAAATCGATCCAGCCGTTCTCCGATTTTATATATACGGAAAAGGGGCATAAAAGTGGGAGTGATTAATATTTTTTTCAAAAAAAATCCAAAGACGAACATTTAAAAAACATATTATCCAAATCGGTCAGTTCTCAAATGATGCGATTACCAACGAACATTTGATTTTTATTAATATTTTATTATTCTACATTTTATTTTTCTATAGAGAAAATTTTAAATATATCGAAAAAAAGAGTGGGTGGACAACTTTTCTTACCGTAAACACGTTATTTGAATTTAACCAACTCGGTCCATCCATTCAAAAGTGGGCGTAGAAATGGAAAATTGTTCTTTCTGAAAAACCTTAGTTGGACTATAACGAACATTAAAAACAAAATTAGTCAAATTGATCTAGCCATTCCATGATTTAAAATATATATATCGGGAAAAGTGAGCGTAAAGGTAGGCGTGGACAATTTTTTTCCTTAAAAATCGGTCTGGCCCTTATAGTTCCTTCCATACATAGAAAAAAGTCGGCGTGGTTAATTTTACTATCCGTAAAAACCTTAGTTAAATTGTGAGGAACATTTTCAACAAAAATTAGTGGAGTGTTCAATTTCTTTTTTCGTAAAAACCAAAGTTGGAATATGATGAATATTCATTAAAAAAATAGTCTAATCGGTCCAGCCCTTCTCAGATTTTACATAAATTGAAAAAAGTGGGCGTAAAAGTGGGCGTGGTCGATTTTTCTTTTAGTTAAAACTTAAATTGGATTACAACGATCATTTTAATAAAAAATTGCCCAAATCGGTGCAGCCGTTTTCTGATTTTAGATAAATCGAAAAAAGTGGGCGTAAAAGTGGGGGTGGTTAAATTTTCTTTACGTAAAAACCTAAGTTGGACCATAACGAACATTTCAAAAAAAAAATTGTCCAAATCGGTCCAGCCGTTCTCAACTGATGTGGTTACCAACGAACGACAATTGATTTTTATTTATATAGATTAAGCGGAATCTGGAAGCATTTAATGAGTGTCCGAGTTCTTTTTTGAGTTGATCTTACAAGTTATTTTAGTTTTCGCTGATTTGCAAAAAACTTAGCTATCATTTTGATTCAAGAACAACTGATTCTTTAAAATGGTACCAACACATTTTGGAATTTGATGAATTTTAACCACCAAATTTAATGAAAGAAATTGAGGTTATGAGTAGGCTGACCAAACGTACTGATTTGATCAGTACATGTACTGATTTTTGATCACGTGTACTGATCAAAAGACGTTGTACTGATTTGTACTGATTTTTTGAAATATGTACTGATTGTACTGATTTTTGAACATTTCAACATAAAAAAAATTTTTGTTGGAAATTTTATACAAAAACTTGAATTTCCATAAAATAAGTCATCGGAGTAGTTTTTTATAACTTAAGTATGACAAAGAGATAATTTGAGTTAAATCAATTCTAAAAAGTTTACAGTTCGTTAATCAAGAGGTTTATTAACGCAAAAATGTATCTGAGCATGAGGTTATTTTGATCCTATAAATATGAAAAGGTTTATATGAAACGGTGCCCATAATCTTTGAGGTTTTCTAAACGAAAAGTTTACGGATGATGGATTTTTTATGTTTTTAGAAAAATAATGTAATTGCATCAATTCAAATAATTCTGAGATGGTCGATGAGGTAATGTCTTTAGAATTTATTGGACAAATCACTCAGAACATCAGCCGCTTTTTAAAAAATATATGCTTTTTATCTGTGAAGTTTTATAAAAGTCAGAGTTATCAAAACTTATGGAAAAAAGTCCTCAGAATTTGAGGGATTTTCTTAAACTTAAAACCTGTGGGTTTTTGTTATAATTTCTGCACTGAAACGATCAAAATTCAAACTAAGTTGTTTGAAGTTAGTTAAATTTTGTGCATAATAACGACAACAGTTTAAGGAAGTTGTTTTTAAACCTTTGTTTTAAAACAGCTCTTTTCAAACAGTTGTTTTTTAGTTTAACCGCATTTTTTGAGTGTTGAACAAATTATAAATGTTTTGCCATAGAAGAGAGTTTTTAGAGAGGTATTTCACGAAAATATAAACGTAAAAGCTTGTGCGTACTGATTTGAGTTCAGAAAAAAATGGTCACCCTAGTTATGAGTGTCCGCCTACTTTTTTTACCCACTGTATAAGCGTTTTTGTGGCTCCACTGTTAGGCATTATTGCGTTGGTGTCGAAAACTAAGGGGTGGATTTTATATAATATGGACCTATGAATCCAAATCTGCCATCTAAAATGCTATAGCTTGTTTCCTTTTCGTGTTATTCGCGTTTTTAAATGTGCCCACTTCCGTACCACATAAAATACATTCAAAATTATTTTTTTTTTTTTTTTTGACCGTATGTTATTTTGGTCATATGTGCTTTTTTTTATATCTCTCATAGTTTTCGAGAAAATTCGAATATAATAATTTTTTGCACTCAACCGCGATTTTTGCAAAAAGTGCTCGATCGAAGATTTTGGTTTTTGTTGCTAAGTTATTCTTAGACATCCCAATACATATTCAAAAAACAATATAGTATTCGCACTTTTAGGCTAAAACTGTTTCCCAGTATTTTAAATTTTACATATGTAAGTATTTTATGTATGATACAAACAAATTTTATAAATTTAATTCAGAATTTCGTAAAATACACGAAATTCATTTGTATTTAAAATCAATATTTTTTTGTAAAAAGTGGAAATTGAATTTTTCAAAAATTGAAATTTGAAATTTGTCAAAAAACTTTCAGAAATTGTGTGTTTTTTAAAAAATATTTTAAAAATAATCTTAAAATTATTTCCACTCACTATTTCATCCCAGCAAAAATTGGCATTACTAGTAATGGGTTTTGTAATCCGAAACAGATGGTAATAAGTAGTTACTTATTGAATGAAACACTAATTATTTTAACAAGGGCGTGAGACAAAAATAAGTAGTGAAGAGTATGGAGATAAATAAGTAGTTACTTCCTCGGATTACAAATAAGGAGTAAAAACCCATTACCAATAAGAAGTAAAATAATTAGTTAATTAAAACTTTTAAAATTTAACTTGTTTTTACTAAAACTTAAAAATTCCGTAATTTTTATTAAGTTTTTAAGTTATTTTTAAGTTAATTGAATTGCAAAGGTTAAAAACTGCAAGTGCAAGAAGATATTATTACTTAGAGGTGCTTTCATAACATATTACTGAGAAGTAGTTACTTTTGGGCTTAAAATAATGTTAATGGTAATGGGTACTCATTATAAATAATGTACTTGGTAATGATTACTTTTCACAACTCATTACCATGTTTTTGCTGGGATAGATCTTGAGGCAAGCATTCATTTAAACTTAATTGGAACCATTAAATTATCTTAAGGGTCGAACCAGAATCAAATGCGTAGCGCAAGACGTAAAAAAAAACAAAAACAAACACATCAAATTTGAAATTTTTACGTCCGTTTGATTTAGGTAACTCACATTTAAGGGGCATGTCACAGACTCAATTCCGTTCGGATTTGAAAAAAGTGGTTTACTCGTAAAACACAAAACAAAAATTATTTTTTTCGGAATGAAATCACTTTCAAAAACCAAAGTGGAATTGAATTGCATAAAAGTGGTTTTATTCCGAAAAATTATATTCTCTTTTCGTTTTACGAGTAAACCACTTTTTTCAAATCCGAACGGAATTTAGTCTGTGACATGCCCCTAAATATTAGAAAACAAAAATTATTGGGCGTTACACCTTACGCGACGTAATTTGATTCAGGTTGGACGCTTAAATACATTTTTAAATGTTGGCATGCCCAATATGAATATCAAAAAATTTCTGCAATCGGTCGAATGATTTTCGAGATTTAGCAATTTAAAATTTGTCAAAAAATTTTCAAAAATTGTGTTTTTTCCTACGTTTAAGAAATTAAAAAAAAAAATCAAAATTTTTTCCACTGACTATTTAATAGAGCTTGAGACAAACATTCACTTTAACTAAATTTGAGCCATATCATTTTATTAATAGCGTTTCATTTAAACTTAATATGAGCCAAATCCGACAATTTTAAACCGTGCCGCCGTTCGATCAGTTTTGGTTTTTTAAAAAATTTTAACCAACAACTCTAAACTTTGATCGAAGGGCGCCACGGTTTAAAATTGTCGGATTTGGCTCAAATTAAGTTTAAATAAAAAACTGTCTCAAGTTCTATGAATGGGTCAAGGCAAAGAAGTTTTGAGATTTTTTTTTTTAATTTCTTGAACGTAGAAAAACCCGCTTTTTACTTTTATTTTCTGTTTGATTTGAAAGGGGTCCAAAAATCTTTTTAAAAACTTGATGATTTTTAGTTTTTCCATGAAAAACCTTAACTTTTAAAGACATTCTAATAATATTGAACGTTTTAATTGCACTCAGAAAATTATAACATTTACTAAAATGGGATGAAACCAAAATCAAATGAAAGTTTACATAAAAATTGGTGACTTTAAAGCATTTAAAGTTTTTGTGTACTAAACATGTCCTACTTCAGGGGCCCCTGGTTGTGCTCATATTGGACATGTGGGGTCCAGCGTCCAAACTTAGTGTGCAATTACAATTCTGGCGTTGGCTTTGAATTTTGCTTGTTTCAATACATTTTGTGTGTACAGCGAAATTCAAAGCCAACGCTGGCGTTTTTTGCTGTATATTCCAAACGTATGGGAACAAGCAAAATTCAAAGCCAACGCCAGAATTGTAATTGCACACTTAAGCTCAAAATTACATTAGCTATAACCGGCATGAATTTCGCTGTAGTCGGTTCAGTCGGTTACTTACTTACTGAATAGCAAGGTTGCCAACTCTTAACCATAAAAAATAGCTAGAAATCGCTAAACTACACTCAAAAAAAACGTCGAACGTTTCTATAGAGACTCTTAACTACATCTAACAGGATTTAAAATCTGAGTATTATCATAATTTAATAAATGTGATGTCACTGTCACGGCACTTCCCTCGTCTGCAAGAATGTTTTAACAAATCTGATGTCAATGTCACAGCATTTTCCTCATCATTGGAAAAAAAATAATCAAAATGCTTTAAGAAAAAAAATTTTAAGTTCCGAAAAAAATTTTGAAAATTGGGTACCAAATCATTTACAAAAACTTTTACTGTAGAATTATTTTCTTGATCTCCGGCTTTTGAGTGTGGTAATTGGCAAAATTGTCAAACGTCCATAAAATTTAATAAACGTCAAATAATTTGGAAATTTGAGCATTTTAAGCATTTTTTTTGTTAATTTGCCCAAATCAAACCTTGAGTAAATGAAATTGGTGACATCTTCATACAGTTTTTTTAAATATCTCCAATGACATATCAGCAGTTGGTCAGCAGTGCCCACCAGTATCGGTGGCCTTCAATAATTCGTTTAAACAACCGCTAAACAACTGGTGAATTGTCCTTGGGGACATTTGGAAAAATTGTATGTCAACAATTTTATAAAGGAAGCGACTGTAAATGAATTTACAAAAGCTCAAATAAAACAAGTAATTCGGCTGTGTTCGGTAGTGGTAATTGGGGGGGGGGGCAAATTTCCACTCGAATATGTGTTTAAAATTCATTGTTATGCTTTTTGCACTAAAAAAATGCAAGTTTATCATAATTAAAAAAATTATTCGACGCCCATAAAAGAGGGGCGAACTAAAAAACGACATTTTATAATTCTCAGGGTCCAAATGCAGGACTTTGAATTTTTGTAACATAAAAATGTTGCATTTGTTAAACAAAAACACAAAAAATTATAAAAAAAAAATTATATTTTTCAGAGGTTGGTTTAGTTCTTTAAGGGGAACTTTTTCCCCCTGGTCCGATTTTGCTCATTCACGAACTTAGCCTGCCTAGGAACATAAGACATATTCGTGCCCAATGTCGGGAGTCTAGCTCTTTTATTTTGGACTGCATCGTGTTAACTACAGACGGAAGGACGGACATCGCCATAATGTCTTAGAATAGATCACTGATCATAAATATATATACACTATGGGGTCCTAGAACGATATTTTGAGCGTTACACACGGAATGACAAAGTGAGTACACCCCCCATACTGTAGTTGGAGGGTATACAAACAACGATATGGAAACTGCAACAATTTTATGTGGAAATTCAAAACGCGGCAGCAAACACATTCATACAAAGTTAAAAAAATAATAAAAACTCTAAAAATATACAAAAATAAATATATTTATACCTTTAAAAATTGCTAGGCCGAAAAAATATGGCTAATTTTGCGGCTAGATGGAATCTAGCTATTTTTTTATAGCTAGATAAAAAAAAAAAACCTTGCTGAATAGCCAAATTATTAAAAATAAACTACTGTGCATTGTTGCGTATGATTGTTATTTAAAGGCAATTCCAAAATTAAGCATACGCCACATATACAGTTTTCAAGCAATTATTATTATTTCGCAAACTTCAAATGCGTGTAAAAAAAATTTAGCGCTAAACTAACAAAAGCCTTGGGGATTTTATTACAGAACATGTCAACTTTCATTTGCTTTTGGTTTCATCCCATTCCGATCTTGGTTGTTGCACTGTGTAATTTATCAAATTCAGAATAATTTGGTGTAAATCAACATTGAACTTTTAAGAAACCAAAATATGAGAAGATCACTCCCTTAAAACACATTATTATAAACCACTCATATTACTCGCTGTTTTAAAAATAACTAACTTAATGATTTATTACCCATGTTACAATATATCTGCAAAAAGTGTCATTTCTTTAAGGAAACCGCAATATTTCCTGGTGGGACATTATTTACTCAAACAGATAATTTTTTTTATAATGTATCATTAAACTATTTTATAAAAAAACAAGTTCATTAAACTATAAGTAACAAATTATAAAAAATAATAGTTGAATACAACAAGATTTGACTTTTGGTAAATAAGATGATGTCGATGATGACGATGATGATAAACAACAAGCTTGATTGTGGTTTTAAATGTGAGAAAATAGAGACTGAAACTAGAAAACCACGAAATGGCAGAAATACCAATAATATGTTATAAAAAAAATTAACAGAATAATAAAAGAAATGTGTATTTAAATAAGCAAATATGGAAGGAATTGGAAGATAAGTACCTATAGGTACTTATTTTTCAATTTTTTTATCTTTCAAAGTATATTTTGGATATGTAAAATTTGTTTATATTTTCAGAAAGTTTATAATTAAATTAACAAACTCCTTAATCATAATAAAGAATTTTTCAATGAGTTTTTTCATATGAAATTTTTTTAAGTTTATAATTAACTTTAGAACTTTAATATGAATAAGGGAAAAAGTAATATCGATATGAAACAAATTGGCAAGCTTCATAAAGTGCTAATTTTAATTTAATATAAAAATTATGCATATTTTTATTTTTAAAATGATGATTCAAAAAAAGAAACTGCACTTCTTCTAAACCGGATTTTTTTTTTAATTAAAAGAAGCAAATGAAATTATAAATAACGTTGATGTTGATACATAATGTTAAAACGTATGCTGATTTTGGTAATATTATTTGGCATTGACTACAAAGAAAACAACAATAACAACTTGTTTGTTGTCAGTAAAATTAAGCGTCAACAATAATGGAATCAAATTAAAGTAAACTAAACTAGAGAAGAGTATAATAGAGAATGCATGGCCGTGGATTGAAAATATGTGATTACCCAGGCAGAAATTGATGATGGTACAAAAATACAGCACTTTGAAAGTACTATTTTCTAAGCGCTCTAAGGATGCTTTATTTTACAAACTCAAAACTGCTTTTACACCGTAGGGTTATATAGTCGCAACAAAAAGTCGACTTTTCGACTTTTTTCAATTTCTAAAAAGTAGATTTTTCGACTTTTTCAAATTTTAATAAGTCGACTTTTCGACCTTTCGACTTTTTAAAAAGTCGACTTTTTTCGACTTTTTTCGACTTTTCGACCTTTTTCGACTTTTCGACTTTTTTTGACTTTTTAACTTTTTTCGATCTTTTCCAACTTTTAAAAAGTCGATTTTTTTGTAAATAAAAGTTTAGTTTTGACTTGTTGTAAGCATTTAGGTGCTTTTATTTTGGTTGTATTTTATTTGTCAAAAAAAGTCGAAGAAATCGAATATGTGGAAAAGGTTGAAAAAATCGAGAGCAAAATAGTCGACTTTCGATTTATAGAACCCTATAACTGAGGTGTTTTAATAATCAAAAAATATTGGTAAATATTGCACTTAACACTTTCTAACTCATGAATTTGGCATTGACATTTTTGCTTCACATACAAAATACATGGAAATACCAACAGCTTCAGTTGTTAAACTCGGCTCTCACTTGAATTTTTTTTCAGAAGAAAGAAATTATTTTCATCTGGCAAAAGTAAAAAAAAATAAAAAAAAAATAAAAAAAAATGTCGAAAAAAAGTCGAATAAAGTCGAAACAAGTAAAAAAAGTTAAATTCGGCCTTGCCGAATATGTGATTACCCAGGCAGAAATTGATGATGGTACAAAAATACAGCACTTTGAAAGTACTATTTTCTAAGCGCTCTAAGGATGCTTTATTTTACAAACTCAAAACTGCTTTTACACCGTAGGGTTATATAGTCGCAACAAAAAGTCGACTTTTCGACTTTTTTCAATTTCTAAAAAGTAGATTTTTCGACTTTTTTCAAATTTTAATAAGTCGACTTTTCGACCTTTCGACTTTTTAAAAAGTCGACTTTTTTCGACTTTTTTCGACTTTTCGACCTTTTTCGACTTTTCGACTTTTTTTGACTTTTTAACTTTTTTCGATCTTTTCCAACTTTTAAAAAGTCGATTTTTTTGTAAATAAAAGTTTAGTTTTGACTTGTTGTAAGCATTTAGGTGCTTTTATTTTGGTTGTATTTTATTTGTCAAAAAAAGTCGAAGAAATCGAATATGTGGAAAAGGTTGAAAAAATCGAGAGCAAAATAGTCGACTTTCGATTTATAGAACCCTATAACTGAGGTGTTTTAATAATCAAAAAATATTGGTAAATATTGCACTTAACACTTTCTAACTCATGAATTTGGCATTGACATTTTTGCTTCACATACAAAATACATGGAAATACCAACAGCTTCAGTTGTTAAACTCGGCTCTCACTTGAATTTTTTTTCAGAAGAAAGAAATTATTTTCATCTGGCAAAAGTAAAAAAAAATAAAAAAAAAATAAAAAAAAATGTCGAAAAAAAGTCGAATAAAGTCGAAACAAGTAAAAAAAGTTAAATTCGGCCTTGCCGAATATGTGATTACCCAGGCAGAAATTGATGATGGTACAAAAATACAGCACTTTGAAAGTACTATTTTCTAAGCGCTCTAAGGATGCTTTATTTTACAAACTCAAAACTGCTTTTACACCGTAGGGTTATATAGTCGCAACAAAAAGTCGACTTTTCGACTTTTTTCAATTTCTAAAAAGTAGATTTTTCGACTTTTTTCAAATTTTAATAAGTCGACTTTTCGACCTTTCGACTTTTTAAAAAGTCGACTTTTTTCGACTTTTTTCGACTTTTCGACCTTTTTCGACTTTTCGACTTTTTTTGACTTTTTAACTTTTTTCGATCTTTTCCAACTTTTAAAAAGTCGATTTTTTTGTAAATAAAAGTTTAGTTTTGACTTGTTGTAAGCATTTAGGTGCTTTTATTTTGGTTGTATTTTATTTGTCAAAAAAAGTCGAAGAAATCGAATATGTGGAAAAGGTTGAAAAAATCGAGAGCAAAATAGTCGACTTTCGATTTATAGAACCCTATAACTGAGGTGTTTTAAAAATCAAAAAATATTGGTAAATATTGCACTTAACACTTTCTAACTCATGAATTTGGCATTGACATTTTTGCTTCACATACAAAATACATGGAAATACCAACAGCTTCAGTTGTTAAACTCGGCTCTAACTTGAATTTTTTTTCAGAAGAAAGAAATTATTTTCATCTGGCAAAAGTAAAAAAAAATAAAAAAAAAAATAAAAAAAAATGTCGAAAAAAAGTCGAATAAAGTCGAAACAAGTAAAAAAAGTTAAATTCGGCCTTGCCGAATGTAGTGATACCCTCCACAATTTCAAAAAGATTATTGCAAAAAACTTTATTTAAAAGGAAATTACTTTTGAAAAAAAAAAAATTTTGAAAAAAAAAATTTCCGCGAAAAAAAATTTTGGTAAAAAAAATCCGCGATTTTTTTCTTTTTTTGTCAAAAAATATGCTCGTACTTGTTTAAATACCATTTGGTGTTCAATTATGTTCACATATGTCAACCAGAAGCCGAATTAAAGCATTTTGTATTTTTAGGTTATGTTGAATGTACTGAAATTTTTGAGGTGTGCTTACATTTTCGTTCATAACTTTTGAACCGCTGAACCGATATCGCTCAAATGCAATACCAAAGTTCTCGGGAGAACTTTCAATAAATATATTAAGTTTCAGTCATTTCTTTGCAGTATTTTGTCCGTGACAGCATTTCCACAGACAGACAGACGGACATCGCTAGAATGTCTTAAAATCGATCGGGCATCATGAATATACGGGGCATTCCATGCCAAATCACTCACTTTTAGACCCGACCCCTTTCGATTTATTTTATTTTTGGATATGTTTTAGTATTTAATAAATGCAACTTGGAGACCAATTTTCAGCCTTTTATTTCAAGATGGTGTTGAGTAATCAATTTTTCAAAATGGCGATTTTCTCAAAAAAATTAAGAAATTGAAATTTTTAATTAATTTTGACCACTAAAAAATATAGATATTTTAAAAAAAGTTGGACAGCGTTTTGTTGGTATTTAAATGTAGTTTTAGAAAAAAAATATGAAAAAATTATTCGAAGTAATTATCACTTGTTTTTTGACGTTTAAAAATTAAAATCGATTTTTTGAAAAAGTCCGAAACCTTCGATTTTTTTGTAAAAAACTATAAAAATTCTACTCTTAATTACGCAACTTTTAAGCCATAATTCGAGATGTGATCACAATTCCTTCTATTTTTTTTTTTAATTTTTAAAATTGCACCTTTAATTTTTTGGCTCTGATTTATTTTATATGGTGTTCCAAAAAAAATAAATTGGTAGATATTGACCCTAACTTACCCTAGATATATTCATTTCGAGGTAAAAATACGTCTCACAATAATTTAGGACGATCGGACATGGGTAAGGCGTTTAGCATGGTCCTTGAAGTTTACAAAACGGATTACAAGGAAAAATATGATTTTTTTCTGTTTTCGCAATTTTTTTTGTATTTTAAGTTAAGTTTTAATTCAAGTGATTACAGAATTATGATGTGGAGTAAAATGCCTTTCTAATTAGGTACTAAAAACTAAAATCGGTTGAAAATCAGCCAAGTTATTACAACTTCCCCAGGCATCTAGCGTGTGTCATACCACTTGATTAAAGAATACGAGTCCCTTTTTAAAATTTATTGAAATTTTCTACTGTAATAACATTTTTTCATTATTAATGTTTTAGTGTAATATTTTTTTAATTTTTCCAAATTTTAAAACAAAAAAAAAAATTTTTTTTTTTAAATCGAGATTTCAAAAAGGTGTTGAAAATGCAGGCATTTTTAGCATTAATTTAAAACATGTTAGAAAAACACAATATGAAAAATACTTGTTATCTAAATACATTTGAACTTGAAGAATAAAAAAATGTTATTACAATAGAAAATTTCAATGAATTACAAAAATCGGATTGTATTGCTTAATCAAGTGGTCTGACATACGTTAGATGCCTGGGGAAGTTGTAATAACTTGGCTGATTTTCAACCGATTTTAGTTTTTAGTACCTTATTAGAAAGGCATTTTACTCCACATCATAATTCTGTAATCACTTGAATTAAAACTTAACTTAAAATACCAAAAAAAATTCGAAAACAGAAAAAAAATCATATTTTTCCTTGTAATCCGTTTTTTAATCTTCAAGGACCATGCAAAACGCCTTACCCATTTCCGATCGTCCTAAATTTTTGTAAGACGTATTTTTACCTCGAAATGAATATATCTAGGTTAAGTTAGGGTCAATATCTACCAATTTATTTTTTTTTGAACACCATATAAAATAAATCAGAGCCAAAAAATTAAAGGTGCAATTTTAAAAATTAAAAAAAAAAATAGAAAGAATTGTGATCACATCTCGAATTATGGCTTAAAAGTTGCGTAATTAAGAGTTGAATTTTTATAGTTTTTTACAAAAAAATCGAAGGTTTCGGACTTTTTCAAAAAATCGATTTTAATTTTTAAACGTCAAAAAAAAAGTGATAATTACTTCGAATAATTTTTTCATATTTTTTTTCTAAAACTACATTTAAATACCAACAAAACGTTGTCCAACTTTTTTTAAAATATCTATATTTTTTAATGGTCAAAATTAATTAAAAATTTCAATTTTTTAATTTTTTTGAGAAAATCGCCATTTTGAAAAATTGATTATTCAACACCATCTTGAAATAAAAGGCTGAAAATTGGTCTCCGAGTTGCATTTAATAAATACTAAAACATATCCAAAAATAAAATAAATCGAAAGGGGTCGGGTCTAAAAGTGAGTGATTTGGCATGGAATGCCCCATACATATATATACGTTATGGGGTCCCAGATCGATATTTCGATGAGTTACAAACGGAATGACAAACTTATATATACCCTCTATCACTAAGTAGAGCGTATAAAAAGTCGACTTTTCGACTTTGTAAGAACAAAAAAGTTGATTTCGACTTCGACTTTTTCATACTAAAAGTCGATTAATCAACTTTTCGACTATAGAACCCTACTACACCGCATACAGATCAAAAAAACTAAATTCGGCCTTGCAGAAAATATTAAAAACGTCCATCATGTAAAGAAGATTACTGCAAAAAACTTTATAAAAAAGAAAAACTACTTTTGAGAAAAAAAATTGAAAAAGCAAATTCCGCGATTTTTTTTTAATTGTAATATACCATTCGGCGTTCAATTCTGTTCACATATGTGAAACAGCGCCCAAATTAAAGCATTTTGTATTTTTAGGTTATGTTGAATGTATCAAAATTTTCATGGTGTCTTTGAAATTTCATTCGTGGCGGCATTCACGTCAGAAATTTTTACCCTTGCAAAGTGCGAAATGGAACATAAAATTATGTTTTGTTTTATATCATCCCATGTGTTTGTTGTAAAAATATTGCATTTCGCAATTTTACGAGGGTAAACATTTTTGACGTGAATGCCATTAATATGTTTAAATTTGCTTAAATACCATTAGGTATCCAATTCTGTTCATATATGTATGTTCACCAGAAGCCAATTAAAAGCATTTTGTATTTCTAGGTTTTGTGGAATATACCAAAATTTTCGATGTTTTTTTTTTACATTTTTGTTTACAACTTTTGAACCGCAAAACATATATCGCTCAAATGCAATACCAAACTTCTCAGGACAACAATAATCAAATGTGCTAAGTCTCAGTCATATCTGATCAATCATTTATGGCGTCCTAGAAGAATATTTTGATGAGTTACAAACGGAATGAACAAATCCATGGGAAATTTAACTATCGGATCACCGATTTTGTTAGTTTTTTGTTATTAGATAGAGCTTTATAAATTATTAAAAACAATATACATATTTTTTATCAATACTTTGGAAGATGGGCGTTTAAAAAGCGATTTTTTTTTTTTGGCAATATTGACTTTTATCCATTTTTTTATGATTTATGACATATTTTATGACATCTTTGTACAATGGTATGTTTGTTTTTAAATGAAAATGTATGAAAACTGTATAAGTGGCGTATGCTTAATTTTGTAATTGCCTTTAAATAACAATCATACGCAACGATGCACGGTGGTTTGTTTTTAATAATTTGGCTATTCTGTAAGTAGGTAGCGAAATTTATACCGGCTATAGGTATCTCTGCTTTAAAGCGATAAATCTCACGAAATATTTCTCGCCGATCCTCGATTTTTGTTTTGTTGGAATCTGTATGATGAGATCTATTAACCTTTAGAAACTGAGAATAATGCCAGAAATCTACACCATTTTCAGTTGTATTTCAGAAATTATCAATTGTTATTCAAAAGTTATCAATTGTATTTCAGAAATTATCAATTTTTTTTTTCAAAAGTTATCAATTGTATTTCGGAACTTATCCATTTTATTTCAGAAATTATCAATTGTATTTCAGAAATTATTAATTGTATTTAAGAAATTATCAATTGAATTTCAGAATTTATTAAATGTATATTTTAGAAATTATCAATTGTATTTAGAATACAAAATCATAAAGTAATAAATAGAATAAAATACATCTATCTTTTAAAAAGCCAAAACTGCAAAGAATAATATCCAAAAGATGCAGAACTGATTTAATGATTTAGTTAAAAAAACACTATTTTCTATAAAAACGCGCCAAAAAAGATGTCGAACAAAATTGTATGAATCTGGCGTCGAAGACGAATTGAGGAATACGTCGAATGTCGACGATAATGAAAAAACATATGTTTTTCGTCTGTATCATCTCCAACGTATTCAGGAATACCAAAATATACCTTCGTCGCGTTTTAAACGCGTTTATGACAACAGGAATAGCCCCGAATATCTAAAGGTTGCGCTCGCGGCTTTTTTACGTAAATGTTTGAATTTTGATTTTTAAATTATTCGAATTCTTAAAATGCATTAAAATGGCCAAATCAAAAAAATAATCAAAAAACAGAATTACGCTAACATTTTCCATAACATTTTACCAATTTCATAAGATAATATCGTGAAATATTGCATGGAAACACACTTATGAAATGGAGATAGATTGTTGGTATGTTCAGAAAAAATGTTGGGGGGTAAAAATTAATAAGGGTAGTTCTCACTTTTTAAAAATAAAATTTAAAAAAATAAAAAGCATTGTTTGGGGACCGCCTTAAAGGTTGAAGATAGAGTGTATGTTTTGAAAAAATGTTGGGGTTGAAAAACTATTGGGGGTCATACATTTGACTCCTCCAGAGTAGGGTTGCCAGACGGCCTGGAATGGCCTGGATTTTCCAGTTATTTGAGGTCCGGTCCAGTTTCCAGAATCGCTCAAATGCAATACCAAACTTCTCAGGACAACAATAATCAAATGTGCTAAGTCTCAGTCATATCTGATCAATCATTTATGGCGTCCTAGAAGGATATTTTGATGAGTTACAAACAGAATGAACAAATCCATGGGAAATTTAACTATCGGATCACCGATTTTGTTAGTTTTTTGTTATTAGATAGAGCTTTATAAATTATTTAAAACTATATACATATTTTTTATCAATACTTTGGAAGATGGGCGTTTAAAAAGCGATTTTTTTTGGCAATATTGACTTTTATCCATTTTTTTATGATTTATGACATATTTGTTGACATCTTTGTACAATGGTATGTTTGTTTTTAAATGGAAATGTATGAAAACTGTATAAGTGGCGTATGCTTAATTTTGTAATTGCCTTTAAATAACAATCATACGCAACGATGCACGGTGGTTTGTTTTTAATAATTTGGCTATTCTGTAAGTAGGTAGCGAAATTTATACCGGCTATAGGTATCTCTGCTTTAAAGCGATAAATCTCACGAAATATTTCTCGCCGATCCTCGATTTTTGTTTTGTTGGAATCTGTATGATGAGATCTATTAACCTTTAGAAACAGAGAATAATGCCAGAAATCTACACCATTTTCAGTTGTATTTCAGAAATTATCAATTGTAATTCAAAAGTTATCAATTGTATTTCAGAATTTTTTTATTGTATTTCAGAAATTATCAATTTTTTTTCAAAAGTTATCAATTGTATTTCGGAACTTATCCATTTTATTTCAGAAATTATCAATTGTATTTCAGAAATTATTAATTGTATTTCAGAAATTATCAATTGAATTTCAGAATTTATTAAATGTATATTTTAGAAATTATCAATTGTATTTAGAAAACAAAATCATAAAGTAATAAATAGAATAAAAAACATCTATCTTTTGAAAAGCCAAAACTGCAAAGAATAATATCCAAAAGATGCAGAACTAAAATCACTTCAGCATAAAACAAGTGAAAAAGTTAAATTCGGCCTCTCCGAATGTAGTGATACCTTCCACAATTTCTAAAAGATTATTACAAAAAACTTTATTTAAAAGGAAATTACTTTTAAAAAAAATTTCCGCGAAAAAATTTGGTAAAAACAAAATCGATGATTTTTTTTCTTTTTTTTGTCAAAAAATATATTCAATTATGTTCACATATGTCAACCAGGAGCCGAATTAAAGCATTTTGTATTTTTAGGTTATGATGAATGTACTAAAATTTTTTAGGTGCCCTTACATTATCGTTCATAACTTTTAAACCGCTGAACCGATATCGCTCAAATGCAAAACCAAACTTCTCAAAGGAACTTCCAATAAATATGTAAAGTTTCAGTCATCTCCGTGTACTATTTTTTCCGTGAACACCATTTCCACAGATAAACAGACGGACATCGCTAGAATGTCTTAAAATCGATTTTGGATCATGAATATATATACTTTATGGGGTCCCACGCCGATATTTCGATGAGTTACAAACGGAATGACAAACTTATATACAATACCCTCTATCACTATTAGAGTTTTTCACGGGATTTCCCGGGACTGGAATTCCCGGGAATTCCCGTAAATGTTCGATCCCGAAATCCCGGGAAATAGAGCGGGAATTCCCGGGGTTTGTCGTTTCTTTGAATTTGTTGATTTTTCGACTTCTATTGATTATTTTGTATGCGATTTTTTAGAGATTTTATTAAAATGCTTGATAATTGATGGCAGAAACGTACGCAGGGACCAGGAGGGCCCAAAAAGTATTCCGAGAAAGAACTTCTAACTAAAAAATGTCATAAAATCTGAGACTTACGAAATGAAAAATGTCTCACAATACCTAAATCTTCGATTGGATACAACTATCAGAACCTGATAATTTTTTTCAGAAGCTGAGAAATTTTCTTTCTGAGACCTGTAAAAAATATTTATGTCTCTGGACATAATTCTTTTTAAACCGATAAATTGATATAAAATCTGTGTAAGGAATGACTTTGAAATTAACGCGTTTTTCTTCTAGAAACCAGATTTTTTTAATTTTTTTTAATAATTTTTTGGGTAAAGATTCTTATGATTTCATTTCTTTAAACCATTTAAAATACTCAAATTCTGATTAATTTTTACTAAAAAATAAAAATTGTTTTATTCAACCTTTAAAGTATTATATTTTTAGGATGTTTATTCTGGCTCGAGGTCATTATTTTCTTTACTAATTAAAACCATGATATTCCCCTAGCATAATTTTCTAGAAAATTATTTTTTTGTTTTAAATTTATTTATGTTGGTCATTTTTGCAAGACTTAATCGACACTTGTTTCGGAATTTGTCAGATTCCATTGTCAAGATTATTTAGCAAAAACAGAAACGACTTACTACAAAGTAGCAAACGAGTCTAATGACAAATCGTTTGTGCACAAACTAAAATATTAATAATTATTCGCCTCTATCCGCAATGGGAATTAGAAAGACGAAGAAATTGTACTATATTAGTAATGCAACGGTTGTCAATAACCAACAAAAAAATGACCAACATAAATAAATTAAAAAAAAAAAAATCTTGAAAATTATGCTATGAGAATATCATGGTTTTAATTAGTTAAGAAAATAAGGACCTCGAGCCAGAATAAACATCCACAAAACTTAAAATACTTTTAAAAGACTTCGACATATTTTTACCGTTTTTTTATAAAAACTGTGTAACAAAAATTATTCTTTTTTTCTCGAATCTTATTTTTTTAGGTTATAATAAACATTATAATTAGTGTAATTGCATTCAGAAGGTTTTTTATATATTTTTTGGGCAAAAAATTAGGGTTTTTAGTTTTTGCGGGAATTCCCGGGATCCCGGGAAATTTGAAAATGATTCCCGCTTTCCCGGGAAATGAAAAAGTCCGGGAAAAGAAAAACTCTAATCACTATATATCAGTGGTGGGTATAAAAAAATAAAAATCTGAGAAAAACAAACAATTACTAGATACCAAAACATAGTAGAGATGAAAAGAAAAACAAGTGAAAATTTCAATACACACAATTACACATACAAAGCTAACACATATGCAAAGCTTAAAAAAAATCGTACACCTTCAAAACAAACAGCCAGACAGCTGTCTAATTAATATTTATTGCAAATTTAAACATACCTTATATTTGATAAATTCTTAATCCAATTGAAGTTTATAATTGAAAACACTTATGTTAATTTTGTTTATTTTTTGGCTTAAATGCCAAATACTTATGGCTCTTTTAAACACTGACGTAAACTTTACTTTTTGCTATTTTTTTCACATTGATGTGAACTTTTTTTTTTTCAATTTCGTCACTTTTTCGTGTTCTTCTTTGTGCAGTCAGTGGCAAAAATTTTCACTTGTAAAAATTTACTATGTTTAATTGATATATTATAAAAATTTTATATAAAATCAATAGATTATATACTAAAATACACTTGGATTATAGTTATAGTAATTATTTAAACATTTTAAAATGCTTTTTAATAAAATTAATCAGAGTGAAAAAAATTCCCGAACAGACGAAATAAAAAAAACAGAGTTACCAAAAGGTCTGTGCAAAATAGCGCCCTCTGTACTTGAAGTTGTTTAAAAAGCGCCATCTGTATGTCGAGTTTTTTAAATAAAATACAACTCTGTAGTAGAAATGCCCTGGCAGCACTGGTTCTGAATTTGTTTTGTGTAATTACGCCTGCATTTGGATTTGGCCGTGTAATACCGGCAAGTATAATCACTGTCAACGTTGCCGGGTACTTTTTTCGGTTTACTCCCAAAATATAACAAATTATCCCCAAAAACACCCATAAGAAAATAAGCAACCTTGCGTTTAAAATAAATTATTTTTGTACTTCACAAAATACCTCTAACTGAGAATATAAACAGTTTTTAGTTACCACTGATTTGTCCGTTATATTGATATAACTCTGAAATTTCAAATAGTTTCGTGGAGTTTTTTAATTTGTCCGTTTTATTGACACGGAATAATTAGACATTAGTTAAACGAAATTTTGTCATACAAAATTATTTTCGTCAATTTTAATAAAATAATTCTGTTAATTTCGTCAATTTAACTAAATAAATTTTGTTACTAAATTTGTCTAACCCAAGAAAAAATAATGTATCCAAAAATATTTTTTTTTTTCGGAATATTGTGCCACATGGTCTGAAACTAGGGTTGACGGCCTGGATTTTACAGTTATTTTAGGTCTGGTCCAGTTTCTAGCTAAAATGTAATTTCTTAAGTTAAAAAAGGATTTCTTTAATTTTACCAATTATTTTTTTTTTAATTAAATATTTTTTATCATAAATAAACATAAATGGCAACTCCAAAATGTGCTCTTTTTGGTGCATTTTCACTAATTTTTTTTACAACTTTTTCGATCATCTCGGGCAGTTTAGCAATGATTTCGGCACGAATGTTCTCCTTGAGCTCGTCATTGATTTGAGAATTGTTGGCGTACATTTTTCTTTTAAAATAACCCAACAAAAATATGTCTGGATGGGTCAAATCTGCAAATGAGGGGCAGTTGTTGTCGCCCTTTTTGACATCGCAAGTCCGGGAAATTTTAACTGGCCTCCTAGATTTCCAGATTTGACCACTTTGGACTTAGTTTTGCGGGGTTATTTGAAAAGAAAAATATATGCAAACAGTCCTCAGACCAATGACGAGCTAAACATGAACATTTTGAGATGCTCGAAAAAGTAGTGAAAATGCTTTAAAAAGGCACATTTTGCCGTGGCCAATTGAGACGGTCATTTAAATGATGGTATATTTGAAAAGTAGTCCAAAATAAAAATATGTATCTCACATATGAAAATCGGTTATTTTTTTTTTTACTTAATGAAAAAAACATGTATGGGTCCAGTTACTTTTTCAAAATCCAGCTGAAAATTTTCCATTGTCCAGTTATTTGACTTCTAGTATCTGGCAACCCAATCTAAAACTGATGTGGACAAAATTTTACCCAAATCGGATAACTTTAACCTGTGGCCCTTTGAGGTCAAAGTTCACAAGGCAAAAAAAATTGTTCATACAAGCAAAAAAATGTTTTCTATTTTTTATTTTTGAATGTTAATGGGCTTTATTAGCTTATAAAGGGCAAAAAAATTTATTTTGATCGGACAAGTTTTTCAATTCCAAAATGGACTTAGAACAAAAGTTGAGGCTGGTTGGGTGCTTACTCTTAAAATTTTTTTCTTTTAGTTTTGACAAGCATACATCAAAGATTTTTTGTTGCTCTTGAAAATAGATTTAATATTTTTTTCGGTGACATCGTATTTTGGTTTTAAATTGGGGTCAAAAACTGTAAATATGGAGTTTTGGCCCAATTTAAGACCAAAATTACGATGTCACCAAAAAATAAATTATTAAACTAAGAAACCCTATTTTAAAAAGCGTCAAAAAATCTTTAATGTATGCTTGTCAAGACTGATTTTTTTTTAAATGTTTAAGAGTAAGCACCGAACCAGCCTCAATTTTTTTTTTCGAAGTCCATTTTGGAATTGAAGAACTTGTCCGATCAAAATTATTTTTTTTGCTGTTAATAACCTAATAAATCTCGCCAACATTCAAAAATAAAAAATCGAAAAATAAATTTGTTGCTTGTATGGAAAATTTTTTTACCTTGTGAAGTTTGACCTCAAAGAGGCACGGGTTAAAGGTATCCGATTTGGTTCAAATTTGTTCTACATTAGTTCACAGGAGTGCATTTGATGTCTGTAAGGATTAGTGCCAGCACACGGTGTATCTTTTGACGTTTCATACAAAACGTAAACAAATAACATAAATACACAAAAGCTCACACATACACTAGGCAGCGATGATTATTTTGTACTAAAAACCATACCACCTTATTGGTAAGTTATATATATTCAGAACGATATGTATTTTGATGTCGTTTATACATCGTCAATCGTTTTCGTTTTACGTGATTAGCACCCAGATTCGATGTTCCTTATAGTCCGTTTTCCGGTATGTACACAAATCCAGAAAACGGTCCGTATACGGAGTCGAATTCCGTTTTAGATGGACCGAAAGCGGAATTTGTGTTTTGTTCCAAGTTTTTAAATCGCTTAATTTCCCGTTTACCGCTAACTTAATTTTTCTCCGCTATTAAGAAAAATAAAAACGCTGAATTAGTAACATTGCATAAAGGCGTGATTACACCTTAAAATGGTGTAAAATTGATTGGTAGTGTAAAATCGTTAAGTATAATCACTTTTTGCAGTTTTTTTTTTTGCTGCACAGAAAAAATTGTACAAGAAAGAATTCGTAATATATTATAAAAAGCAGATCACAAAAAATTCCATTAAAAAGTGAGGAAAAATTGTTTATTGTAAAACAGTAAATTAATTTTATAAAACTTCATTAAGTGCGGATATTGTTTGGTAAGTTAATTTGCTTTTAAAAGTTGCATTCCCACGAAAAAAAAAAGATTCAAGGTGATTGTACGCTTTAATTTGCACACTAGAAAAAGACCCACAAAAGCAATTTAGAAAAATGTGTGTTTTTTTCATAATTTCTCGTCAACCACATTACAACATTTTTTATATTAGCTTTAATAATTTTTAAATTAGTTTTTTTTATAAGTATAACTTTTTTACAATTTTCTTTGTGATGTGTGCTGTCTGGCAAAAAAAAGTGGTGGTTTTTTGTGCCCCATCATTTTAAAACCACCATTGCCCACGCCAACAATAAAATCATGGTCGCTTTTGTCTATTTTAACTCATACCGGGAATATTCTCTGTTGTTTCGTTTGTCATTTTCTCTGTATGTACGTGCTTAAACATCTTCGGGAATGAGACACTTTTTGGTATAATCAGACTTCGGTTTTTATTTTTGGATTGTGTGCGTTTAATTTGTGCATTATTAAATAATGGATTACCCTTATTTTATTACTTCCGTTTTACAAGGGTTATCATAACGTGGAAATGTATAAAAACAAATTTAAAGCATGTCAATTTTGAAAAATATAATTTTCATACAAGGGTGGTACATTGGGTGGGATAAAGTTATTGCAAAATATTTGGACTGTGGTAGATCAGGGAAATCTTTTCTACATAAACTTGTATTTAATGGTCCAATCTTATATTCTGTTTGCGTTGAAAAACAATACTGCGGAAAAAGGAACAAGTCGAGTACCGGACCTAGACTCGGTATATTATATTTAACATGGCAAGGTCTTAGGACGGAGGTAATTGTCATCTTGTGATATGTGACAAAACTAATCGTGAACTAAGGGTGAATTCTGGTTCTGTGATAAATTCATCACTAAAAAAATAATGTCACTGCATTTAATTTTCAATTAAGTACACTGACTTGTTTTTTTCATTAAGATAAGGTGCCTTGTCAGACCATCTGTGTTGTTGTCCACCATTCTCAGGATCTAGACTGCGGTTAATGGGGTTCTGATATTCTATCAAAGAACATGATCCATGTACCTCCCTTGCCCGACTTTCTCAGCTTTGTGAAAGCAACTTTCTCTCATCATTTGCTTATTTCCAAACCCACTGAAATGGGAACACATACGAAAAATCTCTTCCCATCCCACTACTTTTTTAATTTTTGGTTTTTAATGAAATTTAAGGTTTTCTAATTATGTTGTGAACAGCAAGCTGTTTTTAATGTCCATAATGTTCTATTCAAAGATAATACAGCTTAACAAGAAAATGCGTTTTGGATTCTGGTTAGTGATTTGGAAACTGTTTGTTGCGCTAATTACAAATCCGGTGCCCAAATTTGTCAATCACGTCAGGATTTTGAGTAATTCGCGGTTAAAGTGCCGAAAAGGACATTTTTGAAAGCTTATAAAATAAGATTCTGACATGGGAATGACTTGGTATCAAGCTCCTTCGAAAGTCTGTAATTTTCTCTTAAAGATAAGATGAAATTTTTTAAAAATTTAATTTTCTAAAATGGTAAAAAAATCATTAGCAAAAAACCTTCCATTTTTTAAATATTTAGTTTATTTACACGAGTGTTTTTTTTAACAAATTTTAATAATAAAAAAATTTGAGTTTCCGTTTTGGAATCGAGCACCAAAACTTATCAACTTTTTTTGGGTTTCATCCAAAACGCAGATTTGTAGAGCGGTGTAATCAACAATAAACAAAGATAACAGCCCCACAAAAATGTATAAAAAAGTTCTGACACAGAAACCAGATCCATTAATTTTTATTTATTTTGACCTCCTGAATTTGATTCCGCCATCAGAATTGAATTCTATCATTGGGTTTTTCTATAATTTACAAGAAGTGTCCGCAAAGTGTAATAATTTGTTAATTTGACCAAGTTAATGGCCTCCAATAACAGTATTTTTTTAACGGAAAATAGTGTTTTGGAAGGTTTGCTATCCGCAACCAAAGATAATAAATAATAAAGATGCAGCAATGGGACAGAATTCGAATAGGTAGTTCGAAAATATCGAATGTGTCTTTCGAAAAATTTTTAATTTCTTTTTTGTAAAATAGAACATTATGGCCACCAATAACAGTATTTTTTTTTAACGAAAAAATGGTGTTTGGAAGGGTTGCTGTCCACAATACACATTAGAAAAGCTTTAATTTCCTTAAAAACCAGGAATTAATTTACAAAAAAGTAGTAGGATGGGAGGAGATTTTTCGTATGTGTTCTTATTGCAGTGGGTTTGGTTCTATTTTACCAAAAAAAAAAACTAT
The DNA here is from genome assembly GCA_963921195.1 of Pegoplata infirma. NCBI lineage: Eukaryota > Metazoa > Arthropoda > Insecta > Diptera > Anthomyiidae > Pegoplata > Pegoplata infirma. The sequence goes on from OY992539.1 coordinate 33,192,754, forward strand.
TTCGAAAGATACATTCGATATTTTCGAACAACCTATTTAAAATCTAGCAACTGTCACCGTTGCTGTATCTCTCTGTCCGTCTGTCCACGTAACGGTGTAAACACTATTCGAGTAGCAATTATCAACCGATTTAAATGAAATTCGAGCTTCTTTTGGCCAAAAATGCAGCCTATTGAAATTTGGAAAAAAATGGTCTATGTTTTGATCAAGCCCCATACAAACGTCCGCTTTCAATTTGCCTCAAATAACTCTAACAACGGTTTTGTAATAGGTATCCTTTTAAAATTTGGCAGATAAACGTTTTTTTGCACCATCATAAATTAATTTAAAGGAATCGGACCAGTTCTTCTTGCAGCCTCCATAAAAAACCACCTAAACCACCTTCCCGATATTCACAAAAATCTCTCGAATTTATGAAAATATAAAATATTTTATTAAAATTTTGTTTATATGTATTTAACGCGTACTTTAATAAACTAATCAAATCTGATTACAATCGGACCAGTTTTGGACTTAGGCCCGATATAAAAATTTTGCCCAATATTTAGTTAAAGCAGTTTATTTGCAACAAACAGAAGCCTATTTCACCCAAATTTAGTTTGCGAGTTTTTTTAACACTTATTAAAGGTTTAACAAAAGATACATCTAATCTAATCCATGCTTGAACTTGGGACACCTTTTCCGGGAAACACCGCAATACGTCCAGAAGATAAAAAATCAGTTCTTCTGGAGAATAAATGCGCAATATTGCCAGATAATCATTTGGAAGATAACTTCAAGATATCACTCAAATTTTACCTAGAAGAGTCCTAACGGAGTTAAAAAATACATTAATAAGATTTTGAAACTTAATGTTTTTTGCGAATTCATTACTTACCTCAAAACCCCGAATTTTATTTTTTTTTTTGTTGATTTTGTGCAAATAAACAAAGAAAAACTAAATTAAAAGCATAAAAGTATTTTTGACAACAATTAAGTAAATAAATAATCGAGCTCAAGGCCAGTGTTTTGTTTAATAAATCTTCTTTATTAACTTCCAATATTTCGGTCCTCATAGAGGAACATCATCAGGGAGTAACTTTAAATTAAATATAAGAACAATAATTTAAAGTTACTCCCTGATGATGTTCCTCGATGAGGATCGAAATATTGGAAGTTAATAAAGAAGATTTATTAAACAAAACACTAGCCTTGAGCTCGATTATTTATTTACTTAATTCAAATTTCAAAGGTCGAATAATTACAACTACAATTTTTGATAAAAAAAAAAAATATTTTGATATCGTATTTATTTCATCCGTACACTCAAAAAATTTCATGCATAAAAATACGAAGTATTATTTCGTAAAATTTTTTTCGTACATATTACGAAATTTTTGTACATATTACGAAATTTTTGTAATTTTACGAAAACTTGGAATTTCGTAAAAATACAAATTTCGTTTATTTTACGAAGTACATTTCGTAGCCAAAAAAATACGAAATACTTCGTATCTTAACGAAATATTTCGTAATTTAACAAAATATTTTTCGGAAAAAAAATCACAAAATCAAGGGGTTTGATTTATTTATCTGAATTACTAGATTTAACAGATTTAAAAATTAAAAAAATTAATTAACAAAAATTTGTTTCATCTCTTTTTAATTTTTGTTTACGGTTTCTAATTCTAAATTATTTTCAGCATGACACAAAGTCAAATCACCCAAGATATATTTTTCAGTGCAGTCTGTTAGGTGTTGCGACATTAGTAAAAATTTATACGGGCATGTCACCGAGTCAATTCCGTTGAGAAATGGAATTGGAAATGGAAAAATATTTCGTAACTTTACGAAATATTTTCGTTAAACTAAACATAATTCGTATTTACAAAAAACTTCGTAATATGTACAAAAATATTTTGTATTTTTACGAAATATTTCGTAATTATACAAAATATTTCGTAGTTATACAAAATATTTCGTAACTTTACGAAATATTTTCGTAAAAATAAACATAATTCGTATTTACAAAAAAAAACTTCGTAATATGTACGAAAATATTTAGTATTTTTACGAAATATTTCGTAGTTATACTAAATATTTCGTAAATTTACGAAATATTTTCGTATTTATTTCGTAAATATCACTAAAAAAACTTCGTAATATTTACGAAATGCCAGAGGTAAATATTACGAAATATTTCGTTCCGGCAAAACCACAAAATATTTCGTACAATGTACGAAGTATTTCGTTCATTTTACCTATGAAATTTTTTGAGTGTATGATTAGAGGAAGATATCGCATATGTATCGCGTAAGTAAAAATCCCCTAAAAGATAAATTTTTAATAATTTGGCGACTTTATCTACTTTATAAATGATAACAAAAATATTTTTTAAAAAATTGCTAAAATATCCTCGAAATAATAATTGGAAGATTTTAAAAAAATACTACTTTGATGTATTTTTATTACGATAAAGAGAAGATATTGTCGCAATTTCGTTTTGGCGATATTTCTTCCAAATGCTAGCAGGGTTATTTTTTTTTATTTTTGACATAAAAATATACACATAAAAATAAGGAATTTCAAAAATTTACAGAAAATTATATTTTACAAAAAACGTACATATTTAACATTTAAATTAAAATACTAACCACTAATTACATTTTATAATAAAGTTCTCAACGCGAAGACAAAACATAAATCTGAAAAGAAAATCTATTGTTCAAAAAGCAAGAGAATAACAAAAAAAATCAAAATGACGTGGGAACCGCAAGCAGATGGTTTACAGCAAATCATTACCATACTAAAGGAGTCACAATCACCCGATACGGCTACTCAAATGGCAGTGCATATGGTAAGATAATAGCAAATAAGGTGTTTGTTATTAGACAGTTAATGAGACGATGTATTTATTTTTTCTATTTGCTTGTTAAAAAAAAAAAAACAGAAACTTGAAGAATTAAATCAATATCCCGATTTTAACAACTATTTGATTTATGTTTTAACTAAACTTAAATCAGAAGATGAACCAACTCGTTCTTTAAGTGGTTTAATATTGAAAAATAATATACGCGCCCATGGCAACAATTTGAGACCAGAAATTGTTGAATATATAAAGCATGAATGTTTACAGGCCATTGGTGATCCATCGCCGTTAATTAGAGCAACAGTCGGTATATTAATTACAACCATTGCCAGTAATGGTGGTTTACATAATTGGCCACAACTACTGCCATCGCTGTGCGATATGTTAGATTCACAAGATTACAATGTGTGTGAGGGTGCATTTAGTGCATTGCAGAAAATTTGTGAAGATCATGCTGAAATTTTAGATTCTGCTGCTTTAAATCGTCCTCTTAACGTTATGATTCCCAAGTTTTTGCAATATTTCAGTCATAACAGCCCCAAGATTCGTTCACATGCTATTGCTTGTATTAATCAATTTATTATGATTCGTTCTCAAGCTCTGATGTTGCACATCGATACTTTTATTGAGAGTTTATTTAATTTGTCGTCTGATGACGATCATGAAGTACGTAAAAATGTTTGTCATGGTTTGGTAATGTTGTTGGAAGTTCGAATGGATCGTTTGCAGCCTCATATGGCTCAAATTATTGAATATATGTTGATGAGAACACAAGATTCGGACGAGGGTGTTGCCTTGGAAGCTTCAGAGTTTTGGCTTTCTTTAGCCGAACAAAGCATATGCAAGGATGTTTTGACACCGTATTTACCACAATTGGCACCGATATTAGTAAAAGGAATGCGTTACTCGGAAATTGATATTATACTTTTAAAGGGAAATGTTGAAGAGGATGATATGGTGCCGGATCGCGAAGAAGATATTAGACCAAGATTCCATAAATCTCGTACACATACCATTAAATCGAGTGAAGCTGGTGGTGGTGGTGGTGGCGGAGATGATGACGATGATGATTTTGATGATGGCCTCGATGACGATAGTTCCTTATCTGAGTGGAATTTGCGTAAATGTAGTGCTGCTGCACTAGATGTCTTGGCTAATGTTTTTCGTCAGGAATGCTTACCAATACTATTGCCGATACTCAAGGACACTTTATTCCATCAAGATTGGGTTATCAAGGAGAGTGGTGTTCTAGCTTTGGGTGCCATTGCTGAGGGCTGTATGCAAGGCATGATTCCACATTTACCAGAATTGATACCCTACTTAATAAGTTGCTTATCAGATAAAAAGGCTTTGGTACGTTCCATTACTTGCTGGACTTTGTCTCGATATGCCAATTGGGTGGTAAGTCAGCCTCACGATCAATATTTAAAACCTTTAATGGAAGAGCTACTGAAACGTATATTGGACTCTAACAAGAGAGTACAGGAGGCTGCTTGTTCAGCCTTTGCCACACTTGAAGAAGAAGCTTGCACTGAGCTTGTACCATATTTGGAATACATTTTACAAACTTTAGTATTTGCTTTCTCCAAGTATCAACATAAAAATTTATTGATTCTCTATGATGCTGTTGGAACATTGGCCGATTCTGTGGGCCATCATTTAAACAAACCGCAATACATTGAAATTCTAATGCCTCCACTTATTGACAAATGGAATCTTTTAAAGGATGACGACAAAGATCTTTTTCCACTTTTGGAGTGCTTAAGCAGTATCGCAACTGCTTTGCAATCGGGTTTCTTACCATATTGCGATCCAGTTTACCGAAGATGTATTTCATTGATTGAACAAACTATTAATCAGGAGATGGTAAAAACATTTAATGACAATTGATTTTAAATTCTTCATCACTTAAAAAATATTTATTTTTTTATAGGCTTGTAAGCAAAATCCTGGTATTGATCATCCAGATAAAGAACGCATGATTGTAGCTTTGGATTTACTTTCTGGGCTAGCTGAAGGTTTAGATGGTCATATTGAATTTTTGGTTTCTAACAGCACTATTATGCAATTATTATATCAATGTATGCAAGATATCTTGCCAGAGGTAAGATTTATTCAGCAAATAAAATTAAGTTCAGGTTTAATTAATTCTTTTTTGGTTGTATATTTTTTAGGTTCGCCAATCTTCTTTTGCTCTGTTAGGTGATTTGACTAAAGCATGTTTCCAACATGTGCATCCATTTATGGCAGAATTTTTCCCTATTTTGGGTCAAAATTTAAATCCCGATTATATATCCGTTTGCAATAATGCCACTTGGGCAATTGGTGAAATATGTATGAAATTAGGTAAGTTTTATTTTTTATAAAAACAAGTATAGTTCAATTATATCTATTATATCCCAGATATCAAATTGATTTCTAAACTTAAATGTTTCTTTAAGAAACGAAACAAGTTTTCGTTATGAGCAAAGGCGATGTTTGTCTACTGAAAAAAATTGTTCTCATTTTTTGAAGAAGCTCTTAATATAAAATTTAAATATGTGGCTGAATATTGTTAGCATGTATTTTATATATTTTGTTTTATTATTTCAAGGCGAAGAGACTCGGCAGTATATACATCTTGTACTTAAAGAATTGATCCTTATTATAAATCGACCAAATACACCAAAAACTCTGTTGGAAAATACAGGTATGTTAATGCTTATAAAATATTACAATTCCTAATAAGACTATACAAATTATAAATGTAAAGGTTTCAACGTGTGTATATTTATTTTATTTTTTAACTAAAAAAATATTTCCAGCACTTAGCAGCACTATATTTTAAATATAATTATTATTCAAAAAATTAGTGGAATTTAGACGAAAGTTTCTATAAGTACTACCGCTGCAGGAAAATAGTGTCTGTTAATCCAAAATAACATATCCCATGTCTTTAAATGTTTATCACGTGGCAGATTAAAATTGGACTTGTCACTAAAGTGTCTCAAAAATACGTATCCCGTGGCCTGAGACAATGATGATATTCACGTCAGCAGTTTTAGTCTTGCAAATTTGCAAAATGTTAAAATTGCAAAATGTCAAAATGCAAATAATCAAAATTGCAACTTTATATACTTTTTATTTTGTAAAAAGTAGTATTTTTTAATATTATTATTGAAATATAATGCGAATCCTTTCTTGCAAACACTCATCCTGTAAAAGGTAACAGAAAAGTATATAAGAGGATTTGACATTTCTTCAAGAAAAAAAAATTGCAATCTTGCACTGTTGCAAGGCTAAAAATTTCTAAGTGCCAGGCACAATTTTTTTTGAGTTTAAGAGTAAAATATTTTATTAAAAATAAATTAAATTACTTTTTTGTAAGACTTAAAAAATTGCATAAGTCTTAAAAAATCGTATAAGAACTGAATATCAAAAATTAAATTTGAAAAAAACTGAATCAGGAGCTCGCTCAATAGAGCTATGGAACGTTACCGTTGTACTTATTTATTTTAATTTTTTAATTATAAAGTTTTATTAAAAAATTACCCAAAAAATCTGGCAGGAAAGGGAAAATGATTTAGATTATTTTATTTGTATTATTGTGAATATTGATTTCATTGCGTATATGTCAGTATTTTATTTTTATTTTTTTAAGAAAATTTAACATTAAATGTTTATTCTAAAGATGTAGCGCTAATAAATATGTTTGTGCTGTAAATATCGTTGGCTTACTGTTGTATGAACGTTACTCTAATTTTTTACACTTTAAGAGAAAAGTCATAAATCTCGTTAACACATTTTTATAAAATAAGTAATAAAATCAATATTTAATTGCAGAATTTATTTTAATTATGATAAATAAATAATGAATTAATCCATGAAACAATATTTTAAATTTTGCAAAGTAAACCTCAAATTGGAAACAAACTAATTTTAAATTTCGTTGGAAAAATTTATAAAGTTTAACACGATTTCAAAGAAATTATCTTCCGTGATTTCAACATTAAGCCACTTTTTTTTGGAAATTAATTTAAAAAATTTAAAGGCCTTAACATTAGAGTCCGACCGAATATTAGGTTTCGGTATCGGTTTCGGCCGAATAATGGGGTTTCGGCCACTATTCGGTGTTCGGCCAAATTTTGGCCGAATATTAGCCGAAACCGAAACTTTTTGGTATTTTAAAAAATATGTAAAAAAGTCGCTAAATTTTTAAATTTCGTGTTCCAATTTACTTGTTTCAGTTCACTTGAACAAAACGAAGCAAGTTTGTGTAATAAATGTAATACTGTTACAGTTTAAATATTTTTTTTTCTCTCAATCTACATATGAAATTTACATTTTTTTTGCAAGTTTCTTAAAAAATATTATTTTTTTTTTTGTAAATACAACAATTACTATGGTTTCAAAACATTAAGTCCTGTATATTTATCTTTAAAATTTGTTTAATGATTTTATTCATGCCAGATGGTAATTTTTTTTAAGTTTCGGTTTCGGTTCGGTTTCGGCCGAATATCTCTTTTTGGACGAATATTCGGTTCGGTTTCGGTTCGGCCTCAAAAAACTGGTTTCGGTCGGACTCTACTTAACATATATTAAAATCAGTGCTAACCATTTTTGTTATTTTATTAAAAAAAAAATTAAACAAATTTGGTTTTTGCATGATAATTAAGGTCGGTTTGGTTGTTTTTCTTTATACATTTGTATTTTATTATTATGTATTTGTATAAAATCATAGTTTATGATTTCTTAATTTATTTATATTTTTAATTTTTTTCGTTTTCGTTCTTTTATAGCAATAACTATTGGTCGTCTAGGTTATGTGTGCCCAGTTGAAGTGGCTCCTTATTTGCCAGAGTTTGTACGACAGTGGTGTGTAACACATTTAATTTTGTTTATTATTAAAATATTATTTGTATAATATTTATGTTTTGAAAATAGCTTTTTATTGTTATTCTTTTTTTTTTGTGTATTTATTGTTAAATGTTTTTATTTGGTTACAAATATTATTATTTTTTATATACAACAAAAAGAGAAAACAAAAAAAATTATTACATATTTAGGAAACAACAATGAAAAGCTTAAAAAATATTTTTCTTTTTTTGTATAGGTGTACTTCTTTGCGTCATATAAGAGATAACGATGAAAAAGATTCCGCATTCCGCGGTATGTGTCACATGATTACGGTAAATCCTGCTGGTGTTGTACCTGACTTTATATTCTTTTGTGATGCTATAGCATCATGGGTTAATCCTCCACAAGATTTGCATCAAATGATACAAAAGGTAAAAGGAGTTTTTTATTTTATATTTTAAATCGGTGTTGCTACTTAAGAAATTTGAAATTACCCAACGAATCAGTCAAAATTACAAATTAACCCAAAAACGTTTAATAAAAGAAGAAAGAAGAAAGTCTGGAATTTGGTTGAACAAACTGAAAATATGTGAAATATTTTCTTCGTTTTTTGCTCAGATAAATTCATTTGTTTTCCAAAATTTCTCTAATAACAATCATATTTGTGCAGAATCACTGATTCTCTCACGTTGTTTGTATTAGGAATTGCGTAGATTAATATAAATCCGAAGAAAGTTTTGATACGTTAACATTTATTTTAGTGAATGAGCTTTTTGGAGCTGGCTTGGAATGTCTTGTATAGTACGAAATTGTACTTTTTGAAAAAAGAAAATGTCAACAGATCATTGTTCTATTGTTGCTCTATTCATCAAAAATTTTAATAAAAAGTACCAAAACAATTATTTTTTTATAAAAAGTACCAAATTTTTAAAGATTCATAAATAGCTCTATTTTGATAAAGAAAATATATTTTTATTAAAAAGTACTATTGTGGTACTTTTAAAAAAAAAAGTACTTTTAATAAAAAGGCATACCTTTATACCTAACTATAGTTGTTACGACAAAGGAACTTAAAAAAATTTATATTTTTAAGAAGTACCATTGAGGTACTTTTTTATCATATTTTTTTTTTATAAAAAAGTACTGTTTTGTACTTTTTATAAAAAGTATTATGGTTACAGTGATACTTGTTTTAATATGTGTTTAACTTTAAATTTATGTTTTATGTTACATGTAAAAGGTAGTGTCCGACCGAACGTTCGGGTTCGGTTACGGAGTTCGGCAAAAAGTGACGTTCGGCCATTGTTCGGTGTTCGGCCAAATTTTGGCCGAACTTTACCGAACACCGAACTTCTGTATGTATTGCTTTTTATTGTCTTAAAACTAAGCCATATAACCAGTACAACTACTTTACACCTCGAATCGGGCTATTGTTAAAAAGAAATATATTTTTTTTTCCAAAAAAATCGACTTGAGCTAAATTTTCCATTTGTTTTAAGTATACAAAAGTACAAAATATTTATTTTTTGACTATAAAATAGTACAACTTATAAAAAAACACTTTTTAGTTGTTTTTTTTTTCATAATTATTCGCAAAAACATTTTTTTTTTAAATAAAAAAAGTTCGGGTTCGGCCGAACTTTGCAAAATTTACCGAAGTTCGGGTTCGGGTACGGATTCGGTCTGAAAAAGTACGTTCGGTCGGACACTAGTAAAAGGACAAATTTAATTTAATGTGAAAAGCTCATATTGTAAGTTTAACTGTTTCAATGTAATTTATTTGTATTTATGTTAATTTATATATTTTTTAAAATTTTAAATAGACGCTCCCTTGAAAAATTCAACAAAAAATCGACGAAACGTCGGGAAAACTGTAATAAAAAATTGCTTTAAAAACACTGATAAAGAATATAACTTTTTATTAAAAAGCACTTTTAATAAGAAGAATTTTTTTTTTGACAAAGGAACTTAAAAAAAAATATATAAAAAGTGTCACTTTGGTAATTTTTATTAAAAAATAATATGCACCTTTTATAAAAAAGTACTGTTGGGTACTTTTTCTAAAAATGGTATTTTTTCAAAGGGATATCAAGACCTTTCAAGCCCCAAACTCTGCTCATTCACTAAAATATCCGTATGTTCCCGTTGATCTTGATTCTTCTTTTTTTTTTTGATTCTACGCTATTCTAAGTACGAAAAACCTGAGAGTATAAGTGATTCGTCTGGAAATATGAGTGTGTATTAGTGAAATTTCGGAAAACAAATGAATTTATTAAAGCAAACAAATCGTTTTCCGTGTTACCAAATTTCCTGGGTATCCTTTTTTTTGCAATAACGTCTTCTATTACTTGTCTTTGAAGTTTTTGTTACTTTTTATAAAAAGAAGTACTATTTTGTTACTTTTTTTGAAAAAGTATAATATTTTAGTACTTTTAATGAAAAAGTATATTTTGGTACTTTTTATAAAAAAGTACTTTTTTGTTAAAAATTACAATTTTGTTCCTTCTTATTAAAAGAACGATTTTGGTACTTTTTTCATTACAATATACTTTTTTTTATTATATTATTTTGGTACTTTAAAAAAAAAAATACTATTTTGGTACTTTTTGATACTTTTTAAAATAATTACTATTAAGGAAATTTTTAATAAAAAGTATCAAAAAAGAAAAGTTTAATAAAAGTACCAAAATATGTTTTTTTTTTTTTAAATAAATTTCTGTAATTTTGAGTAATTGTTTGTCACATAAATTACACACGAGCTATACCTAAAGTCAAAAATTATATTAAGTGGTAGCACTGATTTTAATAAAGACAAATTTACTAATATATATTTTTTTTCTTTTAAGATATTACTTGGATTCAAGACACAAGTCGGCGATGAGAATTGGCGTCATTTTGTTGATCAATTTCCTCCTATATTATCTGAACGTTTGGTGGCCATGTATAATATTTAAACAATATATTTTGTCCGGAAACACAAGCAAATAATGGAAAATTTTTGTGGTTAAGTAAAATATGACTAGACAGGATACACAGGAATATTTGTGAAACAAATGAAGGGAATATGTTTTACATTTTTTTTTAATTAATATTATTATTTTGTTAGGGAACCAATATAAACAATACAGTGAAACTTGTAGGTCATGAAATTAGGAACAACAAAAAAACAAAAAGATAATACCTAAAAAGTAGATAACTTTAAAAATGTAATAGATTTTTTTCCAAAGGGCTAAAATTGGGATATTAAAGGTCACCATTCCTTTAGAAAAAATAAAAAAAAACACACTTTTAAAAACAAAACAACTCATTGAACATTTAACTGAACGTATATAAATGTATCAATTTAATAGATGATGAGATAAGAAAGGTCTAACCTTAAAGACATTAATATTTCATAAATATATATATAAATAATATTATTAAACTTATATATCAAACAATATAATTATAGAAAAATATCTTAACTAAAAAATCATACAAAATAACTAAATACATAAAACAAAAATTCAACACTAACCCACATTAAGCCAAACACTTATTTTATGTAACACAAATGGAAAGAAAATTTTACTCAAGCAAATTCAAATAAATAATGCACTAATTGGTGAGTAAGGGTGCAAATCATTAAATCTAAAAAAAAACGTTTAATACAAATGGCCAGTAAAATATAAATATTTAATATATTTTATGTTTATATATTTGTGTGTATGCAGTAATCTTTATACATATTTTTTTCGTTTCTTTTTTACTTACACAAAAGATATTAAACACTAAAATTATTTTAAAAAAATTGAATGATTTCAAAATCATTTGTACTTAACATTAACATTAACATCATTATCAACTTCCAACTAAACACATTAAACTACTACTAATATTTTCTTTTTTTATTTGTATTAATGAATTTTTTATTTTTTTTATATAAAATAACTAACATATTTATTTTATTGTTTTATTTTTTAGTATAAAAAAAGTGTATTAATAAAAAATAAAAATTCGGGTCGTTTCGCCGCGTATAACTATCGTTAAATTTAATAAAAAAATAATAATAATAATAATTGTTATAAAATAAAGAAATGTGTTTTAAATATTTCTTTTATAAACAAAAAAAGTTAAAATATTTGTAACTTGGGATATGTAATAGGGTCGGGAAACAGTTGTCTGGACCGCTTATTGTCGGGAAACAGTTGCCTGAACCTGTGGGCAATATCTTTGAGTTTCTTTTTCGATTTGAAAATCTAAAAGCTCCGTACAAAGTAAACAAAATATTTTTTTTTTTTGGTGCTGAAAATATTATTTAATATTCGGATGATCGAATGATTTTTGTTTTTTTTTTCTTTAAAAATTGCTTAATTTTTTTTTAATTTATTTCAAATTGCATTAAATCCAAAAAATAGTTTTTTTTTAGCAAAAACAATTTTTTGTACTTTTTTGGAACTGTCTGATTTTTAAGTCAAATGTTTTTTTATGTGTTTATATTAACCTAAAAAGGCAACTGTTTCAACTCCGACTCTAAGCCAAAATAAAAAAGCTTTAGTGTGCAATAGGTCGGATCGAGTTAAGTTTTTTTTTGTCGAACCAGAAAATAAAAAGGTTCTGATCCAGAAACCAGACCAACAATTCTTTATGTATTTCCAGCCCCTGAACTCGAATCTGTGTTGGGTTTTCCTGTAATCTTACAAGAAAAATCCCCAAAGGGACCATTTCAGATTTCTTTGAAATTTATAAAAAAAATCGAAATCGAATTTTTATGTATATTGACCTCCTGAAATCGATTCCTTCATCAGAATGAAATTATATCTTTGGGTTTTCTAACTACCCGAAATATTTGTCCTACCCCTATCGACTCTAAATCACTTTTTAAGACGATTTAACAATGTCTGTTCATGTAAACGGTGTAAACACGATACAGGTCACAAATTAATCAATTGACTTAAAATTTAAAACTTAAGCTTTCTTGGCCCAAGGACAAAGCCTATTGAAATTGAAAAAAATCGGTCCATATTTAGACCTAATCCCCATACAAAGGTCGCCTTTAATTTTGTTTTGAATGGCTCTTATAACCATGTTATAATAGATATCCTTTTGGCAGGTAAACGTGTTTTATATTCGCGAATCGCCATTGCGAATTTTAATGGAATCAGACCAGTTCTTTTTGTAGGTCCCATACAAACCTCCCTGCCGATATCCACGTAAATCTCTAAAATTTTATGAAAATAGAAAATATTTTATTAAAATTTTGTTTGTGTGGGTTTAACGCGTACTTAATAACCTTATAAAATCTTATTATTATCAGACCATTTTTAGACTTTGGTCCCATATGCTAGTTTCGCCTGATATTCAGTTAAAGCGGTTTATTGGCAACAAATTGAAGTCTATTTCACTCAAATTTGTTTTGTAAGTGTTTTTTAAAACTTATTAAAGATTTGACAAAAAATAGATCCAATCGGTCCATATTTGACCCATTTATCAGGAAACACTGGTGACCTTTTTTGGGCTTTGGTCCCATATGAAAATTTTGCCCGATATGCAGTTAAAGCGGTTTATTGCCAACAAATTGAAGTATATTTCACTAAAATTTGATTTGTGAGTGTTTTTTTAAACTTAATATAGATTTGACAAAAGATAGGTCCAATCGGTTCATGTCTGACCCATTTTCCGGGAAACACATGTGTCGGGTATTAAATGGTAGGTTTTTTTACTTGTTTTTTGGGTGGCAGATTTGAGTTCATGGGATAGATTTAAATACATTAAAATTTGTTGGTCTGTTTTCTGGATCAGTACTTTTTTTTGTAGGGCTGGTTATAAAATACAGCTGTTGCGTAAAAGTTGTGAATGTGCATAAAAATACGATTGTAAAAGTTTCAGCTCAATCAGATTTAAACTTAACTTGTGCTCTAGTTTTGAAAACCAAAATTAATTTTTTTATATCATCCACTTATGGCCAATTGTCACTGCAGCGTGTTCTCTACTTTATGGGGCGCCCGACCGATATTTTTAAGTCGATCTAAGGATGTTCGCCTGTCTGTTAAAACATACTAAAACACACTAAAAAAAAGATAACTTGGAGGCTGCTGAATATATATTTCTCATTATTCTGACATATATATTTCTCATTCTCCTGGTCAGGTTAGTATTGAATTTCAGATAAATTTGTCCAGGGTTTAAGAAGTTCTAAGCAAAACCTCGAATTTTTGATATATGATCACCCAGTTTTCAAATCTGAATATTATGCTAAATTTAAGTCCGATTGAGCTGAAACTTTCACAAACTTGTTTTTACACCCATTTTTCGCATTTTAACCGCTTTGAAAAACTAAAAAAAAAATGCTACGGAAAAATCTGCTTAATCGCCTTTCAAACATTAAAATGTATCTATTATTGTAAAAGTTACTATGGCGTTTGTAACTCTAGAAAAGCCAAACAGCTGATTTTTATTGCGATAATTTTTTTTTTTTTAATTTACATCAATTTCATGCACAAAAACTTTAACAGAATTTATAAAAATCATTCTTTAAGTCCCAATATTCACGAGGCAATGATTCTTGCGGCAATTTTTATGATTCCCCTCTGTGTTCGTTCACACACGGCAATTTTGTTCAGTAATTTAAAAAAAAAAAACTTCAAAATAATCTACAGCCAACTTAAGATTGAAAAGTGTGAATGAAAAAAACAAAATGAATTGTTCGTACGAACAAGTTTTTCCCCTTTTCAACTCCCTATCCACTCTCCTAAAAAATCAGACTTGCGGCAAGTAAAATTACCTTGTCTAATTGGCGACTTACATTTAACATATATGTATCTTAGAGCTTTCCCAAATCAAGCAAAGCACAATAGGCGGTTTCCAATTAGAATAAGATCACCACCTTTCAAATCGTCCCAAAGGAAAATAGTTTCATATTTTCCATCATCAACTTCTGGTTTGAATGTTTTATGTTTACCAAGCACAAATATTTTAACTATTTTTTTTTTAATACATACATATTAAACAATATCGTCGCGTTTCGGGTTTTATCGGTTTCGCGTTCGCGTTAATTTTAATTTCGTCGTTCGTTCGCTCGTAAGTTCGTTTTATTTTACTAATGCTCGGTCGTCGTTCGTTTCGGTATTACAAATTAAGTATTAGGGTTCGCGTTTTTTTAACCTAAATTTTAGAAACAAAAATTGTTTATAAACAGTAATAAGCATAAATTGACACCTGTTAATTGGCATTTTTTGATTGATGGATCGTAAACGATTATCAAGAAATAAATTTTAAATCAGGGAAACGGTTTTTGAAATATCACCATTTTAAATTTGCTAAAAATGCAAGGGTTTTTTTATGTTCATGACATTTTGCAAAAAATTTCTGAAAATTTGGGTTTCTTGACCTCTTTAAATGAAAACAAAATAAAAAACAGATTATTTTAACACGTGGCGAATGCTTGTATTGCAATACTTGCATTGCAGCGTCACATTGGTTAAAATAATCCGATTTCTACCAAATTAAGGTCAAAAACAAATTTTAAGAAATATTAATTGGTTATATCATGAAAACCGTTTGACCTCTGTGCAACAAGAAAAATAAACAATCCAATAAACAAAATCACTAGAGGGTTTTATTTTTTTAGCAAAGACGTTTGGAAAACATTAAAAAAACTATAATAAATGCACATCTGTGTTTAAAAATATGGTTGGATGTGTTCAGTGAAATTGTATGACGGTTCTTTTCCTAAAATATATTAACCTTTTAACTGCCATTTTAAGGGGCAATTTAAGTCCCTTTTCAAAAATTTAACACGGAAGTCTAATAAAACGTCCATATAAAGGGTTCAAATGTCCTACAAACATTTTTCTCATAAAATAAAAGATTTCCAAAAGTTGAAAGTTTGTGCTACACGTGCAAAATGGTACAAAATGGCACAAAATATAAAGAATCTAATTTTTTTACCAAAGCAGCGTTAAAAAAACTAAAAAAAAAAATAGTGAAAATATGCTTTTGAGCTAAAATTTACGTTCTGAAGTGTTTTAATAAATATTAAGTTGATTCTTTTTTTATCAAGTTAACCCTCTAGCTCCCATTTTAATGGGTAATTTTTGTCCTTTTTTAAAAGAAATGCATAAAAGTCTTTGAAAAAGGGTAGTTAGAGGGTTAAAATGTTCTACTAATATTTTATGCATCAAATTTTACTAATTTTTCAGCATTTTGTGCATGTCGCACGAACTTTTAATCTTTGACCCTTAGCGAAAATATTTGTACAATAATATTTTAACCCTATAAATGGACGTTTTATTTGACTTCTGAGTTTAATTTTTGAAAAAGGACTAAAATAACCCCTTAAAATAACAGAGGGTTAATATGCTTTAGGAAAAGAACCGCCATACCATTTTACTGAAGACATCCAACCACATTTTTAAAATCAGCTACGCATTCATTATAGTTTTTATTTGGCGTTTTTTAAACGCCTTTGATAAAAAAATAAAACTTAAGTGGGTCATAAAAAAGATATTCGAACTAACTGTGAAGGTTTACTTTCTGATTTGATGGTCTACTTTCATTTGGCATTGGAGCCATCGAGGCTCAAGTCGGTGGCCCAAAATTTGTTGCACAGTGTTATTTAAGAAAAGAAAATGTCGCTCGTTTTAAATCAAGAAATGACAGTTAGGAGGAGTCAATGCACCATACAACAAACCAACAACTAACAAAAACAATAGTATTTAAACTAAATTGATGTTACTTTTAATTTAATTATTTTGCTATTTCTTTTAAAGAAATCCTATAGAATAATTTAACAACTTTTTTTACTAAGAGTCTCAACAACTTCACCATTTACAGATGTAATTTGAAATGTTTACGTGTAATTCGATAATTTATTTTTAATTCGAAACAGATCAATTGTAATTCGAAAAAATATCAATTGTTATTCGAAATAGATCCATTTTTATTCAAAAAAGATCAATTGTAATTCGAAAATATCAACTGCAATTTCGAAAAAGATCAATTGTAATTCAAAAAAGTTAAATTATAATTAGATAAATATCAATTGTAATACGAAATCGATCAATTGTAATACGAAAATGATCAATTGTAATTCAAAAAATGTCAATTCAAATTCGAAAAAGATCAATTGTAATTAAAAAATATCAATTGCAGTTTGAAAAGATTTTTAAAATATCAATTGTTATTCGAACAAGTGAGTGTTAAATTCGGCTGTGCCGAATCTTTTTTTACCCTCCAACATAGGTAACATGACATAATCCCCATTTCCGTTATGGGGATTATGACCAAATTCATTTCGGTCATAATCCCCATAATTTGGACATAATCCCAATAAAAGAGGGACATAATTCCAAGATTTATGGGGATAATGACCAAATAACAAATGGCCATAATCCCCATTACAGAGATTATGTCCACTATACTAGTTGGTCATAATCCCAAAAATTGTATTTTTTTTGTCTTTAAAGTTTTTTTGCGTAGCCGCCCTTTGGCAGGGCTTAGGGATTACAAACTCCATGCATTAAACCCACCCTCTTCGCAAAAAACGGGGATTATGACCGAAATTTCTTTGGACTTAGTCCCCATAATATGAATGGGGGTTATGACCCAATAATTTTCGGTCGTAATCCAACAGGAAACGGACATAATCCCCATTGGGATTATGACCGTTTTAGAAACGGTCATAGTCCCCACAACTATTATGGGGGTTATGTCCGTGATGAATTCGGTCATAATCCCCATTTCCGTAATGGGGTAATGTCCGTGGGGATTATGTCCTGTCACCTCCAACATATAAAAAAAATTAAAAAAAAATTGGAGAAGCGATTTTTGGCGGGGGCGGTAGCGATCATTGGGGGACACATTAACTTTCGCGGTAAATGTTTACAAATTCTTTTTGAGTTTAAGTTATACAATTTTATAATTATTTAAAAACATTTTTAATATCAACGCCCACAAAAGGGTGACATTTTTTAATCCCCTGGATATAAGTGCAGAACTTTCTTCTGACGAAAAAATGTTGCAGATTATTAACAAAAATGCACAAAAAACTGTAAAAATGTGGAATTTTTAGAGGTTAGTTAATTCTTCAAAGGGAATTTTTCCCCTTGGTCCGATTTTGCCCTTCTTCACTTAAGCAGCCAATGCCAAACTTCAGGCGTGTAGCTCTCTTATTTTGGACTGACAGATCTTTTTCTAACTACAATTGATCTATTTTTAAATACAATAAACCTTTTTCGAATTACAATTGCTCTTTTTCTAATTACAATTAATATTTTACAAATTTTAATTGATATTTTTCGAATTAAAATTTGAATTTGCGAATTACAAAGTAGAATCTTTGTATTACAATTGACCTTTTTCGAATTACATTATCTGTAAATGGTGTGATTTGAAACAAACTGCAACAAAAACAAACTACAATTAAGAACGTTCATGTGATGTTTCCTCATAAATAAAAAAATAATAATCCTTAAAGGATATAAATATTTCGATCTGATTTTAAAACAAAAAAAAAAAAGAAAACAAAAGACTTATTTTTTTTATTAATTATTGTTAACATAAAATAGCAATTGTAAATTAATATTAAAAACTATAAACAAATTTTTGTGTTTTAACAAATAACTATCATTAGGGGGATTAGTTTAACAAAAAAAAAAATACGTGTGATATTAAATTAATATTTCGGTTTCGCGTCGCGTGTCAAAATATATAACGAAAAACAAATAATAAAAAAAAACTAATGGATCTCCGCCCCCAGATCCCAAACTATATAATTATTATAATAAAAAAATCGTCGCACATTTGTATATAATATAATAAAATTAGAATAATAACTAAATAAATTTATCGTGATTTCGTAAGTACCTAAACCAGATTCATCGCGGAATCTGGTCGCGTTCGCGTTTATCTCTCGGGTGATTATTTAAACTTAAGATAATAGTAATAAACTTAACAAATAAAAAATAAATAAAAAAACACTATTTTCGTAAACAGTTTATTGATAAAAAAAAATGCTAACTCAAATAATAATAATATTTACTATAAAATACACAATTAGGGAATTTTTATTTTATAATTTAATTTTCTTTAAATTACTATAGATTTTTTTACAAATTCTTTGTAACTTTATACCACAAATAAGTATGTATCTGTTAAAAAAAATATTTTAATTTCGATTAATTTTTTTAAAATATTTTTATTTTGAAAACCAAATTACAGCCAAGTTTTATTTTAATCTGCATACACCTCTTTTATGATCAATAAATATAAAAAAAAAACTTTTTATTTTTAATTGCATGTCTGCAAAAACAAAACAACAAAAAAAAATTGTGTCACTTTATAATATTATTACACGTTTTTAAATTTAACGAAAATTGAAGAATTTGATATAAAATATCAATAAATATCGTGTAATAAAAAAATAATAGTTTTTTCTCTCTCTCTCTTTCTCTTAAATAAACAATATACAATATCTTATCATTATTATCAATCATATACTGTGTATAACAAACATTATATGTACTCTCTTACAAATAAATATACATAATATTCCCTTTAATAAGTATAAGAAATATCATTTATTTCTCCATGTGTATGCATATGAAAATAAATAAATATTTTAAATTATAATTAAAAAATGAGAAATTTTTCTGTGCTACAAAAAGAAAACTGGAATACACTTTTTATATACTCCATATATTTTGTAAGAAATTTTAACTGTTCTAGTGTCAACTACATTTTTTTAACAGTAATAAAAATGTTAATTGATTTTACTGAAAGTGTAGTTGACCCTAATATTACCAACATTGTAAGTTATTTTTAATTACAAAATTGACTCAGTGTATAGTATAGGTAATTTAAAAAGTGTAACCCACTGTTGCAGCATACAATTTTAGTAAGTATTTAAATTAAAATTTAATTTTTTAATTGTTAATCTAATTCAAGCAGAAAACATTGGATTACTATTGCCGCAGTTCCAGCTCATTAATTCATAAATTATACGTTTACCGCAGAATTCCATTAAACGAATCGAAAGAGAACAAGTAAGTAAGAACGCTATTCGGCTTAAATATACCCCGCCCCTAACTTTTCCTTTTGTACCCGCCCTCTTAGGGCCGTCTTAAGGCGCCTGGGCACACAAGAATTTGGGGCCCCGCTTGAAAGTGAAAATATATGGCATGAATTCAATTCATGTTACAAGTTTTAAGAAAAAGAAACAAAAAATTATTTTGAGTACACTTAGAAAATTATTGCAGTTACTACATGACGGTCATTTGTGTAGTAAGTAGTAGTTGTTGTTTTCAACTACAATTTCAGTTGTTTATGTATGAAAAATCTCAAACAACTGTTTTTTGTAGTCTGTTTTTGTAGTTGTTAATCAATAGTTAAAAACAACAATTGTTGGTTGATATTACCGTAAAATGTAGTGGAAGCCTAAACAACAACAAATGTAGTAGTTTTAACTGTCTTTTGTAGTGGATTCTACCGTTATAATTTTTTGAGTGTAGGAATGTTCTAGCTCGATGTCATTTTTCTTTACTAATTAAAACCATTATATTCGTGTAAAACAATTTGGTTTTAATGAGACCATTTCTATATTTTTTAGAATCTAACAGCCGTATTCAAAATGAAGTTTTAGACACGGTTTGTTCACCCTGAACATCGAGTTCGTAACTAAAATGTTTTTAAGGCTTGTTCACTGTTTGTTCAAGAGTCTATTCAAAATGATTTTAGTTAAGTCTGCTTAACAAAAAGTTGACCATCCCTGTTTTAGTAAATCACAAAAGAAAAAAAACTAAAAAAATTATGAAAAACCACAAAAAATATCCTAATTTTTTACTAAAAATGGCTTTAATTATAAAAGCAAGTTGTGGAAATGCTTTTTAATAAAAGCGAGAGTTTTAAAATAACTTTAACTTTTTGGCATTTAATTTGTTGTTTACATTTTACAAAATCAATATGGCGTCAGTTAGGCAAGAGATGTTCAGCGTATGTTCATAGTTTAAGAAAATGAGTTTTGAATAAGAAATCCTTAAACAGTACCTAGACAGTGTCTAGAATTTCATTTTGAATACGGCCATAAGATTTTTCCTTTACGAATTGGTCTGAATCTAAGACTTTCTATACGAAAAATTTCTCAGAATCTCAAACTTATCGAAAAATTTCTCACAATCTGAAACTTTTTCTATACGAAAAATGTCTCAGAATCTGCGATTATTTGTTTACGAAAAATTTCTCAGAATCTATTATATGAAAAATGTATCAGTATTTCAGACTTTTTTTATACGAAAAACGTCTCAGAATTTCTAAGAATCTGAAACTTTTCTATACGAAAAATGTCCCAGAATCTGCGACTATATCTTTACGAACAATGTTTCAGAATCTGAGAATTATTCTATACGGAAAATATTTTTTTTGAAGAGGCTTACAAATCAGCTTTATTTTAAACTTCCGCTGTGCTTTAAAGCAATAATGGAATTCACGTCAGAAATTTTAGTCTTGCAAAATTGCAACTTTAATTGCTCGTTACCTTGTAAATAGAAGGAATTATATAACTATTGAAATAAATTGCGAAACTTTTTTTGCAACGACGCGTTATATAAAAGGTAATCGAAAAATAAAAATTTGATTTAATTTTTTTTAAAGTTGCAATATTGCACTTTTGCAAGGGTAACAAATTTTTGAAGTGAATACCCTGAATATTTCTTTCATAAACATTAAAATAATATTAAAAATTTTCAGTAATTCGAAAAATATCAATTGTAATTCAAAACAGATCAATTGTTATTCGATAAAAATCGATTGTAATTTGAAAAAGATAGATTGCAATTCGAAAAAGTTCAATTGTTATACACCACACTGTGGTACAGGGTAGGGTTATATAGTCGCAACAAAAAGTCGACTTTTCGACTTTTTCCAATTTCTAAAAAGTCGATTTTTCGACCTTTCGCCTTTTTTTTTACTTTTTTTCGACTTTTTAACTTTTTTCGACTTTTTCCAACTTTAAAAAAGTCATTTTTTTTTTGTAAATAAAACTTTAGTTTTGACTTGTTGTAAGATTTAGGTGCTATTTTTTTTGTTGTATTTTATTTATTAAAAAAAGTCGAAGAAATCGAAAATGTGGAAAAGGTTGAAAAAATCGAAAGCAAAAGAGTCGACTTTCGATTTATAGAACCCTATCACTGAGGTGTTTACAATAATCAAAAATATTGGTAAGTATTGCACTTAACACTTTCTAACTCATGAATTTGGCATTGACATTTTTGCTTCACATACAAAATACATGGAAATACCAATAGCTTCAGTTGTTATTAAACTCGGCTCTCATTTGAAATTTTTTTGCAGAAGAAAGAAATTATTTTTATCTGGCAAAAGTAAAAAAATAAAAATAAAAAAAAAATAAAAAATCGAAAAAAGTCGAAAGCAAAAGTCGACTTTTTAAGAACAAAAAGTCAATTTCGACTTTTTCATACAAAAAGTCGATTAATCGACTTTTCGACTATAGAACCCTAGTACAGGGTATAATGAGTTTGTGCTGATGTTTGTAACTACCCGAAATATTGGTCCTAGACCTACCTTTAAGTATACCGATCGACTCAGAATCACTTTTTGAGTCGAGTTAGCTATGTCCGTCCGTCTGTCTGTCCATAAATGAGAATTTAAAACACGAAGAGAATAAAAAAAAATAAAAATTATTAAATTTTGTATTAAATTATTTACTCAAACCATTTTTTTAATTTTTGAGTAAATTTTTAATTGCGTCAATTAAAAAATTACTCAAATCTTATTTAAAAATTTAAACAAGTGATTACTCAAATTGTTTTTCTCAATATTTTTTTTTGTGTAATGTCCAAATATTAACTAAAATAGTAAGCTCAATAAAAAAATCAAGAAATTTTTTCACTTTGTTCGGAATTTTTCGATTTTCAAGTCAGAAAAGAAACGCAATGACATTTCCCTTCAAGTCCAATTTTTTTTTTTGTCCCTCAAAGGCAACTTTTCTGACCCCGACGATTTTGAAATTTGGAAAAAAAAAATTTAATTTGCATTTGTATTTGTAACTTGTTTTAACTAAAAATATAGTTGACCTCAAAACAACTTACAAAGTAGTCGTTTTAACTGTCATTGAGTGCAATACTTTATTTGTTGTAACATTTGCAATTTCTACTGGATTCATTTTCAATTTCCATTCATCGAAACCCCTAAATTCTAACAAATTAGTATTTACGTACATACTTACTTGTACGAGTGCCATTAATTTCAAGAATTGTTTAGAATCAATTGCTGGATATAAGATGCATTTTTCGTTATATGACGTTGTAATACACATTCATAATTTAGTATGATATATTTGGAGTGTACAATATGATAACAACAGCTTTTTTGAAATTTGAGACACAGGTAACCCTAGATTTACACGATTTCGATTTAACAATTTTTAAAAATATATTTTTTTAAACTACACTCAAAAAATTATGTTAGTAAAATCAACTGAAAATGTCAGTTAAAATAACTACTTTGTAAGTTGTTTTGGGGTCAACTACTTTTTCAGTTAAATCAACTATTTATACCCTACACCACACTGTGGTACAGGGTATAATGAGTTTGTGCTGATGTTTGTAACTACCCGAAATATTGGTCCTAGACCCACCTTTAAGTATACCGATCGACTCAGAATCACTTTTTGAGTCGATTTAGCGATGTCCGTCCGTCCGTCTGTCTGTCTGTCTGTCCATGTAAACGGTGTAAACACGATACAGGTCGCAATTTGGGTAATCAATTGACTTGAAATTTGAAACTTAAGTCTCTCTTGGCCCAAGGACGAAGCCTATTGAAATTGGAAAAAATCGGTCCATATTTAGACCTAGCCCCCATACAAAGGTCCTCTTTAGTTTTGGCTCAAATGACTCTAATAACCGTATTGTAGAAGGTATCGCTTTGAAATTTGGATGGTAAACATGTTTTGTCTTCACATATCATCATTCCGAATTTCAAAGAAATCGGACCAGTTCTTCTTGTAGCCCCCATACAAACCACCTTCCCGATTTTCACATAAATGTCTCAAATTTCATGAAAATAGAAAATATTTAATTAAAATTTTGTTTGTGTATGTTAAACGCGTACTTAAATAACCTTATCAAACCTGATAATCATCGGACCAGTTTTGGACTCAGGCCCCTTGTGAAAATTTTGCCCGATATTCAGTTAAAGCGGTTTATTGTCAACAAATAGAAGCCTATTTCACTCAAATTTGATTTGTGAGTGTTTTCTTCACTTATTAAAGGTTTTACAACATATAGATCTAATCGATCCATGGGACCCATTTTCCGGGAAACCTTGGTGTAGGGTATTATATGGTCGGTCTTGACCGACTATAATTTTCTTACTTGTTTTATTTTGAAAAGGTGATAAAAAAATAAAATTAACTACTTTAATTAACTGTTACTACACTACAGTACTTTTTTGTTAGTTGTTAAAAAAAACGACTTAAAATAACTAACAGAAATAGTTGTTTGATATTTTTCATACAAAAACAACTGACTTTGTAGTTGAAAACAACTAAAACAACTAAAATATACAAACTAACATGTAGTAACTTACATAATTTTCTGAGTGTATATTTAAAATTGTTTTGATTAAACTCCAATAATTTAAAAATATCCAGCTGAATTTTCCGTAACAAATAATCGGTTCCAGAACGCGTTAAATTAACCTGCAATCGATTCTACATAACATTAAATCAGAGTCGATTATTGGCTCTGTATCTTGAGTACTTTTTGAGATAACGTCATATATGTCAGAACACTTTTGTCAAATTTTTACCAATTTCCAAATTTTCAAGACCAGAAGTCCAAAATTTTGATACTATAATTTTTTTGTAAGGTCCAAACCAAGGCAAATTTATAAAAGGTATGTATTATCAAATAACCTAACTTTTCCCCCATAGTAATTTATTTGACAAATTTAAAAACAATAATATTTGCGAATTTTCAAAACGAAATAAAAATATTTTTTTCGGCATAAATGACTTGAGTTCACACTACACTATTTATGCTTAAAAACATTTGAACTTTTTTTAAATTGTGTCTTCGAAAATAAAAGGATTTAGTTTGAGTTTCAATATTTTTTTATAATTTAGTTGTTTTCTAAAATTTTAAAGGCCTAAAAAGCCTTAAAATTGGTTAATGTGTGCACTGAACATTTGAGTCGTTTTTGCCGACTAAAATTATGTTGAAATAAAATTGTTTTCATTTCCGTCACAAAAATATTACCTTTATAAATCTACCTTGGTCCAAACTATATTCCAAAATGTCACTTTTCGGTTGAATTGGCATTTTTTTAACTATTAACTTAAATTTTTTGTCAAAAAATGTTAAAAAATGGATAAAAAACAAATTTGTTGTTGTTTTTGGATACATTTTTGAACACGATAAAGATGTTACAGATAGGAATAATAATGGAATTCACGTCAGAAATTTTGGTCTTGCAAAATTGCACAATGTCAAAATTGCAACTTTATTTGCTTGTTTCTTTGTGAATAAAAGCAATTGTATTGCTGTTTAAATAAATTGAGAATCTTTTCTGGCAACGACGCATCATATAAAAGGTAAAAGAATAATAAAAATTTTAATAAACATTAATGGAATTCATGTCAGAAATTTTAGTCTCGCAAAATTGCGCAATGTCAAAATTGCAACTTTATTTGCATGTTTCTTTGTGAATATAAGCAATTGTATTACTCAGGGTATTCACTTCAGAATTTTTTTACTTTTGCAACAGTGCAATATTGCAACTTTTTTGTTAAAAAAAAAATTTAACAAAATTTTTATTTTTCTGTTACCTTTTATATGATGCGTCGTTGCAAGAAAAGATTTGCAATTTATTTTAATAGTAATACAATTGCTTCTATTAACAATTTTGACATTGCGCAATTTTGCAAGACTAAAATTTCTGACGTGAATTCCATTACTATTAATATAAAAATGCGAATCTTTTCGTGCAACGACGCATCATATAAAAGGTAATAGAAAAATATTTTTTTTTTTTAAATTTGCTTGTTGCAAGGGTCAAAAAATTCTGAAATGAATACCCTGATTTAAAAAAAAAGGATTGCAAATTGCACTGTTGCAAGGGTCAAACATATCTAAAGTATATATTGATGATATTCACGTCAGAATTTTTTAGCCCTTGCAACAGTGCAAGATTGCAACTTTTAAAAAAAAAAAAAAACATTAAATCAACTTTTTTTACTTTTCTTTTATATTTTACATAATGTGCTGTTGCAAATAAAGTATCTCATTATATTTCAACTTTAACATAATTGCTACAATTTGCAAAACAACAAGCAAAAAAAGTTGCAAATTTTAACATTTCGCATTTTTGCAAGACTAAAATTGCTGACGTGAATTCCATTATTATTTTATGATTATGTATCATTAAAAGCGACTAAAGGTCTTGCTTGTTAAAACTAATGCCCCCATTTCCCGGTTCTCGGTATTCCCAGGAATACCGGTATTCCCGGTTCTGGTACCGGTTTCCCTGTTCTATATATATTCCCGGGAATACCGGTATTCCCGGTTCTGATCCTGGTACCGGTTCTCAAAAAACAAAAAAAAATACAATACCATAAAATATTTAAATTACACTATTTAATCAGTATTTCAGAAGTATTTAGTTGTGTTTGTAAAATTATTTATGGAAATGGTGTTTTTCACATGTTTTGTATTTTTTTTGGTAAAAGCAAAGAAAAATTTATTTGTACAAAATTTTACAAAATATACATGCCGGAATTCCAGGGAATACCGGTAATACCGTCAGAACCGGAACCGGTATTCCCGGGAATACCGGGAATGATTCAAGAACCGGGAAACCGGTTTTTTTAGTTAAACTAAAAAAAAATAAAAAAAATTTACAGTAGGACCCCAACGGCTCTAATTTTTTTTTTAAATCAATTTTAAAGCAAAAAGACTTATCCCACCAAAGCTTTAAAGTCACCAACTTTAAATGCGTGTAAAGAAAATCTAGCGCTGAACTAAAAAAAATTGCAATATTGCATTGTCGCAAGGGTCAAAAATATCTAAAGTATATATTGACGGTATTCACGAAATGCAAAATTTATTACAACAAACACACATAAAATTATGTGTGTGTGTTTGCATTTCGCAATTTTGCAAAGGTAAAAATTGCTGACGTGAATACCACTATTATTTTATGAATATGTATCATTAAAAGCCACTAAATTCGTTGCTTGTCAAAACTAAAAAAAAAAACAAATTTTAGAGTAGGACCCGGCTCTAATTTTGTTTCCGAAATCAATTTTAAAGCAAAAAGTCTTATCCCCCTAAATTAATTTTTTTTGTCGTTAATAAGCTAATCAAATAAAATTATAACAAAGTGCAACAACCAAAATCGGAATGGGATTAAACCAAAAGCGAATGAAATTTTACATTTTTCATTACAAAACCCTTAAGGTTTTTTTTTAGTTCAGCTCTAGATTTTTTACATGTTAGCTGTTTGTATATTTTACAGTAGTTAGTTGTTTTCAACTACAAAGTCAGTTGTTTTTGTATGAAAAATATCAAACAACTATTTCTGTTAGTTATTTTAAGTAATTTTTTTGAACAACTAACAAAAAAGTACTGTGATGTAGTAACAGTTATTTAAAGTAGTTAATATTATTTTTTTATCTCTGAAAAATTTTTAAAGTTTTTTTCTAAAAAATAAAAATAAATTTTGTTTTTTTTTATTTTTCAAAACTTGAAAAAAAAAAAACTTGGAAAAAATTTGGTCTTCAACTTTTTTTTTTCAAAAATTATTTGAAAAAAAAATTATATTGATTATTTTATTTTTACTATATTTTAGTTATTTTGACTACAAATGTACACTCAAAAAATTATGTTAGTAAAATCAACTGAAAAAGTCAGTTAAAATAACTACTTTGTAAGTTGTTTTGGGGTCAACTACTTTTTCAGTTAAATCAACTAACAATGTTAGTTATTTTAACTGACAAAAAACAACTGACTTATGTAGTAAAAACTACTTACATTTGTAGTCAAAACAACTAAAATGTAGTAAAAATAAAAAAATCAATATAATTTTTTTTTTTTTTTAAATTTTTCAGAAAAAAAAATTGAAAATTAAAATTTTTCCAAGTTTTTTTTTTTAAAGTTGTGAAAAATAAAAAAACGAAAATTTAATTCTATTTTTTGGAAAAAACTTTGAAAATTTTTTAGAGATAAAAAAATAAAATTAACTACTTTAAATAACTGTTACTACATTACAGTACTTTTTTGTTAGTTGTTCAAAAAACGACTTAAAATAACTAGCAGAAATAGTTGTTTGATATTTTTCATACAAAATCAACGGACTTTGTAGTTGAAAACAACTAACAACTGTAAAATATACAAACTACTAAAATGTATTAACTTACATAATTTTCTGAGTGTAAGTAGTTTTTACTACATAAGTCAGTTGTTTTTTGTCAGTTAAAATAACTAACATTGTTAGTTGATTTAACTGAAAAAGTAGTTGACCCCAAAACAACTTACAAAGTAGTTATTTTAACTGACATTTTCAGTTGATTTTATTAACATAATTTTTTGATGGTGAACTTTTATTATATAATTATAATTGCTTTAAACTGGATAAGTCACGCATTATTAATTTTGTAATTGGCTTTAAATAACAATCATACGCAACGGTGCACAGTGGGTTAATTTTTTATAATTTGGCTATTCCGTAAGTAGGTACTGAACCGATTGCAGCGAAATTCATACCGGTTATAGCTAACGTCCAAACAATTTCGAGGTTTAGTTTGGACGCTGGATCCCTCATGTCCTATAGGGGCACCACCAGGACATGTTTAGTACACAAAAACTTTAATGGCTTTAAAGTCACCAACTTTAAATGCGTGTAAAGAAAATCTAGCGCTGAACTAAAAAAAGCCTTTAAGGTTTTGTTATGTAAAATGTTAACTTTTATTTGATTTTGGTTTCATCCCATTGTAGTAAGTGCCAGTTTACAGAAGGCGAATGATACACACGAACGAAAATTTTACATGTATTTTGTTGTTGTTACAATAACAAAACACATGCAAAATTTTCGTTCGTGTGTGTCGTTCGCCTTCTGGAAACTGGCACTAAATGTTATAATTTTCTGAGTGCATAAAAAACGTTCAATATTATTATATTTTTCATACAAAATGACTTTGAAGTTGAAAACAACTAACTTCTGTAATATATACAAACAACTAACATGTAGCAACTTACATAATTTTCTGAGTGAAGACTTAAGGTGTTTCATGGAAAAACTCGAAAATCATCAGGTTTTTTAAAAGAATTACAAATTATATTAATTTTTTGTTTCAGTTCCTTTAAACCGCGTAAATCAAGAGTAGCCTGTACATTTTACATGTTTAGTGTTCTCTTTAAATAAACACCCATCCACTCATTTCCTAAAGCATTTAGAAAATCGTTAACGGAATCGTGCTGCAAAGGTTAAAACCCTTTAATATCGTTCTATTTATGGAACTAATATATAAATTTTTTTACATCTTTGTCTAAAAATTGACGTTTGAGTGAGTGACTCTCGGCTAGAACTATCGAAACTGACTTCTGAAGAATTAAAGAAACCGTTTTTTCTATTGTGGAAAACTAATGCGGTTGGTTGGAAAAAAATAACGTATTTCGCTTAAAATTCATGTCCGAATTTTTTGACCAAATCCGTCTTAAAAATTCGGAAATTTTGCGTACTTTATTGGAAAAATATTTAAAAAAAAAAATCCAAAACCGCGATTTTGGTCACCAGAGGATGATTTTTAAACATTAAAATTTTTTTATCCAAATTGGTCTCAAAAGTTGAAAAATGTTAAGTGTATTATCTACACTCAAAAAAAAAAATCTGTAAAGTTAGCAAAAAAAGCTTGTAAACCTACAAAAAAATTTGCTGATTTTGAACCTACAATTTTTTTGGTAAAGTTAGCAAAAACGTTTTGCTAAAAATTAGTTAACTGAAATTTTTTTTATTTCAACTTAGTTCATACACATTTGAGGACCCCATTGGGTTCGGACCCGATAGGTCCAAACCCCGATGGGACCTAGTTGGGTTCCTTCAAAATCGTCATAGTTTTTGATCCAAAATTTGTGTCCGTTTCGCTCTACCTTGTTTAGTTTTTGAGATATGTGATTTTAGGGGACCACCGGGGGTTTTGAGAATTACAAAACTCGATAACTTCAAAAATATTACTCGGAGAGCTTTTTATTCTTGTTCTACGTGTTGAGAGCTACAAAAATGCTTTTGGACTTTTTGTTGTGTCGGCACTATTTACCGAGATATGAGCATTTTAAAATTTTCGGGAATGCTAACTTTTTTGGATCCAAAGTTAGGACCCATTAGGGTCCACACATGTGAAGAGGACCGGCGATACTATGGAGAGCCCGAGAACCAAAAATGGCCTCCATTTTGCTCTATCTGGCTTAGTTTCCGAGATAGCGCCATTTTAAATTTTCTGAAAATAAAAAAAAATTTACCATTTATTTTTGCTAATATTAGCAAAAAATCATGTAAAAATTTGGTCAACTCAATTTTAAATTTAGCAAAAAAAAAATTAGTTCAAATTTTGTTTAAAATTGCTAATGCGCTAAATGAAGTTTACAAGATATTTTTGCTAACATGCTGATCTCAACTAAAAATTTGCTAAAAGTTAGCTAACCAGCGTTAGCAAAAAAAAAATAGTAAATCTACTTATGTATTATTTTGAGTGTAAAAAATATAAAAACACGATTTTGGTACAAAAATGCTGATCTGCGATTTTGGTCCACTGATTCTGATCATCATTTTTGGACCAAAATCGTGTTTTAATATTTTTTTTAATAATTTTTAGATAACAAAAGTTGGTTCCACTTAGATTTTTGAAAGTGATTTCACTTTGAAAAAAATACTCGTTTTGCGTTTTACGAACAAACCTCATATTTTACTTCTGAACTGAATTGAGTCTGTGACATCTCCCAAAGTTTTTTTTAGCAATAATCTTTATTACATTGTGGAGGGTATCCATTAGGGTGATCAATTATTCGACTTTTTTAAAACCCGGTTTTCGAATAGTTCGAAAATCAGCATTTTTTAAAAAACCGGTTTCGGGTTTTTAAATTGACAAAAACCGGTTGAACCGGCTTTTTCGGTTTTTTGCAAAATAAGGCAACAAATATTGATCACGGCCAAGATAAAGCAGATATTACTCTTGAAATAAAAAACAATTCCTTTTGTATTCTTATGTTTAAGTTTAAGCAAAGTTTTATTTATAATGTATCGTCACAGAATGTTCTCGACTATAAAAAGAATATACAAGAATAAGTATAAAGAAGATCACAAAACAGTGGTGTCAATTTAGTTAATATAAAAAAGAGTTACCAAATCACTATATATATATGTTATACATATTTTAGGAATTCAATGAAACAAATAATAAGTTACAGCGATTTTGGAATTGATAAGTAAATAAAGTAAAATATAATAAATGTATTCCCAACACTCCTCCTCAATTACAAATTAGTAAACGTTTGATTTTAACCTGAAGATTTCCAGCTTTGTTGTTGGTAAGGGTTTGGTTAACATATCGGCAATCATCTCCTCTGAAGGACAGTACTCACAATGGATTATCTTCTTGTCGATGTAATCTTTCACAAAATGAACTTTCGTATCTATATGTTTAGACCGGTTACTTAGTTTTTCGTCCTTTATTAGATTTAAGCAGCTTCTGTTGTCTTCAAACATAGTTGTTGGACGTTCTTGCCGACATCCCAAATCAAAGAGCACATTTCTGATCCAAACAGCTTCTTTTGCAGCTTCGGATAACGCAATAAATTCTGCTTCTGTTGTTGACAATGAGACACTTGTTTGCTTCTTACAAGCCCAGCTAATAGCGCTTTCATTTAGCATAAAAATGTAACCAGAATTAGATTTTCTATCGATTCTACATTCTGCCCAGTTGGCATCTGCGTAACCGATAAGTTCGTTTCGATTATTTGAACTAACGTTTAAATTTAGATACATATCGGCTGTTCCCTTCAGATACTTCGCTACACGCTTCAATTCATTCCAATCCTCATGGGTTGGATTACTCGTCTTCCTAGCCAGTATTGCGACGCTTGCAGAAATATCAGGGCGTGTGTTCACGGATATATACAACAATGAACCCATTAAACTTTGGAACTCGTCATTCCGTAGTAATGGTTCAGAACCATTTTTCCCGTAGGACGGATCAAGTGGATATTTAGAGCATTTTGCATCCTGTAGACCAAATTTAATTAACATTTTTTCAATATACTGTTTCTGTCGTATCTTATAGTGAAATTCATCAGTTTTTACGATTTCCATACCGAGGTATTGTGATATGGCACCAAGATTGTTCACTTCAAATTTTGTACTAAGCATGTCGTAGACATTTTCTATTTCACGACCATCTGTAGCAGCAACTACCAAATCATCAACGTAAACAAGCACATAGATACCTTCCCCATTGATGATTTTGTTATATAAACACGGATCAGCTTTACTTTGAGTAAAACCACCATCAAGTAATACGTCGTTCAGAGCCTTGTTCCATACGTTTGCAGCTTGCTTTAAGCCATATATACTGCGTTTGAGTTTGCACACCAAATTGCCATCACCTTCAATAAAACCAGGCGGTTGTTTCATAAAGATTGTTTCTTTCAAGCAGCCATTTAAGAAAGCACACTTTATGTCCATGTGTTCAACTTGCATTCTTCTTTCAGCAGCAACAGACAACAAAATACGGAAAGTTGGTTGACGCACAACAGGTGCAAACACCTCGTCATAATCGCAGCCATACTTCTGATTAAAACCCTGTGCAACCAAACGGGCCTTGAAGCGTTGAATTTTACCATCGGATCCACGTTTAACTTTGTACGTCCATTTACAACCGATAATATTCGCATTAGGTGGAGCACAAACTAAATCCCACGTTTGATTATTCTTAAGCGAATTCATCTCCTCCTTCATTGCGGACTCCCATTGAAGTTTACGTTTTGATACAACAGCCTGTTTGTATGTTCTAGGTTCAACGACATCATCCGATTCAACCAAATTTATAGAATATCTAGCAGGAGGTACACCTTTGTTTGTTCTAGTTGATCGTCTTAAAATTGGTTCACTTACATGTGGTTCTTCAACTGGATCATCCAAATTTTGATTTTCCACAGACTCAAAATATTCAAGATCACTGCAGTACGAATCCCCATCAGAATCATTAGAAACATTGCCCGTCAGGCCACCATCAGGAATATCGTCAGTACGAGTTGAAGAAATATTGATTTCCAAGTATTCGTTGTTTGTAGTTGAATTACAATTGTCTTTCGACTTCATTACGGCATTCACGGATACGAATTTATAGTCTCTGCTAACAGTGACCTTATTTGTACTTGTATCAACGAAACGCAATCCCTTGGACTGCTCATCGTAACCCATGAACGTTAACAATACCGATCTGTTGTCAAATTTCTTCCTATTCACTTTAGGAGTTAATACGTATGCTTTAGAACCAAATATTTCAAAATTAGCAATATTAGGTTTACGTCCTTCCCATCTCTCATAAGGAGTACAAGTAGTAGAACTGGTAACAAGTCTGTTCTGTAGATAATTTGAACACATAATGGCTTCACCCCAATACGTTTTTGATAAACCAGCCTCTTCGAGAAGGCAACGAGACATTTCCACCAGATATCGATTTTTCCTCTCAGCCACACCGTTTTGTTGTGGGCAATATGGGACAGTAAATTGGGATCTAATACCATAACTTTGAAGAAAATCAAACATTCTTTTAGATTTATATTCGGCTCCATTGTCCGATCTAATGCATTTAGGTACCCTTCCAAACTTGTTCCTAACCATTTCGACATACGTTTTAATTTTATCGAAAACTTCAGACTTCTCATTAAGTAAGTATACGACTGTGTAACGACTGTAATCGTCAATTAATGTTAAAAAATATTTCCGTCCACCAGGGGTAACAGTTTGCATTGGACCGCAAATGTCGGAATGTATCAACTCAAGGGCTTCCCCAGTTTTAGACTCCGACTTGTTAGGAAATGGCTTTCGAGTCAACTTACATTTTGTGCATACATCACATGTTTGTCGTATTTTACAATCAACAATATCAAAGTTATTTTCAAGCTTACCAGATTGCATAGCCTTAACTGCATTAAAATCTCTGTGGCCAAAAAGTTTGTGGTAATAATGTTGACACCGATCAAGATTACATACAGCAGCTAAAGCTGCTTCACGATCTCCTGTTTTCAGTTGATATAAATTGTTGACGCAATCTGCAAAACCAACTTCAGCGTTATTCATGTCAAGAATTCTGCAACTTGAGCCAGAAAACAAAACTTTAAAACCAACAGCAGACATTTTCTTTACCGACAGTAAACTTCCTTTAAACGACGGAATGTACAAAACATTATCAACGGTAACGATCACTTCAGCACCTTTTTGATTCACCAGCTTTATCTTACACGAACCTTTACCGGTAGAAAATGCAACGCCACCATCAGCAACAGTCACCTTTTCACGCCAAGATAAGTCAAGACTTGTAAACTCTTCTTTAACACTACAAATATGGCAAGTAGCGCCCGAGTCAACTACCCAGACTCCTGATTTAACGTTTAATACAAAACAAGAATTTGCTTCATCATTTTCAGCAACTTTGGCATTCTGACCATTGTCTGATTTGCTATTTTTAAATTTCCAACAGTCCTTACGGATGTGGCCAACACCATGGCAGTAATGGCATACGATCTTCTTAGATTTATTATTATTGGTTCTGGGTCTGAATTTGTTGGTAGCTTTCAACACAGTATCTTCACCAGCTTGTCTTTTCTTCTGTTTTTCATTTTCCTCGAGTAATTTATTCTCAACCAAAGTCATAGTAAGATCTTTTTCATCTCTTACCTCCAGAGCCGTAATTAAAGTGTCGTATGTGTCAGGCAGACTACTCAACAACATTGAAATTATCCACGACTCAGACATTTTTTCGCCAAGCGATTGCAATCTTGTAAATAGAAGCTTCATTTGATTGATATGCTTGTCCACATCACCATCCGGTTGGAGTTTCAATTCACAAATGCTTCTCATCAATTTTACCTTATTGCTCAAAGTCGATTTTTCGTGGTATGCCTTTAAAATGTTCCAAGCATCTTTAGCGTTCACACTGTTAGCAATACGGAAAACCTCCGACTCCTCTACAGCCAAACCAATTAAGATAGATGCTCCTGTATCACGCTCCTTCCACTTTTCATCAGGTTCTTGGGGAATTTCACCCTCGATGACGTCCCACACTTTTTCCTTCTTCAATAGCAACTGCATTCTATACTTCCACAACTCATAGTTGTCACGATTTAATTTCGTCATCAAAAGCCTTGCATCAGCCATTTTCAACAGCAAACAAAAAACACACGCAGCAGCTACGAAAATTATTTAAACAAATTGCAATTTTCAGCAAACAACAGCAAATAACAGCAAACAACAGTAGCACAGCTCAATAACACAGCGGAATTAATTAAAGGAGGCCCATAACCTCTTGAAATAAAAAACAATTCCTTTTGTATTCTTATGTTTAAGTTTAAGCAAAGTTTTATTTATAATGTATCGTCACAGAATGTTCTCGACTATAAAAAGAATATACAAGAATAAGTATAAAGAAGATCACAAAACAGTGGTGTCAATTTAGTTAATATAAAAAAGAGTTACCAAATCACTATATATATATGTTATACATATTTTAGGAATTCAATGAAACAAATAATAAGTTACAGCGATTTTGGAATTGATAAGTAAATAAAGTAAAATATAATAAATGTATTCCCAACAATTACTGTATATCACCATTTCCAATTCCGTTTCAGAAAATACATTTTGTATTTAAGAAATTTCCAATTATATTTCAGAAATTTTTATATACGTTTTAGAAATGTTAAATTTTATTTATATTTTATAAATTTTCATTATATTTAAATTTATATTTCAGAAATTCATTTACGTTTCAGAAATTTCCAAATGTATTTTTAGAGGTTTCCATTTCTACAAATTGTAATGCAAATGAAAATTTCTTAAAAGCATTTAGAAAATTTTGAAATATTAATGAATAATTTTGGAAAATAAATGGAAAAGCATTTAGAAAATTTTGAAATATCAATGGAAAATTTTGGAAAATAAAATGGAAAAGCATTTAGAAATTTTAAAAATACAAATGAAAAATTAAAAAAACCAATGGATATTTTGAAATAAAGGGGAATTTTTTTAATACAATTGGAATTTTATGAAAAGCATTTTAAAAATTTTAAAATTTCAATGGAAAATTTTTTACTTCAAACATTTTTTTATTTTTAAACAAAAAGATCTTGCAAACATTAAAAAATAACTTAAAATAATTTTTTTTGACTTGTTTTGGATTCAGTTGGGATTTTTTTGAACATCTTTTTTAGTAATCAAACTAAACTAAAAAAAATTAAGTTTAACTGCTTTTAAAGGTTGATTTAAAAAAACCGGGTTTCGATAGTAAAAAAACCGGTCTAAACGCTCTTCGAAGAGTTAAGATTTAAAAAAAACAAACCGTTTCAATCCACAAAAAACCATTCGAAAACCCCATACCCATATCCATACATTCGGCGAATTTAAAATTTTTACTTGTTTTTTTGTATTTTACGTTTTAGGCCTTTGTTCTGTCTTTCACAGCTTTTAGATTCACATGAAAATTTCCGAATCATATGAAATCAAGTTTAGTGTTTTGTTGATCACATTTTCATTCGGAGTTGAAATCGAATAATTTAAATTTAAAAAAATTATAAGGAAAAAAGTGCATTCGTGTTACTGTCACCAATTTTTATTTATGTGAAACAAAACGAAAAAGAAATTCGGTTGTGAAATGTTGAACATCAAAAAAATTCGGAAATTTTCATTTCCACATTTTTGATGTGAATTACTTTTTTTGGAACAGTATTTTGGTTTCAAAATTGACGTTAAAAAAATGTGGAGACGTTACTCGGGAAGTAGCGTTGCGTGTGTTATCAGTAGAAATAGGCGCGTAAGTGAGTTTTGACAAAGTCGGCTAAACATTGGCGGCAACGCATTGGAATGCATACTTTAATGCAAAATAATTTAAAAAAAAAACAAAAATGAGAAAAAATTCACGAAAACTCGCGCAAAATTTTACTCACGCTTAAGCGTGAGTAAATTCGATTTCACGGGAAAAAATCTGTCAAATTCCATATAAAAAAAAACATAATTTTGGCAACGCGGGAAGTAGCGTTGCGTGTGTTATCAGTAGAAATAGGCGCGTTATTGAGTTTTGACAAAGTCGGCTAAACATTGGCGGCAACGCATTGGAATGCATACTTTAATGCAAAATAATTAAAAAAAAAAACCCAAAAATGAGAAAAAAAATCACGAAAACTCACGCAAAATTTTACTCACGCTTAAGAATAGTACAAATTCGATTTCACAGAAAAAAATCTGTCAAATTCCATATAAAAAAAAAATAATTTTGGCAACGCAAGGAATAATTGTTTAAAAAGTTTTCACGCATTTTTATTATACAAGACAATTTAAATTTCCGTGAAAAAGTGACATTTCAGTTTTTTTATAGGCCATTTACATATGCCTCGAAATCCAAAAAAAATGGGATTTCAATGAAAATCCAAGTAAATCCAATTACTTTTTTGGATTTCAAATGTCAAATCCCATACAAAAAAAAAACTTGGATTTTGGGAAAATCGTAAAATCGCAATTTAAAATCCAAAAAATTTCTACTACTTAATTGTACAACTATGGGTTTTCCCAAAATAATCATCCCTAATGCTTTTTTTACAACGCTGCACACGATTTTTTATCAGCTGTTGTTGTTTTTTATAAAGTAAAAAAACAATTAAAATTAATTTTTTTAAAACTATTAAAAGATTAATAAAAACAATGTTTAACAATGTTTCATTTAAAATTTACCATTGCAAATGGTAAACGCACAATTTAGTTGACCAATTTGGTCTTCCTAACAAAGAAAAACACTCAATGGTGGCGGCCCCAAACTTGGCAAAAATGTTAATTTTCTTGCATTTAAAGAAGCAGCTCTTCATAAAAACACATTTTTTGATATTGTGGTCCCAACATATACTAGTGGAATTGAAAATATTGGCTCCGGCAAAGAAAAATCATTGTTTTTAGAAATATTTATAAAATTGGGTAATTTTCCAACTAACAACCCTGTACACAAATCAAAAGAAAATACAGAGTTAGTACAAACAAAATCCCGCTAAATGTCAAAAAAGCATATGTAAACGGTATAGATTTTAATTGGATTTGAAATCCAAATTTATGTGGATTTCGGGCTATATGTAAATAGCATATTATGATCATTTCTTTCTTATAATTGTCAAAAGTTTATGATTTTTTAATGTTTTATTTCAATTTGGTGCGTTTAAAGTTTAAGTGAAAATTTCACCGTAAAAAACAGAGTACTTGACTTTACGCACGAAACTTTTTTCTAATCACATTCACGCACACTCACGTAAGCAACTAAAATTTTCACTCGCAATTACGCGTGAATCATTTTATGTCACGCCCGAATCTCTAGTTATCTGTTTCCTCTTAACTAAATTTTAAATCGTACCGTTTTTTAGTAACGATGACGTTTTTCTTTTACAATTGTTACACACATTAAAAGAGAGAGCA
Organism: Pegoplata infirma; assembly: GCA_963921195.1. Lineage (NCBI taxonomy): Eukaryota > Metazoa > Arthropoda > Insecta > Diptera > Anthomyiidae > Pegoplata > Pegoplata infirma. Next base: position 33,231,152 of record OY992539.1, read on the forward strand.
ATTATACTCTTTAATGGGGGTAAATTAAGCGTCCCCAAAATACTGTACATTTGTATATACTCCAAAGACATATCATACTAACAAAACAGAAACCAGAAACCACTCCAACGAGTATAACAACAATATAAAAGTAATATTGTGTTTTTTTAGATTGACCTGCTATCAGTTTTACGATTAGTTAGCTTTTTTAAATTAAAATGTTATAGAAATTTAAAAATATATAATCTTATTTATTTGTTAATTTTGTAAGAAGTGTGGTAAAGTGTCAATAAATAGCAACTGTAGGTATATGGAAGTGCAAACTTTTTTTTGTATATAATCAAGTAATCAAGGATTAACGACTGGCATAATGCATTATATTGCTGCACTTGATGTGGGAACAACAACAGTACGTTGTTTTATACTCAATAAAACATGTGAAATTAAGGGTTCGGCTGTGGAAGAGGTAAGAGTATTTTTTTATTTTTGAGTGTGAGTGCAATTTAATTTATGAATGAATATTTTTACACATTTGTTTTTGTTATTTACAGGTTGAATTGTTAAATCCTAAACCGGGTTATTTTGAAATTGAACCGGAAGCATTATGGCGTAAAATTGTTAGAGTTATGCAAAATGCAGTTAAAGGTAAATTTAAATATTTTTGAATTTAATAATTACACTGTGCTACAAAAAAAAAAACAAACATGAAAAAAAGGAAAATTCGACTTGGCCTAAACCAATAATACCCTCCACTGAACTAGGGATGAAATCCATCTAAAGTTCACGGTTTTGCTCATAACTTCTTAACCACTAGACCGATTTTTCTGAAATTCAATACCAACCTGAAATGTTCTATCTAAAACAGATTTTAAATTGAAAATCGGTTTAAACGTTTCTGAGTTAAGAGTTGGTAATTGCCAAAATTTTGCTCGTATAAGTAAACGGCGATATAATAAAAAATAATGCTTTGATTTTTTATTGAAATGATAAATCGCCCTATTGTTTGCTGGGACTAGATCATTTGAAAAGTATATTTAACTATGTTTTATTTTTGTATGCCAGTGTTATTACACATACATAAATGTTTAATTTTAATATAAGTTCAGCAATTTAAAAAATATTGTTTTGTTTTTAATTTAGATGCTCAACTTAAACCCTCCCAAATATCTTGCCTTGGTATATCCTCTCAGCGTTGTACTTTTCTAACCTGGAACCACTTGACCAAAGAATATTATCATAATTTTATTACCTGGAAAGATTTACGTTCGGATGCCTTAGTAGATGAATGGAATAATGGTTTGACTTTAAAAACGATTAATGGTTTTGCGTATGCCTTATATTTGATGACACGTAGTAACCGATTTTTGGCCGGCAGTGTATTGAAAATGATGAACGGTCAAGTCACCTTACGGCTGCTTTTTGAAATTCAAAATAATTTACGCTTAAAAGATGCATTAAAAAGAAAATCAGCTAGAATTGAATTGTTGGATTCATGGATATTATATAAATTAAGATCGGGTAATGGTCAGGATCCAAATGTTGAACATATCACTGATATCACATCATGTACAGCTACGGGTTTATTTGATCCGTTCATATTAGATTGGTCGCCAATGATAAAATTTGTTTTTGGAATTGATGTAAGTTTTAATAATATTAAGAATTTAATTTTCGCGTTTAAAATAGATTTTAGTATTTGTACCAAGTTGCGTAATCACACGGAACTTGGTCGTGATCGCAAGCGAAACTGTTAAACAGAAAAATTAAAAATAGTCAGGAAAAAAAATCTTAAAGAATATTAAAAATTCAGGGAAGTTAAAGAAAATTACAAAAAATTAATAAATTCGGCTGTGACGAATCTTCCACTTTAAAAGAAATACTGGGGCCACCTTCTCCCTCGCGATAAAGGTTAACAAATTCATTAATAATGATTTTGCACTTGAGTTGAGGGTGGGTTGTACACATACATGGGAATTTTTAATTGGCATTGAATTTTCATTGGCATTAGTTGTAACTAATGCCAATGCCAAAAAAAAAAGCTTTAGCATTTATTGCCAATGAAATTTTTTGGCATTGGCATTGTTTGTTCTAATGCCAATGAAACGGCACAAATGCCTAAAAAAACTATTTACAATTGATAAAAAAAAAACATTTTTTTACAATAAATATATATATTTTTTTAAACTTAAAATGGCGATATCTCGAAAACTAAGCCAGATAGAGCAAAATGGAGGGCATTTTTGGTTCTTGGAATTTCCATACTTTCGCGGGTCCTCTTCACATGTGTGGACCCCAATGGGTCCTAACTTTGAATCCAAAAATTTGGGATTCCGGAAAATTTAAAAATGCTTATATCTCGGTAAATATTGGTGACGCAACAAAAAGTCCAAAAGCATTTTTGTAGCTCTTGGTTTCTAGAACTCGTCTGCCAATACTAGAAAATCCTCAGAGCAATAGTTTTTTAGTTATTCAGTTTCTAAAATTCTCAAGACCCTATTGGGCCCCTAAATTGCAGTACCTGGAAAAATAAGCAAAATAATGCTAAAGGTATGTGAAATTTAAAACCTATTAGGTTCCACACATGTGAAGAGGACCGGCGATACTATGAACCAAAAATCCCCTCCATTTTGCTCTATCTGGCTTAGTTTTCGAGATATAGCCATTTTAAGTTTTAACAAAAAAAACAATTTTACAACTTGCTGACGGAAATACGACTTTTAATATTGCTTATGCTTTGTTTTCATTAAGGCATTTATTAATGCCAATAAAATTTTTCATAATTGGCATTACTAATGCTACTAATACCTTAACGGGCATTGGCATTGATTGAAACAATGCCAATGCTAAAAATTTCATTGGCATTAGTTTCAATATAATGCCAATGAAATCGTAAATTAATTAGTCCATTTATTTAAATAGTCCCATGTATGGTTGTACAAGCCTAAAATAAGTAAATTTTTAGGCAAGTCCATGGCGCTCAGACTTAAAATAGTCCATTGTACCGTGAGTTGAGTAAGTGTTTTTTTATTATTATGTAATTATTTATTTTTATATCCACGCCCTCAATAGGGGCGGGTAAAAAAAAACATTTTCAAATCCCCCGGGTTCAAGTACAAGAACCTAAACTACTTCTAGCATACAAATTTTCAAGATTTGAAAAAAAGCCTCTCATAATTTCTTTCCCTTGACCTTTTCATAAAGCTTAAGACAATCTTTAATTTAAACTTAATTTAAGCCAAATCCGATCGTGTTAACCTGTGGCGCCATTCGAAAAGTTTTGAATTTTTGGAAAATTTCCACCAAAAGTTTTGATTTTTTGAAAAATAAATACCTTACGATACATTATTTATATGTATTACATGCTGAAAATGAAATTAAAAAAAATTCCAGAAATCGGTCGAACAGTTTTCTAGATATCGCCATTTGAAATTTGTCAAAAAAAAATTAATGTTGTATTTATTCGACCTTTAAATTTGTAATGTAAATGAAATAATTGAGCTCGAGGTCTGTTGTTTTAAATAATTTTTATTTTATTTCTCCGATATTTCGAAATTCATCGAATTTCAAACCTCAGGGATACTTTTAAAAATTATTTTGTTTGTGTCATTTTTACAAGTGTCCCTGAGGATGAAATTCGATGAATAAAATAAAAATTACTTAAAACAACAGACCTCGAGCTCAATTATTAAATTTTTTTTTTCCATTTCCTATTTCATAGAGATTAAGACAAACTTTCATTTAAACTTAATTTGAGTCAAATCATACGTTTTTAACCCATGGCGCCCTTCAATTCGATCAAAGTTAAGAGTTTTTGGTGAAAATTTTCTTGGCCGTATTTAAAAATCGTTTTTTTTTTGCAAATTTTAAACACCAATATCTCGAAAACCGTTCGATTTTAAAATTTAATCCATATTCTTGTACAGTGCATAAAAATTAATAAAAATGATGTATCGCAAGATATGATTTTTTCTAAATTTTCAAATATCCAAAACCTTAATCGCCGGGCGCCATGGGTTAATTTAATCCAATTGACCTAGTTGAATAAAAATTTGCCCGGGCTCTTAAGAAAATCAAAAGTTCAAGAAAAAATGTCAGTCTAGTGAAGGGTATTTTGATTCGCCACAGACAATTAGCATATGCCCGAGTAAAAATGTTTAGATATATTTTTATATATCACGTCTTATCCGAGATTTGAAAGATCTTACTCGGATCAGTACTGATCCGAAATTTGAAAGATCAGTACTGATCCGAAAAATGGATCGCTAAGATTAGATCAGTTTTAATCGGACGGATACAATGTCATCCGAAAAATGGGTTTATATAATTAGACAAACCCATTTTTCGGATGAAATTCTATCCGTCCGATTAAAACTGATCTTATCTTAGAGATCCATTTTTCGGATCAGTACTGATCCTTCACATTTTTACTTGGGATTCTAACTTATTTGATTATTAACACAGTACATAAGTAGTAGGTTATCAGGGTTATATTTTCCAAATGAAATACCCCTTTATTTTTAATTATTATGCATAAATAATGTGTGTACTTATTTTTTTCAGAGTTCTTTACTACCTAAAATAGTTAATAATTCTTACAAACATTTTGGTCATATTAACCCAGTAGACTTTGGCCCCGAATGGAAAAACTGTAATATACCAATTACCTCATCGATAAGTGATCAAACGGCAGCTTTATTTGGTTCACATTGTTTTTTCAAAGGGGATGTTAAAATCACAATTGGTACTGGAGCCTTTTTGGACTTAATAACTGGCCAAAAATGTCATGCCTCCATAAAGGGCATGTATCCTTTAGTCGCTTGGCAATATGATAAAGCAACTACTTTTTGTGTAGAAGGAGCAGCACACGATATGGGCACTATTATAGCATGGGGTCAAAATTGTAACCTATTTATTGATCCAGCGGAAACATCTAGCATTGCGGAATCAGTTCAGGATACGAATGGGGTGTATTTTGTACCAGCATTTAGTGGTTTAGGTGTAAGTTAAGAAGATAATTGTTTTTAAGACTTTTTTTAATTTATTTTTTCTATTCTTTAGGCACCTATTAATGATCATAAAGCAGCCTCGGGGTTTATAGGTATAACTCCTTCCACTCGAAGACCACACTTAATAAGAGCATTATTAGAAAGCATAGTATTTCGTTTGGTACAATTAAGTGAAACAGCAGAAGAGGAAACAACACAAAAGCTGAAATTAATAAGGTATGTATAGCAATCCGACTAAAAAATACGCTAGCATTAAATTAATCAAAATATGTCAATTAGGACGTTTTTACTATCATATTAATTGGAAACCATCCCCCGTGCTGTAAGTTTTCTTTACAAACTGTCGTATAGTCAAAAAAGCAAATTCTGGTGATCATCATCAAAAAATTTACAAAAATTTTTTTTACATTTTCATTTTTGAAATTGCAGTAATTTTTAACAAACTTTCGTAGAGCTAGAACACCGAAATCCGGTGATCATCATCAAAATGTCCGGGACTGCGTCGTCTTAAGTATTTGGGACAACGATTTTTTGATGAACTGGATTGCCTAAATAGTGTCCCACTGACATTTCTAGCAGAATGTCTTAGAGAATCGGGGTGGTTTAAGAGGTAGAATTGTGTGCATCATAGGGGAGTAGGGAAACAACTTTAAGGGAATCACAATGGGCCTTATGGCCTTCGAGTGAATTTGCCAAATTGTCGAACGCCCATCCAACCTAACCTAACCTATCATCAAATATCTATATTTTTATGTTTTTAAAAACTTAAATTGCAACTATTTCCCAAAACCAACGCCCGTAATGTTCAAATAGCTAAAAATGGTGATCATCATCAAAAAATTTACAAAAACCAATTTTTTTTAGTTTGATTGCAGTTATTTAACTAACGGTCGTAGAGCTAAAATACCGAAATCCGGTGACAGTCAACAAATATCTTTACTTCTATGTTTTTAAATACTTAAATTGCAATTATTTCCAAAAAAGCTAAATCTGGTGATCACCATCTAAAATATTTTAATGAAAAACATTTTTAAATTGCAATTTATTTTTCAACTAACGGTTGTAGAGCAAAATACCGAAATCTGGTGATCATTATTATTTTCAAAAAATATTTAATGAATTTTTTTGAAAAAACTTAAATTGTTATTTTCTAAACTACCTGCCGTAGAGATAAAATAGCTAAATCTGGTGATCATCATCAAAAAATTTACAAAAATCTATTTTTAAACTTGATTGCAGTTATTATTTTCGTAAAACTAAAATACCGAATAAATAGCAAAAATTGAAAAATCTGGTGATCATAATCTAAAATATTTCAATGAATAGCAAAATATGGTAATCATATAAAATATTTTAAGGAATTTTAAAAACAATTTTAATGCAATGCATTCCTCAACTAACAGCCGTAGACCTAAATACCGAAATCTGGTGATCATCATCTGTTGATCATCATCTGTTGATCATCATCTGTTGATCATCATCTGTTGATCATCATCATTTTCAAAAAATATTTTAATGATTTTTTTTTAACTTAAATTGCAATTGTTTTCTTGTTTAATTGTGATCATCATCTGTTGATCATCATCATTTTCAAAAAATATTTTAATGATTTTTTTTTTAACTTAAATTGCAATTGTTTTCTTGTTTAATTGTTTAAACATACGGTCGTAGTGTTAAAACAGCTAAATCAAAAAACTCAAAATTGTTTTTGTTTTACGTAGAAAATTTATAGTCACACACTTCGTACGACATACTGAATCAGGGCATTAAATTATTATTTATTTTATATTATCAATTATTTCTAAAACTAATATAAAGTATTTTAATGAATTTTAAAAACATTCCTCAACTAACGATCGTAGAGCTAAAATACCGAAATCTGGTGACCAAAATTGCCAAAAAAATCTATATATCAAGAACATAACTATTATAAGTTTTATGGTGAATTACTTATGTCATAACTATTATAGGTCAATTTTTATTTTATTTCTTACGAATAACTATTAAATCTTAATTAATATGTTTTTTATTGTAAAATAATAGTTATGGACTTAAGTAATTTTTATAAATTACACCGTGGTCACTTTAATTTCTGCAAAAAAGTAAGATTTTTAACGAATTATTTAGTTTCAGAAAGTATCCTTCCAAAAAAGGATATCATTTCATTTGCACCAACAAAGGTTAAAAAATAACTATTATAAAATAATAGTTATTTAATAGTTATTTTGTTGATAATAATTATTTTCAATTTTTATAAATAACTATTAAAAATGGGCAATTTTTTGGAAATCCAAAATGTCGATAATAGTTATTTTGGGTCCTTGCTATATATTATTGATTTTTTTTAATTGCAACTACATATTTCCTTAACTAACGGTCTTTTATCTGAAATAGCGAAAATGGTGATCATCATCAAAAATTTCCAAAAATCTATATTTTTTAAATAAAAAAAATTTAAATTGCAATTATTTCCTTAACTAGAGCTAAAATAGCTAAATCTGGTGATCAGTTTGTGTAGATAAAAACTTAAATAGCAAAATACATAAAAAAAAAATCTTATATTGAAATTATTCCCTTAACTAACGGTAGTAGAGGTAAAATATCAAAATCTGGTGATCATCATCAAAAATTTCCAACAAAAAAAAAAAATAAAATAAATTTTAATGATTTTTTTTTAAATCTGTATTTTAAATAAAACTACTTTCTTAACAAACGGTCGTTAATCAAAAATATTAAAAAAAATTGTTTTAACCTTAATAAAAAGCTAAAATAGCGAAATCTGGTGATTATCATAAAAAATGTCCAAAAATCCATATATTATTTTTTTTTTAAAAAACTTAAATTGCAATTATTTTCTTACGTTTAAATCTATGCAATTAATTGTTCAACTAACGGTGGCAGAGATAACATAGCAAAATCTAGTGATCATCATCAAAAAATTTACAAAAATCAAATTTTTTGATATTCAAAAATTTTCAAAAAATTTATTTAATGAATTTTTTTAAAAAACTTAAATTGCAATTTATTTTTTTAATTAACATTCGTAGAGCTAAAATAGCAAAATCTGGTGATCATTATCAAAAATTTCCATAAATCTATATTTAAATGAATTTAAAAACTTTTTGCTATGATTTCTTTAATTAACGGTCGTAAAGCTAAAATAGAAAAATCTGGTTATCATTATCAAAAATTTCCAAAAATCTAGTTGTGTATTTGAATATTTTTTAAAACTTAAATTGCAATTATTTCCAAAACTAATGATCATATAACCAAAACAGCAAAATCTGGTGATCATTATCAAAAATTTCCAAAAATCAATATTTTAATAATATATTTTTAAAAACTTGTTTTGCTAATATTTCCTAAACTAACGGTCGCGACAGGTCGACCGGTCGTAATGCTAAAAAAGCGAATAACTAACGGTGGTAGAGCTAAAATAGCGAAATTTAGTTATCATTATTAAAAATTACCAAAAATTTATATTTTATTGGTTTTTTTTAAACATAAATTGCAACTATTTTTGCTATGTAATACGTTTTTTGGCTTTAATGGCTTTGTATTACAATATGGATTAATAAATAAATAAATAACGGTTGCATACCTAAAATAGCAAAATATGGTGATCATCATCAACATTTTCAAAAAAAATATATTTTTGTAATTTAAAAAAAAAAAATTAATTTAAATTCAAATTATTTACTGAACTAACGTTCGTAGAGCTAAAAAAGCTAAATCTGGTGATCTGGTTGTGGAATTAAAAACATAAATTGCGAATGGCGAAAATTTCAAAAAATCTATATTTTAATGATTTTTTAAAAAAACTTAAATTGCAACTATTTTTTTTTTTTAACTAACTGTTGTGGAGCTAAAATAGCGAAATCTGATGATCATTATCAAAAATTTCCAAAAATCCATATTTTAATATTTTTTTAAAAAGTTGCAATTATTTTCATTACTAAAAATCTATATTTTAATGATTTTTAATTTTAATTGCAATTATTTCCTTTACTAATGATCGAAAAGCTAAATAAGCGAAATTTGATGATGGTCATCAAAAAATTTCAAAAATTGGTGTTTAAAAAAATGTTGTTCCTTAACTAACGGTCGTAGAGCTAAAATTGCGAAAGGTGGTGATCATGAAATTTTTTTTTAATCTATTTTTGAATAGATTTTTTTTTAAGAACTTTAACCCCCTAATTTTGTAAAACGAAACGCGCCACGTTGCAACAATTTCTGTGTAATTTTTTTTTGTTACAACAAATTGTATTGAAATTTTGACAACTCGGCTCGTTGCGTTTTACAAAATTAGGCCATAAGTTTAACTATTTTCTTAACTAAAGGTTGTGGAAATTAAATGGCGAAATCTGGAGATCAATATTAATATTTTTAAAAAATTTATTTTTTATGTATATTTTTAAGAACTCTTAATAACGATATTTCTTTTTTTTTTTTCTTTCAGAGTTGATGGTGGCGTTTCACGTAATAATTTTGTTTGTCAATTCTTAGCTGATGCCAGTGGTATTCACGTGGAGCGAGCACGCAATTCAGAAAGCAGCATAATGGGTGCAACCTATTCGGCAGGTTTAAATTTTGGTTTATGGCAAAGTTTTAAAGAAGTTAATCAATTTCGTGATATAGATCGCGTTTTTGAACCACAAACCGAACATTTTGAAAGTATTCGTGATCGTATGAATATTTGGTTGAAGGCCATTAATCGCTTTGGTCATTGGTATTGATATTATTTAAATTGTATACAAAGTATATTTTTTTATTAAACCTGGATTTATTAAAAAGTTGTATATATTTTTTCATTTTAATTGGAGTTAAAAAAAACACTTACCGATTTGTACGTACGCTTCAAAAAAAAATTTATTTTGAATTCGTTATGATTTTGAATTTATTTGTAATTAATTCAAGTTAAATATTTTTTCTTTAATTCAAAAATTAATAAAATAAAAAATGAATTAAAAAAAAATAAATTCAGAATTATTTATAAAATTTTTTAAAATGTATTTCAGCTTTTTTTTGCTCCAGCACCTCTAGTTAAACATGGATTTATTTTCAACTGTCAAATCGTATGCAAAATGTCGTGCCGTGCTTGTTCTGTTCATACTTTTCTGTCGCATCTTTTGAGTACTTTTAAAGTCCAAATTGCACCAAAAAAGTACAATTGTACAAACTTTTGCAGCCCTGTGGTAAGAAACAGCGTTGCCAGATAACGGAATTTGTCCCCAAAATTGGGATTTTAATTTTGGTCTGGGGACCCAAAATCAGAGCTTCGAGGAATGAAATCCTTTTCGAATGAAAATTTAAATAATGCACATATTAACTCCCTATACGACAAAAAATGTGAAGAGTCTTAGCGATACTATGGACAAAAAATTGGCTCCGTTTTGCTCTATCTTGATTAGTTTTTTTAAGTTTTTTATGCAATGAATGAATAAGCCATTCGATTTTTCAAATTGAATGAAAAGAAAATCGATTGCATTCGCAAGTGAACGCATTCGATTTTTAAAATTCGAATGAAAAAAAATCGAATGAATTCGATTTTTGAAAGTCGAATGAAAAATAAATCGAATACATTCGATATTTATAAATCGAATGAGTCTAAAGTGAATTCATTCAATTCGCTTAAATGTGATTGGGGAATGCAATCACTAAATTTATAAAAGGAATGAAATCCTTCGAAGCTCTGCCCAAAATACACTTATTAGTGTTATTAGTCAAGTTTTTGTGTAAAATACAACCTACCAAAGCTTTTAGCCAATTTTTTAGAACAAAAACTTGGTTAACTTAGCCAAAAACACTTGGTGGGTTGTATTTTATACAAAAGCTTGGCTAATACACTCAGAAAATTATTGCAGTTACTACATGACGGTCGTTTGTGTAGTAAGTAGTAGCTGTTGTTTTTAACTACAATTTCGGTCGTTTTTGTATGAAAAAATCTCAAACAACTTTTTTTGTAGTAGTTTCAAAAAATAACTACAAAAAATATACTACACTGTAGCAATAGTTGATTTATGTAGTTGTTTTTAGTTTTTTTTTCTAAAACTCGTTTTTTTCTAGAAATTTTTATTGCAAACGAATGTGTCGAGCGAGTTGGTCGTGCGGGATGCGGAAGGAATTATTTTTATACCAAATAAATAATATCTAAATAAATTAAATTACAATTTATTAAATTTAATTATAACAAAAAATATGTTTTTGGAAAAATATTCTTGAGCGAAAGAAAATAAGTGGATAAATGAGATAACAAGTGTGTATAATATAGCGCTCACATAAGCGTGCGTAAAAACCAATCGGAAAAAAAAACAAAATAAAATGTGTGCAGTGTTTTGTTTTTTTATGAGCGCGCCATCTTTCTTTTCTTTGTATACACAACAGAGCAGGTACATACTTTTTTGAAACATTTCAAATTAATTCTTTTTTTTATAAATCAATTTTGCCAAAGCATTTCGTTTTTTTTTATTCCAGACAAATTTTGATCAGTAGCGGTGAAAATTTGAAATGAACTATTAAAAAAACAAAGGTAAATACAATCAATTTATTTTGTTTAACATTTTATTAATATAATTTTTTTCTTCTATAATTCCAGATAAATACATCAAAAAATTGTCATCATGTCGAAATTCTATACAACCAACTGAAATGTATTGCTTTTTAAATAAATAAATATCAATCATTTAAACGTTTAAGAAATTTTTTAAATAAAATTTCAGGCAATTGTAGAAAAAACAACTGTATTAAACAGTTTTGTAGTAGTTTTTACTACATTTTGTAGTTGAAAATCAATAGTTAAAAACAACAACATGTTCAGTTGTTTTTACCGTTTATGTAGTAGACGCCTTTTCAACGACAAAATGTAGTCAAAACAACTGTCTTTTGTAGTAGATTTTACCGACATACTTTTTTGAGTGTAAGTGTATGTGTTTTTTGTGTGTATTCGGGATTTGGGGAGTTCAGTAAATTCTCCCATCCTCTCCGCATTGTGAAGTTTTTTTGTGTAAAAAGTTTTTGAAATTTAGAACTTAAAAAAAGTTTGCTCCCTAAAAATGTTGTATCACTGCACTCAGGATTTGGTCCCTAGTCAATGCACAAAGTTTCATCAGATTTAGAGATGTTGAGGTAAACTTGACTCAAGCCAAAATTTCATCCCCATTTAAAAACAAAAGTCCCCTATTTGGGAATAAAACCCTGAAACTGGCAACTCTGCTTCAGAGAAAAGATAAAGCTGCCATATTGTAAAAAAAAATTATTTGACAGATGTCAAAACTAGAATACGAAAAATTTTCATTCTCTTTATTTTTTTGGAAAGAAAAGAACGGAAAACGGTTAAATTTTTATTTTTTTGGTTTTCTTTAATGCCAATTGAGAATAAAATAAAGTGCATTGAATTGGTTGAAAAAAATCATTGAACATTTTGTCAAATTGTGGTATTCCCGAACAAAAAAGTTTCAAACAAGTGTTTATCAAAAATAGACTTTTCTGTTGAGCTTTTCACTTAAATTTATAAAAAAAAAAATAATAATTTATCGAAAAAGTTGTTAAAAAAAAGAACCTTGTTTTTCTGCAGCCGAAAAATTTGCAAAGAAAAATTTCAAGGAAAAATCGATTTAGAATATCAATGAAAAGCGAAGCAAGAAATTAAAGAAATATAAAACCAAAAGAGAAACAAACAAAAACAAACTACATACGGAATAGTGATAATAGGGGATAACAAAGAAAGGAAAACAGGGATTCCGATTGATTGTCGTTTTCTATAAAAAAAAAATAAATTAACAAAATTTAATTAAATTGAATAATAAAAAAATATGGCTGATGTAGAATCTTCAAGTGCTGTTCAACAGCCACCTTCTTCGACTACCAGTGGTCATATTATTCCGCTTTTAGCAGCGGAAATTCATAATGATAACGTTGCTTTACAACAACAACAAGCACAATCGGCCACCATTTCTTTGGCTACTGGTACGTCATCAAATACGGGTGTCGTAGCTTCAGCTATGCTAAGGGCCACAACAGCCTCTACTTCAGCTAGTTTGACACAACAACAAAATCAACCATTACCAAATAATAACAATGGTTCTGGTAATAACACGTCTAATAATTCGAACGCTACCACAACTCCCCCAACGACAAATGCTGATGCTAATGAGCCACCAGCAAAAAAACAAATGCTTGATCATCCGTCGACATCATCATCGTTGACGTTACCATCAGCTGCTTATGAAAAACTTGAAAGTCGTTTGGGCGGTATATTGTGTTGTGCCGTTTGTTTGGATTTACCCAAAACTGCTATGTATCAGGTGAGTTGAGAGTTGTTGAATTATAGAAAAAATAATGGCTGAAATGCACTTTAAGGAGGACACCTCCTAGCAAAAAAAAAATATGCATTTAAAAAAGGGGCGAAAAAACTAAAGTTAAAACTAGTAGACGGTCGGACTCAAGGGCTCCTCTGAACCAATGGTGTTTATAATTTCTAAGCGTTTTATTTTTTTTTTTTTTTAATTTTTGCCCTCAGAAGTCGTACAATTTTTTTTAGCTGACCGCAGATTTATTTTAATTTTGTTTTTTTTTTCTTCTATTTTAAAGGGAGTGTGTCACTTCATTTTTTTTTTTGTAGAGGGTGTCCCCATAAAGTGCATTTTATCCGAAATAGAAAAGATAAAAAAAAAAATTATAAAATCAACATTTTAGAGACGTTCTACACCACATCGAATTTTATTTCAGAAAATGCAAATTATATTTTAAACATTTCATATTATAGGTATTTTAGAAATTTCCAATTATTGAGAAATTGAGAAAGAAATTAAAAAAGTCAATATTTCAAAAATTTCCAATTTTATTTCAGAAGTTTTCAACATTTACTCTATGAAATTTTTAAAATTAAAATGAAATTTTCTGAAAAGCATTTAGAAAATTTTTAAATGGTATTTTTTTAAAAACAATTGGAAATTTCAAAAATGGAAATTTTTTAAATTTATAAATAAGTTAAAAATTTAAATACAATTGAATTTTCTGAAACATAAATTCAAATTTTTGAAACACAAATGGAATTTATTTAAAAACACTTAAAACATTTTTAATTATAAATGGAAATTTCTGAAATTGAAAATTTCTAAAATCTAATTGTAACTTTTTGAAATAGATGTAGTTTGTATTTTCTGAAAAAAATTGGAAATGGTGTAGAGAAAAAATATTTTTTAAATACATTTAAATTTTAAATTTTTTTAAATTAAAAAAATATATAAAAACGATCTTTTATATATTTGGTATTTGATATGAAAGATTGCAAAATGAATTAATTGACTGTGTTTGGACAAATAGTTGTGAACAAATAATCTGATATGATTTTTTTTTTGTGGATTCCGTTATATTTTAGTTATTCCAATACATAAAATTTTAATAAGGTTAAATTTTGTGTGGAAAAACTAAAAATAATAGTAGTAATTAAATTTATTAATACAGTATGATTGACGTTCATTTGTTTTATATAATAAACTCTAATGCGGGATAGTTGAAGTGAAATTCTATTAATGTATTGCGTCTTAAAATATCAAACAGAAAAATATCCAATATCAACACACTTTCTGCAGAACTATATGATGTGGTGATAGTGATGACGTTTAAAGTTTAGGGATTTTTTTTTATTTTTTTTATCTATTTTATAATATTAGATACACATGGAATATTGTGATCTTATCTAATGTTTATTTAAGATATTCATTATTTTTTAAAATTGTTATACATAGTATTTTTTTTAGGAGAAAAACGAACAATATATTCAATTCTAATCAAATATTTAAAAATGATACCAAATTAATTGATAATGAAAATATTTTCTAGAAATTATAGATATAATCAGTCATATTTTAAAATTCCAATTTAAATTTAATTATAATTATGTCTATAGTTTTTGACTGTTATTTTTAGTATTCTCAAGAAATTATAAGTCCCCCCCATCTCGTATATCAAGACGATTTTATTGATTGGTCTTGGGCCTATTCCCATAAGTATGGAAAATTCATCGGATTATTTTTGGAGGAGTTATCGCACTTTGAACACCAAAAAAATGGGTTTTCGGCATGTTTGTATTTTGTCTAATAAAATTAAAAAAACTTAAAATTTTTTTTGTCCGGTGCTTTTCAAAAAAAAAAAAATGTAAAATTTTTCAAAATTTATGATTTTTTTTTTTCTATAACTATTTTTGACTACAAAACCCAAAAAAATGTGTTTGTTCGAGAAAAATTTTTAGTAAAAAAAATCATTAAAAATGCTTTTAAAAAAAAAAGTCCCACCCAGACACAGCATTTTTTTGCAAGTATTTTGTGTTTTGGAGAAAAAACAAGTAAGAGAGTTTAATTCTGAATATTTTGTACCCTCCCACATGCTAAAAAAATTGCAGGGTAGTTTTTTTTTTTGGGAGGAAAGGGTGTTGGCGGGGATCATGGGAGATACCTTCCCCCTCAAGATAAATATTTTTAAATTCATTTGTTATGCTTTTTGCATTTAGAATACAACAATTTTATTATTATTTAAATTAATTATTTTTATCCACGCCCACAAAAGGGGGTGCGGCAAAAAAAAAATATAATCTTATACCATGGGTCCAAGCGCAGTACTTTGAACATCTTCTAATTTAAAAATGTTTCATTTGCTGAACAAAAATACGAAAAAACTTGTAAAAAATTGAGTTTTTTTAAGAGGTTGGTTTAGTTCTTCAAGGGGAAACTTATTTCCCCCGGGCCGATTTTGCCCAGTTACGAACTTAACCTGCTGACTATTAATTTTAGTTATTATCGACATTTTCATAAGATATATTTTTGCCAAATTTACGGAAAAAAATTGATTTTTTTTAAGAGGTTGGTTTAGTTCTTCAAGGGGAAACTTTTTTCCCCCTGGGCCGATTTTGCCCATTTACGAACTTAACCTGCTGACTATTAATTTTAGTTATTATCGACCTTTTCATAAGATATATTCCTGCCAAATTTACGGAGGGATTAATGGACATTTATAGAATTTCTTAGAATCGATCATGGATCAAAAATATATATACATTATGAGGTCCCCGGCCAATATTTCGATGCGTTACACTCGGAATGACAAAGTTAGTATACCCCCATACTGTGGTTGGAGGTCAGGTCCAAAAAAATTTCACAAGCCGTGTATTAAGGCTTGAGACAATTTCTCACAAAACTGAAAGGTGTTTTTAAATTAACGGTGTTAAGTTTGAGATAGGTCATTTGGATCCATGTGACATGTCATGTGACCCATCAAGCGGTCACTTTTTCTGCAGCGATACTCATATTTGAAGTAATTAAAAATATTAAATATTTTGATGCTTAAAATGTTCTCTTCTATAAATAAAAAGTTTTGTAGTGAGAATTACTTTGAGTTAACTTTACTATTTTCAACTATTTACCAATACAAAAAAATGCTACTTCAGACTGTTGTTTAGTTATCATTTATTGGAACTACAATAAAATGTATTTTTTAAATTAATTTAATTGTTTAAAGCTTGTTCCATTTGCTGGTCTTACAAAATTATCACATATAAAAAATGAAAACGACCAGCATGTTTTGT
This sequence comes from Pegoplata infirma, assembly GCA_963921195.1. Taxonomy (NCBI): domain Eukaryota; kingdom Metazoa; phylum Arthropoda; class Insecta; order Diptera; family Anthomyiidae; genus Pegoplata; species Pegoplata infirma. Next base: position 33,247,718 of record OY992539.1, read on the forward strand.
TTTAATAGATAATTTTAATGATATTTGATTTTTATAATTAATGCGTCATTATTTCCTTTACCATATTCATTCATTTAAATTTGGACTTATGCATTCGTGTATAACCCATGAGTATATTATATACTCTCTTAAATAGTTGTATATGTGGGGGTAAAAAGTATATTTGAATATGTAGGTTTTTTTGTTTATTTCCCGTACTACGTATGTAGATAGTTCCATGCCATTATGTCTAGTTTTTTGTGTTGTTGTATTGAAATGCCAATATTTAGAATATTTGTAAATTCATTTTCTTGTTGCAGTGCATATAAACAAAAACATGAAATGAAAGCAAAACGTAGTTTTGTTACAAATCTACAACCCCTAAATAACCCTGGTTAGGGAAAAAACTAAATGCGCAGTTTTTTTTAATTTAAAATATGACACACTTGAAATCACAAAACTTAAGAAAATGTCCGTCTGAATTTTGTTTGCTGCAAAAAAAAATGTCTTGTAGAAGAAATTGACAAAACTGGTCGTGGTATTTAATATTAAATTACACTACCTTAAAAAATCAACTTTTTTTTGCTCAGAAGGCGATTTTATAGTTTGCCCAAGCAGAAATTGACGGCGGTTATAAAAAAACGAGTTCTGAAATCACTGTAAAAAAACACTCAAAGTACTTTTTTTTTTCAAAAAATATGAATGTTTCAGTAAAGAATTTCATTAAAATTGATTAAAAAAAAAGTTTTTTTTGACAAATTTTCGAAGTTTTGAAAAAAATGTGAAATAAAAAAAAAATTTATAGGTCTATTCGATTACCCAGATTTCTTACTATTTTTTACTACAACTGGAAAGTTTGTTTACTTTTTGTATTGAAAATTTCCAGCTGTAGTAAAATGAGTAAAAAATAGTAGATTGTAGTAAGGTAATCGAATAGACCTATTAAAAGAGGTCCGAAAATTTTCCCAGACGCTAAAATTTTTTTGGCGTTATGAAGTAATAAAATCATTAAAAAAGCTTTAGGAAATTTTTTTTTGGAAAAATTTTTGAAGTTCCAAAAAGTTTTGCAGTACATTTTTTTATATTTTACATTATTTCAAACAAATTATTACGTCTGTCCGTTTACTTTACTACAATCTACTCATTTTTACTATTTTTATTACAGCTGGAAAATTTCAATACAAAAAGTAAACAAAAATTTCCATTTGTAGTAAAAATAGTAAGAAATTTCGGTAAACAAACCTATTATTTCAAACAAATTATAAATGAACTGAAATAAAAATTATTTACTTTGGATTTTTAAAACTTTTTATAAAACGTTATCAAAGCACTTTTGTTTTTGTTTTTAAAACTTTTTAACCTAGCGTAGATCGATGTTGTCATTCTGATATTCTGAAAGCAACCGTCCACAATTTTTTACAACACCTTTGCGATTGTATTTTTCTGACTGGGTGGCCTTCTAAACTAATTCGTGTTGAGTAGGCCTAAAGACTTTAGAAAATGCAATTTCGGTTGGAAATTATCAAAAATTAAAATAAAAGAATGTGTGTTAAAAAAAATCGCTTATAACGATAAAAATCAAAAAATCCTACCCTCCAGGAAAAGTGTGTCGGTCAATTCAAAATCACCTATCCCTTGACTTGTCAAAACTAAATATATCACTAAAATGTTTTTTAGGCGTTTTTGAATTCCCAATGTGAATAGAGTCGAATGTGCATTACATTTTAGTTTGATCATTAACGATTTGTCATTAAAAAAACCCTTTGCTACTTGTAGTATAGGGTTTTTAATTTTGCTAAATAATCTTGACAATGGTATCTGACAAATTCCTAAACACGTATCGATTAAGTCTTGCAAAAATGACCAACACAAAAAAAATGTAAAACAGAACAATAATTTTATTGAAAATTATTCTATGATAATATCATAGCTTTAATTAGTAAAGAAAATAATGACCTCGAGCTAGAATAAACCTACTCAAAATATAGAACTTAAAAATATTATTAATATTCCCGTCAGCAATTTTTACCCTTGCAAAATTTCAACAAACACATGGGATGAAATAAAACAAAAAATAATTTTATGTGTGTTTGTTGTAATAAATGTTGCATTTCGCACTTTGCAAGGTTTAAAATTTCTGACGTGAATACCGTCATTATAAATAAATTTTGAATATTAAGTAGGCATAAACCAGTTATTGAGAGAAAAAAAGATAAATTCTAAGACATTCTAGCGATGTCCAACAGTTGAAATGGCGATCAGGGGCAAAATATTGCACAGATATTAATGGAATTCACGTCAGAATTTTTAGTCTTTCAAAATTGCGCAATGTCAAAATTGCAACTTTATTTGTGAATAGAAGTAATTTTATTACTATTAAAATAAATTTCGAATCTTTTCTTGCAACGCATCGTATAAAAGGGTATAGAAAAATAAACATTTTTAAGAAATAAAATTGTTTGAGCTCAAGGTCAAGTGTATGTAAAATTCTTTATTGCTGATATTTCGCTACACTTCGTATAGCATTTTCAAAGCTTATTCTAAATAAATGAAAATGCTATACGAACTGTAGCGAAATATCAGCAATAAAGAATTTTACATACACTTGACCTCGAGCTCAAACAATTTTATTTCTTAAAAATTATAACTGAAAGGTCGAATAAAAAACAACACTAATTTGAAAAATAAAAATGTTATTAATTTTTTTTTTAATAACAGTTTAAACATTGCACTGTTGCAAGGTTCAAAAATTTCTGAAGTGAATACCCTGATTGACTGTAGCTTAACATAGTAAACAGTTTTTGCTTATAAGACTTTTGTATTGAATTTGAGCAATATCGGTTCAAAAGTTATGAACAAGAATGTAAGGACATCTAGAAAATTTTGATATATTCTACATAACCTAAAAATACAAAATGCTTTAATTCGGCGGCCGGATGACATATGGAAACAGAATTGAGTGTTTGAAAAGGTACAGACATATTTTTTTACTCCGATTTTTTTATTACCATTTTTTTTTTTTTTTTAAGTTTTTGGCATTTATTTTCACCAAAAAAAAAAAAATTACTTTAAGATAGCAAATTAACAAAAATGGATGTAAAGCGACAACAAATTATTTTTATGTTCTAAAATTTTTATCACAGATGGGTATTGCATAGGGGAGCTATTTGGCATCGGAAACTCATTTCGATCAAATTTGAGTTGGCATATTTTGAATATAAGTTCACGATATTGGCCCGTACCAAAGAAAAATAAAAAGTCTATTTTAACAAAAGTTTTATTTTAAATTTAAAATTTTCTATACATTTTTTGAAAGTCGATTTTAAAAACAATCAGTCTTATACCCTATTCACACTTACAGTTTTAAACCGTTTTTAGCAATTATTTTTAGCATTTTCTGTCAATATACTGTAATAGAATAAAGAAAGTGCTAAAAATATTGCTGCTAAAAACGATTTAAAACTGTACGTGTGAATAGGGTATTACCATAGAAAAACAAAAAATATATTTTAAATCAGCTTTTAATTTTATTTCCATACAAAATGTTTTTTTTTTTAAATCGACTTTCAAAAAATGTATTGAAAAATTGAAATTTAAAATAAAACTTTTGTTAAAATAGACTTTTTGTTTTCTTGTAGTAAGGGCCAATATTTGTATGGAAATAAAATTAATGGAAATAAAATTAAGTCTATTTTAAATTTATTTTATTTTTCTATGGTAAGGCTGATTGAGTCAAAAAATTTGATTACATAATTTTAGAATATTTCTTAATATTTCATTGTTTTTATACCCTCCACTCCAGTGATAGAGGGTATATATAAGTTTGTCATTCCGTTTGTAACACCTCGAAATATTGGTCTAGGACCCCATAAAGTATATATATTTATGATCCTCGATCGATTTTAAGTCGATCTAGCGATGTCCGTCCGTCCGTCCGTCTGTCTGTCTGTCCGTCCGTAGAAAACACGCTAACTTTTGAAAGACTTCACAGACTCTACTGAAGTTTGGCATATATGTTTGTCATTTATCTGGTCAGGTCGGTATTGCAATCCAGCCAAATCGGTCCAGTGGTTCAAAAGTTATGAGCAGAAGAGTTAATTTCGGCAGGGGTGTTTTTCGAATTTACGAGATAAAAAACACGATAACTTTCGAGAGACAATAATGAGACTACTGAAGCTTGGCATAAATCTTTGCCGTTCCACGGGTCTGTTTGGTATTAAATTTCAGCTCAATCGGTCCAGTGGTTCAAAAGTTATAAGCAAAACCCTGAATTTCAGATTAGTTTCATCTAAAATGCCACGTGTTTTAAAAAGTTTTAAAAGCATTGGTGGTAACTAAACAATGCCTTTCAAACTTGGTTAATTTGAAAGCAATGCTTTATAAACTTGTTTAGTTTTAAAAGCATTGGTAACTTAAAAATTACACTCGAAAAAAATTTTACACTCAAAAAAATTTTACACTCAAAAAATATTTTACACTCAAAAAAAATTTTACACTCAAAAAATTTTACACTTACAAAAATGAAAATATTTTGTGTACATACGTACGTGCATTCAGAAATATTTTTACAAGTAAAAAAAAGATTACACTCGAAAAAAATTTTACACTCAAAAAAAATTAGTAATTTTTATTTTTTTTTTAAAGGCAAAAAAAGAGTTTTTTACTCAAAATAAAATATTTCTAATCAAAATTGTTAATTTTTTCACGTTAAAAAATGTACTACCCTTTAAAAAAATGCATTGTGGAGGGTATTCATAGATTCGGCAAAGTCGAATTTAACTTTTCTACTTGTTTTTAAATCGACTTTCAAAAAATGTATTGAAAATTTGAAATTTAAAATAAAACTTTTGTTAAAATAGACTTTTTGTTTTCTTGTGGTAAGAGCCAATATTTGTATGGAAATAAAATTAAAAGTCTATTTTAAATTTATTTTATTTTTCTATGGTAAGGCTGATTGAGTCAAAAAATTTGATTACATAATTTTAGAATATTTCTTAATATTTCATTGTTTTTAATTATTTGCCATGACATTTTTCAATTCTTTATACTTAAAAGAGATATCTTTAAATATTTTATACATACAAATGTATGTATAAATATATATTATAGTACATATCAAAGCAATTATATATTATTTTAATTTCATTTAAAGAATATTTTGTATTTCGACAAATAAGTATTTTCATTTATTAATAAAATTAATGACTATTTAAAAAAAATAAATTGTTATAAGACAAAATACAATTGTTGAATCTTTGCATTGAATCAAATAATTTAACATTTGATACCCTTTCAAATTGATTTAAAAAAAAAAAAAAAAACTAAAAGTTCTCTATGTCGTTTGAAAAATATATTTGAAAAGTCATCATATTGTATATAATTTTTTTTTTTGTAAATCAGTGCAGTTTTATTGTACAAAATTATAGAGAGGAAACGAATTACGTCGTAATTTTTTTTTTTTTAAAACCTGCTCTATTCTTACATCGTATTTTTTTTTTTTTAACTCTTTGTGTATTTGATAATGTAACCTGCACTATAACTTTACAAACAAAGAACCTTTAAACTTAAATGTACAAAAAAAAAACAATCCACCTTTAAAAAAATAAAAACAAAAATATTACATCAATATAGAAGTAAACATACTCTCAGTTAAGCCATGTTCACACTACAAGAACTTACCATGGTAAGTTGACATGATTTTGCAATTTTTCTTTATGCTAGTACAATCTGAGATGATTTTGTAAATCACTATGTGATTTTGTTCAAAGGAAAATCACATAGTGATTTTAAAATCACGCAAGTCTGTATACAGTATTAGACTTTTGAAAAAACATATGATTTCTGTATAACGTTTTTATAGCCTATCCTATTTGAATTGTTTTCGTAAATTTCTTTTCTCTGTATCATTCTACACTTGGCACCATATCGTCGTTAGTATGTGTAGATTTGGTATACGTTTATATACTATATAATACACCCAGTAAAATTATATTAAAGGCATACTTAATCAGACGCATAACTACCTATGCCTTATATGGAGTTCACACTAGCGACTTTAAACATCTCATGAGTGTTTAAGCGCTAAACAATCAAAATTTGACTTGTTTCCCCATACATTTGGTTGTTTAGCTAAACAATCAAATTCGACTTGTTTCCCTGTTGAACATTTCGCTAAACATTTCAAAGGCAGGGTTCGGTATATTTCCTTTTAATTTTTCTTTATTCTATGCCAAAAAAAAAAAGATTGCATAGCAACCAGCTTCTGTATCTGTCTGCCATTTTCTTAGCAAAACATTGGAAAATTGAGAAATTATAAATATTTAAAAAACTAATAAAAACTACTGAAAAATCAGAAAAAAAGTGTGTGTTTTATTTATAATTATATTGGAAAAGCTGCACTAATAGTGAATTTTGCCTTCCATCGAAGTATAAATATGCAAACAGCTTCGGACAGGTCCGGAACAAAAAACAGAAAAATCTTCCTATTTACTTGGAATGAGTCAATAAAAAGGTGTTCCGTGTAGTGGTGTTATGAAATTGTTATAAAAAAATTAAATATCTTGTCTTCCGCCAAAGTTTAAAAGGTTTTTAGAAATATTTTTGCAATTTTTTTCAGAATTAGGTTATGTGCGTTTGTTTACAAACGTTAAACACTCAAAGTTAAACAAGTGGCTTAAACAAGTGGCTTAAACGAGTACAAATTCTCTAGTGTGAACTCCGTATTAACAGTTATAACTAGCAGACTTGTAAAACGACCTGCCAAAAATGTCTGAATTCAATTTTAAAAATATCAGAATTTCGAACCCTTAACACCGCAAGAATAAATAAATCTTCTCCATATAAAGTACCTCAATTATTACTAGGGATGTCGCGAATATTCGTCACTATTCGGTATTCGGCATGTTTTTTGAATATTCGGTTAAATAAATATTCGTTAACAGTTTGCCGAATATTAGGCAAGAATTTAAATTAGTTAAAAAAACTCTTTTTATTAACGTTTGACTCTTTTTCGTAGTAATTTCAGTTTGTTTTTAATACAAAAAAAACTTGAGCACTTGATTAAAATTCGAATTGTTAAGGTACCAGAAAAAACAGTGTCAACAACAGCGTTGTTTTCTTTTAATCTGGTACTTTTTTTTAATATTTTACATATGTAAAACACAGGCGTATGAATAATTAAATTATTCGGTAAATATTCGTATTCGGTTCCAACCGAATACCGAATAGTAAATATTCGGTAAAATGCCGAATACACTATTCGCGACATCCCAAATTATTACACATTATTTACAAAAACCAACTAAAAAAAAGTAAAAAAAAAATCGAAAGAGTCACCGGTGTACACTTTATTTCTCGCGGTAAATGTTTACAAGTTCATTTATTGTGCAAGTTCATTTATATTACAAGTTCATTTATTCTTGCACTTAAGTAATACAGTTTTATTATTATTTAAATACATTTTTCATATCCACGCCCACAAAAGGGGGGTTGGCCAAAAAATAATCCCCTAGGTACAAATGCAGGATGTCAAATAATAAAAGCATAAAAAACCTTGTAAAAAATGGAGTTTTTTAGAGGTTGGTTAAGTTCTTAAAGGGGGAACTTTTTTCCCTCTTGTCCGATTTTGCCCAACTCCGAACTTTACTTAGCCTATGACCATAAGACATAAATTGCCAAATTTCAGGAGTCGAGCTCTTTAATATAGGACTATGTCGTGTCCTCCACTGACGGACATCATAGAATGTCTTATATGGCATTCAGACTTGCTGTTTTGAAGTGTTCAAGGGTGAGATTTTAAAAAAATTCTTTGTTCTGTGTCCATTACGTTTTTATTCTGTTGTTCAACAAAACACCAGTGTTTTGTTGAACAACTTGTTTAAGGTCACAAGTGTGAATGTCATATTAATAATAATAATAACGCCTTGCTTGGTGATGTGCTCCAAGCTACCTCATTGTGGGCATAGGCTATCAATAAGTTTTTTCCATCGGGAACGTGTAGCAGCTACAGTTGTAAGTTCTTGTAGATCTTTTAGCTTTCTATGTTGGAATTCAGGGAGTTTTTTAGCTTCTTCTAGTGTTGAACGACGCCATGTGTTTCGAGGACTACCACGTTGTCTGCTTCCTTGTGGATTGTAAACTAGTGCCCTTACGCAAATTTCATCACTACCCAGGCAGAAATTACGACTCTTCTAAAAATACAATACCATTATAACATTGGAAATACAAAAATACGACTTTAAAAATTCAATACCTTGAAAACAAAAAATTCAATACCATTACAACATTGGATTTTAAAAGAACCAACGGTACATACACTGAGGGAAAAAAGCATATTTAAATCAAACATTTTCGTTTTTAATTTAAAAATGCTACATTATTTTCCAAAAATTTTATTATTTATATTGAAATATGTTGATTTAAAAATAAATATTTTTGTTTTGAAGTTGTTAACCTCTTAATTTAAAAATGAATAATCTCGTATTTATTATGCTGTCGTAAAAGCTCGTTACAAATTTGAGTTATTGCCAATTCAAATTTTCATTCTAAAAACTATATTGTTTCATTTTCAATTTGATGTCAAACAATTTTAATTTAGTTGTGAATTGACATTTCAAAATCATATGTCAAATTTTAAGATGAAAACATTTTTAATTTGAACATGTTCATTATAAAAAAAAAAATATTGCGTCATTTCTTACTTTTTGCAAAAAAAATTGTAATTTTTGTTAAAAAAAGGAATAGTCCCTAAGATATAATGAATTATATCTGTAAAGAAATAAATTTATGTTAAATATCTATAAGCGATGGTAAGTTTTAAACTTTAATATGTTTTTTTGTTAACTAACTTAATTTTGTTATTCTTTGGTTAAAGGGCTTCTCTGGTTGTTGTCATGGAAAAAATAATTGATGAGAATTATAAACTGGACTTTAAAATTCAATTCCCGGAAAGGAAATTTATAAAATAATTAAGTTTAATCAAGTTAAGTATAATGTGCAAGTTTTAAGTAATTTAAGTTTTTAACACAGTCAATATAGTCTGCTAACAGAGTTTATCATTTTACCAGGCTACATAGACGTTTTCACATAAAAAATATCAGAAATCTTCTACAAAACTGCATACTATTTCTTTATTATTTTAAATAAATTGTTTAATATTAAAAATAAAAAAAAATGTTTTAATAAATAAAATAAAATGGTAGGGAACAACATAAAAATAAAAATATATCAACCTTAAATCAATAATTTCTCAACTTTAAATTGAAAATGAAACAACTTTGATTTTAAAACGTTAGTTTTTATTCGCCCATTTTAAAAATAAAAATAAACATTCTCAAATTAAGCAAAAACAAAGTTTGTTGACTTTTGTCACTGTTTTCTTTTTATTTTGAGATTGTTTCTGCTTGATTTGAAAATTTTTTTTTCTTAGTGTAAGAGTTTAAAATTATAATCCGAAAAGGTTTACTATGGTAAACTTTTACAAAATTTCTGACTTTATTTTATTTAATTATAAATATTTTTTTTATGTAAAAATGCCACTGCATATTTTTTTTCATTATGAAATGTGCAAGGAGAATAAGGGTTCTATAGTCGGAAAGTCGATTAATTGATTTTTGTATAAAAAATCTAAATGGACTTTTACTTTCGACTTTTTAGTTTTTTCACTTGGTGGCAGATGAAAAAAAATCTTCTTATTATTATGTTAAAAAATCTAGTTCCTGACGTAGATTCTTAAATTTTGAGCATGAAAAAAAACAGATCCCAAATCGGTCCACCCGTTTGATCTGTATTTTGATTTTGTTTAAAAAGCTGCAACTTTTTTGTTTCTGACAATTTTTATATTAAATTTTGGTAGAAATCGAAATATTATAAAAAAAATATCGCATTCTTAAGTGTGAACCCCTTTAATCTTTGGCGGTTCGTTGTTACCATGAAGCAGAAAGTGTTTAGTAAATTTTTTTTACTAATTTTACTAATTTTTTTATTTAACAAATGCAACATTTTTATGCTACAAGAAGTTCAAAGTCCTGCATTGCAATGCATTGTTACTGTTAATTCGGTTTCCTGTTACTGTTAATTCGGTTTTATAAATCAAAAATTTTCGATTTATTTTTACTTATTTTCGGTACACAACCTGGATAAAAATATTAAAATTTTAACTTACAAAAATATCGGATTTTACAGGTTGGAAAAAGTCGGTTTTTTAAAAAAGTCGAATTTTCGAAAATTGCCAGTCGAATTTTTAGAAAAGTCGAATTTTTGTTGCGAACCCGGATATTAAAAAAAATATTTTGAAAATATTCTATTTATTTAAAATTATTTTTATATACTGTATTTCTAATATAAAACAACCCAAAATAGCGCCAAAAATATGTCGAAATAACGTTACCAGTGTTGTCTTTCAACGCCATCCTAAGGTCATAAACTTATTATTACAATGTAATTTTAATCCAGTAAATTTCATTTTTTGGTATTGTGACGACGTCGGAAACAAAAGTCAGGCGATTGTTTTTTGGCGTTATCATTTCAATGTTATAGTAACACCATAAATTTTGTAAATAGGATCTCATTTTGGTGTTGGAATGCCCTTCGCCAACTCTATTCTGACGTTATTCCGATTGCATTTTTCTGTCTGGGTAGGTTTTCTAAGTGTGTGACCAATCCATCCAAACTTTCTTCGTATTTCCACATTAATATTTGACATGTTTGAAATTCTTAACAGTTCTTCATTGGATACGATATTCGGCCAGTATATTTTAAGTATAGTGCGTAGGCAGCTTTTTATAAAAACCTGAAGCTTGTTCTTAATTGCTTCTGTTACAAGCCACGTCTCACTACCATATAGCAAGACAGACACTACGCAAGCCGAGAAAATGCGAAGTTTGGTGTTTTTGCTATAAACATTCGATTTTCACACTTTTTTCAGGAGCGAGAAAGCACCTCTAGCTTTTTTGATTCTCGAGGAAACATCTAATGCGGCACCACCATGCTTCCTAAATATTGAAATTCAGAAACTCGTTCTACTACTGCATTATCAATAAGGAGAGGTTGCTCCGATTCGACGTTAATTCTTAACTCCTTCGTCTTACTAGTATTGATTTTTAGTCCAACCTTTGCTGACTCGGTAACCAAATCATTCAACTTATCCTGCATGTCCTTAAGCCTGTGTGATAATTCGCACTTGTCATCGGCGTAATCAAGGGATTCCAATCTATGAGCAGGAAAAAGAGGGTTCCAAATGATACCTCTTGGCTTTTCGGCTGTGGCACGTCTTCCTATTGCATCAATTACTGCCAGAAATAGCAGAGGGGATAGCAAACATCCTTGCCTTACTCCAGATATTGTACGGAACAATTCTAAGGCTTCATCGTTGTGTAAGACACAGCGCTCAAATGTTTCATAAGTTTTTCTAATGAGGTTAATAATCTTATTTGGGACACCTATGTTGTGAAGCTCAGCCCGTATGTGTCCGCAAATAGTTCGGGGGCTGCTTTATAAATTTCGGACGGGATATTATCTGGACCAGCAGCTTTATCATTTTTTAACGATTTTATTGCATCCATTATTTCAGCTTTTGAAGGTTGGTTTGTTCTAATAGGGAGAATGTTCACATTGTCATGCCACGTTACACTTATTCTAGTTCTATTGATATTGAGAATTTCCATGAAATGTTCCTTCCATCTACTAAGTTGCTCCTTTGTTGTGGTAAGTAATCTTCCTTGTTTATCCTTTATAGGCACTGTTGTTTCAAATTTACGACCAGAAAATTTTCTAGTAAGGTCGAATAGCAGTTTCATATTGTGATTTGCTGCAGCATCATTCGCGTATTGTGCTTGATATTCTCGTTTGTCATCTCTAATTGCTCTTCTTACGGATTTGTCAAAAGTTATTATAACGTGTTTGCGCATCTTTACGTTCCTTTGTATTAACTGATGAATTAATTTCGTTTTTTAATTGTGCACGCTCATCTATAATCTTCCACGTTTGTGTAGATATAAAATCTTCTTTCTTCTGCCTGGTTTTGCCAAGATATTCGCTGCAGGTGTCATTAATGGCACTTTTAATATTTTTCCAAGTTTGGTTGATGCTGTTTGTAGTTTCTGTACCGGAGAGTTTTGTACTAAGGAGTAAGCGAAATTCATTATTGTTTTGGGGGATCTGAAGCTTATCAGTATTAAACCTGCGACGGTTCTGTCTTATTTGACTGCCTTCGATAAAGTTTTATTTTCAGTATTCCCCAAAGCATATGATGATCTGAGCCAATATCAGCCCCACGTTTGCATCGTACATCGTGTAGCGAATTACTCCAACTTGGCACTGACGCATATATGATCAAGTTGGCATTCAGTTTTAGCATCAGGCGATATCCACGTAAGTTTATGGGCTAGTTTATGTGGAAATAGAGTTCCTCCAATCTTTAAGTCGTTAAAGCCACACATATCTACCAAACGCTCTCCATTTGAATTCATTGCGCCAACTCCATGTTTGCCCATTATATGCTCCAAGTCTGTGTTGTCTGTACCAACTCTAGCATTAAAATATCCCATTACTATCTTGTAGTCTTGTGAAGGGATTTTATTTAAGGTTTCATTAAGAACATCGTAGAATGATTTTTTCTGAGCATCATTAGCGTCTTCAGTGGGTGCGTAACACTGTATCACACTAATATTTCTATTCTGGGATTTCAGTCTTACCGTCATGATGCGTTCATTTATAAACGTGTAGTTTAGCAACTCGGAATTTAGTGGGAACTCGAAAGACCCTCCGAGACTCTCCCCTTGTAACCGCTGATTGTCCGCGGCTGCTTAGAGCAGCTTATCCGCAAATATGCGGAAACATTATCCGCAACCTATGACGCGTCCGATAGCACTCAGCTGTGCTTCCCACAGGCGGATAATAAAGTCATAATGACTTTGTGTGTTTTATTATCCGCAATTGGGCGGAAATGCCATATTACATTCGATCAATGATCTGTCAAAATAAAACGCAGTTTAATTTTGACGTTTAAATTCTATGGGAAAACTCAATAATTAAACTAGTTAAAAATGAATGCGAACACAGTTTAAAAGAATTTTGTAGTTTTAGGTTATGTGTAACGCACTCTAATTTTCGAGGTGTTCGTACATTTTTGTTCATAACTTTTGAACCGCTGAACCAAACTTCTCGGGACAACAGCAAAATTGTTAAGTTTCAGTCATATTTTTTTGGCCTTGATCGCCCTTTCAACAGACAGACATCGCTAGAATATCTTAGAATCAATTACCGATAAAAACAAACTGACATTTCGGTGAGTTACGAACGGAATGACAAACAGGGTATACAAAATAAAAATCTGCAGTGGATCATAAAAATAATTCAGCTAAGTTTTGAAACCCTTTGGGGTTTTTTTGTACTGACAGTTTTTTTTTTTGTTGGTCTCGTTGAAGATACACATTGGTGTCCCACAGTGATATGCCCAACAATTTACAGACATAAAAGGTGTGTTCCAGAACTTTCCGGGTAAAGTTCGGTAAAATGAGAGCAAATCAAAAAACCTCTCACGATACCACAAAAATACACAAAAGTACGGGAACGCTAAAAACCACATTTCAAGCCCAAAATAATAGAAAATGTAAACAAACCAATAACGCTAAAATATTTTCGTAAGAAAAATTACTTTAAACAAGAAAACAAATTGTAAAAGTTTATTTTAATAACAAATTATCTTTTTTTGTATTGAAATAACACATTTCCTTGGTTTAGTTCTTTATTTTATTTAAATTTCCAATTTAGCTTCACAAAAAAAATCAGCTGTTTTTTCAACATCTGACTGTTACCAATTTACCCGAAAAAAAAGTGCGGGTAAGTTCGGTAAAATGAGAAACTAATTTATTCTCTCAAAAACTCTTTCATTTACCCAATTTTTGCGTACGGGAACGCTTTTCGGGCTGGTTTGGGTACCCGCGGGCACCCGCGGTAACGTTGTGGAACAGACCTAAAGTATTAAAGTAATATTTGTCTTGCCTTTAATTAAATTTTGCTAAATGTTGTTGCTATTATATAGTTAATACGTGGGCTATGAGGTTTTGTTTTTGTTGAAATTTTATTATTCTCCTCATATTCGTAAAAGTTTTGTTTTGAAATGCTTTATGCTTTGGGGTCTATTTTCATCATATATCGTATTTTGTATACAAGTGAATAACATCGTGGCGTTGTTGTTGCTATTAATATTGGTGGTGATGATGATGATGATGATTTTAATACTCATGTCGGTGGTAGTATTGGTATTATCAGCACATGCGTATTTCTTTTATTTATTTCTATAACAACAGAACAGAGACAGAATCAACTAATAAAAAAAAAAGTATCTATAAGTCATCATCCACATCGGTTTCGTCGTCGTCGTCATATGTACAAATGCAGTTTTTCTTCTTATTGTGTTGTTTATTATATGGGTTGGGTTCATACCATCCATACGATACTTAAACTCTGTTAACTGCGTGTAGGGGGGATTATCTTATGTATATGCTATACATATTTATTTATTTAACAACAATAACAGCTACAAAAAAGGTCAGCTGTTTTTGACAAGTAATTTTAGTGGTGTTGAATTATACACATTTCTTCAAATCTAATTGGTTTATACTTTTTGATCAATTTTTGTTTACTAACTTGAAATATCAAAGAAAATTGATATTTTCCTTTTTTTTTATTAACACCATTTTCTTCACGATAAATGTTTACAAATTCATTTTGGTATCCACGCCCCCAAAAGAGGGCGGACCTGCCTTGTTGATTTGCTAAAGAAATGTATAATAAACCTGTAAAACATGTTTTTTAAAAGTTAATTTAGTTTTATAAGGGGGAACTTTCCCCCCAGATCCGATTTTTCCCGTTCACGAACTTGACCAGCATGATCATAAGACATACTTATTCGTTCCAAATTTCATGGATCTATTTCCTTTAGTTTGGACTTCATCGTGTCTTTCACAGACGGACATCGCTAAAATGTCTAACAAAAGATCACTGATCCATAATTTATGTTGTACTTTCTTGGGTCTTAGACCAATATTTCAATGCGTGCCATTTTTAACTATAATATATTTTTTTACATAAGAAAGAAAATCTTACTGTTCTGGCTTTTGAATTGCTTTCATGGACGAAAAATAACACAGGTTGACAAAATTTGAACTTTTTCAATTTGCCTGACCGTTGAAAGCTGATTTATATGAATTTTAGTGTGCTGATTCCGAATATGTTATCTAATTGTTTCCATCAGCTCGCTTTCGCGAGCAAATAGCTGTTAAAGAGTCGAAAAAATGCGTTTTTTACCAATTTTGCTTAGCTATAATTTTCAAACAAAATTTTAGTGCCTCAGTTTTAAACACGAACTTAACTATGTTGGATGCCATGATTGCAAAACTGGTATTAAGTTTTTTCTGACAGCTTTAGTTTTCGAGTTATTAAAAAGGACAAAATTAAATAGGTAATAAATTTAAAAATTTTATTTTGGCGATATCTCAAAAACTAAAGATGACTCAACAAAAGTAAGAGCATTTTTGGAATCAGCATATCCAACATACTTAAAATCGTCATTCACTTTTTGGATGTTAGACAAGTGTTGGTAAATATAGACTCACAAACATGCTAAAAACAGCCTATTTTCAAAGTTTCCTTATACCCTATTCACACGTACAGTTTTAAATCGTTTTTAGCGGCAATATTTTTAGCACTTTCTTTATTCTATTACAGTATATTGACAGAAAATGCTAAAAATAATTGCTAAAAACGGTTTAAAACTGTAAGTGTGAATAGGGTATTAGGCTACATCTCGAAAACTAGAGCTGACCCAAAAAAACGGTAGCCAGATTTGAAATCAGCGTACCCCTAATACCCAAAATCAGCTATCAGAACCCAGGCAAAAAAAAAGTGTTGCCCTGTGTAATCAGCTATTTTTATACCCTCCAACCACAGTATGGGGGTATACTCACTTTGTCATTCCGTTTGTAACGCATAGAGATATCGGTCGGGATAATATATATTATTGATCTATGATCGAATATAAGTCTCATTGTCATAGGCCGGTTAAGTTCGGAAATGGGTAAAATCGGATAAGGGGCAAAAAAGTTCCCCCTTAAAGAACTAAAAAAACCTCTATAAAAACCCCATTTTTTACAGCTTTTTTGCATTTTTGTTAAACAAATGAAACCTTTTTATGTCAGAAGGAGTTAAAAGTCATACATTTTAACCCTGGGGGCCACAAAATATTGTTTTTTTTTGCCCCGCCCCCTTTTGTGGGCGTGGATTAAAAAAAACAAAAATTATGAGAAAATGGTATAATTAAAAAAAAGCATAATAAATAATTTAGTACATTTTTCGCGTTGGGGATGGTATCCCCCAGCACCCCCACAGAGCCCCTCCCTAAAAAAGAATCTGAAATTATTTTATATGTACTTTAACATGTTGGAGGGTATCAAAGATTCGGCACAGCCGAATTTAACACTCTCACTTGTTTTTATTTTTTTTGTTAATAAGCTTTATTTTACAAAATTTTTAAAATATTTTTAATTAAATTTTTTTATTTAAACCGCGAACTAAACCGCTTGTAGAGGCCTAAAGGTACCCTCCTATTTTTTTATATATTTTTCCGTTATCAGCTCGAAAATACGCACCGACTTTTTGATTAGTTAACGAGCTTCGCAAATATGCATCGACCCACCCTAATGTATGTATGATACATTCTGAAGTGCCTTAAAATTTTACTGAAATGAATAATTTTGTTGATAACTTCACCTTAGCGCCATCTATCGGTCCAAATTTTATCAGGAAACTTATTTTTGTTTAAAAAATATATTTTGTGAATTTTAGCCAAATCGTACCATAAATACTGAAAATTGAAACATTGCACTATGGTTCCAAATGCATATTTTTTGGCAGAAATTAAAAAAAAAATTTACCAAATTTCCAAAAGCTTATACAGTTTCTCAATGGCAACACTCCAAGCCATTAAGAAAGTATAATGAAAAAAATTTGATGGCAATACTGTCAGTCTGCCAGGGTTTCAAAGTCGATAGTTTTAAGGCGTATTATTAAATCGGGATCAAACCCATATTACAATTATACTAACAGCAGATGGGAAAAACTAAAATTATAAAAAGGCTAAAAAGGAAAATGGAAGCCCAAGGAAAGTAGTTCTTATTAAAAACTCCAATTTTTAATTCCATGTGTCTTTGGCGTTATTCTTGAGGGTTGCGGATTTAAGGATTCTGAAGCAAAAATAGCCTATATCTTTCGTGGACAAAAAGTTGTGTTTGGGCACGAACTTGCATGAGTCTTTAAATGTGAAAGTGTTTTCTATATGGTCTATTTAATACTAAAATTAACATCTAGCCAGCATTTTTCTGCAACCTCTCACAATTGCCATTTTAGTTTAGCACAAATTAAAATTTTTTTTAACTATAATTTTTTTGCCTTCGGCCGAGCTAACTGACTACTAGAAATATATAATTGTTAATATTTTTTCACCCAAAAAAATAAAAAAAAAAATTTCCGAAAATTTTTTATTTTTTGAAAATCGTTCTTTGATTGCGTTAAGAGATAAAAAAGCATTCCAGATTCAAAACTAGCGACTTTGCTTCATTTTTGGAATTTATGCCAAAAAAAAATTGATTTGGAACCATAGTGCATTGCGACAACAGCGCAACAGACAATTGCCATTCGTCAGGGGTTAATTTAATCATATTGGACTCAAATTTGTACCACATAATTTTTAGGTCTTGTAGAAAACTTGGCCGGAATATTGTAAGTGGAGGGCTTTAAAAGTATAAAAAAAGTTCTTAAATTGTACCAAATGAGCAGACTTTTGAAGAATTAATTCAATTTGTGAATTATTTCACATTATTTTTAATTAATAAATTAATTCATGCTTGAGATGATTCATTGAATTAAATTTGAATGATTTAAAAAAGAATTAATTCATTTTATGAATAACTGAATTTTAATTCAACGAATTAATTATTTTTAATTTAATTCTTTTTGAATTAATTCATTTTTTAATTAATTTATTTTTTGAAATCATTAATTTTTAAGTTAATTCATTATTTAAATTAATTAATTTTTTAAATGAATTAATTAATTTTTTTAATTAAATTTTGTTCATTAATTTTTTGATAAGCACACACATATTATAAAATTTATGATTGTGTAGTGTTTCCAGTTTCGGGGTTCCACCCCAGATTTAGGGGTTTTTTTAATTCATGTATTCTGATTCATCGGAGTGCGAATTTCTATAAATTTGTTCAACAGTGTTATTTAACCTAAATAGGAGCATTACAGGGTTAATGATTATCATCTTTCGAATAAAAACTTTAAGTAATGCATATTGTAGTTTTTATTAAAACTGATTGATTTTTGTTTTTTTTTTATTTCTGAAGAATGAAAGTTTTTTGTAATTTTTTTAATTTTTCTTAGATTTTTCTTTTGTTGTAGATTTTCTAAATAGAGAGACAGGTTATTTTTTCCTTGTTTTTTTTTTTAATTTTTTGAAATAGTAGTAGTAGAATAAAAATACGGAAAAACTTGTTTTACTTGTTCTTTAAAGTTGTTATTTTGTTGGTGGAGCTCTTTTATATATTTTTTGTTTACCTTTTTTTAAACTATTATTTGTATCTTTTGTATATCAGCTGTGCTCAGGCACAAATTTTTGTTATTTTTAATATGTGTTGTCTGTTTGTCAGGTCATAAATTCTGGTCGTATAAGTATTGTCTTGCACATACATTAGCGTGTCTCGAAAATGAAAACTTAAAAAAATATGTAATAAATTATACATTTTTAAAATTTCAAAACATTGTGCTGGACCAAAATTGCTCAATGAAAACATTATAAATATTTTGTCCTCAATGTACTCCACTCAACGAAACTTTTAGCAACAATTTTAAAAATAAAAAAATACTTTTTTTTTACCAAATGCACTACGGATGCAAACTTTAAGCACTAGTTGCGCCCTGAAGATTAATTTCCAGTTTTATTTTATTTTTTCCCCGTAATCAGCTCTTCAATAAGCACCATTCTAGTATGGGTATGGCCTAAAGAAATTCCGAAATTTTCTGATTTCGGGACATGCTAAAATACATATATATATACCTCAAATACATAAAAATATACATATGTATGCACTTTATTTTCTTTTTCTCTATACATATTATTTCTATTCCTTTCTTTTAAATATTTCTTTCTAAAAATTAAATAAATTTTTTTTATTGTCTTAAAGTTTATTGAACTTGACATGAAATAAACGAAAGATTAAAACTTTACTTTCATTACTCATTTTTATGACTTTTTTTTAATTTTTAATTATCAATTACTTGTCAAAGATATTTACTTCCTTAATTTTAACCTTACAATACCAAATTAATCAGTTGCATTGCATAAATTTTAATTTTTAAAAATTTAAACAAATTTGGTATCAAATACTATTTTTTAGATACTACCTATATTCTGTATTTCCACAAAATGTAATTAAACAAAGTATTTCGTAACTTAACGAAAAGTTTAATTCGTATTTACAAAAAAAATGCTTTGTAATATGTACAAAAACTGTTTTGAATTTCCACGAAATATTTTGTAGTTTTACTAAATATTTCGTAACTTTAAGAAATATTTTCGTATTAATTTCATAAATATTACTTTAAAACAAGTAAGAAAGTTATAGTCGGTCAAGACCGACCATATAATACCCTACACCAGTGTTTTCCGAAAAATGGGTCCCAAGACCAAACATGGACCGATTGGATGTCTTTTGTTAAATCTTTATTTAGTGTAGAAAACACACACAGATCAAATTTTAGTGGAATTGGTTTATTTTTTGTCAATAGGCCGATATAACTGAATATCGGTCGAAATTTTTTTATGGGGGACTAAGTCCAAAAATGGTCCAATTATATTCGTATTTAATTAGGTTACTAAAGTACACGTTTAACACCTAAAAATAAAATTTTTATCAAATGTTTCCATTTTTATGAATTTTGAGGGAATTATGTGAATATCGGGAGGGTGGTTTGTATGGGGACTACCAGAAGAACTGACCCGATTCCTTTGAAATTTGGAATGATGATTGGTGATTACCCGGTAAGTTTCAAATTACCTGCTAAATTTCAAAGCGATATCTAATAATACGGTTATTAGAGTCATTTAAGCCGAATCCAAAGGGGGCGTTTGTATGGAGGCTAGGTCTTAACATGGACCGATTTTCTCCAATTTCAATAGGTTTCGTCCTTGGACCAAAAGATGCTTAAGTTTCAAATTTCAAGTCAATTGATTGAAAATTGCGACCTGTATCGTGCTTAAACCGATAGATGGACAGACGGACGACTCAAAAAGTAATTCTGAGTCGATCGGTATACTTGAAGGTAGGTCTAGGACCAATATTTCGGGTAGTTACAAACATCAGCACAAACTCATTATACCCTGTACCCAACGGCGTATGCAGGACTTTTTTTTTCGTGTTTTCCAATACATATAAAAAAAATATTTTTTTGTTGTTGTTGTTGGGCCCCCCCCCCCCCTGTATACGCCGATGCCTGTACCACAGAGTGGTGTAGGGTATAAAAATGTACTTACGAAGTGCCATAGGTAAATATTACGAAATATTTAGTTTCGGCAACACTACAAATTATTTTGTAAATATACGAAGTATTTCGTTTTTTTACCTATACAATTTTTTATACCCTCCACTTAATGATAGAGGGTATATATAAGTTTGTCATTCCGTTTGTAACTCATCGAAATATCGGTCTGGGACCCCTTAATGTATATATATATATTCATGATCCCCGATCGATTTTAAGATATTCTAGCAATGTCCGTCTGTCTGTCTGTGGAAATGGTGATCACGGCCATATTACACGGAGATGACTGAAACTTAACATATATTTATTGGAAGTTCTCCCGAGAAGTTTGGTATTGCGATATCGGTTCTGTGGTTCAAAAGTTATGAACGGATATATAAGGACACCTTAAAAATGTTTGTACATTCACATACATACATTTGTAAGGACACAAAAAATGCTTTAATTCGGCTGCTGGTTGACATATGTGAACAAAATTGAACACCAAATGGTATTTAAACAAGTACGAACATATTTTTTGAAAAAAGGAAAAAATCGCGTTTTTTTTACAAAATTTTTTTTTTTCGCGAAATTTTTTTGTTCTTCAAAAGTAATTTTCTTTTAAAAAAAGTTTTTTTGCAATAATCTTTTAAATTGTAGAGGGTATCGCTACATTCGGTAAGGCCGAATTTAACTTTTTTACTTGTTGAGTCTAACAAGGGAAGTATCACAACCCTTATGAACCGATTTGCCTGAAACTTAAAATATATACAAAAGAGACGATTTTAAGGTTGGGGTGTATCGGCTTATCGGCCATATCAGTGTTTAAAAATTTCGTTGTCCCCTTATGAAACAATGTGGACCTTCGGGAAAATTTCGAACTAACAGGAATATCGTCTAGCGCAAAAATACGTGTCGACTTAAATTTAATAAAGATTATTTCATATTCATATGGTTATCGTAGGTCTATGTCTTCATATAGATACCCCCAAAATTTACACATTTTCATGGAAAAAAATATTTTACAAAGCCGAATTTTTACAAGGTTATGCTACCGTTGGATAGGCATTAAAAAATCCTTTCTTCTCATATGTAAACATCATATAGTTGAAAAATCTAAAAACCGATTTTTTTCGCAATTTTTTGACCCATGTTTTGAACCCCAAAATGGCCGAAAAGCCGAGAGACCCCAACCTTAGAATTGTCTCTTTTTTATATATTTCACGTTTCGTGCAAATCGGTTCATAAGGGTTGAGATACTTCCCTTGTAAGTTTGTCATTCCGTTTGTAACTCATTAAAATATCGGACTGGAGCCCCATTAAAATGTGTTTATAATTCCTAAAACTAAATGTTTGTACTTTATGCTCGCATAAAATCATTTACTTTGGGGATAAATCCCCATTGTCAGCTCTAATAACACAGTGCAACAACTAAAATCGGAATGGGATGAAACCAAAAGCAAATGAAAATGGACCTTTTCCATAACAAAATCCTCAAGGCTTATTTTTAGTTCAGTGCTACATCTTTTTTTACACGCATTTAAAGTTGGTGAACTTTTATTATAATTATAATATTAATTACTTGAAAACTGTATAAGTGGCGTATACCTAATTTTGTAATTGTCTTAAAAAACAAAAATTAAAGGTACTAGACCGATTGCAGCAAAATTCATACCAGTTACACTGTACAACACAAAAAAAAAATTACAAGGTCAGACCAAAAAAAATTGATAGAAGAGACAAAAAAAATATACGTGTATCGGCGTTTTGAAAGTTTACATCTGGGTTTCATTTTAGGGGGAGGTAAAGTTTCCCCCAAATGCAAATGTTGTATTGTCAGTCTTTATTGAATATCGAATAAAGCTTACGTTTAAAATATATGGTGTGCTCAGAAAATTTATGTAAAATGTTACGGAGAACATTTTTGTGGAACATGTTAACCCTCTAACTCCTCAAGATAAGGGTATTTTTTGTCCTTCTTTTCAAAAAAAAGCAAAAAACACCATTAAAACAGGGATTTTACTATAAGTCCCTGAATACATCAAAACTGAAAACTCAACGAGAAAGTCAGAAATAAGAAACAACAAAAGACATCTTGGGGTTAATTGCGCATTTATTAAGAAAATCGAGTAAAGCTTACGTTTAAAGTATATGGTGTGTTCAGCAAATTTATGTAAAATGTTACGGAGAACATTTTTGTAAAATATATTAACCCTCTAACTCCTTAAGGTAAGGGTCTTTTTTGTCCTTCTTTTAAAAAAGAGCAAAAAACACTATTAAAACAGGTATGTAAGGGGTTTAAATGTTCCACAAAAATATCCGCCGTGTAATTTTACTATAAGTCCCTAAATACACGAAAACGGAAAACTCAACCAGAAAGTCAGAAATAAGACACAACAAAAGAGAGCTTAGGGTTAATTTCGCATTTATTAAGAAAATCGAGTAAATCTTACGTTTAAAGTATATGGTAAGTTCAGCAAATTTATGTAAAATGTTACGGAGAACATTTTTGTAGAATATATTAACCCTCTAACTCCTTATAGTAAGGGTCTTTTTTGTCCTTCTTTTAAAAAAGAGCAAAAAACACCATTTAAACAGGTATTTAAGGGGTTAAAATGGTCCGCAAAAATATTTTCCGTGAAAGGGCCTTATAGTAAAATTTCACGGCGAATATTATTGCGGAACATTTAAACCCCTTGAATCCCTGTTTTAATGGTGTTTTTTGCTTTTTTTGAAAATAAGGACAAAAAATACTCTTATCTTGAGGAGTTAGAGGGTTAACATGTTCCACAAAAATGTTCTCCGTAATATTTTACATAAATTTGCTGAACACACCATATACTTTAAACGTAAGATTTACTCGATATTCAATAAAGATTGACAATACAACATTTGCATTTGGGGGAAACTTTACCTCCCCCTAAAATGAAACCCAGATGTAAACTTTCAAAACGCCGATCGGTATCGATAAAGTATCGATACACGTATATTTTTTTGTGTCTTCTATCAAATTTTTTTGGTCTGACCTTGTAATTTTGGAAAAAATTGATTTTGTTGAACAGTGTTATAGCTATCGTAATTTCGAGCTTACATTTTGGCGCTGTCCAATAAGGGCACCACCAGGGGTCCCTAAATTAGGGCATATTTAGTATACAAAACCTTTAAAATCCAAACTTCAAATGCGTGTAAAAAAATTTAGCACTGAACTAAAAAAAGTCTTAAGGGTTTTGTAAAATGTCGACTTTCATTTGCTGTTGGTTTCATTCCAATCCGATTCGGAAAGTTCGATTGTGTATCACTGTGTAATGAACATTTTTTTTATTTACTTCAAATTGAGGAGCCAAGCCCTTGGAGACAAATAGTTTAAACTTTTCTAACGGAAAAGCATAATATTAAATTATTATGTATATAAATTTATGTTTAATACATAGTTTCAGAATTCCTATTACACTTCACAATACAAAAAATTGTATATGCATCTATAGAAAATATAAAATCAACAACTGCATGTGATTGTCACGGTCATTAAGCCGCCTCGAAATAAAAATACAAAACAAAAATAAAACAAAACAAATTTACAATTGATTTATAAATTGTATAAAATACATACTAAAATACTTACATCTATTTTTATATTATACATTCCAATCTGTGTTTTTAAAGTGTGTTTAACCCTAGCATGATCAAAGCGTTCTAAAGGTAGATTTACCTACCCTTCAACATAAATTATGAGGGTAAACATATTTGACAAAAAAAAATTGATTTTAATTTTACCAAGTGATTGTAAAATTATCTATAGCTAGAGTAAGTCGGCGTCACTACGATTTTTGCGTGATTGTGCTTTATGTTAACAATGTTTCTAAAAATTAATTTTTGTCGTTCCCGAAAATTACGTGAGTGTACTTAAAGTTTGCGTGAGTCATTCGTGAATGTGATAGAATTTTAATTTACTCACTTGATTGTAAATATGAGTGAGGAGAACAAAATTTCTGTTGTGAGTTTAAGTCGAAAATTGGTTTATAATTTTACTTTAGTGATTGGAACTTATATAATAAATGCGTGATTGTGCTTTATTCAGTTAACAATGCACCTAAAAGAAATTGTCGTACGCGAAAATTACGTGAGTGGGCTTGAAGTTTGCGTGAGTCAATTGTGAATGCGATAGAATTTTAATTTACTCACTTGATTGTGAATATGTGTAAAGAGAGCACAATAATCTTGAAAGTAAGTAAGCGTGATTGGAAATCTGTTGTGAGTTTAAGTCGACAATTAGTTTATAATTTTACTTTAGTGATTGGAACTTGAATAAATAGCTAGATTAAGTGTGCGTGACAATGATTTTTGCGTGATTGTGCGTTATTCAGTTAACAATGTACCTAAAAACCAGGGTCGCCAGTTTTTTTTTGGATGCCATCCCCAAATTTAAATTTCTCATCCCCAAAAATCCCCAAAATTTTTTTTTTCAAAATTTACTAAATGCGAAAAACACTTGCAACTCATTAAGTGCTTTTGAGTAATTTAGCCAATTTTTTAGATCAAAAACTTGGTTAACTTACCTACAAACACTTGCTGGTATTTTACACAGAAACTTGGCTAAAAAGTGTAAGTGTATTTTGAGTGTTGAGCGATTAGCACATCGTATGAAGCGGCCAATTTTTCGATAAGTATTATGATAAAATTCTAAAGCAACGGAAATGTTTTATCACGGATGGATAACTCACGGATTTTTAATTTACACACCAGCGATAGAGTACTTTATTGGTCCAAATTTTAATTTTAATTTAATCTTGTGTTCTCAGCAAACGTAAGTCATCGGTCCTAAGAAATTGTTTATAGCCTTTAAAAAAAAAAACAACGAAAATTCTTTTTAGGTTTGATATACATATTGCCGTAAAACCTCTTAAATTTTTATAAATACTAACTCCGGAATAGGTATCTAAAACGTTGTATTGCTTTTTAAGAACTTAAGAAGTTGTAAAAGACCAGTATTTTCAATTGATGTACTTTTAGACTTTTTTCTACAGAAAAAACTAGTGAATTTTGGAAATTTTCTTTAATAGATTTAAAGGATATACCTACTATAGAAAATGTATGAAAATTTACAATTTGGTTTAAAGAAAAATAAAAGCATGATAACATGATACCACTACGATCCAGGTTTTGACAGAAACCATATAAAATGTTAGTTTTTTCTATATAAATGTCACATTATTCCTACGTTTGAGGTTTTTTTTGTATGCTTTAATGTCCACGTTTTATCAAAAATAAAGTAGAGTTAATTTGACCTATTGTAGCATTTGTTTATGATTAATGTATTTAAAAAACACTTGTTTATCTAAAATATATCATCCCCTAAAAATCCCCGAAAAAATCAGTGTCATCCCCATGAAATCCCCGGATCCCCAAATCAAATTTTTCATCCCCAATTTCCAAAAAAAATCCCCTATTTGGGGACAAAACCCCTAAACTGGCAACACTGCTAAAAACAAATTTTTGTCGTTCGAAAATTACGCTGAGTGTGCTCGAAGTTTGCGTGAATCATTTGTGAATGCGAAAGAATTTTAATTTACTTGATTATAAATATGAGAGAGGAGAACAAAATAACCTCGAAAGCGTGATTGGAAAATTCTGTTGTGAGTGTTAGTCGAAAGTTAGTTTATAATTTTACTAAAGTGATTGGGACTTGAAAAATAAATAGCTAGATT
The DNA here is from genome assembly GCA_963921195.1 of Pegoplata infirma. NCBI lineage: Eukaryota > Metazoa > Arthropoda > Insecta > Diptera > Anthomyiidae > Pegoplata > Pegoplata infirma. The sequence goes on from OY992539.1 coordinate 33,273,985, forward strand.
AAGTGGGCGTGAGTACGATTTTTGAATGTGCGTTTTTCAGTTATCAATGTTTCTAAAACCAAATAACGAGAGTGTGCTTAAAGTTTGAGTGAGTCATTCGTGAATACGATAGAATTTTAATTTACTCAGTTGATTATAAATATGTGTGAGTAGAACAAAATAAGTTTGAAAGTGAGTAAGACCGAATTTACATAAGGCAATTTTAATTGCGGCAATTCTGATTTTCTAGTGTATCAGAGAGAGAGGGAAGAATCTTAGATCTCTCTCTGATACACGATAAAATCAGAATTTCCGCATTTAAAATTGCCTAATGTAAATACGGTCTAAGCGTGATTAGAAAATTATGTTGTGAGAGTAAGTCGAAATCGGTAAAAGTATTTTAAAGCTGTAAAACAAAATACCGATTTGTTCAAAATACTTTTTTTTTTTAAACAATATCATAATTTAAAATTGTTACAACACGGTTGTCGCCTGTACTTATTATATTTTTTGGAATTAATAGGTCTATTCGATTACCCAAATTTCTTACTATTTTTTACTACAACTGGAAAGTCTTGTTTACTTTTTGTATTGAAAATTTCCAGCTGTAGTAAAATGAGTAAAAAATAGTAGATTGTAGTAAGGTAATCGAATAGACCTAATTTTTATCACAAAATATACTTGACTCAACTAAAGGTTAACTAAAAAATATATTTTTAATTTATTTCTAAATAAAATTTCTTTTATAAATATTACATTGTCTGTCTGCAGTGTTCTTTTCGTAGTGCACGTTCTATATTTTATTCAAAAATATTTATGCTTCGTTAAATTTATTCTTTAAATACGTGATCATTTTCTATCTTCCAAAAACCATATGTTTAATTTTGTTTTTATAAAACTTCCGTTGTTTACAATTTTTGTTTTGAAATTCTATTATTTAACAAACATTAGTCATAAATATCTAACTAATTTACTAATTACTTTTACATTAAATAAAAACACGTAATTTTTACAAATCACAAAACTCTCCAGGTATGGACTTTTTTCGGTCTAGCCTATTGTTTTTGACTTGTTTTTGTAAGGTTAATCAAAATGCATAGGTAGGAAATTGCTAAAAACGATGTAGGTTAAACCAAGGGCATAAATTACTTTAAATTTAAAAACAGTTAATTTGTCGATTACATTTTTTTCAGGAAAAGTGACATGTCACACGGCCTCAGTCCAGGCAAAAAATTGCCAGCGGTACAAAAAATATTGTACTGGAAACGTTAAATACGGGTTTGCCGAATTTATTGATACCCTCCACAATGTCAAAAAGATTATTTTCAAAAAATATATATATTTTTTAATTTCCGCGAAAAAATAAATTTTCGGTAAAAAAAAATTGTGATTTTTGTTTTAAAAATATGTTTGTGCTTGTAAAAATACCTTTCGGTTATGTAGAATTTTCAAGGTGTTCTTACATTTTCGTTCATAACTTTTGAACCGCTAAACCGATATCGTTCAAATGCAATACAAAACTGCTCCACACGTGCCCCATGGATAGGTCAGTTTCGCCGATTTCTATTGCTTTAAAAATTAAAAAATAAATAATAGAAGCCAATAAGAAAAATTCCATTTGGAGTATACATTTTAAAGCTAAATATGCAGCTTCTTAAATCAACAAGAATTTAGGAAAAACGTCTCCTGGTTTAGATTTTACAGCACTTCAAAAAAAATGGCGAATGTGCTCCTCTCTACCCTAGGGGTAGAACTTTGTATGAGAGGGGGAGAGGGGAAATATGATTAGGGGAATCACAATGGGCCTTATGGCCTCCGAGTGAACTCGCCAAATGGCGAGCGCCCATCCAACCTAACCTAACAGAAAAAGTAGTGCTGAACACAGCGTTGGTTTCTTTAGTCTACTACTTTTTTTCAAATTTTACATGGGATTACAACAGACGCATAATTATTTAAACTCAGTGGTTTGATTTCATTGGCATTTGTGTTTGTGAGCATCACAATTAAGGGTATGTGAACAACCTTTTCTCTGGTGAGATTTGAATCGTAAGGGGGCCCTGTAGGTTAGTTGGCAGCGTGCTAGCCTATGAAACATGGGTTCGTGGGTTCGATTCCCACAAAAACCCTTGGTCGATTTCGCTACAACGAGACGACGGTCATTGTTACCAGTTCTCGTTTAGGTTTAAATTATTGAAAATGATTTGTAATTAAATTGGAGAAATAAATAAAAACTGAACATTGGATCAAATTATTTACTACAGACGTATGAGTAATCCAACTATTAGGTATTCGGTTTAAACTTAATACCGAATATTTGGTATTCTGTAAAATGTCGAATACACTATCCCCTTATTTTTACGTGTTTTGCAATTTTTATTTTAATTTCGTTTTTTTATGTGGTCATCAGTTTCATTGATCCGACTGCGCCAGTCAAGACCGTTTTTTATCTGAAGGATTTTATAAAATTTGAACAAAACGCAAAATACATAATTTTGGCAGTCTGTTTAACCTACCAACCTGTTATTATTTGTCAAAATTTAAGATTCAAATTTTTATTTAATTAGAAAAAATTCGGCTTAAATAATATAATGTTTTTTATTTGCAAATCAGTTAAAAAAAAGTCTATTAAATTCCAATAGCATTTTTTTTTACTTAAACGACAATGTTAAAACGGTTCACTTCAGCACACATTGACATAATTTCGCACAACATTTAAAATTGGTAATTTTTTTTTTATAAAAACACTAATTTTTAACTAAAAAATAATTACAATTAGGATTTTTACGCATTAAAGTAAAATTTAACATTTTAAAATTAATTTTTATAATTGAAGATCAAAACGATTTACTGAAAGTAAACTTGTAAAAAGTTTACTTTTAGCTTTAAAATATAAACTGATAAAATCAAAAATTATAAAATAATATTGTTTTTTTTTTATTAAAGCGCAGATTTAATTTGATTTGCAAAAAAATATGTTAACATTATTTTACATTCACATAAAATGTCGTTTTTAATCAATATCTTATTAAAATGTGTATAGTTTTAAGAAATCTAAAACTTTTTCATTTTATTACAATATAAAAAAAAATTATAAAATTATTTTATAAATGTTTAGTTAATAATGTAGTGCTAAGTATTTATAAAGTATATATGATAATTCTTTTTTAAAGCTCAAAAATAATATTTCAATAAAGTTTTCAAATAATATGAATATTAAAAATATAAATCTGCCTTTGTTTTTTATTTTAACTCTTTTGAATCGATTTAAAAATACAAAAAAAAAACACCCAACATCTTCATTTTCAATTACATATTTATTCATATGCTCACTTTATAAACATGTAAATCGATCAAATAACTTCAACAAAATTTCATATCAAAACTTCATATCAAAACACTTCAAAAAAGTTTCATATCAAAACAATAAATGTCCTAGGACATAGGAGCTCCATCAACACATTGCTTGTTGTTTAAAAAAAAATTTGTTAAATCATAACTAATTTTGTTTTTTTATTTTTCTTCTCTTTCATTTACAGGGGTTTAAAAAATTTTAATTATATTTATCATGTGTTTATTTCTTTAATAAGATTTTTGAAATTTAAATAAATAATATTTTTATTTTCTTTATTTTTTTCAGTGTCAAATGGGTCATTTGATGTGTGCAGCTTGTTTTACTCATTTATTAGCTGATGGACGGTAAATTTAAAATAAAAAAATAATTTTATTTAGATGTACTAAAATTTGTCAAACATTTTGTTAAAGTAAAGACTTCTAAGATAAAAACTACGCCATTTACATATCGCTACCTCAAAATACGAATGTCGTATGTAATTTTTTTCGACAAAAATATTCGGAGGCAAAAACGCTAATACTTAAGTCCTTTTTGAGTATTATACAGTAAATTTAAATTGGGCTGATGAAATTAGAGTACTCAGACTATATTCAATCCAAATCTGAAGAGAATCCATAAGGCCATTTCGAAGATATTTGATATTTAAAGCCGTCTCCTGAAATTTCTGTTTTGCTACATACGACATTCGTATTTTAAGGTAGCAATATGTAATTCGAAAAAGGTCAATTGCAATTCGAATATTTCTCTTTTAATTCAAAGATTCGATTTGTAGTTCAAATATTCCATTTTTAATTCGAAAATTCTACTTGTAATTCGAATATTCCATTTGTAATTTGATCAATTTTAAATTGAAAAATATCAATTTTAATTCGAAAACGGTCAATTTCAATTCGAAAAATATTAATTGTAATTCGAATGAGATAAATTGTAATTCAAACATGGAAAAAAGTTTAATTCGGTCTTGCCGAATGTATTGATACACTTTACGTTAAAAAAAAATAATATTGCAAAAATGTTATTTGAAAAATAAATTTGGTGAATTTGAAAAAAATCAATTGTAATGCGTAACAACAGATCAATTGATATTCGAAAAAGATCAATTGTAATTCAAAAAAGATGAACTTTAACTCGAAGATTTCAACGGAAAATCTTATTGTAAAAACTTGATAAGCCACATTTTTTGATATTTTCGCCTTCTACAAAATTTACAGATGTTATTCGTAAAATATCAATTGTAATTCGAAGATTCTGCTTATAATTTGAAGATTCCATTTGTAATTCGAGGATTCCATTTGTAATTCGAAGATTTCATTTGTTATTCGAAGATTCCATTTGTAATTCGAAGATTCCATTTGTAATTCGAAGATTCCATTTGTAATTCGAAGATTCCATTTGTAATTCGAAGATTCCAATTACAATTCGTAAAAGATCAATTATAATTCGTAGGAAATCAATTGTAATTCGTAAAAATCAATAGTAATTCGTAAAAGATCAATTGTAATTCGTAAAAGATCAATTGTATTTCGAAAAAGATCAATTGTAATTCGTAAAAGATCAATTGTAATTCGAAGATTCCATTTGTAATTCGAAGATTCCATTTGTAATTCGAAAACGAACGAGTAGATCAACAAAAAATTGTTTTGTTTGCCTTTAAAAACATTTTTTTGTTGATTTAAGTACTCGTTTGTTTTCGAATTACAATTGGAATCTTTGAAGACGTAAAAAAATCGTGTTTTTCAGAGGTTGATTTAGTTCTTAAGGGGGAACTTTTTCCCCCCTGGTTCGATTTTGCCCATTTACGAACTTAACCTGTCTAGGACCATAAGACATTCGTGCCAAATTTCAGGATGCTAGCTCTTATCTGGACTGCATCGTGCCATCACAGAATGTCTTAAAATCGATATAATATATCGATATACAAACTGAAAGACAAACCTCAATTAATTATTATTTGAAAAAGATCAAATGTAATTCCAAAAACATCTATTGTAATTTGAAAAATAACAATTGCAATTCTAAAAAGATCCATTGTAATTCGAAGATTTTATTTCGAAAATGATCAATTCGATCAATTCGAAAAAGATCAATTGTTATTCGAAAAACATCAATTGTAATTCGAAAAAGATCAATTGGAACTCGAAAAATATCAATTTTTATTCGAATAAGATCAATTATAATTAGAAAAACATCAATGGTAATTCGAAAAAGATCAATTGTCATTCGAATAAGATCAATTGTAGTTCGAAAAAGTTCAATTGGAATTCGTAAAAGATCGATTACAAATAGAAAAAGAATATTCGAATTAAAAGTAGAATCTTCGAATTAAAAATGAAATCTTCGAATAACAATGTTATCTTTTTCGAATTACATCTGTAAACTCTGTAAAGTAACACTTTTAAAAAGATAAAGTCAATAATTACAATGTTATTGATCTCGAGCTCTAAAAACACAGTGATACAAAATCGAACTTTCTGAATCGGAATGGGATGCAACCAAAATGAAATTTTACATAACAAAACCCTCAAGCCTTTTTTAGTTCAGTGCTAGATTTGTTTTACCTGCATTTTAAGTTGGTAGCATTTAAAGTTTTTGTATACTAAATAGGTCCTACTTTAGGGCCTTATTGGGCATGTGGAGTCCAGCGTCCAAACTTAAGATCGAAATTACGTTAGCTATAACCGGTATGAATTTCGCATTAATCGGTCCAGTACCTACTTACTGAATAGCCAAATTATTAAAAATAAACCACTGTGCACAGATGCGTATGATTGTTATTTTAGGCAATTACAAAATTAAGTATACGCCACTTAAACAGTTTTCAAGTAATTATTATTATAATTATAAAGTTCACCAACTTCAAATGCGTGTAAAAAAAATCTAACACTGAACTAAAAAAAAAACCCTTGAGGGGTTTGTTATGGAAAATGTCAACTTTTATTTACTTTTGGTTTCATCCCATTCCGATTTTGGTTGCTGCACTGTTTAATCTTAATCAAAATATAAAATTTAAAGTTCGAATAAAACTATTTTTTTATTATTTAAAAAAAAAATGATTTTGATGTGATTTTTTTTTCTATTAATTTCAGTTTACGTGATCAAATTGCAACTTGTCCCAATTGTCGTGTTGAAATTTCTAAAAGTACAGCTTCACGTAATTTGGCAGTTGAAAAGGCAGCTTCAGAATTACCTAGTGAATGTCAGGTGAGAATTTTTGTACTATAAATAAATATTTTTTTTAATACTAACTTAAAATTTTTTTGTTTTTTTCTTAGTTTTGCAACAAAGAATTCCCTTACAAATCTTTAGATCGCCATGAACAACATGAGTGCCAGGATCGTCCCACAAAATGCAAATATTCACGTATTGGTTGTCAATGGCGTGGACCAAATCATGAAAGTAAGAATATATAAATGTTTAAAACTATGATCTAAAGCAGCGGTTACCAACCTTTTTGGCTCGCGTACCCCTAATTTTGAATTTTATCAGTCACGTACCCCCTAACGGTTTTTTGTTTTCGTTAAAAAAATTCACAAATATTAGAGTTAATTTTGAAATTTTTGATCTGCGGGTATTATAATTTTTTTGAAAATTTTGGGGAGATCAAAACAATGGTGGTATTTTTTTGGAAAAATTTTCGCTCCCTTGGGTGGTTGGTTCAATGCATCTGAAAACGCTGAAAAACGGCTGAAAATATTCCAAATCTGATTTCACCAGTCGTATTTTTTTTAAATCGAGGGCAGATCAATAATTCCGTGACTTTTCGAATGAAACACCCCACAATTTGAGCTTAACAAAATGGTACCAAAATTTCCACCCTATTTTTTGAACTTTGACATAAATTTGTTAAAAACCTGACATCATAGAAAAATTTGGAACCATCGGAATCAACATCGAAATATTAATCGAAAACAAATGGTCAGATCTCAAAATATCATCCAAAAATATCGCAAATAATGCTCACTAAATTGCAAAAAAAAATAAGTTTTTTCGTGAACTTTGACCTCAACTTTATTACAATCCTGCCGTTGTGGAAAACTTTGGAAGCCAGATGTGGAACCAGCATTGAAAGATTAATCTAAAACGAATGTCCAAATTACTAAAATTTTGCGTACCCCCACGGGGAGTTTCGCGTACCCCCTAGTGGTACGCGTACCATAGGTTGGTAACCGGTGATCTAAAGCTTAAATTTTTTGGTAGAGAAGCAAAAACAAAAACTGCATTTAACATTTGCCGACGGCAAATATGCAGACATTTACTTGGCTTTTATTACACCGTCCGACAGCCAATATTAAACATGAACAGGATTATGTACGTCTGAATGTAGGGATCAAATGGAGTAAAACTGCATTTACAGTTTCTCTTTTTGAGATCCTGTTTCCTTTTAAAATGACTTCAAAGTTTTAGAAGACACATTTTTGTAAAATATTTTTATTTGTCATTTAATGGCACTCTTGATGGGAAAATAAAAAGGAGAATCTTTGCTAATTTTTCCATTGTTTTATTTTGCCATATTAGGAAAAAGGATGTGAATAATTTATCAAAAAATGTGATCCTCTAAAACTTTAAAGTCCTTTTAAAAGGAAACAGGATCACGAAATAAAAAACTGAATGGAGTTTTGCTAAATTTAGTCTCTAGATTCAAACGTATATTATCCAGTTCGTGTTAAACGACTTTTTTTCTTGTTTGGAAAATTTGGATTCTCGAAATTAATGATCAAGATCCTATGATCAAGTATTTTTTTTTACATTTAATAACAATACATTTTTAATAACTTTAACCTAAACGAGAACTGGTAACAATGACCGTCGTCTCGTTGCACACTGGGTAATTTGAGCCAATTTTTAGGCCAAAAATAATTACAGCCAAAGTTTTAGACCGATATGGCTGAAATTTTAAATTTAAGAGTTTTTTGGGAACACGCACAGCTGGATTTTATGAATTTGGTAATCGTGGAAATTTTTAGGGTTGCCACCATACGAAAAAAAGGGAAAATACTGAATATCTCGAAAACGAATAGGCTAATTTTTTTGAAACTCGGCACGAAAAAAATACGCAAGAAGGCTAACAAAATGGCACATAAACCATTTTGTTTGATTTTGCTGAAAAAAGCTGTTATTTTTTGAGTGGGCCTTGTACCACCTTAACGAAAAATTTTCAAAAAAAGTTCGTACTATTTCCTTCAACGAAGCCAAATATTGGTTTAAAACATTATTTTAATCAATTTTACTGACAACAAAATTATAAACAGCAACAGGGTTTTTTCTCTTAGTTCTATTCCCAATCCAAACGTTAGAAAGTTCAAGATATGGCAAGATGAGGCTGTCTGAAAGAAAATTGATATCTTAAAAAGTGCAAAAAAGTGCAACGGAAAATAAAAAAAAATGAATTCAGAATTATTTTCTTAAAATTTTTCATCAATCAAAAACACGGCACACCACGGCTAACATTATTAAAAGCTTATGCGAAGTTTATATTCATTGAAAAGGTCATTTATTTAAGGTTAAGTTATAATTACACGTTTTGTTAAAAAAAGCAATAACGTCCACCAAAATATTTTGCTATTTTTTTATTACTTAATATCCCCTCTCTTCTCCATATTATACACGATATCCTTCTTTATGTTTAATAGCTGAAAAAATCGTTTGAATTTATATCAAAATTAGGCGTTTTATATTGCACTGTGCACGTTGCTTGAAAATGCCGAATTCGACTGCCCGTCAATCAGTTTATATTTGTTTTTTGGAAAAACCAAATATGCAGTTATTTGCTTTAATATTTTCTAAATCGAACGTAATTAACAAAAACATTGTTATTGTTAGTTCGAAAAATGATTTTTGGCCAAGATTTCGGTTCAAATTACCTACTGTGCGTTGTAGCGAAAAAAACCAAGGTCTCTGGTGGGAATCGAACCCACGACCCCCAGTTTCAAAGGCTAGCACGCTACCAACTAGCCTACAGGGGTCCCGAAATTATTGTCAATTCATTCCTGAAAATTGGTCAATTTTTTTGAAAGCAAGAAACTCTACGAGTATTTCATGGGAGAATATCCTAATAAAGAAAGTAGAGTTAACATGAGTACTTGTTATGTTAATTCATAATGGGGAACATGAAAAGGCCTCGAACTAGAATAAACTTTTTTTATTATTTGTTTTTATAAAATTTTAAAATTTTTATTTTAAGCTTCTGAACATGAACGCAGTTGTTTGCATCCCACCAAATCTGGTTATGAAGTAATGGCTGCTCTAGAAGCTCACGATGCTAAGATTAAAGAAGAAAAGAAAATGTTTAATACCTTAATTGATCTCTTGAGTTATGAAAAGATAATATTTAATGGTAAGTTGATTAAACTTAAAAATAATTTAAAACAAATAAAAAGTCTAATTTATTGGAACTTTTTTTTTAGATTTACAAATGAAACCTTATCGTACCGATGAATATGTTCATAAACTATTTTATGAAACTGCAAGATTTTCAGCGTTTAATCATCAATGGGTTGTTAAAGCTAGAATCAATAATAGTCAACGTGATCCTCATCAATCGAATGAGAGGCATATTACTTATCAGGTACAATCAGTTTGTTATATTTAAGAAAATAAACAATAGAGAACTAATTGATAAACATACTTTTAGCTTATCTTAAAAACTAAAACCAGCACCCCAATGAGTATACATTTCTTTGCTTTAAAAGGACCTTTCTCTGATATGAAAGTCGGTACACAAATCTATAAACATGATTTTACAGAACAAGTAAGTTTAAAATGTGATTGAAAAAAAATATGATTTTACTATAATACATTACTTTTTTAGAGTACCGAAAGTGATTATTATACTTTACCCTTACCCGATAGCAATGAATGTAATCGTTTATTATCTAATAAAGGCATTAATTTCCGGTAAGTTAAAAAGTATCATTGGGGCTTAATAAGAATTTCGAAGTTAACAGATTGTGTAGTTGCCGATTTTATTAATTTTGGATTTTTGTAGACTGAGGATTTTAATTTGGTCACTAATTTAATTTCCAAATGTTCTAAAACACAGAACAGGATTTGAAAATTCCGATTTTAAGGGGAAAAAAAGTGTTTATTTTTTATTTCAAAAAAATAATTTCATAGAAATTTAAAAGAAGGATCCTCTGCGGATAAAAAAACAGTCTGAAGAAGTACTTTTTTGGAATTCCGATTCTAAGGGTGAAAAAGGGGTAACATTTTATAGTTTGGTGCTGTTTTTCTTTCTCCTAAAACAATGGTCATTTAAACTTGGAATTTGAAATATAGAACATTTCTTTAAAAAATATCTAAAAAAAATGATCTTTAAGGAAGGGTAAAGTAGTACTTTGGTACTTTTTCAATGTTTTGAAATAATGGTCATACAAATATTATTTTTAAAATTAAGGATCCTCCGTCAAAGCAAAACATATAAAAAGACTAAGGAATTTCCGATACCTTGAGTGTATAAAGGGAAAAAAATATACTTTGGTACATTTTCGATTTTTTTTAAATTAAAATACGTACATTTTCGATTTTCTTAAATAATGAATAAAATTTAATGTCTAGAATCCTTTAGAAAAAAAAAATTAAACAAATATTTTTGGATAAAAGTAGGCTAAAATGATACTTTTTATATCTATTGAGATAAAGAGAAGGATTTTTTTTTATTTCTGTAATGCATGTTACACGAAAAGGAATGAAAGGTAGGAAATGAAATGGAACTGAGAATGAAATGGAACCGGCAAAGGCATGCAATTTTTATACCCTCCACTCTAGTGATAGAGGGTATATATAAGTTTGTCATTCCGTTTGTAACACCTCGAAATATTAGTCTAGGACCCCATAAAGTATATATATTCATGATCCTTGATCGATTTTAAGACGATCTAGCGATGTCCGTCCGTCCGTCTGTCTGTCTGTTGAAAACACGCTAACTTTTGAAAGACTTTACGAATGCTCCTGAAGTTTGGCATATATGTTGGGCATTTACCTGGTCAGGTTGGTATTGCAATCCAGCAAAATTGGTCCAGTGGTTCAAAAGTTATAAGCAAATGAGTGAATTTCGGCAAGGGTTTTTCTGAAATTTACGAGTTAAAACACACTGTAACTTTCGAACGACAATTCTGAGGGTGCTGAAGTGTGGCATATATTTGCCGTTTCTCTGGTCCGATTCATTTTAGATTTCAGCCAAATCGGTCCAGTCGTTCAAAAGTTATTAGCAAAACTGTGAATTTCAGATTAGTTTCACCTTAAATTCACGTGTTGAAAACCCGTTAAACATGTTTTAAAAACATTGGTAAGTCACAAAAGTATTTTACAAGGTATTTTTGTCACTCAAAAATATTTTTACACTAAAAAAAAAAATCCACTAAAAAAAAAAATTTACGCTCAAAAAAAAATTTACACTCAAAAAAAAAAAAAAATTGCAATCCAGCGAAATTGGTCCAGTGGTTCAAAAGTTATAAGCAAATGAGTGAATTTCGGCAAGGGTTTTTCTGAAATTTACGAGTTAAAACACACTGTAACTTTCGAACGACAATTCTGACGGTGCTGAAGTGTGGCATATATTTGCCGTTTCTCTGGTCCGATTCATTTTAGATTTCAGCCAAATCGGTCCAGTCGTTCAAAAGTTATTACCCGTGTAAAAAAATAATTATATCAAAACATATCTCCTTTGATAAAAACATATATGGATCATATCAAAATGGATGTTATTAGATCTAGTCCATATATACTCATGTCTGCTTCAGATATGTTTTGATCCGTAAATTGAGTCTATCTGGCATATATGGCATATATGATCAGCCATTTTGAGATATGTTCATATATGTAAAATTGTCAGATAGACTCAATTTACGGATCAAAACATATCTGAAGCAGATATGAGTATATATGGACTAGATCTAATTACATCCATTTTTATATGACCCATATATGTTTTTATCAAAGGAGATATGTTTTGATATAATTATTTTTTTACACGGGTAGCAAAACTGTGAATTTCAGATTAGTTTCACCTTAAATTCACGTGTTGAAAACCCGTTAAACATGTTTTAAAAACATTGGTAAGTCACAAAGTATTTTACAAGGTATTTTTGTCACTCAAAAATATTTTTACACTAAAAAAAAAAATCCACTAAAAAAAAAAATTTACGCTCAAAAAAAAATTTACACTCAAAAAAAAAAAAATTAGTCAATTATTTTTTTTTTCAAAAATTACTAAAAAAAGTTTTTTTACACAAAATAAAATATTTCTAACCAAAAATGTTATTTTTTCACGTTAGAAATTTTACTATCACTTAAAAAGGGCATTGTGGAGGGTATTCACAGATTCGGCCAAGTCGAATTTAACTTTTCTACTTGTTTTTTGCTAAATTGTTTTAACTCAACATTTTTTTAATGGTCCCATAAGCTTGAAGTCTAGAATGTATGATCATCCGGCGGAAAAACAATCTGAAAAAAGTTTTTTTTTGAAACACCGATTTTAAGGGTATTTCCAAAAAGTAATAGTAATATAATTAGGCTGACCATTCGTACTGATTTGATCAGTACATGTACTGATTTTTGGCCACGTGTACTGATCAAAAAACGATGTACTGATTTGTACTGATTTTTTGAAATATATACTGATTGTACTGATTTTTGAACATTTCAACAATAACAAGTAAAAAAGGTAAATTCGGCCTTGCCGAATGTAGTGATTCCCACCACAATTTAAAAAAGATTATTGCAAAAAACTGTATTTAAAATGAAATTACTTTAAAAAAAAAAAAAAAATTTTTGAAAAAAATTTCCCCGAAAAAAAAAATTGGTAAAAAAAAAATCCGCGATTTTTTTCTTCAATTATGTTCACATATGTCAACCAGCAGCCGAATTAAAGCATTTTGTATTTTTAGGTTATGTTGAATGTACTAAAATTTTTGAGGTGTCCTTACATTTTCGTTCATAACTTTTGAACCGCTGAACCGATATCGCTCAAATGCAATACCAAACTTCTCGGGAGAACTTCCAATAAATATGTTAAGTTTCAGTCATTTCCGTGTAATATTTTAGCCGTGATCACCATTTCCACAGACAGAAGGACAGACGGACATCGCTAGAATGTCTTAAAATCGATCAGGGATCATGAATATATATACTTTATGGGGTCCCAGACCGATATTTCTATGAGTTACAAACGGAATGACAAACTTATATATACACTCTATCACTAAGTGGAGGGTATAAAAATTGTTTTATTTGAAAATTCTATACAAAAACTTGAATTTCTATAAAATAAGTCGTCTGAGTAGTGTTTAATAATTTAAATCTGACAATGAGATTATTTATATTGAATTAATTCTGAGGAGCTAATCATCAAGTGGTTCATTTCTTAACTCGAAATGTATCTGAGCATAAGTTTAATTTGATCTTCACAAATTTATATGAAAAAGCGCACAAAATCTTTATGGTTTTCTATAACAAAAAGTTAAAGGGATGATGGATTTTCTATATTTTTAGAAAGATAATGTAATGGCATAAATCCAAATGATTCTGAAATGTTAGATAAGGTAATTTAATCAAAATATATCTGGGAAGTTTTCTAAAAGGAAGAGATATCAGAACTTAAGGGGAAAAGTCCTCAGATTCTAAGGGATTTTCTTATTCTAAAAACCAGTGGGTTTTTGTTATATTTTCTACACTGAAACGATTTTGTGGGTAAAACATTCAAATGACGTTGTTTAAAGCCAACTAAATTTTCTGCAAAATAACGGCAACAGCTTATGGCAGTTGTTTTTTAACAGTTATTTTAATTGCCCGCAAGTTTGTTAGTTTATCCGAAATTTTTTTATTTGTTGAAAAAAATCGTTAGTACGTACAAACTTGGGCGTACTGATTTGAGTTCAGAAAAAAATGGTCACCATAAATATAATGTACTTTGGTACTTTTTTCGTTCTCTTGAAAAAATGGTCATAGAAACTTGAATATTAAAATATAGGACCCTTCAGCAACAACAACAAAAAAGGCATTCAGAACGGAATTAAATGGGGAACGAAATGGAATTAACAGAACCGAAATGAAATGAAATAGAACAGGAAACGACTTAGAATGATTTTTTTACTCAATTTGTTTTTTAACTCAATATTTTTTTTACAAAAATTTTTTTTTGCTCAAAAATTTTTTTTACTCAATTATTTTTTTTTTACTGAATTTTTTTTTTCATTCTATCTTCTTTTTGTGACTGATATTTTTTTCACTCAAAATTAATAACGAGCTTTTTAAAATATGTACGTAATTTGAGGGGATAAAAAAGTTTCAAAAAATGTAAAATTATTAAGATTACTCTAGCACCTCTATTACTAATCATTACGATGATCATCCCAATGATTACACCGCTCAACACTCATTTTCCTGTTTGAATTCTGGTGATCAATTTTAGTAGACTTTGATCTCCTGATTCCAAATCTGTTCTCCAAATTTTTCTATCACGTCCAGATTTTTAGTTATTCACGGTTGAAAATGCGAAAAATGACGATTTTTGCATTATTTGAAAGCCTGCACAGCAGCCATTCAGTGGAATACAAATCTGGTATAAAGCGCAAAAGTATAATTTGTCTATGGTCTCCAACATAGAAAACAATTTTTTTCTAATTATTGCGTTTGGTTGGGTTACACTTGCGTTTTAAAATGATACTGTTAAAATTACCATTTTTGTAAAAAAAGGTAAGGTAGATACGTTAGTTTTTTTGATATTTTTCAAAGAAAAACTTAAAAAAATAAATATCCCGATTAAAAAAGTTTTTTTATAATTATATATAATTTGATAAAGTTATATCAAATTATATATAATTATATAAAATTATATATAGAGGTAAAATTCTCCAAAAAATTGTATAAAATTATATATAAATTGATAAAATTTTATAAAATTATATCAAATTATATATAATTTTATAAAATATGATAAAATTTTATCAAATTATATATAATTTGATATAATTTTATATAATTATATCCACCAAATCCTGGATATAATTATATATAATTTTATACAATTTTTTCAGAATTTTACCTCTATATATACCCAGTCAGAAAAATACAAACGGGCCAACGTTGGAATGAAGTTGGCGGTGACGGTACCAACGTTGGCATATCATACCCGTTTCTAAGTCTACGACGTCATTTCGAAGTTGAAATGATAACAGTGGCCAACGATCGCTCGACTTTTGTTTTGACGTTGGGTTAACATTGATTTTACAAATTTACGACATTGGATTTGTCTTTTGCTTAGGGGTGTATTGAAAATCTCGTTGTAGTGCTTTTTAGTTACCATTTTGTGCAAATTGGTTAAAAAAGCAACTACTTAAGTGTTCACTTAGATTAAAGAGTTGAGGTCTATGTAAATCAAAAACTTAAAAAAAAAAATGTTAAAACTTTTCAATTATAATCCATAGTGTAGTGTTTTATGTAAACGCAAAGTTGTGACAACACAATATTTTTAGTAAAACTGTTTTACATTATACAATGTTGTGTTTTTGGCTAGCCCGATATTGTGCCAACACAAAATTTTTGGTACGGTTGGCAATTTCTGACTGGGTAATTTTATATATTTTTATATAATTTGATATAATTTTATCAATGGTATATACCCAGGCAGAAACTGCCAACCGTTCCAAAGAAAAAGTCTCGGCAAAGCACTTTATTTTTTGTGTAGAAGGTAGTATGAATTCGAAAAAGTGCTTTCTAAGCGCTTTGCCAATGTTTTTCTATTTAAATCCGTTCAAAGTATAAACTTTTTATTAAAATGTATTAATTTTCATATCAATTGGAATATTTTTTATTTCCCTGCAGGATAAGTGGCCGGTCCTTGATAGTTCTCGTGATATGTAACTTAAACACAATGACCTACATATTACAAACTTGACACCTTTTATATAAAAACACCTGTTTCTTTCGTGAGGAAGTGTAAACTCCGGAAACATCACCCTTAAACTCCGGATACATCACCCTTAAACTCCGGATACATACCCGTTTCGGTTCAATACACCACTTTTTTCGGGAATTTTCCAAATTTTTTCCTAAAAGCATTTTAATAAATTTTTATTCCAAAACGCAAAGAAAACTGCAAACAATTTTTTTCCGGGACATACCCGTTTCGGTTCAATACACCACTTTTTTTCGGGAATTTTCCAAATTTTTTCCTAAAAGCATTTTAATAAATTTTTATTCCAAAACATAAAGAAAACTGCAAACAATTTTTTTCCGGGACTTAGAAAATTGTTCAAAGTTTGTTCAAAATTTTTTTATCCTTATAAATGAGTCAATAATTTTTTTTGTCCTAATTTAATAAATTTCTTTATTCAAATAAACACCAAAAAAAGTTATGTCTTATGGACTCATGTATACAATTTAGATACGTCCCATTTTTTTGTTCTAAAAGTGCTATAATAGTACCATATTTTTTGTTTTAAAAGCGCTTTCAAAGCGCTTTAAAATAGCAACGGCATACCGTTTACCGTGGTTATCATTTTGGGCGCTGGGAGAGTACTAAACTGTGGTGCTTTCCCAGCACACAAGCGACCATAAAAGGTACTTTGCCAGCGCTCTCCCGTTTGTATTTTTCTGCCTGGGTAATTATATAAAAAACTTTTTACTCGGGATTTTACAAACTTAAGTTTTCTGTGTTATTTTTCGTATAAACCGGAAGATTTCTTTAATGGGTTTTAAAGTCTATAAGAAAGAATGAACTTTTGCCTAAATTTTGAGCTCATCACAGTTAAGATTGTTCATCTGGTTTTTGTTTTAAAGCCTTTTAAAAATGGTGCTTTTTCACATTTTTTTCACAGTGTTTTTTTTAAATACATGTTTGGCCAATAATAGTGCAACAACTTCAAATTTTTTTGATCATATATTTGAGATCATAGTTTAATTCTACTCTAACGCTTTATACCAGATTTTTATTCCACCCAGTGGCAGCTGTGCAGTAGGGATATAACTTTTTGCAATTTTTGCAAATATCAAAAATACCTCCCCATAGCCGTGTAGAGCATGTACAAATATATAAAAAATATGGTGCCACTTTTCCTCTATCGTGAAAAAAGTTTCCGCACCGGATGCGTTGAAGTTTTGTCTATATTCATTTATTTTTTTATCAAAACAGCTATTCTTGTCTTAAATAAGTTATTTTTTGTTAAAATTCTTATAAAATCTTCAATACCGAACTATTTTTCATAAGTCTAATGCAAAATTTTGATCAAATCGCGATATTTAAAAAATCATAATTTTTAAAAAAATATAAATAAAAATTTAAAGCACTTTAGAAATCTCCTTCGGTGCGGAAACTTTTTTCACCGAATCAACCTAAAAAACAGTTTTTTATTATTAGAACAACATTCCCCAGATGGTACTGGAGTGGTATTAACATCCGGTATTTAATATAATTGGTATAATAAGGTTTCGAGCGGACATCCTACTTTTAAATATAAGAATTAAACAAAATATAAATGGCAGAAACTACAATACAATCCTTCGAAATTCAGTTCAACCAATCTATATATAACAACGTGTCTATATTATCAACTACCATTACCATCACTATGGCAATTAAATGAGACTTTTGACGTTTACAAATGACAAACTTGGTGCCAAAAGACCGTCTACACTAGCAATATAAAAATTTACAATCAATGGTAGTGGCTAATATAGCCATAGTGTAAAAATATTTATGTATATTTTGAACAAGAATAATTAACAAATTTAATTAACATTAGATTTTTTCTTTTACAGTCTCTTGATGTTTTTGCTAAATAAATAAATCTTAAACATAAATAATATTAAATAGTTGGATTTTTTTTATGTTTAAGAATTTACTTTTATTTTTTTATGGATATTTTAGTTATCTCTCAGAATGTTACCTATCAATGTATGAGCCTTATTTGGTCAGATATTGAATTATTGGAAAATAATTAAAAACAAATATATATATTTATGTATACATATATATTTTTAAAATTTAAGACATTATATTTTATCTATTTTAAAACTTGAGTTCGTATCATTTATTAATACAGTTCGCTTTGTTAATATTTTGACAAAAAATAATAATATTGTTAATTTAAAATATTTTAATAAAAAAATATAAAACTAAAAAAAAAAAATACGAATAAAAAATTATTAGTTCGTTTTATATTTGATGCTTTAATTTTTATATTGTTTTATGTTTTTTTTTAATCATATATTTCTATAAAAAATTAATTAATATTTAGTCATAATATATACATTAGAGTGCCTTGAAAAAATGTTCATATACCGCCATCTAAAAACGTTATGTTATAATGATTCTTAAAATATTTCGGCTTAAGAGATAAAGCTAGACCGTCAAAAAAAATAATCGGTTAAAACCACCCTACAGTAAAGAGGGTAAAAACGGGGCACTGTATGCGCTACATTATTAATCACGTGACAGATAAAAAAATGGACTTATCACTAAAAAATTTAAAAATGCTAAAAAATCTAAAATTTTTTAAGTCGCAGATTTGTTTCAATAAATTAAAAAACAAAAAAATTTTAAGTTTCAAAAAAAAAAGTTGGAAATTTTGGACACAAACATTTGTTGGTTATTTTTTTTTTGCGTTTTGAAGTAAAAACAAGTGAAAGTGTTATATTCGGCTATGCCGAAACTTTTATACCCTCCAAAATGAAAAAAAAAAAAAGTTTTTTTTTTTTTTGGGGGGGGGGTTGATGGATAGTATTAGTGATTCTACTGTAAATATGAGTGTGTATTAGTGAAATTAACGAATTTATCAAAGCAAACGACGAAAAATCTTCATCCACGGGAGTAAACTTCCTGCAACTTCCGCACTTACCGCTCATAGGGCGTCTTCTATGGGAGTCTTTGTCCAAACGTAAAAAAATTGGCGAAAAATTTTTCCAAAAAATTTTCGGATCCTTTTTTAAAGGAAATTTTTTGAATCGTTTTTAAAGAATTTTTTACTCAAAAACGCAAAAGAAAGTTTTTACTCAAAAACGCAAAAGAAAATGCCAAACATTTTTGTGTC
Organism: Pegoplata infirma; assembly: GCA_963921195.1. Lineage (NCBI taxonomy): Eukaryota > Metazoa > Arthropoda > Insecta > Diptera > Anthomyiidae > Pegoplata > Pegoplata infirma. Next base: position 33,293,341 of record OY992539.1, read on the forward strand.
CAGGACGAAGAAAATTTTTCCTCAAAAGCATTTTTAATGATTTTTTAATCCAAAATTTAGAATATTTTTTTTTAAAACATCAAAATTTTTCAAAAGTTTTTTTAATAAAAAAAAAATCCAAACAAATTTTGTGTCCGGAACTTGATAATATTTCAAAAATATTTTCAGGTCAAAACTTTTTCTAAAAACATTTTTTATAAAATTGTTTAATCAAAAGAAGCTATTGTTTGTGATTTTGACTTTAAAAAAACACCCATCCAGAAAATTACAGCGGTACAACAAATATAGTACTTGCAAAGTACCATTATTTTTTTGAAAATAGAGGAATTTTGAAAATACTAAAAGTGCTTTACAAAACTTAACTTTCAAGGTAAATGAATTCATTTCAAATTCGAAAACGATCATATCAAATTCGAAGATTCCAATTGAAATACGATAAAGATCAATTAAAATTTGTAAAATATCAATTGAAATTCAAAAAACATAAATTTAAATTATAAAATGTCAATTGAAATTCCAAAAAAAAAAAAACGTCGATTGAAAGAAACTCTTATGAGTTTAATTCAAATTTGAAAAAGGTCAATTTAAATTGAAAGTCGAGAATATCTATTGAAATTTGAAGATTTCAATTACACACACAAATTCGACACCTTTAATATAAATATATGTACCTTTGTTAGAGAATGTCTCAGCCCCATTTTTCAAAAAATGTTTGTGTGGGCCTTCGAAAATTTTCAAAAAAAAAAAGTATTTTTCTAAAATCATTTTTGATGAAATTTTTAGAGTCCGACCGAATATTCGGTTTCGGTCTCGGTTTCGGCCGAATAATGGGGTTTCGGCCTCTATTCGGTATTCGGCAAAATTTTGGCCGAATATTAGTCGAAACCGAAACTTTTTGGTATTTGAAAAAATATGTAAAAAAGTCGCTGAATTTTTTTAATTTCGTATTTCATTACACTTGTTTCAGTTCAATTGAAGAAAATGTTACAAGTTTATGCAATAAATATAAAACTGTTTCAGCTCAAAAATTATTTTCACCTAATCTACAAACGAAATATACAATTTTTTTTTGTAAGTTTTTTAAAAAACATTTTTTTTATTCAAAAATACAACAATTCCTATGGTTTAAAAGCATTATATGCTGTATATTTATCTTTAACAACTTTTTAATAATTTTATTCATGGCAGGCGGTAATTTTTTCTTAAGTTTCGGTTTCGGCCGAATATTACTTTTTCGGCCGAATAATCGGTTCGGCCTCGAAAACTGGTTTCGGTCGGACTCTGGAAATTTTAACTACAAAACGCAAAAAAAACGTATCTGGGACTTAGAAAATTTTATAATTTTGTTCGGGACTTTGTAAAAATTTAAAAATTTGGTTTTGTCCTTTTTTCTCCGGTCACGGGATACGTTTTTTGAGACATTTTAGTGATAAGTCCAAATTTCATCTGTTTCAGGACTCGGAAAATTTTTCAAAATTTATTTAAAAAAAATGTTTTTTCTAAAATTGTATACTATAAAACGCAAGAAAAGTGTGTCTGGGACTTAGAAAATTTTTAAATTTTGTTCGCGACTTGGTAAAAATTGGAAAATTTGGTTTTGTTCTATTTTCTCCAGTTTTTTCACTTTTTGAGACAGTTTAGTGATTTTAGAGACACATATATCCTGCAGGGAAGTATATTCCAATTCATTCTCCTGTAAAAAATCACGTAATTAAGAAACGGTCTTTTAGATTTTTTTTTTGTCAGTCGGTCAGCTAAACCCGAAATATTTTTAAAATCATTACAAAGTAACTCAACGTTAATTTAAATTAAAAAAAGGAGTACATCAAAAACTTTTGTTGGTCCTACACAAATCAAGGCAGTCTAATATACATACATCTTTTTAAAGTACACTATATAAACTCTCTGTGTAATCTAAACTAATTCATATTTAATAATAAGTGTTTGTAATAAAATTAATAAATATTACAAAATCATATACTATGTATGTATAAATTAATATATTTTAATATAAACACTATTCATTTAGTTATGTATACATATTTTTTTCTTATGTACGTTATTTTTGTTGCAATAAATATATTTTTTTGAAAACATAAAACTCTACAACTTTATAGTTTTATATAAAAATTATAAGAGAAATTAATTTGTTTTATAAATATTTTGCTGATAGAGAATTTTTTCCATAAAGGTATAAAAGAAAAACTCATTTCATTAAAACCTTTTGAGATTTACTTGTAATTTATTTAAAACAAAAAACATAAAAATCTACTAAATACAAATTATTAAATTTTATATAAATAAAAAACAAGTATAGATCTCAAATTCATAAAACATAACATAAGCTCTTTACCAAATATTACTAATTTTAATTAAACTAAAACGAAAAAAAAAATCTATTTCACTGTAAGAAAAATTTCAACACCAAAATATATTTAATTTCAAATCAACCAAAAGAAAAGGCATTGCCAAATGCCTTTTTCAAGAAAAACACTGTAAGACACAAACACCAATCCTTATTATTTAAGCCATAATATTTATATAATGTCTAAATCTAACCATACATTTATAGTTCAATATATAAAACAAAAAAAAAAAAAAAACAATATAATTAATTTAAAAGCTATCATAACTTTAAACAAAAAAAAAATAAAAAAGAACAAGTATTAAAGAAATTCTAAATAATATAATACACAAATCTTTAAAATGCATATGTTAAAACTGTAACAAAACTAAAAAAATAATAAAAATTAAATGACTTTCAAGACCCATTTGAAACAAAAATATAAAAAAAAATTATTTCATAATTCATTGACTAAAACTAAAACACACATGAATATATAAAAAACAATTTTAAAAGTGCATACCCAAGTAAAAAAGTTATAATTTGAAAAAATTATAAATAATTAAATACGATCATATACATATAAGAGGCTACAGTTCTCAAAAAAAAAAAATTGGATAAAATTATACATAATTTGATAATTTTATTCGAACATTTTTATAATATAGGGGCATGTCACAGACTCAATTCCGTTCGGATTGGAAAAAAGTGGTTTGCTCGTAAAACACAAAAGGAATATTATAATTTTCGGAATGAAATCACTTTCAAAAATTTAAGTGGAATTGAATTGAATAAAAATAGTTTCATTCCGAAAAAAATATTCCCTTTGCGTTTTACGAGTAAACCACTTTTACCAAATCCGAACGGAATTGAGTCTGTGACATGCCTCATAATATCAAATCATATTTAATTTTATCAATTTATATATAATTTGATATAATTTTATAAAAATGTTTAAAACGAAATTTCGGATAAATTAAATTTAAATTATACATATCGCTCATTTACTTGTATAGTGTCATATCTCAAAATGTTTGATTTTACAGAAAACCTGTTTAAAGTTTACAATTGAAACTTGGTTTATTTATGTTGCAAAAGGCCCGTGAGTAGAAAATGTTATAATGGCATATTCTCTTCTCAAACGGTGAGTTTAAAAGATATTAATACGAATTTTTGACACAATTAGGGAATTCACATGGGTATCGTATTTGGTGTTGTACTATATATCCTATCTAAAAACAGGGTTGGTTAAACTTTAAATTAATAATACGACACTTACACGATATGACGATACAACATTTATACCTCTGTTTTGTGTGCTATTTTCAAGTATGCTAACAAGAAGAGAATTTATGAGAAAATTATCGAATCAGAGATAAATAATTTTCAACAACTCTGTTTTTAGATAGGACAATACAACTTTACAACAAATACGATACCCATGTGAATTCCCTAAATATAAAGCAGGATATAACAAATAATTCTGTATTGTTTACCCAAAAACGACATATTTTGAGTTATGACACTATACAAGTAAATGAGCGATATATGCTTTTATCTAATTTTATCCAATTTTCTGAAAACTGAAACCTCTATATAATCTGATATAATTATATATAATTTTATCAAAATATGTATAATTATATATAAACTTTTTTTACTCGGGTATGTACAAGTAAATGTTCTCTATCAGCAATATAATTTATGCATATAAAAAATATATAATTTCATTTAATAGAGTTTACGTTCAATAATACTTTTAAAACTACCAATTAACACAAAAATAATTTTAAGTTATTTCTAAAATAAAATATATTAGTAAACTTGATAATACAACAAAACATTGAAGTCTTTTATTTCATTACATTTTATGAATTTTGATTTTGTTCGCAAAAAAAAATTAAGAAAAATGATTTTCGAAAAAACGATCATCATTTTCATTAAAACCACTGTCGTTTTATGAAATAACTCGTGGCCGATTGCATATACAGTGGCTGCCAAAAGTCTACGTACGACTACATGGTAGATGTAATTTGTTAAAGACAAAGTAAACAATAATAGTAGAGTCCGAATAAATATTCGGTTTCGGTTTCAGCCGAGTATTGGGGTTTCGTCCCTTATTCTGTATTCGGCAAAATTTTGGCCGAATATTAGACGAAACCGAAACTTTTTTGTTATTTAAAAAAATATGTAAAAAAAGTCGCTGATTTTTTTTTAATTTTGTGTTTTATTCCACTTGTTTTAGTTCACTTGAACAAAAATTAACAAGATTGTCCAATAAATGTGATACTGTTATAGTTCAAATATTTTTTTCTCTTAGGTTGGAGAGTTATAAAATAACTTTCCGTTAAATCTAATTTTTTCGTACAAATTTTGACATAAGGCTCCGTTAAATCAACAGTTAACAGCTAACTTTTCATTGAGTAATCCGCCCTTAATAATATTATTACCAAACAAGTACATATTTTTGTAAAAAGCGCTGTGTAGGTAATTTACCAAGCTTTAATATAAGCTTAATGACGTCCAGATTAAGTAAATATTTTTCGAGTTCTTTATAAAAATATATTTTTTTAAGTTTAGTAAAATAAATATTTTTTTAGGCTGGATTACTCAATGCTCCTTTATAAATTAACTCTCCGTTAAATTAAACTTTTTCATACAAATTTTGACATAAGGCTCCGTTAAATCAGCAGTTAGCAGCTAACTTTTCATTGAGTAATCCGCCCTTAATAATATTATTACCAAACAAGTACATATTTTTGTAAAAAGTGCTGTGTAGGTAATTTATCAAGCTTTAATTTAAACTTAATGGCGTCCAGATTAAGTAAATATTAAATGTGCTACGAGGGTCGAAATAGAAATTGAAATCGTTGAAAGATCTTTTTAAGAAAATTTTTTAAAAATATTTTTAAGTCGATTTTTCTAAGTTCAAAGATTAAAATGGTCCAATAGCAAAACGCCGAGACACGTGAACTTAATTTTGGGTCATAGACCCCAGTGGCATTCTCCGTTTTGACAGATCAGGTTAATATCAAGAGATATTTAATTTTTAAGTGCTACTTTCAAGGGATTTTTTGTTATTTTTTTAAGGAAATTGAAAAATTGAAGAAAAATACATTTTTAGTGCAAAAAATCTTGCCGAAATTCTATTTTTTGCTTATAACTTCTGAACTTTTAGACCGATTTTGCTTAAATGCAATACCAACCTGCCTAGGAGAATGACAATACATATGTATATGCCAAACTTAAGGTTCCTCAGAATTGTTTTTCGAAATTTAGCGTGTTTTCTACAGACAGACGGACATCGCTAGATCGCTTAAAATCGATCGAGGATCATGGATATAAATGCTGTATGGAGTCCTAGACAAATATTTCAAGGTGTTACAAACGGAATGACAAACTTATATGTATATACCTTATATCAATTGAGTGGATGGATTAATACTATCATGTGTTTCGTACTTAGAATTGCGTAGAATCAAATTAAATTGAAGAATCTAGCTCAAAGGGAACTTGCCCATTAAAAATTAAATAATTTTTTGGAAATTTTAAGCAAATGGAATCCTTTTGACTTCCTTTAAAATTAAAAAATATAAACTTCAATAACCCCTAAAATTAAAATAAAGGCTCAGTTTCGGAGACCATTTGGGCCTCCTAAAGTAGATCTTGAAAATGACAACAAAGGCCTCTGTTCTGTCTTTCACAACTTTTCAATTCATATGAAAATTTCCGAATCACATGAAATCAAGTTTAGTGTTTTGTTGATCACGTTTTCATTTGAAGTTGAAATCGAATAATTTAAATTTAAAAAATTATAAGGAAAAAAATGCATTCGTTTTACTTTCACCAAATTTTATTTATGTGAAACAAAACGAAAAAGAAATTCGGATGTGAAATCTAGAACACCAAAAAATTCGGAAATTTTTGTTTTCACATTTTTTATGTGAATTACTTTTTTTGGAACAGCGGCCAAAGTAAAAGTTTCGGGGCCACACTTCCTTAAAAGTGTGGGACCCGCACTAATGTTTAATTTGTTTTTTTGTTTTAATTCTGAAGAACATGACACATTTTCTTAAGGCCTCTACAGACGATTCAATATTATGTACAATCTGCATGTATTTTTTTCAGTTCAATATTTTACACAGTATTTTTATGTATGCCAATTGTATACCATATTCGCATACAATGTTTAAAACATAGTTTAACTTTTGTGTTTAAAATTAAACGAAAGTGTTCGCACTGCCAGTAGTTTAAAAAAGCATCCGCTTCTCTTCTAGTTCGTTTAGCAGCGGCTGTTTTTTGGATGTCAACTTAACACAGGGTTGTTATTTCGTGTTTTCGAGATGTTTTGGAGATGTTTTCGAGATGTTTAAAATTAAACGATGTTTTGTTTTGAATGTATGGGAAAACACATGTTTAAATTTAAACATGCCAATGTGAATATGCCCTGCAAACAAAACGATACGACATCGATTCGCCGGCTGTATTGCCGATACGATAAATGTTATTGCGGCAATTATCGCATTCGTATCGCCGGCGATACACCTTTCGGGAGAAACTGTTACCCGACGGCAATACATCTCGGCGATACGAAAACGATTCGTCTTGGCGATAAAAGAGCAATATCGCCAGATAATCGTATAAACGAAAAATAATAGATTTGTATGTATCGCCGGAATATCACCAAAATGATAAACCGGCGATACAGCTATATCGATTCCCTGAAGCTAAAAATAAACATTATTTTTTTCATTCATATTTTAGTCATGTTAACAGGACTAAAAACATTTGCATTCACCTGAAAAATATATCTGCAACATTCGCTGAACTTTTTATTTTATCTTTGAACGCAAATTTGTATTTTTCGGCCAAATTTATATTCTTTCAAAGATTTATGGTTGTGCTTGATAAATTAGTTTATTTTAAATTGACAAAGAAATAAAAATTTTCAATATTTTTTATTTGTTTATCGCCAAAATATCGTTCGTATGAGAAAACGGCGATATAATAAAAATACTATGTGTGTGAAGTTATCCACAAAAAGTTATCCACAAAAAAAAAGTGGAACGTATGTGGAACTTAAGTGGAACATAAGGTAATTTCACTAAAAATTAAAACAAAATGTATTTTTTATGAAAAATTAATATAAATTAAGAAAAAGAAATCCAAAAATATCTTAAGAGTGCTTAAACTGGCACTAAAGTATTTACAATAAATTTTTATTTGACTTTTTTTTTGATATAAAATTTATTTTTCGTCTCAGCTCTTCCGATGATTTGGAATATGAGACCTATATGGATCGGTTCTAATTGACTCCAAGATTGTTTTCTATAAGCCCCATCTTGGAGAAATGTCTTGAAGCCCTACACTTGGCACTAAAATTTTTTCATTAAATTGGACATTTTTATAAAATTTGATTTCTCAGCTCCTCCGATCATTTGGAATATGGGACCTATATGGATCGGCTCTAAATGACTCCAAGATTGTTTTCTATAAGCCATATCTTGGAGAAATGTCTTGAAGCCCTACAATAGGCACTAAAGTTTTTTCATTAAATTGGACATTTTTTAAAAATTTGATTTCTCAGCTCCTCCGATGATTTGAAATATGAGACCTATATGGATCGGCTCTAATTGACTCCAAGATTATTTTCTATAAGCCATATCTTGGAGAAATTTCTTGAATCCCTACAATAGGCACTAAAGTTTTTTCATTAAATTTGAGTTTTTTATAAAATTTGATTTCTCATCTCCTCCGATGATTTGAAATATGAGACCTATATGGATCGGCTCTAATTGACTCCAAGATTATTTTCTATAAGCCATATCTTGGAGAAATTTCTTGAAGCCCTACAATAGGTACTAAAGTTTTTTCATTAAATTGGACATTTTTTAAAAATTTGATTTCTCAGCTCCTCCGATGATTTGAAATATGAGACCTATATGGATCGGCTCTAATTGACTCCAGGATTATTTTATATAAGCCATATCTTGGAGAAATTTCTTGAAGCCCTACAATAGGTACTAAAGTTTTTTCATTAAAATGGACATTTTTTAAAAATTTGATTTCTCAGCTCCTCCGATGATTTGAAATATGAGACCTATATGGATCAGCTCTAATTGACTCCAAGATTATTTTCTATAAGCCATATCTTGGAGAAATTTCTTGAAGCCCTACAATAGGTACTAAAGTTTTTTCATTAAATTGGACATTTTTTAAAAATTTGATTTCTCAGCTCCTCCGATCATTTGGAATATGAGACCTATATGGATCGGCTCTAATTGACTCCAAGATTATTTTCTATAAGCCCCATCTTGGAGAAATTTCTTGAAGCCCTACAATAGGCACTAAAGTTTTTTCATTAAATTGGACATTTTTTAAAAATTTGATTTCTCAGCTCCTCCGATCATTTGGAATATGAGACCTATATGGATCGGTTCTAATTGACTCCAGGATTATTTTATATAAGCCATATCTTGGAGAAATTTCTTGAAGCCCTACAATAGGCACTAAAGTTTTTTCATTAAATTGGACATTTTTTAAAAATTTGATTTCTCAGCTCCTCCGATGATTTGAAATATGAGACCTATATGGATCAGCTCTAATTGACTCCAAGATTATTTTCTATAAGCCATATCTTGGAGAAATTTCTTGAAGCCCTACAATAGGTACTAAAGTTTTTTCATTAAATTGGACATTTTTTAAAAATTTGATTTCTCAGCTCCTCCGATCATTTGGAATATGAGACCTATATGGATCGGCTCTAATTGACTCCAAGATTATTTTCTATAAGTCCCATCTTGGAGAAATTTCTTAAAGCCCTACAATAGGCACTAAAGTTTTTTCATTAAATTGGACATTTTTAAAAAATTTGATTTCTCAGCTCCTCCGATGATTTGAAATATGAGACCTATATGGATCGGCTCTAATTGACTCCAGGATTATTTTATATAAGCCATATCTTGGAGAAATTTCTTGAAGCCCTACAATAGGTACTAAAGTTTTTTCATTAAATTGGACATTTTTAAAAAATTTGATTTCTCAGCTCCTCCGATGATTTGAAATATAAGACCTATATGGATCGGCTCTAATTGACTCCAAGATTATTTTCTATAAGCCATATCTTGGAGAAATTTCTTGAAGCCCTACAATAGGCACTAAAGTTTTTTCATTAAAATGGACATTTTTTAAAAATTTGATTTCTCAGCTCCTCCGATCATTTGGAATATGAGACCTATGTGGATCGGCTCTAGTTGACTCCAGGATTATTTTATATAAGCCATATCTTGGAGAAATTTCTTGAATCCCTACAATAGGCACTAAAGTTTTTTCATTAAATTTGAGTTTTTTATAAAATTTGATTTCTCATCTCCTCCGATGATTTGAAATATGAGACCTATATGGATCGGTTCTAATTGACTCCAGGATTATTTTATATAAGCCATATCTTGGAGAAATTTCTTGAAGCCCTACAATAGGTACTAAAGTTTTTTCATTAAATTGGACATTTTTAAAAAATTTGATTTCTCAGCTCCTCCGATGATTTGAAATATGAGACCTATATGGATCGGCTCTAATTGACTCCAGGATTATTTTATATAAGCCATATCTTGGAGAAATTTCTTGAATCCCTACAATAGGCACTAAAGTTTTTTCATTAAATTTGAGTTTTTTATAAAATTTGATTTCTCATCTCCTCCGATGATTTGAAATATGAGACCTATATGGATCGTCTCTACTCGATTCCAAGATTATTTTCTATAAGCCATATCTTGGAGAAATTTCTTGAAGCCCTACAATAGGCACTTAATTTTTATCATTAAATTTGAGTTTTTTATAAAATTTGATTTCTCAGCTCCTCCGATCATTTGGAATATGGGACCTATATGGATCGTCTCTACTCGATTCCAAGATTATTTTCTATAAGCCATCTCTTGGAGAAATTTATTGAAGCCCTACAATAGGCACTTAAGTTTTATCATTAAATTTGAGTTTTTTATAAAATTTGATTTCTCAGCTCCTCCGATCATTTGGAATATGGGACCTATATGGATCGGCTCTACTCGATTCCAAGATTATTTTCTATAAGCCATATCTTGGAGAAATTTCTTGAAGCCCTACAATAGGCAGTAAAGTTTTATCATTAAATTGGACATTTTTAAAAATTTGATTTCTCAGCTCCTCCGATCATTTGGAATATGAGACCTATATGGATCGGCTCTACTCGATTCCAAGATTATTTTCTATAAGCCATATCTTAGAGAAATTTCTTGAAGCCCTACAATAGGCACTAAAGTTTTTACATTAAATTGGACATTTTTTAAAAATTTGATTTCTTAGCTCCTCCGATTATTTGGAATGTGAGACACACATGGATCGGCTCTAATAAACCCCAAGATTGATAACTATAAGCCTCCACTTGTAGAAATTTATTGAAGCCCTACACTTGGCACTAAAGTTTTTCATATAATTTGAATTTTTTTAAAAGTTAATTTCTCTGCTCCTCCGATGATTTGGAATGTGAGACACACATGAATCGGCTCTAATTGGCCCCAAGATTAATAACTATAAGCCTCAACTTGAAAAAATGTTTAAAGCCCTACAATTGGCCCTAAAGTTTATGAATAAAATTAATTTTTTTTTTAATTTGATTTCCTAGGCAGAAAAACACAAACGGGCCGGTACTGCTAAAGTACCTGGCACGGTAATACAAGTACTGGCAGCTTTATTATATAAGTACTGCGTAAGTGCGAGATTTATAACTCCGTTGCAATAAAGTGCCGTAGGTTCTCAAACTCTGGCAAAGTACCTTATAACCAAATATATATCGTTGTGGCAGCGTTTCAAAAACAAAAATAGGAGTGATTTCCCTGCACTTAAAAAAAATTTTTTTTTGAGAATTTTTAGAAGAATTTGTGTTAGAAGCCAACGAGTTCATTAGAGAAGATATTAATCTATGAACTTGATTTTTTTTACCATTGAAAAAAACAAATTTTATATTTAATGAGTTGGCTTTTTTGCTGCGATATGACAGCCCGAGATTAAATTAAATGTTGCAATGGTCATGTTGGTTTCTTTTTGTGTGAAAAATGTACAGTTAAAGGAGGAACCTTTTTTAGAATTATAATTTTTAAAAAATGGATTTTTAAAGAATGGATTCCAAATCATCGGAGGAGCTAAGAAATCAAATTTTATAAAAATGTCCAATTTAATGAAAAAACTTTAGTGCCTATTGTAGGGCTTCAATAAATTTCTCCAAGAGATGGCTTATAGAAAATAATCTTGGAATCGAGTAGAGACGATCCATATAGGTCCCATATTCCAAATGATCGGAGGAGCTGAGAAATCAAATTTTATAAAAAACTCAAATTTAATGATAAAAATTAAGTGCCTATTGTAGGGCTTCAAGAAATTTCTCCAAGATATGGCTTATAGAAAATAATCTTGGAATCGAGTAGAGACGATCCATATAGGTCCCATATTCCAAATGATCGGAGGAGCTGAGAAATCAAATTTTATAAAAATGTCCAATTTAATGATAAAACTTTAGTACCTATTGTAGGGCTTCAAGAAATTTCTCCAAGATATGGCTTATATAAAATAATCCTGGAGTCAACTAGAGCCGATCCACATAGGTCTCATATTCCAAATGATCGGAGGAGCTGAGAAATCAAATTTTTAAAAAATGTCCAATTTAATGAAAAAACTTTAGTACCTATTGTAGGGCTTCAAGAAATTTCTCCAAGATATGGCTTATAGAAAATAATCTTGGAGTCAATTAGAGCTGATCCATATAGGTCTCATATTTCAAATCATCGGAGGAGCTGAGAAATCAAATTTTTAAAAAATGTCCAATTTAATGAAAAAACTTTAGTGCCTATTGTAGGGCTTTAAGAAATTTCTCCAAGATGGGGCTTATAGAAAATAATCTTGGAGTCAATTAGAGCCGATCCATATAGGTCTCATATTCCAAATGATCGGAGGAGCTGAGAAATCAAATTTTTAAAAAATGTCCAATTTAATGAAAAAACTTTAGTACCTATTGTAGGGCTTCAAGAAATTTCTCCAAGATATGGCTTATAGAAAATAATCTTGGAGTCAATTAGAGCTGATCCATATAGGTCTCATATTTCAAATCATCGGAGGAGCTGAGAAATCAAATTTTTAAAAAATGTCCAATTTAATGAAAAAACTTTAGTGCCTATTGTAGGGCTTTAAGAAATTTCTCCAAGATGGGGCTTATAGAAAATAATCTTGGAGTCAATTAGAGCCGATCCATATAGGTCTCATATTCCAAATGATCGGAGGAGCTGAGAAATCAAATTTTTAAAAAATGTCCAATTTAATGAAAAAACTTTAGTACCTATTGTAGGGCTTCAAGAAATTTCTCCAAGATATGGCTTATAGAAAATAATCTTGGAATCGAGTAGAGACGATCCATATAGGTCCCATATTCCAAATGATCGGAGGAGCTGAGAAATCAAATTTTATAAAAAACTCAAATTTAATGATAAAAATTAAGTGCCTATTGTAGGGCTTCAAGAAATTTCTCCAAGATATGGCTTATAGAAAATAATCTTGGAATCGAGTAGAGACGATCCATATAGGTCCCATATTCCAAATGATCGGAGGAGCTGAGAAATCAAATTTTATAAAAATGTCCAATTTAATGATAAAACTTTAGTACCTATTGTAGGGCTTCAAGAAATTTCTCCAAGATATGGCTTATATAAAATAATCCTGGAGTCAACTAGAGCCGATCCACATAGGTCTCATATTCCAAATGATCGGAGGAGCTGAGAAATCAAATTTTTAAAAAATGTCCATTTTAATGAAAAAACTTTAGTGCCTATTGTAGGGCTTCAAGAAATTTCTCCAAAATATGGCTTATAGAAAATAATCTTGGAGTCAATTAGAGCCGATCCATATAGGTCTCATATTTCAAATCATCGGAGGAGCTGAGAAATCAAATTTTTAAAAAATGTCCAATTTAATGAAAAAACTTTAGTACCTATTGTAGGGCTTCAAGAAATTTCTCCAAGATATGGCTTATAGAAAATAATCTTGGAGTCAATTAGAGCCGATCCATATAGGTCTCATATTTCAAATCATCGGAGGAGATGAGAAATCAAATTTTATAAAAAACTCAAATTTAATGAAAAAACTTTAGTGCCTATTGTAGGGATTCAAGAAATTTCTCCAAGATATGGCTTATAGAAAATAATCTTGGAGTCAATTAGAGCCGATCCATATAGGTCTCATATTTCAAATCATCGGAGGAGCTGAGAAATCAAATTTTTAAAAAATGTCCAATTTAATGAAAAAACTTTAGTGCCTATTGTAGGGCTTCAAGACATTTCTCCAAGATATGGCTTATAGAAAACAATCTTGGAGTCATTTAGAGCCGATCCATATAGGTCCCATATTCCAAATGATCGGAGGAGCTGAGAAATCAAATTTTATAAAAATGTCCAATTTAATGAAAAAATTTTAGTGCCAAGTGTAGGGCTTCAAGACATTTCTCCAAGATGGGGCTTATAGAAAACAATCTTGGAGTCAATTAGAACCGATCCATATAGGTCTCATATTCCAAATCATCGGAGGAGCTGAGACGAAAAATAAATTTTATATCAAAAAAAAAGTCAAATAAAAATTTATTGTAAATACTTTAGTGCCAGTTTAAGCACTCTTAAGATATTTTTGGATTTCTTTTTCTTAATTTATATTAGAGGTATTCAGAGTCTTGTTGCCAGCCCTGGCAATGTAGCAAAAGAGTACTTCTTTCAAAAAATACATGTATTTTGAAAAGTAATTTTGAAAAGTGCTCTTTTACCACCAGTGCCAGGGCTGGCAAGCAAGACTCTGAATACCACTATTAATTTTTCATAAAAAATACATTTTGTTTTAATTTTTAGTGAAATTACCTTATGTTCCACATACGTTCCACTTTTTTTTTTGTGGATAACTTTTTGTGGATAACTTCACACACATTTAATTTACCCATTTTTAAGTTAAAATTTGCACGATGTAAATTATTTTTTCACGTTTTATTTTTTTGGGAAATTTTTATTTTGGGAAATTTTGATAAACATAACAGTGTTGCCAGGTCCTTTTTTTTATTCCTCTAAAAAAATTCAAAAACCCCCAGATTAGGACTTTTTTCAGAAAAAAAATCCCGAACCATTTTGAAATAGAAATATTTTAATTTTAGCTTAGGCGTATTTTTTTAGCATAATGTTCTGCCATACAAAGTTCACGTTAGTGTTAACGATCAAAATTCTAGAAGTTAAATACTACATTGTGAATGATTCTCTCTTTGGTATTAATAAAAAAGATAAATGTTGTTCAGGTGGCACCACGATTTTTTTCGAAAACTTTTCTGTTTGTAGTAGTCTTGTAAATTATGAGTTTTAAAACATCATAAACTGAACTTTGTAGCTACAATCGAACACATGATATTAAATTTTGAATGTGCAAAAGTGTCAAGATTTGTAAATTTTGGAAGGAAATTGTGAACCTACGTATGTACGGTCCCTATTGACTTACAGGGCTGTCAGTTTCTCTCTAAGTTTAACAACTAAACCAAATTATTTTAAAAATTTGAAACGTGTTTGTGTTTGTCGGTCGCAGTATTGGTTATTTCTCCGCGAGTACCGTTAGACAACAGTGTCTAACCATACTCAAACAAGCGCACGTGTTAAGGAAGCGTTGTTTCACTCTTCCATTGTAAGGGCAATGGTCGTATTGTGTCCGGAGTTTCCCACGTGTTAAAACCCACATAAATCAAAACCCCACAAAGGTAGCATATCGTGAACCTATATTCAAAATATGCCAACTCAAATTTGACGGAAATGAGTTTCCGATGGCAAATAGCTCCCCTATGTAATACCTATCTGCCATAAAAATTTCAGAGCAAAAAAATAATTTGTTGTCGTTTTACATCCATTTTTGTTATTCTGCTAACTCAAAGTACATATTTTTTTGGTGGAAATAAATGCCAACTCCCATAGTAAATTTCCAAAAAATTTTCAAAAAATTTTTTAAAAAAAATTAGACAACATATCTTATTGCATTTGCCATGCTAAACACGAATCTTGTAAAGATTTTGATATCTAATGACTGGTTCTCGAGATATTACCATTTTAAAAATATCGGTAAATAGTGTTTGCAA
Organism: Pegoplata infirma; assembly: GCA_963921195.1. Lineage (NCBI taxonomy): Eukaryota > Metazoa > Arthropoda > Insecta > Diptera > Anthomyiidae > Pegoplata > Pegoplata infirma. Next base: position 33,308,856 of record OY992539.1, read on the forward strand.
AAAAAAAAAATGCTTATATTTATGTAACTTTCAAACTATTTATCAGATTGAAACATTATGAATGGGGCAAATAAAGTCAATGATATAAGCTTTCAAAATAGCTAGTTTAGAGTGACCCTATTGCAATACAGCGTGAGTTACAGAGTGCCAAAGTTGACCACCCTGAGATTAAAAGGCTTTCGGAGCTAGTAACTTTTAAAAATATGCAAAGATTTTTAATTTTTTGTTCAGTTTTTGCAACTATCGTACTAAGGATAACAAAAACCAAAAAAAAAAAATTTTTAAAAATTTTTCCCAAAAAAATTTATTTTTATTTTCCGACAAAATATGCCAACTCTAAAAAAATATTTGTTTTTTGATATAGTAATAAATGCCATCTCTGAAAAATACGCAAACAAGTGCAAAATATGAAAATTTTTGCATAGGTAAAAATTGTTTAGAATATTTAAACCATCTTGTGGAAGGCACATTGTTTACTTTTGCAATAATATGCGAAATAACTAGTTTTTTAGCTCTCCTGAACAGTAAGCTTTTTCGAGTTGGCATTTATTGAATATAGTTCGACGATATATGTTACACACGGAATGATACATTAAATACACCCTATACGATATGTGTTACATACCGAATGATGTAGTAAATATACATTCCTTTTTTATGTAGTTACAAATTTTCAAAAATGTGAACAAACTGAAATTATTTATGAAAAGGGAATAAAGTAAAAATCAAAATTTGATTAAAAAAGAAAATAAATATTTAAATGTCGTTATTGTTATTGTTCTGATTTACGTCATTGGTAGCAGTCCTTTATAATTAGTCCATGGGTAGCATATAGACTTCGTGTCTCGGTCACCTTTTTATCAGTCCATTCGTGGACACGGTGTAGCATTGTCTACACCAAGGAAGAAGAATCTTTAAAGGATCAAAAAAATAATAAAGATGTTTTTTAGCAAACAGGTTTTTTTACATTGGACCACATTCGAAATTTCACTGTTAATTGACATTTTCAATAAAAAATATGCTGTACATTATTTCTACAATCATGATAGGGGTTAATATATAAAGAGTAATCAAATAATAATAACTAAACAAGAATAACTCGACTTATGCACTTCTTCCTTTTTGTCACAGAATGTATAAACAACATTGGCCGCAATTTTTGTCCAAAATTTTGCAAAACAAAACAATCAAACATGAATTTTCAACAAAAATCAAATTTTATTGAAAATACAAAATCAAAAACTCTAATACGGCGTTCACACTTGCTGTTTTGAAATGTTCAAGAGTGAGATGTTTAAAAAAGTCTTTGTTCTGTGTCCATTACGTTTTTATTCTGCTACTGGTGTTTTGTTGAACAACTTGTTTAACATCGCTAGTGTGAACTCCATATAACACAACCATAATACAAAAATTGTTTTTTATCATTTTAGAATATAAAACCAAACGTTTTTTTACATTTTAAGTTAAGTGATGTTAATAAAATAAGTTTGTATCTTATTTTTTTCTATTTAATTAATAAATTTCGTTTGTTTTTAAATAAAAATTTAATATTATCAAAAACCGGTTGACCGGTTTTTATAAAAAACCGAAATTGGTTTTTTAAATTTTAGATTTTTCGAATAAACCGAAAACTGGTTTTTGAAAATCAGCGGTTTTTTGGATACTCTACTCCAGCATCTTTATTCTATGCTCTACTCTTGAAAAATTTACAAAAAAAAAGTCTTTGGAGGTCAAAAAAAAACTTTTCAAAATCATTTTTGATGCCCAAACGGAATTCTCATAGTTTGTTGTTACTATTTCATATTGAATATTTTCATTTTTGAAAAAAAAAATTTAAAGTAATATTTGTAAAATATTTTTTTTTTTAAATATCCCTACTTTTTTTAAAAAACCCCCAAAAAATAATACAAATTTTAACCCCCTAAAAAAACCCACACCAAACGAGAAAAACCCCTTATCTGGGGGGAACCCCGCAAACTGGCAGCACCGTGTCACCTTTTACTTTGGGAAATTTTGATAAACACAGGGTTGCTATTTTTACAGGGTGTTTTCATAATTTTAAGCAATTAAAAATATCACAAATTACAGGGTGTTAAGAGGGAATTTTAATGACCGTTAAAATTTAAATTGTATAACTGAAAAATTAGTTGCTCCTTTTTAAATTTTTCAATTTAATTCAGCGTTTGAAGTTGATTACTAATTTTTCAACATAGGTTAAATAATCCAAAATTTGTTGTAGTAGCACTTATGCAATAAATTCGAAAAAAAAAATTAAAAGTAGTTATAAAGTTGTGTTTGCGGTATATCCAAGCCTAAGAAGCCCCAGAGGTCTTTAGGATTAAGCGTGGTGGAAAGGGCGGTGCAGTCAAAAAAATGTTCCGTGGTTTGTTCGTCCAAACCGCGATTGGACACTTATTACTGATGGTGTTATCTATTTTGTGTTTATAGGAGTTTAGCAAACAACACCAGCCGGAACGAAGCTGGACGAGTGTGGTACGGGATCCCCTAGGAGGCCCTTTTCACTATGATACTGTTCTCACTACAATCGCGACAACGACCAGGCCAAGGATTACTACCACAATTTATTCGAAAACCATACTCTGTCATAGTGGTTGCTCCCTATGTTTATTCAATTCTACAAATCAACCATATATGGAAAAAGTTACTGATATCGATAAAATTTTTTGAAAAATTGAAACAAAAATTTTTTAAAATTTTTTTTTAGTGTTTGGAGTAGAGATGAGCAGATTAGTGCGTGATTCACTAGTGATCACGTGTGACTGATTCAATTTTATTTACGTCATTGTGAGTGTAAAAAAATTCTTGTGTTTGAATTTCAATATGGCAGATCCAATATGGCGCCCAATTTTTTAAAAACATTACGGATTCGCTTAAAACTGTTTATACACGGGTTTTTGTGGTCGCTTAAGAAGAATCTGAAGTTGGAATTTTAAAATTCAAAATGGCGGATTCAACATAGCGTTTTTTTAAACCCATACCAATTTTGGAGGGAGCGGTGGCCCGGTTGACGAAGAACCCCTCATATATATGGGGGTTTTCGTGTCAACTGACACAACTTTTGAAACCGATGTCTTCCGATCGGGATGAAATTTGCAACAAGGTTAGTCCTATTGGATAGTAGTTCAGACACAATTTTTCAACGAGATCGGTCAAGGACTCTCTGAGTTAGAGGGGGTCGAAATTTGACATTTTGGCCAAAGAGGTGTTTATTCTCATCCATGTAACTTCTTACATATTGTTTTTAGCAAAATGTTTCCCAAATAGTTTAGATAGCTATTTCTTCAGTCTTTCGAAAAAAAATTTGATTTTTTTCTTAAAAATCTAAAACTTTTTTGACTTTTTCCTCAAATTGGGCTTTTTTTTTTTTGATTCAAAAGAAAGCTTAGGTCTTTTCCTTTAAGAGCTATGGGGTCGCTTAGTGGGATGCGAGTGAGATATCTATGAAATTTTTTTTTTTTAACTTTGGAACACAAAAAACGGTTCTTCGATTTGCACTATTAGGCGTTGGATAGCTCACCAGATTTCGATTTCGATCCGGGACACCCTCTAATTTTGATAGGTTCGAAAAAGAAAGCATAAGCCAAAAAATAAGGGCGGTGGGATGGGGCCATATGGCTCCATCGGGCTCAAAATTGGGCGTAGAGGTTAAAATCCTCAAAAACCCCACAACTGCTCACGGAGGGGTGCAATGTGAAACCGAACTCTATTAATTTTCTGCCCCAAACATTTTTCTTGAATATACCTTACCTCTATTTCCACTTCCTAAGGGGGCTCCCATACAAAATAACATTTTTATAAAATTTGCTCCTACCGCTCTAACTGTCCATAGGGTGCCCCTAGAGAAGTAAAATGTATGACCGACCCCCAATATTTTTTCAACTCCAACATTTTCTCAGAATATACCTACCCTTTATTTTCAACTCTTAAGGGGGTCCCCATACATTTTTTTTATTTTTTATTAGTTTTTAAAAATACATGTTTTTATAATGCATGGGAGCCCCTTAAGGAGTGGAGATAGGGTGTTATTATATTCGGACAAAATGTTGGTAACTAAAAAATAATGGTCGTAATTTTTGCCTCTCGGCAGATTTTTGCACGGTAGAGGCGGTAGGAGCTGGTTTAATAAAACAAATTTATAAAAAATTAAAGAAATGTATGGGGACCACCTTAAGGGTTAAAGATACATTGTAGGTATGTTTGCAAAAAATGTTGGAATTAATAAAATAATGGTGGTCGGTCATACATTTGGCTCCACTTGGGGCACTTTAGGGTAAGTTAGAATGGTAGGATCCAATTTTTTTAAGCATGTTTTGTATGGGAGCCCCCTTAGGAAGTGGAAATAGTGGTAAGGTATGTTCAAGAAAAATGTTGGGGGCAGAAAATTATTGGAGGTTCGTCTCACATTGCACCCCTCCAGGGGCGTTTCTAGGGCAGTTTTGGGGCTTTTTGCGGAACATATAAAAATTGATACCCTCTAATCGATCGAAATCGAAAAACTGGTTAGCTATCCCACGCCTAATAGTGCAAATTGAAGAACCATTTTTTGTGTTCCAAAAGTTAAAAAAAAAAATTTCATAGATATGCCACTCGCATCCCACTAAGCTACCCCATAGCTCTTAAAGGAAATCACCTAAGCTTTCTTTTGAATCAAAAAAAAGGGCTCATTTTGAGGAAAAAGTCAAAAAAGTTTTGGATTTTTTAGAAAAAAAATCAAAAAAAAAAAAAATTTTCATTTTTTTTATAATTTTTTTTCGAAAGACTGAAGAACTAGCTATCTAAACTATTTGGGACATATTTTGCTAAAAACAATAGGTAAGAAGTTACATGGATGAGAATATACACCTCTTTGGCCAAAATGTCAAATTTCGACCCCCTCTAACTCAGAGAGTTATATAATAGAGTCGGTTTGTCCTGTACTTGCAACATATCGGTATATAAAACCATGTTTTCTTTACATCTGAGCTGTAGGCTATGTTCAGCATATTTGTACATTGTGTACAACTTTTTTGTTAACTTAAGAGGATACTTCTAAAGGAAACATTTCATGACTCTTTTAGTGCCATAATAAAATGAAAACGTAAAAATCATTTACGTGGGAAGAAAGCTGAGAAACTAACACTTATAACACGAAGATGACCTCAGAGGTCAAAATGACAAAGCTATGAACAAATAACGATTTCGGCATTACCAAATCGCGTCCAAGAAATCTAATATTTTGGCTATGGAACTTTTTCGAGGTAAGCTTTTAAATTAAGCTCGCCAAATGGGAACTTTTTTTTCGACCCGGTCGAATATACATGTAGTAACATTTTATGGGCAACATTTTTGTACAACATTTCATCCCTGCCCTTTCCCTTTTCGGGGTGTAATATATTTTCTACAAAGTTGCTGAACATACCATACACCTCAGATGTAAAGAAAACATAGTTTTATATATCGATATGCTATAAGAACAGGTCAAAGATGAGAAACTTTAACCGCCTCTAAAATAAAACTCCGATGTGATCTTTCAAAACGCCGACACACGTGTATTTTTTTTTAGCCTCCTCTACCACAATCAATCGTCGGAACCCCGTAATTTCGGAAAAAGTTTGAAACTGTTATACAGTGTAAGTAAAGGGTATAAACAAAATGGAATTTGGCCTTTTTTATATTATGATTAAGTTTAAGAAGTTTGAGTCAGGGAACTAATTTTTAAAAATTCGTTATCTTTTGGACGTGTCATTAAAAAAATCTGAAAACTTATCGGAGAAAAGTACTAAAAGCTGTAAAAAAAATTAAGAAAACAAAAAAAATTAAAGTGTCCGATATACTCCATGGGGTCCTAGACCGATGAGCTACAAACGAAATGACAAACTTATATTATATTAAAAAAAATCAGGAAAACTCAAAGGGGTTCCATAAGGTTGTAATCTCCAAAAAAAATAATTAATTTTTAATGGGCAAGTTACTTTTGTAAAAATTTCTTCAATTTTATTTGACTCTGCGCAATTCTAAATATGAAAAACTTGATAGTATTAGTGATTCTGCTGCCAATATGAGTGTGTATTAGTAAAATTTTGGAAAACGAATGAATTTATCAAAGCACACGACGAAAATTCGTTCTCAACGGGAATTTATTATCTGCGTCTTCGTCTCAACCAGCAAACGGAATGTCTTTTATTAGGCGTCTTAGAAAAAACTTAAAGAAAAATCAGAAAAATAAAAAAATATCAGAAAATCTGAAATATTTTAGAAAAAAGTCAAGAAAATTCAGAAAAAAATCGAAAAAAAGAAAGAAACATTAAAAAAAGTCAAGAAAACGACGACGAAGAATCTTTCTCAACGGGAATTCATTTCCTGCGTCTTCGTCCCAACCAGGCAACGGAAAGTCTTTATTAGGCGTCTTAGGGAAAACTTAAAGAAAAATCAGAAAAAAAAAAAAAAAATATCAGAAAAACTGGAATATTCTAGAAAAAAAGTCAAGAAAATTCAGAAAAAAATCGAAAAAAAAGAAAGAAACATTAAAAACAATATTACAGAAAAATTCAAGGAATTTAAACAAAACAAGTTAGTGTTGAATTCGGCTGTGCTAAATCTTTTATACCTTCGTTTTGTCACAGTAAGGGCGGATTACTCAAAGAAAAGTTAGCTGCTAACTGCCGATTTAAGGGAGCCTTATGTCAAAATTTGTATGAAAATTTTAAATTTAACGGAGAGTTATTTTTTAACGGAGCATTGAGTAATCCAGCCTAAATGTTGTTTAATTGACTTATCGTCGGTGCGCCAACCAGAACTGGTATGTGTATTTTAAAATTTTTTGAAGAGTCTTTAATAACAGCTAAATTTGGTACTTTTGCGCTGTTTTATTAAATTTAAATAAATAAAAAATTTTTAGTATTATTTAAATATTTATGAAAGAAATATTGTTTTTATGCACTGCGAAAGGTCAAAATAAAGCTGATTTGTAAGCCTCTCCAAAAAATTTTGAAACACATACCAGTTCTGGTTGGCGCACCGAGGTTATGTTGTTTGCACTTAATTAGTACATTTCATTATTATTGTTAAAAATATGTTTTTATCCGAAATAAGATTTTTGTAATCTCTTGGGTCCACGCCGAATCTTTTATATACAATTTTACAATTATATATTGACAACGCTCCCAAAAGGGGGTGGACCGAAAAAATTACATTTTCTTATTGCTTTGGTCCAGGTCAATGAATTTCATATGAAATAAAAATTAGGCAAATATACAAAAAAATTGTGATTTTCTGGAGTTTTTTTTTTGTTCTTCAAGGGGTAACTTTTTCCCAATGGTCCGATTTTACCCATTTACGAACTTAACCTGTCTATGACCATAAGACATATTTGTGACAAATTTTAGGAGTCTAGATTTTTTATTTTGGTCTCTATTTGGTTTATCACAGGCGGGTGGACATTCATAGAACGTCTTAGAATCGATCATGGATAAATTATATCGCTTATTTACGAGAATGAGCGATATATATATACTTTGTTGGGTCCCCAATTAATATTTCGATGCGTTACAAACGGAATGACAATGGCATTGGAAATCTAGGTATTTTGGTTTGGACTGGAGCGTGCTTTCCACAGACTGACGGACATCGCTAAAATGTCTTAGATCCAATCAAGGATAAATATTACACCCACAATATGGGGTCATAGACATATACTTTTATGCGTTACACATAAAATATCAATGTGAGTATACCCCAATACTATTGTTTGGAGGGGATAAGAAAAGTGTGGAGAGTGTCTTTGATTCGGCACAGCCAAATAACATTTTAAGCTATTGTTGAGAAATTAAATTGGTCGATAAAAGACTTAGCAAAATATTATTTTAATTAAATTATATTACAGGTATTCAGAATCTTGATGCCATCCTTGGTAATGCGGCAAAAAGAGTACTTCTTTCAAAAAATACATAAGAGGTATTCAAAGTCTTGCTGCCAGCACTGGCAATGTAGCAAAATAGTTTATTCTTTCAAAAAATACATAAGTATTCAGAGTCTTGCTGCCAGCCAACAGAGTACTTCTTTAAAAAATACATGCGTCTTGAAAACTAATTAGAAAAAGTGCTATTTTACCACCAGTACTAGGCGCTTGGCAAGACTCTGAATACCACTATGTATTTTGAGAAGTAGTTTTAAAAAAGGGGTCTTTTGTCAACCTGGCTTGCAAGTAGAACTCTAAGCTTATGGTGTTTTCTTTTCTGAAAAAAATGTCGCAATTTCTGCACTTTTTTTAATGACTCTTTGTGTACAGTAATGAATAGTAAGTATAGACATGTTTGGTACTAAAAGAAAGGTATTGTCCTGTTCTATCTAACTGTTTGTAATAAATGTCGAAACAAGTTTATTTTATTCAAATACATATTAAAAACCCACAAATTTTTATATTTATCGGATCATTGTTTTAAAATGCTTGCGATAACATTAAATAGGTCTTGAAAATACATTTCTTTTGGTTCCAAACATGTCTATATTTACTGTAAATAACTGTGCAGAGTCATTAAAGAAAAAAGAGTGCAGAAAGTGCGACATTTTTTTCCAGAAAAGAAAACGCCATTACATTGTCTTTTATATACAATACAAGTAAAATAATATTACAGTCGAACCTCTACTAGTTGAATTGGTTCCTAGTAATTGAGAATTTTTTCCAAATGCTTGGTAAATTGGAAATTGGTCACTCCTTAATAACATTAAAAACATCCACTATTTTGTTGCATTGTAGTGGGCTGGTGCGACAATAGCAGCGTTAATACTTTGTCAACTCTGATTCGAGCAACTCTGATTCATGTTGCATGTTGTTGTAATGAACAAATTTAAAGGTATTTTTTGACAAAATGTAAACTGCCTTGCTGTAGTTTCTGCGTAATCGTTTCCTCTATGAGGTGTTCACAGAGTAATCATCGGATGAACATCGTCGATTATACTTTTCCAATAACTAATAGGATTAAGTGATTTTCGATTGAACCATATTCAGTTTTAAAATTTCATAAATAGGTGTCCTCAACAATTTACTGCTCTTGTTATCTTATGAATTTTCTTCCAAATTAAAAGACAACAATTTTTGTTTTTAGGGAATAAAATTAAGTTCTCTTCTTTTTTGTTGTTGTTATTATTAAGAATACATATTAAACTGTAGTAAGTTATCTTCGCTTAAGGTAGAAAAAGAAAAAAACAAGAACAAAAAAAATGCTTATGCTGCAAAAAAAAGATTCACGTAAAATCAATTAAGAGAAGAGGGAAAAACTTACAATTATAATGTAATTTTAAGAGGAAGAGTATAAATGACTACAATTTCATAAGCTTGAAAATAAAATTGAAAAAAAAAGAATAAAGCAATAAAAAATACAATTAATTATTTTCATAAACTTTTGTTGGGTTTTGTTATAATGTATTATATAAATTTACTTTCATGGTGAATTCGAAATATCCATGTTGTCCGATTTTTCAACACTGACCGATTTGCGAGACTTTGAATCCACACTGGATCTTGTGCTCTTGACGTCTATATCTTCAGAGATAGTTTTGAGTTTGCGGTCAGCCGGTGTACGTGATCGATTTTTAGAGGAAGATGAGTTGTTGGAGGATTTAATGATGGGTGGTAGGACAATGTCTTTGCTACGACTGGAACGTGAGCGTACATGAGCCGGGGAGGGGGAGATGGAACCACGTTTGCTGTGAGAGCGTGAAGATCGTATTGGACGTTTTTCTTCACGTGTGCGGTGAGAACGTTTACGATCACGCGAACGAGAGCGCTTTGTGCGAGAACGGGATCGACGTGCCCTAGAGGAACTGCGACGATGACGGGAACGTGACCGTTTGGCACGACGCTCACGTGAACGGGTGGAACGACGCTTGGATCTGGACCGGCTCTTGCGCCGTGAATGAGAACGTTTACGAGAACGTGATCTCTTGCGTGATCGTGTGCTACGAGAGCGAGAACGTGTTCGTCGTTTAGACTTGCTGCGGGATCGTCTACGTGTGCGTGATCGAGAACGTTTTCGTGATCTAGAACGATGAGAACGAGACCGGGTGGTGCTGGTGCAACGATCTATCGAACGGGATCTAGAGCGAGAAGAACGGCGTCTTTTATCCTTTGCCAACATGCCAATAACAGGATCAATAGCCGCAGATATCATGTTTTGGGCTTCTTTGACTATAGTCATAGCCTCCTCAATTTCCTTTTGAGCAGCTTCATTTGATTTTGCTTCAGGCTTGGTAATAGAATCCGTTGCATGGTAAACACTCAAATAGCCAGCTTTAAATTCTTGGCCGTTCATTTTTAAAGCATTTATAATGCTGGGTTGATCACAAAACTCAATCATGCAATAGGTTTTGTTATCTTTTTCACCCCAGCGAGCATATTTAACCTCACCAGCACGTTGGAAACATTCCATTAGATCATCCAAACGCCATTCGTTCTTTACATCACAAACAATAATAGTACGACGTATCTCCTCAATTTTACGGGCATCGTAAAATGACGGCAAAGCTGGATACTCAGGAAGATTATTTTCCATCAATTTTGGGTCATACGTCTTAATAACCTGTAATAAAATGATTCAATGTTTTTTTTTTTTTGTTATTAAAATAAACGTTTATGCAACTTACTTGTTGTGGCGATTGACCCTCTATACGATTAACAACTTCTGGCGGCAGCTTAGAATCCGGTTTTGAAAGTCCCGGTACAATTGTACCATTCTTGGACATTTCCAAGGCTCGATATTCTTCGGGTATTGCTAAAACCGGTATGACTATCAAGGCTCTATCTATAAAAACCGTATTCGTTAAATGTTGAGCCACCGGCACACAAGCACTATCAACATATTTAACATAGCAAATACGAGACTGCACCGGACACGAGACATCGCGTACCGTTGGATACAAACGAATTTCTTCGATTTTACCAATATTACCAAACAGTGCTTGCATTTGATCTTTAGTGGTCTGTGGTGCAATATTCGTGATTTGTATCACGCGTGGCCCATTGCCACCAGCCATGGTTGAAGGTTTTTTGTTGCGGCTTGTCTTTCGGAACTTTTCTTGACAAAATCTATTGGTGGGGGTAAAATTATATTATATACTCGTATTTTACCAGTTTATTAAAAAGTGGTAAATGATTTTATATAATTTCTATATTTACGTATCTCTTAAAATAACCTTTCACTTCGTTTTAACAAATATTTTATTAATTATCTATACACAAAATTTGTAAAAATTAATTTTTGCTAGATTTTTTTCACTCTTGCAAATAACGCCATTTTTAATGTGCTTTTTTTCGGCATATCACAAACGTTTTTCATGCTTGGTTGTAAAAAAAAGTACTTAAATAAAAACAGGGTCGATTTATTTAATCGAATATTAAAAAGTAATCGAATAGGAATTATTTTAATTTTTGAAAAAGAACGAATAATTAAACAATTTTTTTTCTGTTGTTTGATTGCAAATATGATATACACTCAACCAAAAATCATTGTATTCCCAAAGAAAATCGTTGTAAATTCAACAACAAAAAAGTTGAAAGAAAGTATGAAGCACAGTACAGACTAGTATGCAAACACTGGTGCTAATTGCGTACTTTCCAATATGGTGGTATGGTTTTTAGTACAGAATGATCATCTCTGCCTAGTATATGTGTGCCTGTACGTGTGAGCTTTTGTGCATGTATTTATGATGTTTGTTTACGTTTTGTATGAAACGTCAAAAGTTACACCGTGTGCTGTCACTAATACTTACACCCATCAGATGCTACTCTGTGATACTACTACTCATGTACTGTGGTATGAAGTGAGGTTGAGATTGCTAGAAATAGAATTGTAGTGTTGGAAACTGTCAAAATTTATTCTGTAGAAACTATAAATATTCACATATATAAAAAACAGTTTTCATTAAAGGTACGTACAGACGACGCAATATTATGTACAATATGCAATTATATTGATCGTGTGTGGGTTAGATTGACGATTGTACAATGGTCAATCTAACCCACACACGATCAATATAATTGCATATTGTACATAATATTGCGTCGTCTGTAGGTACCTTAACAAGACAAACCGACATTTAAAATCCTACTGATGATGACACTAACTGGGGTGTTTGAAACCGGTATAGGAAATACCAGAAATGTCTATAATTTTTAGAAATTCAATTTTTCTTCTGCATTTTTTCAACTTGAACCCTTATAATAAAATTGTTGTCAGTTTTTGTAAAAGTTAATCAACTCGTTTTTTTGTTAATCAACTCGTATTTTATGTAAATTCAACTCGTATTTTATGTAAATTCGTATTTTATGTTATTTGTAAATATTCTTTTATTCACGCAAAAAAAAATCTGTGTCGGAGTGAGCAAAAATCTGGCATAATTTTACCAAAAATATGCTAAATCTACAACCGACGAAGTAGTTTTCGCAATTTAGCCAAAACGCTTATGTAAAAAATTTTGAAGAAAATGCTAATGCTATTTAAGCAAAAACTTGGTAAAATATACCAAAAGAAATATGGTGAAATATACCAAAATGATTTGAAAAGGTGACTAAAAATAATGCTAAAAATTACCGCATTTATGCTAAAATAATTTTTTTATTAAATTTTTGTAAAAATTTGTATATTTGTTGAATTTAAAATTTTCACACAATAAATCCATATTAATATAATAAATGTTGTGTAGGATTTAATTTACCACCGACCAACTGACCCTTTTTGTACAAATTTATCCAGTGACTGCTGCCTACACCCAAAAAAATAACTAGTGTTAAACAGTCTAATGTGACTTAGGTAAATTTTTTTTATATTGAGTTCAAGAAATTGCTCAAGTTTTAACTAAATTGTATATGACATTTATTTTGTAAAATAGCATTGTTTACAATATTAAATTTAACATACACAAACTTGAATCTTTTACCTAAGTTTTTTTTATAAATATAAATAAATTTAATTCGATAAAGTCGACATATTAATGCCACATTGTAAACAACACATTGACAACAAATTGTCTTTAATTTTTTATAAAATGTATGTATGTATGAGGAACTAATTTATTTAATTAATTAAAAAGGTAAGCAAAAATAATGAGTTTATATATTTGATAAACGTATATTAACCAAAATATTAACTTTCAGTTGCAGACGGTGGTGGTTTATCCGAACATTTACGGCATCTGCCACGCAACTTGTAAAATACATTACTTGGCTGTTTAAATTTTAAGGAACGCCATAAAAAACATAAAACAATTGGTCTTCGGGTTGCAGTGTTGGTTCAACAGTAGACACCAAAGCAGATCCAGAAACTGACTTGAGGTTTTTGATTGCAGATTCCGGTTAGTGATAATTCAGCATCTACAGAAAAAATTCTTTAGAAAAATAGTCTCACAATATGGTACTTTCTATAGAACAATTGTCTCAGAATATGAAAATTGTTCTAAAGAAAAATTGTCTTAGGATCTAAGATTTTTTCTATAGAAAAATTGTATCAGAACCTGAGACTTTTTCTGTAGAAAAATTGTCACAGAATCTAAAATTTGTTTTGTAGAAAAATTGTGTCAGAATCTGAGATTTTTTTCTATAGAAAAATTGTTTAAGAATTTACGACTTTTTTTATAGAAAAATTGTCTCAAAATGCAAGACTTTTTCTATAGAAAAAATTTCTCAGAAATAGAGAATTTTTCTATACAAAAAAAATTCTCAGAATTACAGAATTTTTCTATAGAACAAATAACAAAGAATCTGGCAATATTTCTAAAAATATCTTAGGATTTGAAATTTTTATATAGAAAAAAGTCTCAGAAACTTAAAAATTTTCGATAGAAAAAATGGAAGGAGTCTGGGCATTTTTTTTTAAAAATGTTTCTTAAAACATTTAAAAATTTCTCAAAAACATTTGTTCTATAGAAAATTTCTCAGACAATTTTTCTATAGAAAATTTCCCAGAAAAAAATTTCTCAAAGAAAATTTGTGTGTATATAGAAAATTTCACAAAGGCACTTTTTCTATAGAAAATAACTAAAGACAATTTTTCTATAAAAAAATTCTTATTGTCAATTTCTCTATACAAAATTTCTGAAAGATGCACACAAAAAAAATCCGTGTGTAATATTTAGCAAGTGTGCTTGGTAATTTTTTTTTATATGAAGATGACAGCTGTTTACCAATCCTTACATTATTTTACCCAGTACTTGGCACTAATAAATGAACATCATGTTGCCAAGTACAACTTGGGAAAAATTAGCCAGGAAAAAATGAGAGATTAAATCAAGTAATGGGGAAAATGTTAACAAATATTTTTTTGACAACGATGAGTTTTTTGTGACATGTTGTGAAATTATAAAAAAGAATTTACGCAAAATCCATTAATTAAATTGATAAATAAGGAATAAACAGGTAAGTTTAAAAAACGATTTTTTATAAATAATGAATGTTTTACTTTATTTATTTTTTCTTTTTAGTTAAAACTTAATGCCCTTGTTGGAAAAAGAAGTGACCTGAAGAAGAAACCCCAAAGTCCCTAAAGATGGTATAATATTATCAGCCTTTTAGCAAAGGTATTAACATTTTAATTTGTATATACATATATTTTTCTTAAGTGAATTTATTTCATGTAGTATTTATATATTTTCATAAAATAATTTTTCAATAAACAATTTTTATTAGTAATTACATAAATAATATGTTAATTATTAAAAAGAAACATGGGTGTATTTATAAATGTGGGTTGGGATATCAATGAAAGCTAAATTGTAATATTTTACCAAGTTTTTTCTAAAATGTCATTAGTTGCGCTTTAATATATTTTTCTAAGCGACTTGGCAAATTTTGGAAAAAACTTGTAGAACGCATATCCTCCCTATAAACTTGGTAAAATTTACCCCAAATTTTATGACCCAAAACCAAGTTTTTTTTTGCGTGTGGTTTTCTATAGTAAATTTCTGAAAGACAATTTTTCTTTAGAAAATTTTTTGAAAGACAATTTTTTTATAAAAAAATTTTCAAGCAATATTTCCATAGAAAATATCTCTAAAAACAATTTTTGTATAAAAATTTCTCAAAGACAATTTTTCTATAGAAAATTTCTGAAAGACAATTCTTCTATAGAAAATTTCTTAAAGACAAGTTTTCTATAAAAAATTTTTTAAATACAATTTTTTTATAAAAAATTTCTCATACAATTTTTTTATAGAAAATATGTATTCAGACAATTTTTCTTTAAAAATTTCTCAAAGTCAATTTTTCCATAGAAAATTTCTTAAAGACAATTTTTCTCTGGAAATGTTGAAAGACAATTTTTCTACAGAAAATTTCTGAAAGACAATTTTTCTATAGATACTTTCTAAAAAAAACAAAAAAATATCTAAAGAAAAGTTGTTTTTACGAAATTTTTTACAGAATAATTTTCTATAGAAAAACTGTTTTTTCTATAGAAAAATTATCTTTAAGAAATTTTCTTTACAAAAATTGTCTTTGAAAAAGTTTCTATGAAAAATTGTCTTTCAAAAATTTTCTATAGAAAAAAAATGCCTTTGAGACATTTTCTATAGAAAAATTGTATTTGAAAAATTTTCTATTTAAAAATTGTCTTTGAGAAAGTTTTTATAGAAAAATTGTCTTTAAGAAATTTTCTATAGAAAAATTGTCTTTCAGAAATTTTCTATAGAAAAATTGACTTTCAGAAATGTTCTATAGAAAAATTGTCCTTAAGAAATTTTCTATAAAAAATTTTTCTATAAACAAATTGTCTTTGAGAAATTTTTAATGAAAATTTTTTCAGAAATTTTCTACAGAAAAATTTTCTTTTAGAAATTTTCTCTGAAAACCTGTCTTTCAGAAATTTTCTATAGAAAAATTTTCTTCCAGAAATTTTCTGTAAAAAAATTGTCTCAGAAAAAAATTTTTTTTAGAAATTTTCTATAGAAAACCTGTCTTTTAGAAATTTTATATAGAAAAATTGTTTTTCAGAAATTTTCTGCAGAATTTTTTTTTTTAAATTTTCTATTAAAAAATTATCTTTGAGAAATTTTCTATATAAAAATTATATTTGGGAAATTTTTTATAGAAAAATTATCTATAAAAAATTTTCTATTGAAGAATTGTCTTTGAGAAATTTTCTGTAGAAAAATTGTCCTTGGGAATTGTCTTTGAGGATTTTTCTATGGAAAATTATTTTTCAAAAATGTTCTCTAGAAAAATTTCTCTCAGAAATTTTCTATAGAAATATTGTCTAAGAAATTTTCTATAGAATAATTGTCTTTGAGAATTTTTCTATGAAAATTGCCTTTCAGAAGTATTCTATAGAAAAATTGTGGTTGAGAAAGTTTCCATAGAAAGATTGTGTTTCAGAAATTTTCTACAGAAAACCTGTCTTTCAGAAATTTTATATAAAAAAAACTCTCTTTGAAAAAGTTTCTGTAGAAAAATTGTCTTTGAGAAATATTTTATAGAAAAATTGTCTATGAGAAATATTCTATAGAAAAATTGTCTTTCAGAAACTTTCTATAAAAACTTTTCTATAGAAAAATTGTTGTTCAAAAGTTTTCTATAGAAAAATTGTCGTCAAAAACTTTCTATAGAAAAATTATCTTTCAGAAATTTTCTATAGAAAAATTGTCAACCAGAAATTTTCTATCGAAAAATTTTCTTTCAGAAATTTTCTATAGAAAAATTGGCGTTCAGAAAGTTTCTATAGAAAAACTGTCTTTCAGGAATTTGCTATAGAAGAATTGTCTTTGACAAAATTTCTATGGAAAATTTTACTTTAAGAAATTTTCTATAGGAGTATTTTCTTTCAGAAATTTTCTGTAGAAAAATTATTTCTCAGAAATTTTCTATAAAAAAATTGTCTTTGAAAAATTTTCTATAGAAAAATTTTCTATTAGAAATTTTCTATAGAAGAATTGTCTTTGAGAAATTTTTTAAAAAAATTGTCTGTTAAAAATTTTCTATAGTAAATCTGTCTTTTAGAAATTTTTTATAGAAAAATAGTCTTTCAGAAATTTTCTATAGAAGAATTGTCTTTCAGAAAGTTTCTATAAAAAAATTGTCTGTCAGAAATTTTCTAAAGAAGAATTGTCTTTTTTTTTCTATAGAAAAATTGTCTATGAGAAAGTTTCTATAGAAAAATTTAGTTGTCAATGATCATGCTAAGTATGTATTTTAAGCTTGTTAGTATTTATATTTTATTATAAAATTGTCCTTTATATTAAAAAAAATATTAAAAATAAATGTAATTAAAATTTATAATACTGAGCATTTTGTATGGAAGGGGATATATAAAACTATTAAATCAACCTAAAAAAAAATACGTTATTTGACCAATCAAACTGTACCATTTATTTAAATATAGTGGCTAAATAAACAAAATTAAATTTGAAATAATGCTTAAACGCATTTTGTAAGTTTACCTAAGTTGATTCGGGTAATATGCAAAGAAACTTTTCAAGTTGGATTCCTGCGAAAAATCTTAGGTAAATTATACCCTAAAATTAAATAATTTCACAATTGTTTTTTTTTGGGTGTGATTTGAATGGAAACATGGTTTTAACCTCTTAAACTTAATAATTTTATTATTATCCTCTCCGGGAATTGAATTGTAAAGTTCATTTTATAATTATCATCAATTACTATTTCCACGATAACGCGATTTAACCAAAGAAGCGCCTAAACCAAAGAAGAACAAAATCGTGTTAGATATAAAAAAAACATATTAAACTTTATAACTTACCATTACTTATAGATATTTTCCTCAAACTTATTTTTTTACAGATATATATGTAGTATATCTTATGGATTATTCCTTATTTAACAAAAAATTTCCATTTTTTTGCAATAATTAAGCCATGACGCAATACATTTTTTAAAAAATGAAATGTTCAAATTGAAAGTGTTTTCATCTTAAAATTTGACATATGATTTCGAAATGTCAATTCACAACTAAAATTAAAATTGTTTAACATCAAATTGAAAATGAAACAATATTGTTTATAAAATGAAAATTTGAATTGACAATAATTCAAATTTGTAACGGGTTTTTACGACAGCATAATAAATTTAAGATTATTCATTTTTAAATTGAGAGGTTAACAAATTTAGAACAAAAATATTTATTTTTAAATCAACATACTTCAGTATAAATAATAAATGTTTTTAAAAATAATGTAGTATTTTTAAATCAAAAATGAAAATTTTTGATTTGAGTATGCATTTTTCCCTCAGTGTACGACTTAGGAGTGAGTGAAACAACAAAAACCGATCTGGCATCCATTTTTCTAATGGCGCGTTATATTAGTTTTCTCTTTCTAACCTAATTCGTAGAATAATTTGAAAATATTAACCAAAGACTAACAAGACTTCCGACTCATTTTGTTTTGCTGTCAGAAGACCTAACTCTTTGTATGTATTGGAGTTAGGACCTCTTTAGCACAGTACAGACTAGTATGCAAACACTGGTGCTAATTGCGTACTTTCCAATATGGTGGTATGGTTTTTAGTACAGAATGATCATCTCTGCCTAGTATATGTGTGCCTGTACGTGTGAGCTTTTGTGCATGTATTTATG
Source organism: Pegoplata infirma (assembly GCA_963921195.1). Classification (NCBI taxonomy): domain Eukaryota; kingdom Metazoa; phylum Arthropoda; class Insecta; order Diptera; family Anthomyiidae; genus Pegoplata; species Pegoplata infirma. The sequence goes on from OY992539.1 coordinate 33,327,431, forward strand.
ATGTTTGTTTACGTTTTGTATGAAACGTCAAAAGTTACACCGTGTGCTGTCACTAATACTTACACCCATCAGATGCTACTCTGTGATACTACTACTCATGTACTGTGCTCTTTAGTATGTGTGTACCTAACTTTATTCACCACTGACCAAAAATATTTTCACCATACACAGAGTTACTTTTTGTTATCAATATTTTTTTGTTTTGGAATTTTTTCGTAACAAAAAGTGAAAAAACATAATTAAACATTAAACACAACTATTAAAATTCAAATGAATGCATATTTGCAATTAAAATTAAAGAAAAGACAAATATAATTATAAAAATTATAGTATTGCGCATCAACTCTGAATTTGTTTTTGAAATTTACCACCCTATTTCACCACTAATAATGACAATGTCAATATTTTATTTTTGTTTATTTTTATTAAATATTTTTTATCATTGGAAAAAAAACAAAAAATAAAATTTAATTAAACAAATTAATTAAAAGTTTAAGATTTTAATAAATTTTATTATAAAAAAACCCACTGAAATGTTTCTTACAAAAAGTTTTTCTTCCACATTTTGCCCATCTATAAAGTCGGAGATTCTGAGTATTATTTTTCATTAGGAAAAGTTTTGGTTCCTAATAAATTGTTCCTGTACAAAAAGTCTCAGATTCGTTTATTTTTTTGAAGAAAGTTTTCCGGATCAAAGGACTAAATTGAAAGTGTTCTTTATAAAGAACGTCCTTTGAATGTTGGATTCAATAGAAAAAACTCCTTTCAATCTGAAGCAGTTTCCATAGGAAGACTTTTTTGTTCTAGAAATATTTCTGAAAGATTATTTTATAAAAAAGGTTTCACATTCTGTCTCAGATTCTGAGACATTTTTCTTATAGAAAAAGTCTCAGATTCTGAGACATTTTTCTTATAGAAAAAGTCTCAGGTTCTGAGACATTTTTCTTATAGAAAAAGTCTCAAATTCTGAGACATTTTTCTTATAGAAAAAGTCTCAGATTCTGAGACATTTTTCTTATAGAAAAATTCTCAGATTCTGAGACATTTTTCTTATAGAAAAAGTCTCAGATTCTGAGACATTTTTCTTATAGAAAAAGTCTCAGATTCTGAGACATTTTTCTTATAGAAAAGGTCTCAGATTCTGAGACATTTTTCTTATAGAAAAAGTCTCAGATTCTGAGACATTTTTCTTATAGAAAAAGTCTCAGATTCTGAGACATTTTTCTTATAGAAAAAGTCTCAGATTCTGAGACATTTTTCTTATAGAAAAAGTCTCAGATTCTGAGACATTTTTCTTATAGAAAAAGTCTCAGATTCTGAGACATTTTTCTTATAGAAAAAGTCTCAGATTCTGAGACATTTTTCTTATAGAAAAAGTCTCAGATTCTGAGACATTTTTCTTATAGAAAAAGTCTCAGATTCTGAGACATTTTTCTTATAGAAAAAGTCTCAGATTCTGAGACATTTTTCTTATAGAAAAAGTCTCAGATTCTGAGACATTTTTCTTATAGAAAAAGTCTCAGATTCTGAGACATTTTTCTTATAGAAAAAGTCTCAGATTCTGAGACATTTTTCTTATAGAAAAAGTCTCAGATTCTGAGACATTTTTCTTATAGAAAAAGTCTCAGATTCTGAGACATTTTTCTTATAGAAAAAGTCTCAGATTCTGAGACATTTTTCTTATAGAAAAAGTCTCAGATTCTGAGACATTTTTCTTATAGAAAAAGTCTCAGATTCTGAGACATTTTTCTTATAGAAAAAGTCTCAGATTCTGAGACATTTTTCTTATAGAAAAAGTCTCAGATTCTGAGACATTTTTCTTATAGAAAAAGTCTCAGATTCTGAGACATTTTTCTTATAGAAAAAGTCTCAGATTCTGAGACATTTTTCTTATAGAAAAAGTCTCAGATTCTGAGACATTTTTCTTATAGAAAAAGTCTCAGATTCTGAGACATTTTTCTTATAGAAAAAGTCTCAGATTCTGAGACATTTTTCTTATAGAAAAAGTCTCAGATTCTGAGACATTTTTCTTATAGAAAAAGTCTCAGATTCTGAGACATTTTTCTTATAGAAAAAGTCTCAGATTCTGAGACATTTTTCTTATAGAAAAAGTCTCAGATTCTGAGACATTTTTCTTATAGAAAAAGTCTCAGATTCTGAGACATTTTTCTTATAGAAAAAGTCTCAGATTCTGAGACATTTTTCTTATAGAAAAAGTCTCAGATTCTGAGACATTTTTCTTATAGAAGAAGTCTCAGATTCTGAGACATTTTTCTTATAGAAAAAGTCTCAGATTCTGAGACATTTTTCTTATAGAAAAAGTCTCAGATTCTGAGACATTTTTCTTATAGAAAAAGTCTCAGATTCTGAAGAAAAAGTCTCAGATTCTGAGACATTTTTCTTATAGAAAAAGTCTCAGACTCTGAGACATTTTTCTTATAGAAAAAGTCTCAGATTCTGAGACATTTTTCTTATAGAAAAAGTCTCAGATTCTGAGACATTTTTCTTATAGAAAAAGTCTCAGATTCTGAGACATTTTTCTTATAGAAAAAGTCTCAGATTCTGAGACATTTTTCTTATAGAAAAAGTCTCAGATTCTGAGACATTTTTCTTATAGAAAAAGTCTCAGATTATGAGACATTTTTCTTATAGAAAAAGTCTCAGATTCTGAGACATTTTTCTTATAGAAAAAGTCTCAGATTCTGAGACATTTTTCTTATAGAAAAAGTCTCAGATTCTGAGACATTTTTCTTATAGAAAAAGTCTCAGATTCTGAGACATTTTTCTTATAGAAAAAGTCTCAGATTCTGAGACATTTTTCTTATAGAAAAAGTCTCAGATTCTGAGACATTTTTCTTATAGAAAAAGTCTCAGATTCTGAGACATTTTTCTTATAGAAAAAGTCTCAGATTCTGAGACATTTTTCTTATAGAAAAAGTCTCAGATTCTGAGACATTTTTCTTATAGAAAAAGTCTCAGATTCTGAGACATTTTTCTTATAGAAAAAGTCTCAGATTCTGAGACATTTTTCTTATAGAAAAAGTCTCAGATTCTGAGACATTTTTCTTATAGAAAAAGTCTCAGATTCTGAGACATTTTTCTTATAGAAAAAGTCTCAGATTCTGAGACATTTTTCTTATAGAAAAAGTCTCAGATTCTGAGACATTTTTCTTATAGAAAAAGTCTCAGATTCTGAGACATTTTTCTTATAGAAAAAGTCTCAGATTCTGAGACATTTTTCTTATAGAAAAAGTCTCAGATTCTGAGACATTTTTCTTATAGAAAAAGTCTCAGATTCTGAGACATTTTTCTTATAGAAAAAGTCTCAGATTCTGAGACATTTTTCTTATAGAAAAAGTCTCAGATTCTGAGACATTTTTCTTATAGAAAAAGTCTCAGATTCTGAGACATTTTTCTTATAGAAAAAGTCTCAGATTCTGAGACATTTTTCTTATAGAAAAAGTCTCAGATTCTGAGACATTTTTCTTATAGAAGAAGTCTCAGATTCTGAGACATTTTTCTTATAGAAAAAGTCTCAGATTCTGAGACATTTTTCTTATAGAAAAAGTCTCAGATTCTGAGACATTTTTCTTATAGAAAAAGTCTCAGATTCTGAAGAAAAAGTCTCAGATTCTGAGACATTTTTCTTATAGAAAAAGTCTCAGACTCTGAGACATTTTTCTTATAGAAAAAGTCTCAGATTCTGAGACATTTTTCTTATAGAAAAAGTCTCAGATTCTGAGACATTTTTCTTATAGAAAAAGTCTCAGATTCTGAGACATTTTTCTTATAGAAAAAGTCTCAGATTCTGAGACATTTTTCTTATAGAAAAAGTCTCAGATTCTGAGACATTTTTCTTATAGAAAAAGTCTCAGATTATGAGACATTTTTCTTATAGAAAAAGTCTCAGATTCTGAGACATTTTTCTTATAGAAAAAGTCTCAGATTCTGAGACATTTTTCTTATAGAAAAAGTCTCAGATTCTGAGACATTTTTCTTATAGAAAAAGTCTCAGATTCTGAGACATTTTTCTTATAGAAAAAGTCTCAGATTCTGAGACATTTTTCTTATAGAAAAAGTCTCAGATTCTGAGACATTTTTCTTATAGAAAAAGTCTCAGATTCTGAGACATTTTTCTTATAGAAAAAGTCTCAGATTCTGAGACATTTTTCTTATAGAAAAAGTCTCAGATTCTGAGACATTTTTCTTATAGAAAAAGTCTCAGATTCTGAGACATTTTTCTTATAGAAAAAGTCTCAGATTCTGAGACATTTTTCTTATAGAAAAAGTCTCAGATTCTGAGACATTTTTCTTATAGAAAAAGTCTCAGATTCTGAGACATTTTTCTTATAGAAAAAGTCTCAGATTCTGAGACATTTTTCTTATAGAAAAAGTCTCAGATTCTGAGACATTTTTCTTATAGAAAAAGTCTCAGATTCTGAGACATTTTTCTTATAGAAAAAGTCTCAGATTCTGAGACATTTTTCTTATAGAAAAAGTCTCAGATTCTGAGACATTTTTCTTATAGAAAAAGTCTCAGATTCTGAGACATTTTTCTTATAGAAAAAGTCTCAGATTCTGAGACATTTTTCTTATAGAAAAAGTCTCAGATTCTGAGACATTTTTCTTATAGAAAAAGTCTCAGATTCTGAGACATTTTTCTTATAGAAAAAGTCTCAGATTCTGAGACATTTTTCTTATAGAAAAAGTCTCAGATTCTGAGACATTTTTCTTATAGAAAAAGTCTCAGATTCTGAGACATTTTTCTTATAGAAAAAGTCTCAGATTCTGAGACATTTTTCTTATAGAAAAAGTCTCAGATTCTGAGACATTTTTCTTATAGAAAAAGTCTCAGATTCTGAGACATTTTTCTTATAGAAAAAGTCTCAGATTCTGAGACATTTTTCTTATAGAAAAAGTCTCAGATTCTGAGACATTTTTCTTATAGAAAAAGTCTCAGATTCTGAGACATTTTTCTTATAGAAAAAGTCTCAGATTCTGAGACATTTTTCTTATAGAAAAAGTCTCAGATTCTGAGACATTTTTCTTATAGAAGAAGTCTCAGATTCTGAGACATTTTTCTTATAGAAAAAGTCTCAGATTCTGAGACATTTTTCTTATAGAAAAAGTCTCAGATTCTGAGACATTTTTCTTATAGAAAAAGTCTCAGATTCTGAGACATTTTTCTTATAGAAAAAGTCTCAGATTCTAAGACATTTTTCTTATAGAAAAAGTCTCAGATTCTGAGACATTTTTCTTATAGAAAAAGTCTCAGATTCTAAGACATTTTTCTTATAGAAAAAGTCTCAGATTCTGAGACATTTTTCTTATAGAAAATGTCAGATTCTGAGACATTTTTCTTATAGAAAAATTCTCAGAGATTATTCTTATGAAATCTCGTAAGATATATCTATGAAATCTAATGACTTTAAATTTTAAAACTTCTTTAAAGTTTGTTTCTAAAGAATAAAAAAAAACTCAGTTTAATAGTTTATTAAAAAACGAATGGGTATTTTTATTGCAATATTTGGGATTTTTTCTATATAACTATAAATACATATATTTAGAATCTAATGTTTTTTTTTCTATTTAAAAAAAATTTTTCCTATAGAAAAAGGCTTGGATTCAGAGACATTTTTCCTATCGAAAAAGTATTAGATTCAGAGTCATTTTTCCTATAGAAAAGTCTCAGATTCTGAGACATTTTTCCTATAGAAAGGCTCAGATTCTGAGGCATTTTTCTTATAGACAAAATCGCAGATTCTGAGACATTTCCCCTATAGAAAAAGTCTCAGATTCTGAGACATTTGTACTATAGAAAAAGTCTCAGAGATATTTCTCCTATAGTAAAGGTCTCCCATTCTGAGACATTTTTCCTAAAAGTCTCAGACTTTGAAACATTTTTTTATAGAAAAAGTCTCAGATTCAACGACATTTTCTTATGGAAAAGTCTCAGATTCTGAGACATTTTTCTTAGAGAAAAAGTATCAGATTCTGAGAAATTTTTCCTATAGAAAAAGTATCAGATTCCAAGACATTTTTCCTATAGAAAAATTATTAAATTCTAAGACATATTTCCTACAAAAAAGGTCTTAGATTCTGAGATATTTTTCTTACAGAAAAAGTCTCAGACTCAGAGACATTTTTCCTATTGAAAGTCTCAGATTCTGAGACATTTTTCCTATAGAAAGTCTCAGATTTTGAGGCATTTTTCTTATAGACGAAATCGCAGATTCTGAGACATTTGTACTATAGAAAAAGTCTCAGCTTCTGAGACATTTGTACTATAGAAAAAGTATTAGATTCTGAGACATTTTTGTTATGGAAAAAGTCTCAGAGATATTTCTCCTATGGGAAAGGTCTCAGATTCTGAGACATTTTTCCTCAGAAAAAGTCTTCCTATAGAATTTTTTATACAAAAAATATTTCAGAATCTGAGACTTTCTACATGAAAATTGAAAAAGACAATAATTTCTATTTCTCAGACGCTGAGACATTTTTTCAAGTCTCAGATTCTAAGAATTTTTCTTATGGAAGGTCTCAGATTCTGAGACATTTTTCAAATAGAAAAAATTTCAGACTCTGAGGCATTTTTCTTATAGAAAAAATCGCTGATTCCGAGACATTTTTCTTATACAAAAAGTATCAGATTCTTAGACATTTTTCTTATAGAAAAAATCTTAGTTTCTGAGACATTTTTCGTATACAAAAAGTCTCAGATTCTGAGACGTTTGTCCTTTTAAAAGGTCTCAGATTCGGAGACAATTTTCTAATAGAAAAAGTCTCAGATTCTGCGACATTTTTCCTATAGAAAAAGTCTCAGATTCTGAGACATTATTTCTATAGAAAAAGTCTCAGATTCTGAGACATTTTTCCTATAGAAAAAGTCTTAGATTTTTTCCATAGGAAAAATGTCTCAGAATCTGGGACATTCTATAGGAAAATGTCTCAGATTCAGATAAATTTTTTCAATAGAAAAAGTCTTGGACTCTCAGACAGTTTTCCTATAGAAAAAGTCTCAGCGTCTGTGGCATTTTTTCAATAGAGTCTCGGCTTTTTCATTTTTTTGTGTAGAAAGTCTCAGATTCTGAGACATTTTACGTCTAAAAAATTCCTATATTCAGATATTTTTCTAAAGAAACTTTTGTAGACTTTCCGAAAAGCGGATATAACCGCACAATTTTGCGAAACTGATGCGACATCAGGAATCTCGTTTCCTTGCTCTTTCCGAGAATTATTGGCAGTACGGAAAGACAGAACTCAACAGAAAAATAGGCCACTGAAATATACAAAAAAAAACACAACGCCAAAGATTAGAATCTTAACACAAAGCAAATTAAAAGCAATAACTACCTTTAATTATGTTACTATTCCTTGTCCAATGTTCATTGCACATATGTATTTTCATCCCCTCTTTTTAATCGCAATCTGGAAAAAAATAATGGTACTTTATACGTTTTTGAGCTTTAAAAACACAATTTTTTAATTTCAAATCAAATATATTTTAGACTTTAATATACTTACCAAGTATCTTGTGCAAAAAAACAAAAATCATCCCAAAATTCGATATTTTATTATAAAAAATAAATAAACAACTTTTTTGTTTATATTTTGACTACAAATGTCATAGTTTTTTATTTCACCACACTTTCACAAGTGTGTTGAAATACACAGGACCTGTACGTGTGAATTAATTTATTGAGGTTATGTAGAGTCGGAGGTCTTGTTAGTCTTTGATATTAACCATATGGTTCAGAACTACTTTTTTGACACCTGTCACTTTTGTCGAGTCTGTATTAGTCTGTGACTGGAGAATGGCTTACGAGTGCAAAACATAAAGGTACATACAGACGACGCAATATTATGTACAATATTCAACTATATTGATGGTGTGTGGGTAATATTGATGATTGTACAATGGTCAATCTTAAGGTACCTACAGACGACGCAATATTATGTATAATATTCAATTATATTGATGGTGTGTGGGTAATATTGACGATTGTACAATGGTCAATCTAACCCACACACCATCAATATAATTGAATATTGTACATAATATTGCGTCGTCTGTATGCACCTTTACCCACACACCATCAATATAATTGAATATTGTACATAATATTGCGTCATCTGTAGGTACCTTAAATAAACGAAGTGTGTGAAAATCTTGTGGTGAAATATTGCAGCTTAAAATGCCGGTGATAATTCTAAAAAATATTGTGATTTTTACTTAATAAAAGAATATTACCAAATAACAACAAGCTTTTTTTTATTAATAATATTTCTTATATCAACAAAAATAAGAGTTGATTTTACAAAAAATACGAGTTGATTTACAAAAAAACGAGTTGATCAACTTTTACAAAAACTGACAACAATTTTTATTGAAATCAACATAAATATTTGTAGGGTCAAAATCAACAATGATTTCTGTTAAATTTACAATGATTTTCTTTGGGAATACAATGATTTTTGGTTGAGTGTAGTTAAAAAAATAGTAATTATCAACTATGGAATTTTTTGGGTGTAATTTTAGCAAAAATTTGGTAAAAATTTTTTTTTGGTATGACAAAAATTTTACCAAGTATGATTGCTCAATCTGACACAGATTTTTTTTTTTTGCGTGTATGTTGGGACCACAATATCAAAAAATGTGTTTTTATGTAGAGCTGCTTCTTTAAATGCAAGAAAATTAACATTTTTGCCAAGTTTGGGGCCGCCACCATTGAGTGTTTTTCTTTGTTAGGAAGACCAAATTGGTCAACTAAATTGTGCGTTTACCATTTGCAATGGTAAATTTTAAATGAAACATTGTTAAACATTGTTTTTATTAATCTTTTAATAGTTTTTAAAAAATAAATTTTAATTGTTTTTTTACTTTATAAAAAACAACAACAGCTGATAAAAAAAAATCGTGTGCAGCGTTGCAAAAAGGCATTAGGGATGATTATTTTGTGAAAAACCATAGTTGTACAATTAAGTAGTAGAAATTTTTTGGGATTTTGAATTGCGATTTTACGATTTTGCCAAAATCCAAGTTTTTTTTTGTATGGGATTTGACATTTGAAATCCAAAAAAGTAATGGGATTTACTTGGATTTTCATTGAAATCCCATTTTTTCTGGATTTCGAGGTATATGTAAATAGAATATAAAATATATCATCCATTCGTTCCAATTAAAAACCGTCCCCGATCCGTTCTTGTTCTGTCAGATAAACTTTTGGTTCACAGCCGACTTTGAGCCGGCACCGATATTATTTCCTTTAGCCGTTAATTAAATTGTTCGGCGCAGATCTCTAAAAAGTAGACGTGAAAAAATCTATCTCCTAATAATAATTTAAAAAATTAATAATAATAATTAAAAATTAAGTTTTAATACATTATAATTTGCAATAAAAGAAATACCAAATTCCATAGTATAATTAACCATTTAAAAGTGTAGTGAATTTATAAGCATTCAATTTCTAAAACGACTACAAAAAAAGATGAATAGATAAATTTTTCTTCATGTGAAAAAAAAAATTGAGCACAGATTTTGCAAAAAAGCAATAGTGAAGAATGGAAATTTAAAAAAGCAAATAACACAAATAACCAATAATAACATCACAAAAGAAAAAATTAACAAAAGTTAATTAAAAAAGAGAAATTTTTGATTTTTAAAAATAGTCAAAAATAGTTCTAATAATTTTGCAAATTAAAAAAAATCCAGTTGGAAAATTAATCATAAAAGTTCGTTGGTGTATTAAATTAGAAAAATATTACAGGGGATTTTTTTTTTGATTTTCTGTGCGTCCTTGAAGAGAGTGCAACCCCAATTATAAGAAAAGAAATAAAAAAAAACAAAAGATATTTTTGACTACATGCAAATTATTTTAGTATCACACCGTGGGTCTTATAATTGAATTTTAAGTAATTTTCTTGGGTTGTTTTTTAAACAAAACATGTCTACGGATCATGTAGGCAAACGTATGGCAAAATGTTTAAACATAAATGATAATAAAACTTCATTACCAATACCAGCATCCACGTCAACAATCGTTAATCAAACGACAGTATCTTATACAAAACACCAACCACAACATGAAACTACAATAACTCAAATTAAAAAACATGAAAGCGATAGAAATAATGTTGGAGTTAACAGCAGTAGCCGACCCTTTGTTGTAATGCGAAAGTTAAAGAGTTGTAGCAGCGGCAGCAGTATTAATGGGCAGCAGTCACCGCTGCAGCAGCAGCAGCCCTCTACTGATATGGCTACAACGTCTAAAACAAATCAAAGTCTTACAAATGATTCCGGTAATCCTACATCTCCCAGTTCTTTGTCATCTACATCACCTACTTCACCTGCCGGTGCGGATCCGGGTTCTGCCGAATTACGCCAGCTAAAACGGGATTGTGATCCTCAATTTTCACGTTTTGCTGATTATTTTGTTATATGTGGTCTAGATTTAGACACTGGCTTAGAACCTGATCGTTTTGCGGGTAAGTTTTTATTTTTGTTGTGTTAATTAATTAATTTGATCGATTAAGGTAATTCAGAAGAAAGCCTTAACTTTAGTTTATTGGCTTGGTGATGGCCGTACCTTGGGCCAAATATTTATAATTATTTTAATAATAATTATACCTTCATTCAACAAACAAACAATTTTATTGGCATAATTTCAAATTTCAAAAAAATTAACGGAACTACACCAATTACTGATCTAATTCGAAAAAGATCAATTGCAATTCAAAGATTCTACTTGTAATTCGAAAGTTCCATTTGTAATTCATTTGAATTCCATTTATAATTCGAAAATTCTTATGTAATTCAAAAACTCCATTTGAATTTCAAAAATTTCAATTGTAGTTCAAAGATTCGAATTGTAATTCGAAGATTCGAATTGTAATTTGAATAAAATAAATTGTATCGATTAAGGTAATTCAGAAGAATACATTCAAAGGCTTAACTTAAGTTTATTGGCATAACTTCAAATTTCAAAAAATAACGGAACTACACCAATTACAGATGTATTTCGAAATATTTATAAATTGGATTTCGGAGATTCTACTTGTAATTCAAAAACTCCATTTATAATTCGAAGATTCCATTTGTAATTTGAACATTCTACTTGAAGTTTAAAAATTCCATTTGTAAAAATTTCAATTGTAATTCGAAGATTCGAATTGTAATTCGAAGATTCACTCAAATTCACCGTATTTATTACGATGGTAATATTACAAGCGGAGGTAAGTATTAGCGATTTCGCTTTAAACTCTAAAGCGATATTTCTCGCCGATCTTCAATCTTTGTTTCGTTTAATTCTCCTTAAAAAACATACTTTCGAAAAAAATGGAGCAATGCCAGTAAAATAAAGTTCTTCCTTTAGTTGATTTATAAATTTTAATTACCCGGTGAAAAATGGTACAAATATGATCATATATGCGTTCATACATCGTCATGTATGTCCATATATGTAGCATATATGAATATATATGACACTGTATAAAGGCATATATGATCATATTTGCAACATATATGTCCATATACGTAAAATGAGGGCATATGAACATATATGACATATATGCTCCATATATGTCCACATATGTCATATATGGGCATATGCCCTCATTTTACGTATACGGACATATATGTTGCAAATATGATAATATATGACTGCATACAATTACATATATGACCATATATGCTCATATATTTACATATATGCATCCATATATTTACATATATGTATCCATATATGCTCATTTTTCACCGGGTACTTAATTTATCTTAAATTTTCGTGAGTTTTGTGAAATGCTCGCGGTTTAACTGATTTAGGTGATTAGCACGCTTATTTTTTTATGATTTATAATTGCACAATTCACGTGATTTTAACATTAGATGAGTTACAAATTTAAAATATGTCCTTATAAGATGTACTGTACAACGGTCAAAGTTTCGAAAATCTAGAAGAAATGGAATTAAACAAGTAAGAGTTTTAAACTCAGCTGTGACGAATCTTTATCACCCTCCAACATATAAAAAATTACAGAGGCGTCTTTTTATGGGGGGAAAAGGTGTTGGAGGTCGGTAGAGTTCATAAGGGTTCACCCAGTCAGAAAAATACAAGCGGGCCAAGGTTGGAAAAGGGGTTACCAACGTTGGTAAAATACCCCATATACAAGAAATACTGTACAGTAACAAAGCCAAAAAGTGTCTTGGCCGATATGTTTTTCTGATGTTGGCACGCTGTATCTCGCGAAATTTAACACCTACAATTTCGATGTCAACAGCTGTGTGACCTTTGATCACACAGTAAAAAGTTTTGGGTTATATTTAAAACCTAGCGGAGCACATTTTAAACTACTTTGGAATTAAACTCAAAGTTAAATCCGAAATAAGTTATATGCAAAACCACATAGGGATTAAAAATTTGATTATCTTTACGTCATTTTTTTTAGTTTTATTTTGATGCCAAAAAATAATTAAATTTCTCTCTTGAAAAACTTAAAAAAAATAAACGTCAAACGTCATCAAAAATTGTATTTCATCAAGTTTAAGATAAACACTTAACAAGGAATTGAAAACAGCTGTCATATTGAGTGAACAAAAAATGATTATTCATTCAATGAAAGTGAGAAAAGAGGTTAGCAATGTACACAAAAGTAAAATCTTTATATTATCAAAATTTGTGATCCAGAAAGTGAAGATTTTACTCCGACCGAAATATAAATATCAAGTAAGTATTGACTACAAACGTTTATCAATCATTTTAATTGATTTTTGATTAACTTTACTTTTAGGCCAGCTGAATCTTGAAGCAGAAGGCAGAGAGATGGAATTTTTGGATCACGACGGTGCCTACCCCCAGGAATAATTTCTTAATATAGAAGCAGTAGCAGTTTATTTTATGCAGAGTTGTGTTTTGTGACTTTTAAATAAGTACAATTAAAACGGTATTCTCAGTTTTTGAAAATATTTAAAAAACTTCAATGTCAAAATTTTAGAAAATACAAAAACACTAATTTTTGATATCTCGCGATTGCAAGCAGCTACGATTTTTCTGTTAACAGTTTTGTGACATTTGATCATGTAAAAATCGAACTGCGTTTACACTTTCCGTCGACACCAAAGTTCAACCTAAACATCACAGTGTCGATTACAAAAAATTCAAACTATTTTTACTACAACTGGAAAGTTTTGTTTACTTTTTGAATTTAAAATTTCCAGCCGTAGTAAAAAAAAGTAAAAAATAATAGATTGTAGTAACCCAGGCAGAAAAATACAAACGGGAGAGCGCTGGCAAAGTACCTTTTATGGTCGCTTGTGTGCTGGGAAAGCACCACAGTTTAGTACTCTCCCAGCGTCCAAAATGATAACCACGGTAAACGGTATGCCGTTGCTATTTTAAAGCGCTTTGAAAGCGCTTTAAAAACTAAAAATATGGTACTATAATAGCACTTTTAGAACAAAAAATGGGACGTATCTAAATTGTATACATAAGTCCACAAGACATAACTTTTTTTGGTGTTTATTTGAATAAAGAAATTTATTAAATTAGGATAAAAAAATTTATTGACTCATTTATTAGGATAAAAAAAAATTGAACAAACTTTGAACAATTTTCTAAGTCCCGGAAAAAAATTGTTTGCAGTTTTCTTTGCGTTTTGGAATAAAAAATTTATTAAAATGCTTTTAGGAAAAAAATTTGGAAAATTCACGAACAAAAGTGGTGTATTGAGCCAAAACGGGTATGTATCCGGAGTTTAAGGGTGATGTATCCGGAGTTTAAGACACTTCCTCACGAAAGAAACAGGTGTTTTTATATAAAAGGTGTCAAGTTTGTAATATGTAGGTCATTGTGTATAAGTGACATATCACGAGAACTATCAAGGACCGGCCACTTATACTGCAGGGAAATAAAAAATATTCCAATTGTTATGAAAATTAATAAATTTTAATTAAAAGTTTATGCTTTGAACGGATTTAAATAGAAAAACATTGGCAAAGCGCTTGGAAAGCACTTTTTCGAATTCATAATACCTTCTACACAAAAAATAAAGTGCTTTGCCGAGACTTTTTCTTTGGAACGGTTGGCAGTTTCCGCCTGGGAAGGTAACCAAAAAATTTTTGAAAAAACTATTTTTTTATTCAGACAGAGCAAAAATCAGGTAGTCTTAATCGAGATCGCGTCGGAGAAGCATCTATTCGTCGCTGAAATTATTTTATAAATTTAGAAACGTGTTTGTGTTTGTCGGTCGCTAGTATTGGTTATTTCTCCGCGAGTACCGTTAGATAACGGTGTCTAACCATACTCAAACACACGCACGTGTTAAGGAAGCGTTGTTTCACTCTTCCATTGTGAGGGCAATGGTCGTATTATTTCCGGAGTTTCCCACGTGTTAAAACCCCACAAAGGTGGCATATAGACTTCGTGTCTCCGGTCACCTTTTTATCCGTCCATTCGTGGACAAGGTGTAGCATTGCTACACCATAGAAGAAGAAGAGCAAAAATCATCTATTTTACTTTAAGAGGCTTTTTACTTTTCCTACTTTTTGGCAATATGACTGATTCGAATAAATTTCCTAATTTTAAGAAACATGTCTATGTTGAAAATAATTCGTATTATTATTTAGTTCTTTGAGCCTAAAAGTATGCACTCCTTTTTTTTACTAAAAACACCCAAACCATCCCTGCAGGAAAAGTGTGTCTCTCGATCAAAAATCACCTATCTCTTTAGTGGTGAAAACGGTGCATATCACTAAAATGCCTATCACATGAAAAAAAATGGACTTATCACTAAACTGTCTCAGGAATAACTTATTCGTGACCGGAGACTATAGGACAAAACCAAACTTTCCAATTTTAAAGAAGTCTCGAACAAAATTTTAAAAAATTTTCTATGTCCCCAAACCTATTTTATGCGTTTTGTTATCAAAAATTATTTTAGAAAAAAAAATTTTTTTTGAAAATTTTCGTCCCGAACAAAAACACTTTTTGATCCCGAACAAAAACACTTTTTGAATTTTTTTTGCTTTTTGGAATAAAAAGTATAAGTTTCGAAAATTTCTTAAGCCCCGTTCACAAAATGTTTGGAAATTTTTTTGCATTTTTGTTTAGTAAAAAATTCATTAAAAATCCTTTTAGGAAATTTTTCTTTTACAGAATTTCAAAGTTCCGAAAAATGGTGGGCACAACTGTAATGTGTTCTGTAACATATCACCAAGGACCTTTATGCACTAAAAAACTATGTTTTAGGCGCTTAAAATATGCATTAAAAAACCTTAAAATATCCACTTAAAACCATAAAAATATGCACTAAAAATTATAAAAATAGTGCATTTTTACTTTAATGAACAACATTATTTTAAAAATTTCATTACGATTTTTAATTTTTTTTTTACTTTATAAGCTTATAAACGAAAAAAACATGTTGGTCGTACAAGTATTTCGGTTCTAAAATTAACCTCGAAAAAAATTAAAGATGTCCAAAAAAAGTTCATTAAAAATTGATAAAAAAAAAACTTAAACTGAAATTTTATGCAAAATATGACCCAAAAATATGCATTTATAGCGAAATAATAGCACAATATGCAAAAATATGCATTTTCTCTAAAATATGCAAAAATATGCACTAACGAATCCATGCCATTTTAAAGCAATTTCGTTGATTCGCAAAGATATTTGGTTAATGCTATTGTAAGACTAACAAGAAAAAACATGCATTTGCATAAAAGTCCTCTCCTTGCATATCACTATTGAACCGGTTAAGCCACAAATTTCAGAATCGTATTTTAGACCTAGTTTTATTTGTACTTCAACTGGAACACTTTGAAATACCCTAATTTATATTTTTTACCTTATTTTAATCTAGGTGATAATTTACATTGTTCCCCATTGGATCGTGCTTACAAAAGTAAGCCATTAGCCCATTATCCAGAAAATGTACCATGGAATCCATTTGATGCGCACGGTATATGTATGGTATGTACTTAATTATTTAAATTGATCATTATCTTAACCCTAATAATTAAATTTTAAAAGAATACATGCATTTATTATTAATTATAAGCATATTTTTGCGGGGAGTGTAATTAATTTTGAAAAATAATAAAGACAACCATTGTTTTATTATAATTAAGCTAAATATGTCTGGGTACTTAAAAAATACAACATAAACTTTTTGTAAGCTATGGCCATTAAGGGTGTAATTATTTTGTTTTTGCAACAAAAAAAAATGTATAAAAGCAACAATTCAGACTTCTATACAACAAATCTGAGGCTTTTCTTAAGAAAAATGAATCAGAATCTCGAATTTTATATTAAAAATGTCTTAAGAATAGAAGATTTTTTTTCTAAGGAAAAATGTCTATAAGTTTGAGGTTTAAAAATTCTGACACCTGTTCTTAAAAAAAAAATAATAGATCAGAATCTAAAACTTCTTCTTTAGGGAAATGTCTCAAAATTGGGATAATGTCTGAGAATAATCTGTTCCTTTTTTTGTTAGATAAATGTCGTCCTAATGTAAATTTTATATCATCGTTATTATATCATTTTATTTCCAACTTAAAGTCTTTTTTAGATTGAGATGATCAATTGAGTTCAATTAACAAAAGCAACCAATGTATTCTCCCATATATAAAACTGTTGGTTCGTTCATTTGAAACATTGCCTTGCATTTCATGCTACATAAATATTTTGAGTAGACAGACAGACTCATGTATAGAAAGTGAAATTTTTTTTGATGTTATAAAGTATAGGGGAAACTTGCGTATCTTGGGATCTTCGAAAGAAAATTATATTTTCTGTGAAATGGCATTAATGAATTTGATTTTTGATGCAATTTTAATAAAAGAAAGTGGGGCTCTGGATGCACATAAGTTACTCGCTTTATTATTATAAAGGCCAATTGTCAACATAAACTGAATAAAACGATTTTTTTATGTTTTGTTTAAAAAAGGAGTGCATACTTTTGGGCTTAAAGGAAAAATTTATATTACATATGATTTTCTACATTTTTAGAAATTTTTTTAAAAATGCCAAAAATCATTTAATTAAGTGGCATAAAAAAACAATTTTCTTTTGATTAAAAAAAAATATGGAAAATGTTAAAAGCCGTTCAAAGTAAAATGTATGATATTTATCTCAGCCTAAATATATGCATTAAAAAAAGCTTAGTTTCTTACAAATAATTTCAAAAATAATTTATCGTGACAATTTGGCCCCAATAAAGAAATATTCTTATAGAAAATTGTTTATAAAAAAGTTAGCCTTCAATAGCCATTGGTTTTTTGGTTATGTTTGCCAAAGTAAATATTACAGCAACTTTATATCGAAGCACTTAATAGAGTTTTTCTTTACATTTCTCAGTTATACAATTTGGTCGTAACTTTTAATGGCTTACTCATACCAACGTACCCTATTTTACCCTATAATATAATATAGATATAACTATTATTGCATTTATTGTTAAACTAAAGTACTTTTATATGCTAGACAACTTATAAACATTTTTTTAGCATGACTGATGGTACCGCTTGAAATTATGGATATTATTTTATTGTTATTAAATTTTAAAATTAAATTAAATTAATTTATTTTCAACCATTCATCATTGTCTAAAGTTTAAACTGTAACGGCCGTATTGAAAATGAAAAGCCAGTGCCTAACATTGAGTGTCTATCTTTTTTATATCAAGTTTTTTTAGAATATGAAGCTTTTCAATAGATGTTATAATTTTTTGTTCTTCATTATAATGATAAAATTATTGACTTTCATAGAGAGCCTTACTTTCCCTTATTGGAAATTGCAAATAAAAAAGTTAGACACTCGATGTTAGGCACTCGTAGGGTTATATAGTCGCAACAAAAAGTCGACTTTTCGACTTTTTTCAATTTCTAAAAAGTCGACTTACCGACTTTTTTTCAAATTTTAAGAAGTCGACTTTAGACCTTTCGACTTTTTTAAAAAGTCGACTTTTTTCGTATTTTTTCCGACTTTTTTTCATACATGGGGCTATTTAAATAAATGGACTAATTAATTGACAATTTCATTGGCATTATATTTAGGCTGACCATTCGTACTGATTTGATCAGTACATGTACTGATTTTTAGTCACGTGTACTGATCAAAAATCCGTGTACTGATATGTACTGATTTTTGAAAATATGTACTGATTGTATTGATTTCAGACTATTTTAACAGATTATGAAAATGATTTTATTAAAAAGTTCGGTCGAAAAACTATAATATTCATAAAATATGGAATACGAGAAGTTTTATATAAGTTAAGTCTGAGATATATTTTTTATTAAATAAATTCTTAGAAGCTTAGAGATTGTGAGTCCGAAGAAATTATCTTTACGTAAAATTTAGCTGATGCTTACAAAATCATAAAGTGCTTTTTAAGGAAAATTTCACGGAATGATGGATTTTTTAATCAAACTGAAACTGAGATAATTACGTAAATTTATCAGAATTAAATGATTTTTATTTCCGAAATATGGACCCAAAATTTAACATGACTGTTTTTTTACGAAATATGTGCTTATTATCTGATAAGTTTTTCAAAAGGAAATGATTTCAGAACTTAAGGAATGAGCGATTTTTTAAGGAAATAAGTTTTTAGAATCTCATTCTTTAAAATTGTGTGTTGTTATTGTTTTCTGCTCTCAAAAGGTTTGTTTGTTAAGACTATTTGACTTTTTATTTTTAATGACCTACTTTTACTTTAATAAAACCGATATTTTTTATTGTTGAAAACATTCATCATATTTTTTTCTATAAAAAAAAATATAAAAACTCGGGCGTACTGATTTGAGTTCAGAAAAGAATGGTCACCCTAATTATATTGAAACTAATGCCAATTAAATTTTTAGCATTGGCATTGTTTCAATCAATTCCAATGCCCGTTAAGGAATTAGTAGCATTAGTAATGACAATTATTAAAAATTTCATTGGCATTAATAAATGCCTTAATGAAAACAAAGCATTAGCAATATTTAAAGTCGTATTTCCGTCAGCGAGTTGTGAAAAATTTGTTTTTGGTTAAAACTTAAAATTGCTATATCTCGAAAACTAAGCCAGATAGAGCAAAATAGAGGGCATTTTTGGTTCTAAGAATCTCCATAGTTTCGCCGGTCCTCTTCACATGTGTGGACCCTAATAGGTCCAAATTTTGAATCTAAAAAATTGGCACTCTCGAAAGTTTAAAAATGCACATACCTTTAGCATTATCTTGCTTATTTTTCCAGGTACTGCAATTTAGGTGCCCAATATGGTCTTGAGAATTTTAGAAACTGAATAACTAAAAAACTACTGCTCGGAGGGTTTTCTAGTATTGGCAGACGAGTTCTAGAAACCAAGAGCTGCAAAAAAGCTTTTGGACTTTTTGTTGTGTCACCAATATTTACCGAGATATAAGCATTTTTAAATTTTCCGAATTTTTTGGATTCAAAGCTAGGACCCATTGGGGTCCACATATGTGAAGAGGGCCCGCGAAAGTAAGACGATTCAAAGAACAAAAAATGCCCTCCATTTTGCTCTATCTGGCTTAGTTTTCGAGATATCGCCATTTTAAGTTTTAAAAAAAAAATATATTTATTGTAAAAAATGTTTTTTTTTTTATCAATTGTAAATAGTGCCGTTTCATTGGCATTAGTCGATTAATTGACTTTTCGACTTTTCGACTATAGAACCCTAAGCACTCGTAAGCAAATAATATAGAAATTTATCATGTAAGAGTACCCAGCCAGAAAAATACGGTGGGGCCTACATTGGCAAAGCATTGTAACCGGTACAACAAACGTTGGCAAAACATCCGTTCTACAACGACTACCGTATTGGCCCAATATCTAAATGATAACGCCAGTTGTACGTGTGCCCACGGTTCTAGCCAATGTTGGCAAACTGTGGGCAAAACAAAAAATACTGTACTGGCATAATATCTAAATGATAACGCCAGTTGTACGTGTGCCCACGGTTCTAGCCAATGTTGGTAAACCGTATTAAAAACAAAAAATACTGTACTGGCACAATATCTAAATGATAACGCCAGTTGTACGTGTGCCCACGGTTCTAGCAAACGTTGGCAAACAGTGGTCAAAACAAAAAATGCTATGCGTAAACATATTTTTAAAGGAAAACATTTTTCTTACAACATCTTAGGGTTATATAGTCGCAACAAAAAGTCGACTTTTCGACTTTTTTTCAATTTCTAAAAAGTCGACTTTTCGACTTTTTAAAAAGTCGACTTTTTACGATTTTCTTCGATTTTTAACTTTTTTCGACCTGGAAAAGGTTGAAAATCTTGTCGAGAAACTGTTTGACTTGTTGTAATTGTTTAGGTGCTATTTTTTTCGGTTGTATTTTATTTATCAATGTTGGGTACCAAAGTAATGAAGGTTAAAAAAAGTCGAAGAAAGCAAAGGTTGAAAAGGTCGAAAGCGAAAGAGTCGACTTTCGATAGAACGCTATCAGGTGTTTACAATAATCAAAAATATTGGTAAATATTACACTTAACACTTTCTAACTCATGAATTTGGCATTGACATTTTTGCTTCACACACAAAATACATGGAAATACCAATAGCTTCAGTTGTTATTAAACTCGGCTTTCAATTGAAATTTTTTTTTCAGAACTATTCTCATCTGGCAAAAGTAAAAAAAATCAAGTCGATAAAGTCAAAAAAGTCGAAAGCAAAAGTCGACTTTTTAAGAACAAAAAAGTCGATTTCGACTTTTCGACTTTTTCATACAAAAAGTCGATTAATCGACTTTTCGACTATAGAACCCTACAACATCTCATAAAGAAAATATTGCAATGACTCTTTTACATGCGTAATTTAAATAATATTTATCAGTTCTATTATTCATTTCTTAAATGTTAAGATAACCATTAAAACATTATTTAATAATAAGTTTTCAAAAATAAATTTAATAAAAAAAAAAATTATTTTATTTTGTTCTGTATATAATGAGAAAATTTCGACAAAGTGTAATATTTTGTGTAAAAACTGCGCTTTGCCAGTACATTTTTTTATACTATTCGATATTTCTGCAAAGCGTAGTATTTTTTGTGTAGTCAATGTTTTGCCAGGACATTTTTTTTTGTACTGTATATGTAGTGAGAAATTTCGACAAAGCGTAGTATTTTTTGTGTAGCCAATGTTTTGCCAGTACATTTTTTTTTGTACTGTATATGTAATGAGAAATTTTGACAGAGCGTAGTATTTTATGTGTAGCCAATGTTTTGCCAGTACATGTTTTTTTGTACTTTTCGATATTTCTGCAAAGCGTAGTATTTTTTGTGTAGCCAATGTTCTACCAGTACATTTTTTTTTGTACCGTTGGCAATTTCTGGCTGGGTACGTATGTACGAGTACTTATAATTACATTTTGGATTGCTTTATTACAAATAAATTATAAAACCTTTTGGTTTTGATATACCAATATATTGATAAAGCCCAACTGGGATCTTAACACTCGTTTTCGATAAACCTTTCGATGCTGGATTAAAATAAGCTTTTGAAATTTTTCCATCACGTCAGGTTTTTGGAAAAATTGAGGTCAAAGTTTACAAACAATGTGTTTGGCCATTTTTGAAAGATTATTTTTTGTGAAATTTTTGGAAGCGTCTGGGATCTGATCACTCATATTCTGTTAACCTTTCTGGTTTTAAAATTTTTACATCACATCAGATTTTTCAGAAAATTTAGGTCAAAATTCTTAAGAAACGTGATTTTTTTTAGTTTTTTTCGTGAAGTTTTTGGATGCGTCTGGAATCTGACCACTGGTTTTCAAATAACTTTATGCTGATTCCGAATGTGGTTACTAAATTTTTTCATCATATCATGTTTTAAGGAAATTAAGGTAAAAAATATTTCTGAATTATTTGTACTTGTCATAGGATGGCACTGGCGATGGAAAATGAAGGAGGTGGATTTCCCCTAATATTAGGATAAAAGGGTGTGAATAAAGTCCTTTAAAAACTTTATCAAAATATTTTATTAAAAATTTTGAATTAATTGTATTTTAATTTTTAAATTAATAAAAATTATTTATTATTCGACCTTTAAAATTCTATTTTTGAGAAAGATTATTCTAGCTCAAGGTCATATTTCCTTTACTAATCATTACGATGATATTGTCAAAGTAACAATTTTCAAGAAACTTCTTACAAAGTTGTTTGTTTTAAATTGATTGGTTTGGTCATTTTGCAAGACTTACTCGACACGTGTTTCGGAATTCGTAAAATTCCATTGACAAGAGTATTTAGCAAATTGATAATCGTTTGTGGCAAAACATAAAGTCTTATATTCGTATGTAAATATGACTTTTCGTTTGAAATTTAGAGCTGTATTATGTTGTGTATTTAGTACATTTCTCATTATGCCTATTTACATACGAAGATGTATAAGACTTTATGTTTTGCCACAAACGATTGTCAATTTGCTAAATACTCTTGACAATGGAATTTGACGAATTCCGAAACACGTGTCGAGTAAGTCTTGCAAAATGACCAAACCAATAAATTTAAAACAAACAACTTTGTAAGAAGTTTCTTGAAAATTGTTACTTTGACAATATCATCGTAATGAGTAGTAAAGGAAATATGACCTTGAGCTAGAATAATCTTTCTCAAAAAAAAAAAATTTTTTTGAATGATATTGAAGAATAAAGTTTTGAAAGGTTGTAACTTACCTTCTTTTTCCTATTGTGTAAAAATAATAAATTACTACCTCCGTCCCGAAATATTTTTAACATTTCTATAGATTTTTTTGTCCCAAAATAAACTTTACATTTTATAAAGCAGTGTTTTAGTTGAAATAATACAAGATAAAGTTAAAAAAACAATCTTATACTAATCTCGTGTACTAAAACTGTAACAAAATTAATTAAAAATATTTGCAAGATGTCCCTATTGCATCCATAATGCATTTATTAAAAACCGTTAAAAGGGCCTCTAGCGTAAAATTTCTTATTTCATACGCAGCATTTTGTAATAATTTTCATCTTTTCGACCATAGTGGACACCATGCCTGTTTGTAACGTCGAAAACAAGTTGTCTCATTTATCTGGATGCAGTTTATTGCATCCATTTTGCACGTGAATTGAAAAACTGCAAAGCTATAAAGAATTTTTAAATTATTGATATGTCCCGATATGTATTAACAAAAAAAACAAAGCTTTTTCAAAAAATCCTCCATAATCCCAGCCAAAATATAGAAATGTTAAGATTATTTTGGGACGGAGGTAGTAGAAAAATTTGGGGAGATCCTCTTCTCTCATTTGCTATCACTAGTGGCACACTAGGACTAGTGTCCGACCGAACAGTTCGGCCAAAAAACGTCATTTAATCAAAAATTTGGTATAAGGAAGTACTTTCAACAACTATTTTTATATGGGGTAGGATTGTTGACGCGATGGAAGACGATTCTGAGTGTAAAATTTAAGAACGAGCACGGAGTTAAGCCGCAATTTTGAAGTTCGGTAACCGAACTTTTTTCAATTTGACCGAACGTTCGGTTACCGAACATCTAAATTGGTGCTTAAGTTCGTCCTCGCCAATAAATTTGAAAGTTAGAATAGTCTTCTATCGCCTAAACAAACAAACGGCCATCAGAAAAAGCTGCTAAAAATGCTTGCAAATATTGATTTTTGGCCAATACCGTTTTTTGGCCGAACTGTTCGGTCGGACACTACCTAGGACAAGTATAAATATTAAAAAAATATTTTATAAAATGTAATCCTCTAAAACTTTGAAGTCATTTTAAAAGGAAACAGGATCACGAAATCAAAAACTGTAAATGCAGTTTTGCTACATTTAGTGTCTAGTTTCAAACGTATATTATCCAGTTCGTGTTTAACGAATTTTTTTAATTTTTGTCGGACGGTGTAATTAGTAATTTTTAAAAATATATTTTTATATAATAAAATAATCTTCACCATTTACAGATGTAATTCGAAATAGATCTATTGTTGTTCGAGTATCCATTAATAATTTGAAAATTCCATTAATAATTCGAAAATTCCATTTTTAATTCGATAAAGATCAATTATAATTCGTAAAAGATCAATTATAATTCGAAAAAGATCAAATGTAATTCGAAAAAGATAAATCATAATTTGTTAAAGATCAAATGTAATTCGAAAAGGACCAATTTTAATTCGAAAAAGATTAATTGTAGTTCGAAAAATATCAATTGTAATTCGAAGTTTCCAATTGTGACTCGAACAATATCAACTTAATATTAATTGATCTTTCAGTTAATGGTATAGTGTATTTTATTATATAAAAATATATTTTTAAGAATTACTTATTACGTTTTTGCCTACATATTTTTGTATTTAATATTTTTTTAGTCTTATCTCTCAATTTAAATCCCACTTTCTCCATTATACTTATTTTCTATCTATTCAAAAATTTAATCATTATTAACACTTATCACTCCCACTATCTGAAGGTTTAGTTCAAATGAGTTTTTAGTGATTTTTTTTTTTGTTTATATTATTTTTTAATTTTTTTGTTTTGTAATACATATTCACAAGTAAACAAAAACAAATTCTCAACATTTTCAGTACGTTATCAATAAATCTTTGCATGCTATAAATTTTATGAGTTCATTATAGTTTGGTAGTAGTATATTATGTGTATATGATTTCCAGATTTAAAAAAAATTTACGTAATTGAACTATAACCCAGCAAAAAAAAATCGAAGTGGTGCAAAAAGAATAAGTGATTCACTACATACATAGTAGCTATATGTGCCGATCTTCATATTCCATAAGAAGTACTTTTATAAGCACTTCCAAAACTGCTAAAAAAATGCCAATAATAACAACTTTCACCAGTTCTTTCCTCAATGATTTAGAAGTACCATTTTCATATGTGTTTACAAATGCAATTGAAAAGTACAAATTTGTGGCACTTAAGTATTGGATTTGTTTTGTTGAATATTTTTTTTTATAATTTTATCTGATTTAATAAAAAGTTAAATTTTATAAATGAATTAACTTGATATGCCGCAAAAGCGAATTTGTTATGTAAATTATGTTATAAAAAAATACAGTTTCCAGATTTTTGTTAAAATTACCAAATGACTCAAGAAGTGCTAAAAAGATAATATACGATATCTGATTTAAAATGAGAGAATTACTTTTTTTTATCTCTTCATTTTATTTATTCGATGTTTTTTTTAACTACATGTATAAAAACATTTTTTTTTTATAATTTTTGGAGTTGTTTTGTAAATTATGTACAAAAAAACAATAAAAAGTTTCCAGATTATGGTAAAAATCAAATGACTTAAAAAGTGCTTAAAGGGCTAAAAAAGATAACCAAAAAAAGGTGGTAGCCTTTAAAAAAGGGCTGAATTATAGCCACAAAATGACTAAAAACTCTTCTAAACATTAGGGTATTCAATTAATCGAGGTTTTGGTTTAATCGGCTAATCGGGCAAATAATTAATCGCACTTAAAAAATTATGTTAGTAAAATCAACTGAAAATGTCAGTTAAAATAACTACTTTGTAAGTTGTTTTGGGGTCAACTACTTTTTCAGTTAAATCAACTAACAATGTTAGTTATTTTAACTGACAAAAAACAACTGACTTATGTAGTAAAAACTACTTACATTTGTAGTCAAAACAACTAAAATGTAGTAAAAATAAAAAAATCAATATATAATTTTTTTTTTCAAAATATTTTTCAGAAAAAAAAATTGAAGACCAAATTTTTTCCAAGTTTTTTTTTTAAAAAAAAGTTGTGAAAAATAAAAATAACGAAATTTTTTTTTTTTGGAAAAAAACTTTAAAACTTTTCAGAGATAAAATAAATAAAATTAACTACTTTAAATAACTGTTACTACATCACAGTACTTTTTTGTTAGTTGTTCAAAAAAACGACTTAAAATAACTAACAGAAATAGTTGTTTGATATTTTTCATACAAAAACAACTGACTTTATAGTTGAAAACAACTAACTACTGTAAAATATACAAATAACTAACATGTAGTAACTTACATAATTTTCTGAGTGCGGGGTTGAGATTTAATCGGTTAATAATCGGATAAATTTGAATTATTCGGTTAACCGAATAATAAAAATTTTAATTGAATATAAAACTAAGAACTCTATGTACTTTTAAGAATTTTATTAATTTTATTTAAAATAAATCTTTATCCGATATGGCGAAGCTCTATAATGTTAGCCCAAATAAAGATTTTTTGTATGGCACCCTGAAAATTTACCCTAAAATTGATACCCAAATTGATGCCGGGCTTAGATGCACCTCTAATAGAGTTTCGAATTCGGTACTATTATATATCAACAAGACAAATTGGTTGGTTTTCAAATTTGTTTTCTTTTATTTTTTAGGGCCGAAATTGCAATAATTTTATCGGTCGATATCTCCGTAATGAAAAAAGATATCTTAAGGATTGCAAAAGTAATTTGAAGAATAAGTGAAGTATTTTTAGATGTGCTAAACTAATTATACATCATAAAATAATTCTCGGTTTTATAAGGTCCCGAACATTGCGAATATCTGAGTTAATGCAGTACTGTCAATCGAAAATCTAAATATCTCAAAAAAAGATAAATCACTTCTAAGGCCAGATTCGGATTAAGCGCATGGAAAACTATTAGAAAAATATATACATCCACATTTAATTAATAATTCCTATTAGCTAAACTAAATTATTAAAAACATCGATTTAATCTTAACAATTTCAAGTCTAAATATTACATAATAAATATTATACATTGTTAAAAATATCGTTTTGGTTTTAATTATTATTAGTGTAAATACTAAAAAAAAAACTCTTAAAATCAATCCCAAAAAGTCATGAAATATGTACTTATCAAGAAGTGATGAAAAAATCACTTCTAAATCACCATATAAAAATTACATAATCACATCCAAAATGCCAAGAAATATATACTTCTAAAGAAGTGATGAAAAAAGCACTTCCAAAAGGTCAAGTTATATTAACATCCCGATCACTACTTCAGAAGTTGTGATAAAGATGTTAATATATATGTACATACTAAACACTAGTGATATTGTGTGTCACGCCCATATAAAATTCATCAGTGTTTCAGCTGAAGAAGAAGTACATCTGGTTCATAAGTTGTGGTGAATTTTGTAGTGAATGGTAAGCTCTTTTTTTGCTGGGAATAAATTTAAACTATTTACAATTTGAAAAAGTAACTAATAAAGGGTATTTAGGTAGCAAGTAACCCTTGTTTTAAGTGACCACTTATAACTAAAAAATGTCATGTATATGTTGCGACTTTCTCTTCTGGCGACAACAGATAAAAAACTTTGTATCGTTTTTAGTCGTTATTTTAGAAATTATTTGTAAAAAAACACAAGTTCTTTTTAATGCATATTTTTAGACAGATCAAAAATTAAATATTTTACTTTTAAAAGCTTACGACCTTTTCCATTTTTTGGCAACCAAAAGATTATTGATTTCTAGAGTCCTACCGAATATTCGGTATCGGTTTCGGCCGAATATTAGGGTTTCGGCCGTTTTTCGGTATTCTGCAAAATTTTGGCAGAATATTAACCGAAACCGAAACTTTTTATTATTTAAAAAAATATATAAAAAAGTCAATGAATGTTTTAATTTCGTGTTTCATTCCACTTGTTTTAGTTCACTTGACAAAAATATAACAAGGTTGTCTAATAAATGTGATACTGTTATATTTAAAATATTTTTGTTCTCTTAATCATCAAATGAAATATACAATTTGTTTGTTCTTTATAAAAGTATGATGTTTTTTTTTTGTAAAATAAATATTTTTTTAATTAATACAACCATTCCAAGGGTTTAAAAACACTAAGTGCTGCATTTTTTTCTTCAAAGCAATCATAACATTTTTTTCACGCCAGGCGATAATTTTTTGTTTAAGTTTGTTCGGTTTCGGCCGAATATTGCTTTTTCGTTCAAATATTCGGTTCGGTTACAAAAAGTGTTTTTGGTCGGACTCTATTGATTTCCTATATCATAATTCGAATGATTTTCGACATTTTTAGAAACGTTTTATCAAATCTTTTTTGAGCCTAAAAGTATGCACCTTTTTTACACAAAACATCGAAAACCGTTTGATTCAGTAGTACCATGACAATTGGTTGTTAGTAGTAAAAAATCGCATTTATAAAGATTCTAACTTGTGCCTAAATGCAAGTTTTCACACAAATTAATAAATACCTACGTCTATATGCCTCTCATATATTACAAATTCAAACAATTTAAAATTTTAACTAAATATTTAACTAACATTTTTTCCCCCTTTAGCTTTCATTACCACAAGGATTAAGATTTCGCACACAAAAACATAATATTGATCCGAAATTTCATTCATTTGCAACTACACGAGAAGATGGAAAACGTTGTTACGGTTTTAGTTTAGTATTTAATGAAGAAATACGCAATCGTAATATATGCAGTGCCATGCATACATTACAGGTAATATATTTGACATACAATACATGAACAAAAACGCCTTAAATTAATTTGTATGCTAATCTAATATTCTTATTTCTTTTAGTCAATGTTCATAACGGAACTCTCTAATGGCCAACAAACACATTCATTAACACGCATTAAAGATAGTCCAGTTAGTCGTTCTTTACCACGTCACTTTAAAGTGGCCGGTCAAGCACCACAATCAGCACAAAGTTACTATGACATCACCAAGGATAAACTCTATGTTGCCAAAAGTATTACACTTATATGTCAAATACCATATGCATATGCAGCCGAAATATTTCTAACAAATTTATATAAGTAAGTAAAAACAAACAACAACAAAAAAGGATTGTTAAAATACACCGTTTCGTATTTACTACACCATTTACAGATGTTATTCAAAGATTCTACTTGTAATTCCAAGATTCTACTTGTAATTCGAAGATTCCATTTATAATTTGAAAATTCCAATTATAGTTCGAATATTAAATTGATCCAATTTAGGATCAATTGTAATTCGTAAAAGGTCAACTGTAATTTGTAAAAGATTAATTGTAAATCGAACACAATAAATTGTAATTCGAAAAATATCAATTGTAATTCAAACAAGTAAAAAAGTTAAATTCGGCCTTGCCGAATGTAGTGATACCCTCCACAATTTCAAAAAGATTATTGCAAAAAACTTTATTTAAAAGGAAATTACTTTTGAAAAAAAAATTTTTTTGAAAAAAAAATTTTCGCGAAAAAAAATTTTGGTAAAAAAAATCCGCGATTTTTTTTTTTTGTGTTCGTACTTGTTTAAATACCATTTGATGTTCAATTATGTTAACATATGCCAACCAGAAGCCGAATTATAGCATTTTGTATTTTTAGGTTATGTTGAATGTACTGAAATTTTTGAGGTGTGCTTACATTTTCGTTCATAACTTTTGAACCGCTGAACCGATATCGCTCAAATGCAATACCAAACTTCTCGGGGGAACTTCCAATAAATATGTTAAGTTTCAGTCATCTCTGTGCAATATTTTGTCCGCGACAGCATTTTCCACAGACAGACAGACAGACAGACGGACAGACGGACAGACGGACATCGCTAGAATGTCTTAAAATCGATCGGGCATCATGAATATATATACTTTATGGGGTCCCAGATCGATATTTCGATAAGTTACAAACAGAATGACAAACTTATATATACCCTCTATCACTAGAGTGGAGGGTATAAAAAGATCAATTGTAATTCGAAAAATATCAATTGAAATTCGAAAATATCAATTGTAATTCTTAGCTTTCAATTGTAATTCGAAAAAATCAATTGAAATTCGAAAATATCAATTGTAATTCTTAGCTTTCAATTGTAATTCGAAAAAATCAATTGTAATTCTATAAAGATCTATTGTTTTAAAAAAAGGATTCGAAACTTTCAATTGTAATTCGAAAAAGATCATTTGTAGTTCGAAAAATTCAATTGTAATTCGAAAAAGATTAATTATTATTCGAAAAAGATCAATTTTATTTCGAAACTTTCAGTTGTAAATCGAAAAAGATCAATTGAAATCCAAAAATGATCAATTAAAATTTAGTCAATATTTTTCGAATTACAATTTTAATCTTCGAATGAAGAACAAATGAATTACAATTGATTTTTTTTTAATTAAAATTAAAATTAATTGACTTTCTTTGAATTACAAATGGAATTTTTGAATTACAATATTCGTATTATAATTGGAATATTCAAATTGCAAATGTAATATTTAAAATACAAGTAGAATATAACTATAAAAATGTTACTTTTTATTTAATAGATGTCTTCCGCGTCTGCCTGGTCCAGGTATTAGTCTCGAATCTTACGTTTACAATATTCTCTATGAAGTAATGCTACCTCAACCTGGCAAATCTATACGAATTTACTTGCCACCAGCAGATGCACATTTGCCAGCTTTAGCTTTAACTCTACAGAGACCAGATACTCGTACAGAATTACCGTTATTAGATTTTCCATTGCGTCTACTTTTTGGTTATTTGGGTGTTGAATGTGTAATACAATTGCTAACATGTGTTTTATTAGAAAATCAGGTGCTATTGCGCTCAACTGGTATGTTGTTTCAATTGTATTTTTTTTTTGTTATTATATATTTAACAAATCTTTTTCTTTTTATTAATATTCTTTAGATTATCAAAAATTAATGGTAGTAGGTGAATGTATAACATCTATCCTATTTCCATTTGTATGGCCCCATGTATATGCTCCCATTTTACCAGCAGCTTTACATCATTTTCTTGATGCTCCAGTTCCCTTTGTTATGGGCTTGCATGCTGATTGTGAGTCGGCCAATAAAATTGGCTCGGAAGCTACTTTGTGTTTTGTAGACATCGATAAGAAAATTATACAATTGCCCGAAGAATTACCCGTATTTCCTCACAAATTCGATTTTATGGCTGAAATAATTTCAATATTAGATAAATTTGAAATTGAACGTGATCGCTTACATGAACCTAATCTCAGAAATGGCTATACTTCAAGAGATCATGATGTCATGATTAGTAGTTGCACTTTACCAAGTGGTTTACAGGCGGCTAGACGTAGTAAAGAACGTTTTCAACAACTACAAGAAACAGTCTATACTTTGGGCTCATCTCCTGATAGTAATTCTCATAGTAATCTCCATTATCAACCTCTAGTAGCACATCCCTCAAAAATTGATCATGTACCACGCATAGCTGATTTCCTAAGACGTAAAGGTGTACGTACCTCATCACCAGTAGCAGGCGGTGATTGTGTCGATGCTACAGCAGCCGTACCGGCTGCAATGTCACCTACAAGATCTCGCAGTAAAGATATTAAAGTTACGGCAAAACTAACACCCGAAGAACAATACTATCAAGATTTGCGCATAAATAATGCTTTGCGAGAGATATTTCTCAATCGCTTTGTGCATATGTTTTTTGCTTATGAATTTTTTGTAATCTTTCCTAATCAGGATCGCAATGAGTGGCTATGTAATCGTGAAACATTGCAAAATTTTGATAAATCCTCATTTTTATCCGATCAACCAGAACATCATAGACCATTTCTATCGCAATTTTTAGAATCTCAAATGTTTGCTACACTCGTAGATAATAAAATACTCTCTGTGTGGGATAAAGAAGCTGAACCTAATTTAAAATTATTTGATCAAAGAGTTAAACTATTAAGGTAAGTGGATAAATTTGAAGTATATTAGCGGGCAGACATTTTTTTGTATAGACAGAGAGGGAAGAGACATTTAAGTAATGGCAAAACAATGGTTTTACAAATATCACAAGACTATGTTTGTAATTTTCCTACGCGAAAAAGGTGTCGCCCGATCCGCAATCATCTATCCCGTGCATAGTAAAAACAGGTAATATCATTAAAATGCTTATCAAGTGACACTTCCCAAATATTTCAGTTTACAAATTTCAAAATTTGTCCCGAAAAAAAGTTTTCACAATTTTCCATTTTTTGCGTTTTATGTGGCTTTTACACTTGCTGTTTTGAAGTGTTCAAGAGTGAGATGTTTAAAAAAGTCTTTGTTCTTTGTCCATTACGATTTTATTTTGTTACTGGTGTTTTGTTGAACAACTTGTTTAAGGTCGCAAGTGTGAATGCCATATTAGGTAAAATAAGTAAATAAGTTAAATTCGGCCTTGTCGAATGTATTGATACACTCCACAATTTTAAAAAGATTATTGCAAAAAACTTTATTTAAAAGGAAATTACTTAAAAAAAAATCTTCGAACAAAATTTGGCTAATGTTGAATGTACCAAAATTTTTGTGGTATCCTTACATTTTCGTTCATAACTTTTGAACCGCTGAACAATATCAAACTTCTCGGGGCAACAACAAGTAAATATGTTTAGTTTCAGTCATATCCGTGTAATATTTTGGACGTGAACGCCATTTCAACATACGGACAGACAGAAGGACATCGCTAGAATATCTTAGAATAGATCACTGATCAGACCGATATTTCGATGAGTTACAAACGATGAGTTACCACTAACAGTAATTGGAGAGTATATAAATAAGAGGGTTTATAAATAGTGTGCGTGCTTTGAAACTTTATGATAAGAGAGTGAGTCACTCACGCGTCAATCTCTTTAAAAAAAATACATTTTCTTTGCACCTAAAAGTATACACTATTTTTTTGAGAAAAAAAAACATCGAAAACTGATTAATTAGGCAAGTAAATACAACATTTGAAATGTAAAGAAAATCCAGAAAAAGAAAAATTCAGAGAAATTAACAAAATATTAGAAAAAGTCAGCAAAATTTAGAAAGCAAGGCCTCTGTTCTGTCTTTCACAACTTTTCAATTCACATGAAAATTTCCGAATCACAAGTTGAAATCGAATAATTAAAATTTAAAAAATCACAAGAAAAAAGTGCATTCGTTTTATTTTCACCAAATTTTATTTTTGTGAAACAAAACGAAAAAGAAATTCGGATGTGAAATCTAGAACACCAAAAAAAATCGGAAATTTTCATTTTCACATTTTTTATGTGAATTACTTTTTTTGGAACAGCGGCCCAAATCTAAAAATTTAGACAATGATTAAAAGTTCAGGAAATTAAAAAAAATTAAATCAAGAAAGTTAAAACTAAAAACAGCGTGGGCACAGCCGAATAGCATTCTAACTTTTAACATTTTTTTGCCACTGCTTTTCCGATAAATGTCTGCTTAATTCATTGATTTACAAAAAAAACATTTTTTTCATAAAAAAAAACTTTTTGTTTCTTTTAAATTTCAGAAAACGACATGGAGAAAATATGATTTGTGCTACAAGTTATGAACCTTGCGTTATGAGTCAAGATGCTCAGCAAGTTTTTGAAAAACGTCTTGCCTGTGTGGATATTGAAGTAACACCACCTAGTGAAATTTTATCTAATCGTGCAGCTTACTTTCGCAGCTTTCCCATTCTTGAGAAAACAGTTTTAAATCAAGAATGTGCTTCGAGGTAGATTACAATTTTCTTCTTGTTCTTCTAGTTCGCCACAAAGATTTATACTCAAATTTAGAAAAAAAAAATACTAATACGTTTTTATTTAGCAAATAGTTTGTATTTAGTTAAATTTGTTGGTAATAATCCTACACAAGTTGTTAAACAAAAAAAAAAAAAGAAAACAAAAAAACGAAATCAAACTCTTGAATCCATACAAAACGATATTAATTGTATCGAATATTCGGTTTAGTTTAGATTTAATGTATGTGTGTATTTTAATAGCTTAGTACTTCATACATTTTGATATTATTTTTTGTTTTATATATTTAATTTTTTTTTTATATATTTAATTAAATGTTAATTATTTTTTTTAAATATTTATTTAACTTCATTTTAATTTTGTGTCTTCCACTAATAGTTTTATATACAAGTTTTATTTTTGTGTTAAACGATTTTGAAAAAAAAAAAAAAAATAATAAATATTTAAAGCACTTTTAAAAAGAAACAAGTTTTATTTGTTATAATTTAAAAAAAACTAAGAGTATTTTTATTAACGTTCTAACCTTAGATTATTATTAATTAAACAAGCAAAACAAAAAATGTCCAAGCATGTTTTAGTTTTTTTTAGTTTTTAAATTTATATTTTAATGAAAAATCAAAATTTTAGCGTATGCAACGGTGCCACACATTTTTTTCTTTCTTTTCTTTTCATCCTTTTCATTTTTTTCAAAAAACAGAGGCAACAGTCTAAGACGTGTTAAAAATGGTAACAAATGGCGAGCAAAAGAAATTAATTTTGATCAAAAACCAACAACGAATATTGCATTGAATAGGCTTTCTGCTAATTTAACTAATACCGAATTAAGCCCGGCGTTGATCGCTCAAGCTAACTGGACTTTTGTGGAAAGATTATTAAAGGTAATTAAAATGTGTTTTTTTTTTAATTATATGTATATGATTTTTTTCTTTTTTTAAACAATCTTAATGTATTTAAGTTGAAAAAAGATCAATTGTAATTAAAACAAGTAAAAAAGTTAAAGTCGGCCTTGCCGAATGTAGTGATACCCTCCACAATTTCAAAAAGATTATTGCAAAAAACTTTATTTAAAAGGAAATTACTTTTGAAAAAAAAAATTTCCGCGAAAAAAAATTTCCGCGAAAAAAAATTTTGGTAAAAAAAAATCTGCAATTTTTTTCTTTTTTTGTCAAAAAATATGTTCGTACTTGTTTAAATACCATTTGGTGTTCATTTACGTTCACATATGTCAACCAGAAGCCGAATTAAAGCATTTTATATTGTTAGGTTATGTTGAATGTACTGAAATTTTTGAGGTGTGCTTACATTTTCGTTCATAACTTTTGAACCGCTGAACCGATATCGCTCAAATGCAATACCAAACTTCTCGGGAGAACTTCCAATAAATATGTTAAGTTTCAGTCATCTCTGTGCAATATTTTGTCCACGACAGCATTTTTTACAGATAGACAGACGGACAGATGGACATCGCTAGAATGTCTTAAAATCGATCGGGCATCATGAATATATAAACTTTATGGGGTCCCAGATCGATATTTCGATGAGTTACAAACGGAATGACAAACTTATATATACCCTCTATCACTAAGTGGAGGGTTTAAAAAAATCATTAAACGTTCAAAAACTTTTTAAAATAAAAAACAATTTAAATTCAATAACACAGCCCCACACCTCCTCTCCAAAAAAGGGTGCAGAAAACATAACAAATCTTAATGTATTTCGACTCCCTATACTCGAATCTGTCATCAAAAAAAATCTATCGTTAGGGTTTTCTGTAATCTTACAAGAAAAGTCACCAAAGGGACCATTCCTGATTTCTTTGAAATTTATACACAAAATAAAAAAAAAATTATAAATAATAAAAAAATATAAATTTATACACAAAATAAAAGCAATCTTAATCGAACCTTTATGTATTTTGACCTCCTGAACTCGATTACGCGATCATAATGGAATTCTATCGTTGGGTTTTCTTTAGAGTTGTCAACTATTCGGCATATTTCAAAAACCGGTTTTCGAATAGTTAAAAAAACCGCCGTTTTTTAAAAACCGGTTTTCGGTTTTTTTATTTGAAAAACGGTTCGAATAACCGGTTTTTTTGTTTTTTTTTTAATAAAAATTGTTAAAAACATTAAATAAATAGGTTTTTATTTGTTCTTAACAAAAAAAAGAGAAAAAATAATTGTACACAAGTATTCTTATTCAAAAAATCAAATTCAAAGCTTAAAACAACAAAATATACATATTTTTTATGTATGTTAATAACTAAGTACTTTAAATCAGTACAATAAGGACTTAAATAGATTTAAAAAATACATTTAAAACACAACATTTTTCTTGTTAGTGTTTCTTCACAACCGCGTCTTTTCGCTCAGATTTCGATTTGTGATAAAATTTCTTAAACAATACCATATGGTTTTTGTTTACTACTTTTTCAAACGCCATTTGTTACCCTACTCTATAACTCTGCTTTTAACCTTCTTATTTATTACAGAATTAAGAAACAAGATTTCAAATACATGTATTTGAAATTTTGCAGAGTTGTACTTTACAAAATTTGTAACAAATGATGACAAAGAAATGAAGTATTATATATTCGAAAATGTCGAATAATTCGACACAAAAAAACCGGGTTTTCGAATAACTAGAAAACAACCGGTTTTAAAAAACCGGCTTGGAAAACCCGGGAAAAAGCGAAAAAACGGTTTTTCGAATAATTCGGAAACCGGTTTTGACAACTCTAGTTTTCTTACAAGGAAAGTCCACAAAGTGAAACTACCTGTTTTTTTTTTTTTTAATTTATACACAAAGAAAAAAATATAAGTTCGATCAATCTGAGCGGACTCGAGTTCAGGAGGTCAAAATATATTAAAATTCGATTTAAATTTTTGTTTCCTCTATTTTGTGTATAAATTTCAAAGAAATCTGAAATGGTCACTATTGGGGACTTTATTGTAAGATTACAGGAAAACCCAACGATAGATTTTGTTTTGGACAGCATATTCGAGTTCAGGAGGTCGAAATACATTAACGTTTGTTGGTCTGGTTTCTGGGTCAGAACTTTTTCTTTTTTGTTGTGGGGCTGTGTAATTTATAAAAAATTCAAGCATGTGAAAAAGATAAATTTGGCCCTGCCAAACATCCCAGCAAAAAAAAAAACGAAGTGGTTCAAAAAGAATTAGTGTTTCACTACATACAAAGTAGCGATACTTCATATTCCGTAGGAAGTACTTTTAAAATAACTTCCAAAAATGCTACAAAATAACAATAAAAACATCTTTCACCAGTTCTTTGCTTAATGATTTTGAAGTACCTTTTTTATATGTTCTTAGGAATCAAATCAAATCACCACAACATATGAACTTCTTTTTCAACTGAAACAATTAGAATGAGGGTGATACACGAAGTATGCAATTTTAGGTTTTGCAAAAATGGTGACAAAATTTGGTAATGGCATTTCTTTTCTTTTTATTTAGAGCAGCGATGCGCACACAGATACTATAACATTTATGCTTGTGTGGGTAGTAGCAAGCGAAAAGTAAACAAATTTGCTCAAGCAACAGAATTTTATAGTGTATGTGTGTTGACAGCGCACAAGCAGCATTTTTTAGCTTATTCCCGCGGGAATAGGAATTACAAAAATGCCCATGACTGATTTAGAGCTTAAAAAATCGAAAAGACGAATATCGATTATTGATAAATTTTTCAAATTTCATATCTTATATCAAAAAAAGTTGGTCCTAAATTTAATAAATACATTTACGAACTAAAGCGGATGTTGCTGCATCACATTATTAAAGATTGTTTAAGCTTTTTAGAAAATTGAGGCATAGGCTTGTGGTCAAAACAAACTTGTGAATCAATTCGCCGTGAATTTTAATAGTTTTGTGATCTCTATAATTACTCCTTTTTTAATTTGAAGTATATACGTTAGATTATCAATGAAATTCACAGTTTGTGTCAGTTCGCCAAGCAGTTAACACATAACTAACTCTCTGTGCTCAAAACTTAACTTCAACTCAAATAGTGTTTATTACAACAATAAATCTTAAAAAAATTATATTCTTTCATAATTTTTATAAACTGTTATTAAATAAAACTTTTTCGAAACATTGTAAAGTTCCTTTTAAGTGGTAATGGGTGATCCGCCGGACAGGGGGGACAAACCCCCTATCATTTACGATAAATCAAAAAAATTGTCAATTTTTACAGCCGGTCCAAAGTATTTAGTTATGACAAGAATAAGCTCAATAGACAAAAACGCCACTCTTGCTAACATTTCACCTTTCCTTATTAAGAAGGTCATTGATAGTGCATGTGGTGGAGAAGTAGAAACATGCAAAAAACTAAGAAACGGCACAATACTAATTAAAACAAAAACCTATACACAGGCAAGCAGACTAATAACCTTATGCTCTTTAAGTCAAGATATTCAAATAGAAATGTCAGAACATAAATCACTCAACTTTGTTCGGGGAGTAATTTACTCAAATGATCTTCGAGACATACCAGAAGAAGAAATACAAAAAGAATTGAAAAATCAAAACGTAACAAAGGTTAAAAAAATTTTAAAGAAAGTAGATGGTGATTTGAAAGAAACTGGACTTATTATTATCACATTTGGAGCAACTATCCTCCCGTCAGAAATGCTGGTGGGTTACGAAAGAGTAAGAGTAAGGCCATACATCCCCCTCCCATTGAAATGCAAAAATTGTTTACGTTTTGGGCATCACTTCGAAAACTGTAGCAACAAAAAACTTTGTACAGTATGTTCAAAGGAGTTCCATTGTGACATTGAAACAAATGAAATTTGTACCGAAAACGCCTCATGCATAAACTGCACCGAAAACAACAACGAAAACACTAACCACTCCCCCGACAACAGAGCTTGCCCAATTTTTCTAAAGGAGAAGGAGATACAATCTATTATTACCTTAGAAAAAGTAAACAAAAAAACAGCTGAAACTAAATATAAAGAGCGAAAGCCATCAAATACAACTTCATACGCTGCCGCAGCCAAAACAACAACACCAGCCAAAACAACAACACCAATCAACAATCAACCTAAAAATACGTCAATCATTATTGAACATATTAATAATACCATGCCACCTCCAAAAGCTTCAACATCCCGAAGTATTAAAGATTACTCTGATATCGCAATGGAATCTGACGGAGATTCAAACAGCAGTTCATCACAAACCAGCGATAAAAAAGTAAAAATCTTACCACTAAACACATCAAAAAGAACACGTCAACAACTGAAGAAACAAGCTGAAACGGAATCCCTCATCAAAAAGGCAAAAAAATAAATAAAATTAACTAATCTATACACTGTCGAACGGCTCGGCCTCTGCTGTCGGATCGTTTTTGGTCGGCGGCTTGTATATCCTGATTGATTTTCCTGGTGACTCGGTAACCAACCACAGTTACTACAACTGTCGGCGGTTCCTGGGTCACCTGGGGTTATTTGGGATACGCGAGCTCGTGACATCTCCGGTCTGATTGCGGGAGTCGAGCTGTTCTATCAGTGTACATCATTTATAGTATTTCTATTAACATATTTTTAAAAAACAACTTAATTAATTTATGTACAGTTCTTTTCTTAACAATATTTTTATTACAAATCCAACAACAATTTTTCCCTATCCCATCCTACAACAATGTCCCTTAATATAATTCAATGGAATATTAACGGCTTCATTAACAATTACAATGAACTGTCTATTCTAATTAAGCGTTTTAATCCGAAAATTATTTCTTTACAAGAAACCCACCTGCATAACAAATCAGGATTCCCTATCCCAATAAATTATACCCTGTATGCAATAAACACGTCAACCACACGTTATGGTGGAGTTGCTCTGTTGGTACATAATTCTTTACAACACATGCAAATACCTTTATCTAACGATTTTGATGCAGTGTGTATCGAAATCCAATCAAAATTTAAATTTAAAATTATATCGGCATATATCCCACCGAATACAAATTTCTCTAAAAATAATCTAAACAATGTTTTTAACAGGCCTCAACCACCTATCTTAGTTACAGGTGACTTCAATGGTTGGCACTCAATGTGGGGATCGACAACCAACAACAAAAGAGGAAAAACTCTAGCTAACTTTATAACTAAATCGGAATACATACTACTAAACGATAATTCACCAACTCTTTTTAACACACACTCTACCTTTTCCAATGTTGACTTGACTTTCTGCTCCCCCTCTCTTGTATCACACGCCGAATGGAACATTGAGAAAACCCAATACGGAAGTGATCATTTCCCTATTGTAATATCTCTGTTTCCCAACAACAACACTAATGCAATTGCATATGCAAAACCAAAATTCAAGTTGAATCAAGCAAACTGGGAATTATTTAGAGGGCTTTGCTCTCAAATTGAATCAAGCAAACCTACTAGCGAAAATATTAATAAAGAAACTGCCAATATTTGTAAGATTATTCTTGAGTCCGCTAATAAATCAATACCTCAAACACACAACTCTTTTTCCCCAAAAGTTCCATGGTGGAACTCCAACCTGGACGAACTGAAACAAAATAAAAATCAATTTTGGATAGCTTTTAAGCGAAATATGACTACAACTAACTTAATCAATTATAAAAGAGCTAACGCTATTTTGAGAAAACAAATACGAATATCAAAAAGTGAATCTATTTCGGAATTCACAGCTATGATTAATCCATCCACATCTCCGGAAAAAATCTGGTCAAATATAAGAACATTCACAGGCTACAAAGCCAAATGTAACATACATTGCATTAAATCCATAAATAACCCAGACACTTTTTTAACCAACAATTCAGATATAGCAAATGAAATTGGGAGTTTTTGGTCCCGCAACTCTTTGGATTCAAATTTTTCACCAGAATTTAATACAAATAAAAATAATTTACTTGATAACATACCATCGCACGCCCCAAGCACTGAAGCTTTACAAATTGAAAATAATCTTAACCTCCTTGAACTCAATGCAGTACTTCGTTAAGTAAAAGGCAAAACTCCTGGCAATGACCGAATCTCTTACCCTATGATAAAACAGCTACCACTAACAATGAAACACCGCCTATTAAATCTTTACAATAACATTTTCGAAAATTTCCTACCACAGCAGTTTAAATTAAGTATAGTTACTCCTATACACAAAACTGGTAAAGATAAAACTTCACTCGACTCCTATAGGCCAATTTCATTAAATTCATGTTTAGCAAAAACCTTAGACAAAATGATTGCCAACAGGCTTTGGTGGTTCGTAACAACCTATAAGCTACTTAATAGCCGACAATTTGGATTTATAAGAGGCCATTCTACAATAGATAGTCTCCTCTACCTAGACTACCATATTTCCAACAATTTATCAAAGGGAAAACATACAACTGTAGTCTCGTTAGACTTTGAAAAGGCCTTCGATAAGATCGGAGTCCACACAATAGTCGAGCAATTAGTACATTGGAAAGTAGGCCCTCGTATTATAAAATACGTGATCAACTTCATGAAAAACAGAAAGTTCTCGGTGAGAATTCGTAATCAGCTATCTTCGACATATCCTGTTCATAACGGTATACCACAAGGTTCACCGTTATCGGTAATTTTGTTTCTCATAGCATACAACAAACTCTGCTCAATTATAGAAATCAATAAAGAAATTGATTTCACAGCATACGCTGATGATTTCAATTTAATAATCAACTCAAACAAGTCAAAAAACCCAATTATAAACCTAGATAACTTGTTTAACAACATCAAAAGTTGGTGTGACGTATCCGGAGCATCACTTTCCACATCCAAATGCAAGTTTATCCACATATGTCGAAAAAAGAACTGTAAATGTAGCGTAACTGCCTCAAATTGTCAACTCACTGAAGTCGAGAATTTGCGGTTACTCGGACTTTACTTAAATAAAAGATACACATGGGATACACATATAAACAATTTACTAAGATCCTTAAACGGACCACTTAACATTGTCAAATGCCTAGCAAGTCAGAAATTTAATTGTAACACAAAAAATTTACTGTCAATTATAAACCCACTGATAATATCAAAAATAAGATATTCCTTACCTTTCTTTGGGTTTTCTTCTAAAACTAAGTTTAACAAAGTCAACACAATAGTGAATTCGGCTGTTAGAAGCTCTCTAGGTGCTTTTAGATCCACCCCATGCAAAAACATGCTTCATGAATCTAATATACCTACATTACAAACCCAACTAAATATTACTTTGACCAAACTGTCTCGTACATTTAGCAACAATCCCAATAAGGCTCTAAGCCTTATCACGCACAGAATCACTAAAGCAAAAAGAATTCCAAAACTGCCATCCATTTTATCTAGAATTATAAAAAACTGTGACAATCTGAAATTAAACACAAAGCCACTCAAATCTAGTTTAAAAGAATACCCACCATGGCTTTTAAACCAGAAAAACATTAATCTTACACTACATTCTTTTAAAAAAGATCAACACAACCCCATACAATTCCAAACTTTGTTCGAAGAAATTCGTGAAAATCTACCTTTCCATAGATTCATTTTTACAGATGGATCAAGATCAGAAGATTCAGTAAGCTATAGCGTTACAACTGATAATGACACCATTAAAACTTCAATTTTGCCATCCTACAGCTCAATTCTCTCCGCTGAACTGATTGCAATTTACCAAGCAGTTAAATTTGTAGAAAATAAGAATCAAAAATATGCAATATGCTCAGACTCTTTATCCGCAATAAAAATGATTTTAAACATTTCCAACAACAATCCATATGCATGTTACATCAGAAACACTTTAATCCATAGGCAAACACATTTAATCCTAATCTGGACTCCAGGTCATTGTAACATATCCGGAAACGAATATGCCGACAAAGCAGCAAAAAATGCACTACGATCCCCCCTAATAACTACAGACAATTATAACACAAAAGACCTTCAAAAATATATCAAAGACTATTATACAAAAAAAGACAAAACTTATAATATGACATCAAACTGGTATAAAGTCATCAACCAAGATAAAATCAATATAAAACATTTTATTTACGGTGACATTAACAAATTAACGAGAAGAGATATAACCAAATTTCTAAGAATCCGTTTAGGTCATACCAGATACACGCATGGACACCTTCTTAAGATCCCAAACATACCAAGATGTAATTGTAACATCATATATCCTTCCTCTCCTGAACATTTCCTATCCCACTGTCCACAACACCAATCCATAAGACAACAAATTTTTAAGGATAAAAATCCTTTGAACTTGATCTCTGATCCCACCCTTGATAATATTAATATAGTAATTGAATTTCTTAAAAAATCCAACACCTATAATTTTATTTAGAATTTCATTTATCTAATTTAAGACGAGCTGAAAGCCTTAGAAGCTATTGCTCTTTATACTACAGATTAGCTTATAAATTTTTAATTGTAAGTTAATTCTAATAAATAAATAAATAAATAAATAAATAAATATCAATGAAATTAATTTTTCTATCGCGTAAGGTTTTTAAGATATTCGCGTTTTAATATTGAAATATTTGGGTGTTCTC
Organism: Pegoplata infirma; assembly: GCA_963921195.1. Taxonomy (NCBI): domain Eukaryota; kingdom Metazoa; phylum Arthropoda; class Insecta; order Diptera; family Anthomyiidae; genus Pegoplata; species Pegoplata infirma. The sequence goes on from OY992539.1 coordinate 33,370,465, forward strand.
TGTAACGTATTCTTAAGTTGCTCAAACACAATAGAACTCGATTTAGTAAAAATAAGGCATCTTTGTTCCAAATCTGGCATCCAAATTTTTCTATCGCGTACTGTTTTTGAAATATTGGCGTTTGAAAAACTCAAACTCTACTGATACGCACTTATATTCTTTATAAATCACACTAAAATTTTCAAACGCGAATATCTCAAAAACAGAACATGCTTGAAAATTGTGGATTGCAGTTTTGGAATCAGGAGGTCCATTTTATATGAAATCAAGTCCTACGTAAGCAACGTAAGAATACGTAACAGTGGACCCCTAAAAGTGTTTTTTCTTTTTAACAGCGAATATCTCAAAAACGGTACGTGCTAGAAACATTTGGACGGTAGATTTGGAAGCAGGAGACCAAAATCTATAAGGACCAGTTAGAAATTTCACTGGAAGGTTTTTGCTGTCGAACAGTGTTTTTAGTGTAAATATTACAAAAAAAAATACTCTTTCAATCAATCTTACAAAAATATGTGAAAAAAGAACTTCTAATTTAGAAGTTCTAAATCACCAAATAAAAATGACGTAATCACACCCAAAATGCCAAGAAATATGTACTTCTAAAGAAGTAATGAAAAAAGTGCTTCCAAAAGGTCAAGTTATATTAACATCCGGATCACTGCTTCAGAAGTTGTGATAAAAACACTAGTGATATATGTTATACTTAAGTGTCAATCTTTCGCCACTGAAAAGTGGCGATAAAAAGAACATACTTTGTGTGTCACGCCCATATTAAATTCATCAATGTTTCAGTTGAAGAAGAAGTACATCTGGTTTATAAGTTGTGGTGAATTTTGTAGTGAATGGTAAGCTCTTTTTTTGCTGGGATATTATTGCCCTCCACAATGTAAAAAATATAGTAGTATTATGTATTTAAAAAAATTGTTAAATAATCAAGTTGCAAATGGAAAACTATTTTTTGGCAAAAAAAAATCTAACAAAAAACTTTTTTTTTTAGAAAAATTTAAAAAAAAATAATTTTGGTGAAAAAAATATTTTTGTGAAAAACAGTTTTCAAAAATAAATTGTTAAAAAAAAGTAATGTTTAAGGGTCGAACCGGAATCAATTTGCGTCGCGCAAGACGTAAAAAAAAACAAAAACAAACACATCAAATTTGAAATTTTTACGTCCGTTTGATTTAGGTAGCTCACATTTAAATATTAGAAACGAAAAATTATTGGGCGTTACGCCTTACGCGACGTAATTTGATTCAGGTTGGACGCTAACAAAAAAAAATGTTTCTATTATCCCGTAACCAGAGACAATACGACAGGACATATGAAAACTTTATAGTTCCCGAAGAAAAATTTTAAAAATATTCCAAGTCCCACACAATTTTTGTACCCTGCAACCACAGAATGGGGTATACTCACTTTGTCATTTCGTGTGTAACGCATCGAAATATTAGTCGAGGACCCCATAAAGTATATATATTATTGGTCTACGATCGATTCTAAGACAATACAGTCCAAAATAAATGAGCTAGACTTTTGAAGTTTGGCACAAAAATGTCTTTTGGTCCTAGGCAGGTTAAGTTCGTAAATGGGCAAAATCAGACCAGGGGAAAAAAGTTCCAACTTGAAGAAATAAACCAACCTCTGATAAACAAAATTTTTTTACATGTTTTTTTGTTAAACAAATGAAACATTTTTATGCTAGATGAAGTTTAAAGTCCAGAATTTGCACCCAGGGGATTAGAAAATGTGTTTTTTCCTTTTAAGGGAATGGAAACAAATATATATTTTAAATAATGCCAAAATTCAATTTATTAAGTGCAAAAGCAAAATAAATGAATTTGTAAACATTTACCGCGAGGGGAAGGTGAACCAAAACCCCACCCAAAAAGCCCCCCGCCCAAAAAAAACGCACCTGACAAAAAAGTTTAATATATTTTTTTTAGTTTTTTTACGTATTGGAGGGTGTAAAAGATTCGACACGGCCAAATTTAACACTTTTATTTGTTTTTTTTAAAAGTTTTTTTTTAATAATTTTTTTTTCAAAAATATTTTTTTTTCTTATTTTTTTGTAATACCTCTAATATCAATAGCGGTTTTTAAAATATATCTGTCTTATATTTTTCATTTTTAGGATATTAAAAGTAAAACCAAACGTATGTTATTAGAAAAAATGGGCACTGAAGCTGTTGCTTTGGGCTTAAATAAAAATGATGGCATTGAAGAGAATACTTTAATAGCTTCGCTCTGTGATTTATTGGAGAAAATTTGGTCTCATGGTTTACAAACGAAACAAGGCAAATCAGCTTTATGGTGTCATTTACAAGCCTATGTTGAATTGCAAGATGCTCGCTCAACCAATTCCAGTGCTACCAATAGCCCAAATTTAAATGCCTGTGGTGGTGGTTCTCCAAAATCTGGTGGTAATAAAGTTGGTGTTACTAGTAGTTATGCGGTAGCAGCGCCTGCTTTAGCTTGGAATGTAATGCGTAAACGTATGGATTGTAAGTAGATATAATAGAATAAGTTACGCTTTTTTTGTTTTTATGTAAGTAATTTTGAAAAATTATTGAAGCATATCTTAAGGCGTAAACAGTAACTCAACCCATTACATCATACAGCGTGATATAGTGTCATCTTTTGTATTTTATTTCAAACTTTAGTTTTTTTTATATTGTTTAATTTTTACTTTAAGGAAAATATTTGCAAATATACTACTTTATCCAAAAATACAGATTTTTTTAGAGTTTTTCTACAAAACTTATAAAAAATATGATATTTTTTGGGAAAATGTCTTTTTTTTTGTTAAATATTTAATATTTTTGTGTTTTACTTAGATTTTAATTTTGTAGATTATTTTATTTTCGAGTCCTTTTAACGTAATTTTTACTACTACTCAAATATTTTTTTCTTATATATTTCTTTTTGTAATCCTTGGAATTTTTATTTTACAGATTTATCTACATTTCAAACGGATTTTGATAATCCACCCAGTCCTAATCGTAGTCGTTCCCGAGATCGTAATAAATTTGTTGGCCTCGAGCAACTGTGTCCTCTTCCAGAATCATTAGAATTTGATGTTAAGTAAGTAAACCATTAAATCGTAAGATATATTTAAAACAATATCAAAATTATGTAATTCAATGTCTTATTACAGAAATGTTATGGCTATGGCTGATATTAAAACTCATATTGGTTATACTAGAGCTTGGGTTCGTTTATCCCTGGAAAAGAAATTACTTTCAAGACATTTTCGTACCTTACTCTCGGATGATACGCTCTTGAGATCTCTCTACAAACGTTCAGCCTTTTTAAGATGTGAAGAAGAAAAAGAACAATTTTTGTATCATTTATTAACGTTAAATACAGTAGATTATTTTTCATTTACCAACACTTATCCAACAACAAGTGAGTAAGAACTTTTTAATACACTTTCTTCTTCTTCCTTGGTGTAGACAATGCTACAAAGTGTCCACGAATGGATTGATAAAAAGGTGACCGGAGACACGAAGTATGCCACCTTTGTGGGGTTTTGATTTATGTGGGATTTAACACGTGGGAAACTCCGGACACAATACGACCATTACTCTTACAATGGAAGAGTGAAACGACGCTTTCTTAACACGTGCGCGTGTTTGAGTATGGTTAGACACCGTTGTCTAACGGTACTCGCGGAGAAATAACCAATACTAGCGACCGACAAACACAAACACGTTTCTAAATTTATAAAATAATTACGATTTCGATTTAATGAGAAGTTGTTTCGGAAACTGAAAAATTTACAGTTTTTTGAGTAATGTCGCTATTCTAAGTTCAGCAGTGTAAAACCCACTTCTTTTATAAAGCTCCTAAAAGCATGCTTTATTTTTTTATGTTTTATAATGTTGCCAATTTGGAGGTTTTGCTTCTATATCTAGCGTTTTTTTTTATTGATTGTTGGGTGAAAAAAAAAGGTTTTAACAAAAAAATCTAGCTCTTTTAGCAACGAAAAAAATTTACTTTCCCACTTTTAATAGAGGAACATCTGTATTTATTAAAAGTTAATTTTTCGTACACTGTAATTTTAAAATAAACAAAGTAGGTGTGTTCCAGAACTTTCCGGGTAAAGTTCGGTAAAATGAGAGAAAATACCTCTCACGATACCACAAAAACGCACAAAAGTACGAGAACGCAAAAAACACATTTCAAGCCCAAAATAATAGAAAAGTAAGAAAAACTACTTTTAACAAGAAAACAAATTGTAAAAATTTATTTTAATAACAAATTATGTTTTTTTGTATTGAAATAACACATTTCCTTGGTTTAGTTTTTTTATTTTATTCAAATTCCCAATTTATCTTCAGAAAAAAAACAGCTGTTTTTTCAACATCTGATTGTTACCAATTTACCCGAAAAAAAAGTGCGGGTAAGTTCGGTAAAATGAGAAACTAATTTATTCTCTCAAAAACTCTCTCATTTACCCAATTTTTGCATACGGGAACTCTTTTCGGGCTGGTTTGGGTACCCGCGGGCACCCGCGGTAACGTTCTGGAACGAACTTAGTATCAGCATCATACAAAAGAGTAGAAGCGAAATAAAGTTACATTTCGCTTGAATAAGTATTAGTGACAGCACATAATGTAACTTTTGAAATTAAAGATTTTCGAGGTGAATTTCAAAATTTTCGATATTACATTTTCGTTCTTAACTTTTGAATCGATAAATTGATTGTGCTCAAATGCAATACAAAACCGTTTGGGGCAACAACAAATAAATATGTTTAGATACAGTCGTCGCTGTGTAATATTTTGGCCGTGATAGCCATTTCAGCAGGGTCCGAGACTGATATTTTAATAAATTACTAATTGTAAGTGGAGGATATAAAGTTAAATATATGAATTAAAATAAATAATATAAAAAAGGAAACAAACACTTTTATATTCGTAAAAATTTTCGGGGTTCTTGTAAAAATATATAAAAAAGGAAACAAACACTTTTATATTCGTAAAAATTTTCGAGGTTCTTGTAAAAATATATTTTTAAATTGTTTTTTTTTTTCTTAGAACTTCCTTATCGTGTGGTTATATTTCCTTCGCGTAAACATGGCTCGTATCATACTTCCAGTAATGTTTGGATTATTATATCTGGTACTTCAAATGAAACACAAAAGGTGCCAGTTCCCAAAGGTTCTTTAGAGTTTATATTTCATGTAAGATTAAAAATTAAATCAAAACTAATATAAGTTTATTATTAATCATGTATTTTTGTCTCTTAATTCAAGTATAAAAATCTTGGTTTAATAACTACGATGCGTATTGGACACGATAATAGTGGACCCACAAATAAATGGCTTGTAGAACATGTAGTGATGCGTAATGAAGTTACCGGTCATACTTACAAGTATATTGTTGTACTACCTATATAATGTCTTTTATATAATTTTGTATTTATTGAATTTCTAGATTTCCCTGTGGTCGTTGGCTGGGCAAAGGTGTTGACGATGATTCAACCGAACGTTTACTAGTAGGTCAACGTGTTTCCACAAATGTTAAAAATGCCGAATTGGTTCAAGCATGTCATACACCACCCCGTACACGTAGTCCCAGTGTTCAACGTGGCCAAGATTTACCACCTGCTTCGGAAATTCAACATAAGCTAGGAAATTGTGTTAATGTAATTGTCAAGTGGCATTATAAACCCAGTCGTGATCGTGATGTTGGTACTTTAACCAATTTGTTATGTGGTGATGATGGTCTAGTTAAATGTCTTGAAAATGTATTCCTATGTGGTTTTCGTTCTACCCGTTTCTTTGGTCGTAATCTTTATATATGGGATTATTTTAGTAAGTATAAACAAAAATAAATTCGACTTGTCCGAATCCCTGAATACCCTCCACAATGCCCAAAACACTTTTTTAGTGATTTTTTTTTTAACACAAAAAAAACTGTTTCAAAATTTTGGTTAGAAAATGTTTGTTTTAGGTAAAAAATTTGTTGAGCGTTTATTATTTATACCCTACACCACTCCGTGGTACAGGATATACAGAGTTTGTGCAGATTTTTGTAACTACCCGAAATATTGGTCCTAACACCGTCTGACAGCCAATATTAACACTCTCGTGCCCAAATTTTGTTGGACAGTAATTTTTTAATGAAACTTTGTGAAAAGATACCCAGCCAGAAATTGCCAGCGGTACAAAAAATATAGTATTGGCAAAGTACCTTTTTTTTGGAAAATAGAGTACTGTTCCAGTGTTGGAAATAACAACCCAAAAAGTGCTTTACCAGTACTTTAAAAAAAAGGGTAAAAGATTTTTTAAAAATTTTAATTTTGTATTTTTAGAAATATTCAACATGACAATATGTGTTTTGCAGAAAGCTTGTACGATTCATATACGATTTTTGATATTTATTTAATGTTTTTTTTTTTGTTGAGACCATTTTTTGCGATATTTCAAAAATTTAGTTTTGACTTTGCATCATTTTGCCATTTTCAATGCGGATAACGGCATATCACCCAAAAAAGTCGTAAAATATCTCAAACTATTGGCTGAAAAAAGCCCCTGGCAAAAAATTTTAAAAGTACAGGTTTGTAAAACACAAACGGTAATATTGCTTGTGGGCAACATTGGTGCTGAAAGGATTAAACATGAACCGGATGATATACGTCTGAAAGTGGAGATCAAATCAGTTTTTCAGTTTTTCATTTCGTGATCCTGTTTCCTTTTAAAAGGACTTCAAAGTTTTAATGGAATAAATTTTGTAAAATATTTTTTTATAATTAGTGCTTGTCCTAGGATGCCACTAATGATGGAAAATGAAAGGGGAGGATACCATATCAGGATAAAAGGATGTAAATAACGTCCTTTGAAAACATAATCAAAATATTTTGTTAAAAATTTTGAATTATATTGAAGGATCAAGTTTTGAAAGGACGTAACTTACCTCCCTTACCTGATATGTAAAAATAATAAAACAGGAAAATTAGGGGACGTCCTCCTACACTTTAATTTAAAGGATAAAGTTTTGAAAGAGCGTAGCTTATCTCCTTTTCCTGATATGTAAAAATAATAAAACACAAAAATTAGGGGACATCCTCCTCTTTAATTTGCTATTACTTGTGGCATCCTAGGACAAATACAAATATTTAAAAAAATATTTTATAAAATTTAATCCTCCAAAACTTTGTCCTTTTAAAAGGAAACAGGATCACGAAATGAAAAACTGTAAATGCAGTTTTACTATATTTAGTCTTTAGTTTCAAACGTATATTATTCAGTTAATGTTAAAATAATTTTTTTTTCATTTTTTTCGGACGGTTTAATCCACCATAAAGTATACCGATTAACAGGGTGCAATTATCAACAGATTAATTTGATAATTGCACCCTGTATTAATTAATTAATTTTTTTCGAATTTCTATTAGTCGTTTTTTGATTTTTATTTAATATTTTTCGAATTTCGAAAACAAACCACCGGGGGTTTGTTTCAAAATTCTTGAGGTGTTCAACGTGTACTTTCGTAACCTAATCAAATCTTAATATAATTGGACCATTTTTGGACTTACGTCTCCATAAAACATTTTTTCCCGGTATATTTCCAACAAAAATAAGCCAATTCCTTATTAATGTGTGTGTTTTCTACATAAATTGAAGATGTAAGGAAATATAAATCTAATCGCTCCATGTTGGGACTTGGAATCCATTTTCCGGAGAACACTGGTGTATGCAGAGCTTCGAAGGATTTCATTCCTTAATTCGATTTGTCATTCTGAATGAAAATTTAGTGATTGCATTTCCCAATCACATTTTAGCGAATTGAATGAATTCACTTTAGACTCATTCGATTTATAAATATCGAATGCATTCGATTTATTTTTCATTCGACTTTCAAAAATCGAATGCATTCGATTTTTTTTCCATTCGACTTATAAAAATCGAATGCATTCACTTGCGAATGCAATCGATTTTCTTTTCATTCAATTTAAAAAATCGAATGGCTTATTCATTCATTGCAGAACTAACCATGATAGAGCAAAACGGAGCCAATTTTTTGTCAATAGTATCGCCAACACTCTTCACATTTTTTGTCGTATATGCAGTTAATATGTGCATTTTTTAAATTTTGGGGAAAACCATTTTTTTTGGATTCAAAATTAGAGCCCATTAGGGTCATCGTATGTAAAGAGAGTCGGCGATACTATGGACCAAAATTTGGCTCCGTTTTGATCTATCTATTTAAAAAATCGATTGCATTCGCAATGGAATGATAAAAAATCGAATGCATTCGATTTAAATTTGGCTCCGTTTTGATCTATCTATTTAAAAAATCGATTGCATTCGCAATGGAATGATAAAAAATCGAATGCATTCGATTTTTCTAAATCGAATGAACAAGAAATCGAATGCATTAATTTTTTTCCATTCGATCGAATGAATTCCAAGGACTGCATTCAATGTTGATTTATGAAATCGAATGCATTCACTGACTATGAAAATTGAATAGATTTTTTTAAGAATTCATTTGAAAAGGATTTCATTCTTCGAAGCTCTGGGTGTATGATATCATAATTTTATGGGAAAAAATCGTTAAACACAAAAATCGTTAAACACATTTTTTAAGTTGGCATCACTGTACATTAGGGCGGAGCAAATATGTGTGGGAATTTTTTTTTTTTTTTTCAATTTTGGTTAGAGTATGGCACGGAATAGTTGACTTTTAAGGTCAATATAAACACAAAACAAGTAAAAAAGTTAAATTCGTCCTGACCAAATGTATTTTTTTGCGAAAATTTTTTCTCGCGGAAATTCGGCAAGGCTAAATTTAACTTATTTACTTGTTTTTTTTTTTTAAGTGTAAAAGTGCTACACTCTGAAAATAATGTATACACTAAAAAAAATACACTTTAAAAAAATTTTGACTAAAAAATTTTTTAACTCTAAAGTTTTTTTCTAGTCCAAATTTGTTTTATTTTTTTTTTAACTTTGACAGATAAAACCTGTTTAATAAAATTTGTTTTATTTTTAAAGGCCGTAATTCTAATTTAATTAGAAGCCGCCCATCGTGCCGAGCTTATTAAAAATTTATATTTATTTCTTACAGCTAAAATTAAAGAACATTTTGAGCAATTTTTGCTACAGGAACAACAACAATTAGATGATTCCGGTTCTAGTCTTGATTCCTCCATAAGTTTTGGCAGTGCTGGTAGCCACCAAAGAAGAGAATTATGTACCATATGGCGTTATTATATACATTTAATGGATGAAATAACAAAAGTTGGCAATACTCTGGGAAAAGATGGCAAATTTCAATTACTTATTTGCTTAAGTTTAAGGTAAACTGAATAATTTTTAAAAACCAAATATTTTATTGAATTCATATTTATTTCCCAACAGAGAACATTTATTAACACGTATGATACGACCCATGGCCATGTGTAAAGTTACCCAAGAAATGTATGAGGAAGAAAGTTTCCTAAGACGTAAAAACCTATTAACATTTCTTATACAGATATTAGAACCTTTGGATGATTGTCATATTGTATTGGAAAATTCCATAACACAAGGCATTCCTTCGCAGTGTTAAACAAAAAAAAAAAAAAACGAAAAACTATATACTAAAAAAACTTATAGGAATCTCTATTTGAAATACTCATTTTTCCAGCTTAGTTTATAAGTTAATGTTTAAAAAATAAGAAAAACCTTAAAATACTTGCCCTCCAAGAAAAAAAAGAAAGAAACTTTAAACTTCTTGCCCCTTATTATTTTTAAGTACACCCAAAAAAACAAAAGACATTTATAAAAAAATCTCCAAAACCAAAGCAGTGCAACACAAATTTTAATTTTTAACGATTAAACCAAAGTAATTTTAAATTATGAATATTTAAAAGAATAAACTTAAAAAAAAACCAAGTTTTGTGTGCAATTAGAAAGGCAACTAATTAAAAAATTAAGTCATTCACATTTTACTTCAATTAGCAATATATTTTATAATTTAATTTTTGTTTTATTTTTAATTTAGAGAAGTTACTATACTATTTTTAAACTAAAGTCTTACCCCAGTTTCTGTATGAAGAACGTAAGACGACCGTCAAATACTTACATGTATTTTGTTTTTGTTACAATAACAAAATACATGCAAAATTTTGACGTTCGTTCGTCATACAGAAACTGGGGGTTAATTTTATTTTTATTTTTTTAAATCAAATCCTAATTTCTGGCTAAATGAAACGGAATAAGTATGGCACGAGTGACGGTTTCCAATTCCAAAAACAGGCGCCGGCCACCGGTTTTATCTGTAAAATCGTATGGAAAAAGTCGTGACGGGATTGTTCTGTTCGTACTCTAATAGAATGTACTGTGCTATAAACAGAGAAAGCACGTCGCGGTGGCCAGTTCCCGTTGTCAGATTAAATAGTTGCTAAACAGTGACGGCAAAAACTGTGTTTAGTGGTGCTATTTACCCCCAGTTTCTGTAATACGAACGCCATTCGTTCGTGACGAATTTGTGTGTATTTTGTTATTGTAACAAAAACAAAATACATGCAAATTCGTCGCAGACGAATGGCGTTCGTATTACAGAAACTTGTGGTTAATTTAATGAGAACACATCAAAAAAACCATTTTCAATGCACCACTGTATTTTATTAAAAAATGTGGCAACACTGAAGCATTAGAGAGAGGGAGATTTTAAGAAACCGAAGAGAAAATAAAAAAGTTTAAATGTTTGCCGTGCCGGTCACGGTTTTCAACTGTCAAATCATATAGAAAAAGTCGTACCGGTCTTGTTCTGATCGTATTTTAAGAGTTAACTGTTTGTTTTCGTAACACGAATAGGGTTCTATAGTCGAAAGGTCGAAAAGTCGATTAATCGACTTTTTGTATGAAAAAGTCGAAAAGTGGAAATCGACTTTTTTGTTCTTAAAAAGTCGAAAAGTCGACTTTTGCTTTCGACTTTTTTCGACTTTTTTCTATTTTTTTTTATTTTTTTTTTACTTTTGCTAAATGAAAATAATTTCTTTCTTCTGAAAAAAAAATTCAAATGAGAGCCGAGTTTAATAACAATTGAAGCTATTGGTGTTTCCATGTATTTTGTATGTGAAGCAAAAATGTCAATGCCAAATTCATGAGTTAAGGCCTCTACAGACGATTCAATATTATGCACAATCTGCATGTATTTTTTTCAGTTCAATATTTTACACAGTATTTTTATGTATGCCAATTGTGGGTAAACGTCAAAAATATTGTGCATAATATTGCGTCGTCTGTATGTACCTTTAGAAAGTGTTAACTGCAATATTTACCAAAATTTTTTGATTATTGTAAACACCTCAGTGATAGGGTTCTATAAATCGAAAGTCGACTCTTTTGCTTTCGATTTTTTCAACCTTTTCCACATTTTCGATTTCTTCGACTTTTTTTGCTAAATAAAATACAACCAAAAAAAATAGCACCTAAATGCTTACAACAAGTCAAAACCAAACTTTTATTTACAAAAAAATCGACGTTTTAAAGTTGGAAAAAGTCGAAAAAAGTTAAAAAGTCGAAGAAAGTCGAAAAAAGTCGAAAAGTCAAAAAAAGTCGAATAAAGTCGAAAAGTCGAAAGGTCGAAAATTCGACTTTTTTAAATTTGAAAAAAGTCGAAAAATCGACTTTTTGAAATTGAAAAAAGTCGAAAAGTCGTTTTTTTGTTGCGACTATATAACCCTAAACACGAATGATAAAGAAGAACGAAGATTTTACATGTATTTTTCGTTTATAAAATTTGAATGAAAGGTACCTAAATAAAACGGACGTAAATTTTAAATTGAATGTGTTTGTTTTTTTTACGTTAAACGCAACGTAATTTGATTCTGGTTAGTCCCTACACTCAAAAAATTTCATAGGTAATATGTACGAAATACTTCGTACATTGTACGAAATATTTCGTGGTTTTGCCGGAACGAAATATTTCGTAATATTTACCTATGGCATTTCGTAAATATTACGAAGTTTTTTTAGTGATATTTACGAAATAAATACGAAAATATTTCGTAAATTTACAAAATATTTAGTATAACTACGAAATATTTCGTAAAAATACTAAATATTTTCGTACATATTACGAAGTTTTTTTTTTGTAAATACGAATTATGTTTATTTTTACGAAAATATTTCGTAAAGTTACGAAATATTTTGTATAACTACGAAATATTTTGTATAATTACGAAATATTTCGTAAAAATACAAAATATTTTTGTACATATTACGAAGTTTTTTTTTTGTAAATACGAATTATGTTTAGTTTAACGAAAATATTTCGTAAAGTTACGAAATATTTTGTATAAATACGAAATATTTTGTATTATTACGAAATATTTCGTAAACATACAAAATATTTTGTACATATTACGAAGTTTTTTTTTTTTTGTAAATACGAATTATGTTTATTTTTACGAAATATTTTGTATAATTAATTTTGTATTTGTATGCAAAATTATTTGTATTTTTATTTACGACATTTTTTTGGTTAAATTGTATCATCTTATGGGACATGTCATTGAGTACATTCCGTCCGGAAATGGGATCGAATATTTTTTAAAAACGTAAAACAAAATATTTTTTCTAAATCAAAACATTTGCAAATATCCACTGTAATTTAAAGTGGTTTCTTTACGAAAAAAATAGTTTCCCGAGCAAACATTCAATTCCATTTCTAAACGGAATTGACTCGATGACATGCCCGTATAACTTTTCACTAATGTCGCAACACCTAACAGACTGCATTGAAAAATATATTTTGGGTGATTTAACTTTGTGTTATGCTGAAAATAATTTAAAATTAGAAACCGTAAACAAAAATTAAAAAGAGAAGGAACAAATTTTTGTTATTCCATTTTTTTAATTGTTAAATCTAGTAATTCAGATAAATAAATCAAACCCCTTGATTTTGTGATTTTTTTTCCGAAATATATTTTGTTAAATTACGAAATATTTCGTTAAGATACGAAGTATTTCGTATTTTTTTGGCTACGAAATGTACTTCGTAAAATAAACGAAATTTGTATTTTTACGAAATTCCAAGTTTTCGTAAAATTACCAAAATTTCGTAATATGTACAAAAATTTCGTAATATGTACGAAAAAAATTTTACGAAATAATTAGTGTCCGACCGAACGTTCGGGTTCGGTTACGGAGTTCGGTAAAAAGTGACGTTCGGCCAAATTTTGGCCGAACTTTACCGAACACCGAACTTTTGTATGTTTTGCTTTTTATCGTCTTAAAAGTAAGCCACATTACCAGTGCAACTACTCTACAACTCGAATCGGGGTATTTCTAAAAAGAAATATTACTTTTTTCCAAAAAAAAATCAGCTTGAGCTTTATTTTCCACTTTTTTAAGTTTCAAAAAGAATAAAATATTTATTTTTTTAACTATATTAAAGTACGACTATTAAAAAAAAAACTTTTTTTTAAATGTAATTATTCGTTATTTTGAATTTAGATTTTTTTTTATCATAATTGGTCTCAAAAACAACTTTTTTTTTTAAACAAAAAATTTCGGTTACGGGTTCGGGTTCGGCCGAACTTTTCAAAATTGGCCGAAGTTCGGGTTCGGGTACGGGTTCGGTCTGAAAAAGTGCGTTCGGTCGGACACTAGAAATAATACTTCGTATTTTTATGCATGAAATTTTTTGAGTGTAAGTTGAAAAATTGCTCCTCCCTAATATACAGTGACTCCCAATATTAGTCGGACAGTACGTAATGGTTTACAATTCGTTACTCGTAAAACGCAAAGCGAATATTTTTTTCGGAATGAAACCACTTTTATGCAACTCAATTTCACTTAGATTTTTGAAAGTGATTGCATTCCGAAAAAAATAATATTCGTTTTGCGTTTTACGAGTAAACCACTTTTTTCCACTTGTCGAGGCCGAATCAAATATTCGCCCGAAAAAGCAATATTCGGCAATATTTGGTAAGAAAAATTGTAACCACTTTGTAAGTCAGTGTTTCTATGTTCATTATATTCTTTAAATTCTTTTAACAATAAATTATGTACTTCAAACTTGCCAAGGTAGCTTTAGTTTTAAGTTATATTTTTTAAACCAAAGATTTGTGTTTTTTTTATCATACAATGACTTTGTGAGATTTTATTGAGTTGACTATTTTTTTATAATTTATTGTTTTTTTTTTTACTTTTTTTAATAATTTTATGTCAATTATATAGTAAATTTTAATTTCCTAATATTTTTATTATCAAAATTAACCTCAGAAACAATTTAAAACGAGTTTACATTAAAAGAAATATATAAGAGAAAATACATTTTAAAAAAGAAATTCATTAAAAAGGAAAATAAATATGTTTTATGTTAAAATTAATAAAAAAGATGTTTTTTATTTGAAATCTTTTACTCATTTTAAAACAGAGCTTCCAACGATTTAATTCTATTGAGAATTAATTCCCAAAAAGTTCAATTCTGTTTTAAAAAGTTTTGAATTATCATTCCTTACTAGCATTCAACACGAATTAATTCAAAGGCTTAATTCTCAAAGCTTAAATCAAATTGAATTAATTCCCAAGAGAATTAATTCCTTGCAAGCAATCATTCGATTGAATGATCAAAATTTTTCATCATTCAATTCTATTACAAATTGAATGATGATTTTTTTATTTCATTCCCTTTGTATTTTCAAAAATGTGTTGCTTGTGTGCATTTTAAGCATCTTCGTGTATAAACGATTGGCTGTTGTTTTGTCCACGTCTCGTCTGCTGCTTCCCACACAAGCATAAATGTGTGTGTATGTGTGTTGCGCTTCACTGTTTTAAATTGAATGATAACAAAATTTCACCATTCAATTTGTAGTAGATTGATTTGGATAAAAAATAGTTCATTCCTTAAAAATCATCATTCTTAAGGAATGAATTCTTGAAAGAATTAATTCAGTGATTTTGAAAGTTGAATGATTTTAGGGAATGCCAAATTCTATTTTTTTAATTCGAATTAGAAAATTGAATTAAAGAATTAATTTTTTCGAACATTTGTTTTAAAAATGAGTTGATTTTATATGGATCTTCCGGCAAAAATAAATTGTCCTAAAATTCCAAATATTTCGATAGGTATACTTCCCTTTTTTAAAACAATCAATTTTAATTTCTACTATTATATACAACCCTGATTAAAAAAGCAAAAATCAATTACTCATTTCACCAAAAACCAATTACTCACATAAAAAGCATTCACCAACACTGATGCCAACCATTTTTCAAAAAATGTAGCTAGATCGGACTAAAAAATAGCTAAAAATAGCTAGATTTATAAACAGTAAAAAAATCTAGCTATTTTATAGCTAGATTTTAAAAAACAGTTAAAAAATCTAGCTATTTTATAGCTAGATTTAAGATTTGTGGGTTTTAAAAGGTTTTATCGTTGGCTTAGTCGGCAAACCTGTCAAGTCCGTTTTTTTTAATTTTTCAGGAGAGACAAAAAACTGTCTAACTTTTTTTTGGGTTAACTTTTTTTAAATCTGTAAACGCAGTTTTTTTCTTAAGTTCATCTTGTTTAACCCCAAAAAATCATAGAACTCTAAAGTAAAAGAAAGGGACACTTATAGGCTCTTTTTGGACTTAGCACATTTGCTCTTTATAATTTTCTATTTTAAATGTGGACTTAGCACATTTTCTTTCCATTTTGTGGACTTAGCAGATTTTCTTGTATTTTTTTTTTTTTTATTTTTTATTGATTTTTTGTTTTTTTTTTATAATAAAAAATAGTAGTACTACATACTTTTTCATTGTTGTTGGCAAAAAAAAAAGAAATTATTTGTAACCTAAATCGTAAGGTGGGTCGATGATATGGATATTTGCGGATCTCATGAACTAATAGCAAAAAGTCGGTGCGCATTTCGAGCTGATAACGGGAAAAATTATAAAGAAAAAAATTGCAGGCTACTTTTAGTCCTCTACAAGCGGTTTAAGTTCGCGGTTTTTGGAAAAAAAAAACATTTTTATTTAAAAAATATTTCAAAAATTTTGTGTTGACAAAAGCTTTCACCTAAACAACAGCTACAGAAAGTGACCTTTTTTCTTTTTTTTTTTTGTTTATTTAATTTTTAAATATCCCTCTGAAGATGGTCAGCAATGTTGACTGAAATGTTGGGACAATAAAAGAAAAATTTAAAATAAAATATGTTTATATTTTTTATGTAATTAATTTATTAACTCATGACCTAATGTCATAGGGGTGAAACGAACAAGTTTCGTATGTGTATGTATTAGTGACGGCACGCGCGTGTAACTTTTGACGTTTCATACAAAACGTAAACAAACAACGAAAATACAGATGCAAAAGCTCACACGTACAGGCACACGTATTCTAGGCAGAGAAGTTAATTTAGTAGTATTTTGTATGCGTCCATATTGAAAGTACCAAAATAAGCACTCGTGTTGCATGTCTATATGGTCTGTGCCTAATGTCGAACAAAATCAACAAACTACTAAACTAAAGGTCAAATATTCACAACTTTAAACAATTTTGTGAAATAAAAAATTAGTAGTAAAAAAAAAATTGCTGATAAATTTTGGTCCATAGAAGCACATAAAAAGCCAAATTTTCTTTTCTTAATGCGCTTTATTTTACTAAATTTGACCATTTGAGTGAAATTTTGAAAAAAAATGTTGTTTTATATAAAAAATCTAACTTTTTTGGCTTTGGAAATGCCATCATGTACCAAAACTCATCAGCAAATTTTTTTTTTTTGGAATTTTTGCTTTCGAAACTTTTATTTTGCAAAAAAAAAACCAAAAAACAAGCATGTGTTTTGATACGAGCCCTCTTTTTGAATCCTTTTAATAAAATAAACAAACGTCGAATTTAAATCTATTGAAGAAATTTGTTGATACAAAATGTGTGTTGTTTTCAGCTGGACTTAGCACGTGGCTTTCGATGTTTTATTTTTTTTTTTGGACTTGACAGAATTTCTTACCACCGCATAACAAGAAGAAAAAACAACATAACGGCATTTTGTTTTTTGTAAATGATGTGTCTTGAGTCATACTAGCATACTACATAAAAAACTCAATTTGCATAAAAATTGGACTTGACAGGTTTGCCGACTAAGCCAACGTTATATGCTAAAATTTTTAATTTAAAAATAAAATAAGTTAGTTTTGGAATTAAAACGAGTATTTTAACACTCAAAAAATTATGTTAGTAAAATCAACTGAAAATGTCAGTTAAAATAAGTTGTTTTGGGGTCAACTACTTTTTCAGTTAAATCAACTAACTGTTAGTTATTTTAACTGACAAAAAACAACTGACTTATGTAGTAAAAACTACTTACATTTCTAGTCAAAACAACTAAAATGTAGTTAAAATAAAATACTACCTCCGTCCCAAAATAATCTTAACATTTCTATATTTTGGCTGGGATTATGGAGGATTTTTTGAAAAAGCTTAGTTTTTTTTTGTTAATACATATCGGGACATATCAATAATTTAAAAATTCTTTATAGCTTTGCAATTTTTTAATTCACGTGCAAAATGGATGCAATAAACTGCATCCAGATAAATGAGACATCTTGTTTTCGACGTTACAAACAGGCATGGTGTCCACTATGGTCGAAAAGATGAAAATTATTATAAAATGCGGCGTATGAAATAAGAAATTTTACGCTAGAGGCCCTTTTAACGGTTTTTAATAAATGCATTATGGATGCAATAGGGACATCTTGCAAATATTTTTAATTAATTTTGTTACAGTTTTAGCACACGAGATTAGTATAAGATTATTTTTTTAACTTTATCTTGTATTATTTCAACTAAAACTCTGCTTAATAAAATGTTAAGTTTATTTTGGGACAAAAAAATCTATAGAAATGTTAAAAATATTTCGGGACGGAGGTAGTAATTAATATATAATTTTTTTTTTTTCAAAAAATTTTTCAAAAAAAAAAAATTGAAGACCAAATTTTTTCGAAGTTTTTTTTTTTTTTTTTAAAAAGTTGTGAAAAAAAAAGGAAAATTTATTTTTATTTAAAAAAAAAAACTGAAAATTTTTCAGAGATAAAAAAAAATAAAATTAACTACTTTAAATAACTGTTACTACATCACAGTACTTTTTTGTTAGTTATTCAAAAAAACTACTTAAAATAACTAACAGAAATTGATATTTTTGTTTGATATTTTTCATACAAAAACAACTGACTTTGTAGTTGAAAACAACTAACTACTGTAAAATATACAAACAACTAACATGTAGTAACTTACATAATTTTCTGAGTGAATATAATATATTATATTTTTTTAAATTTAGTAAACAAAAAAAGTTCAAATATTCATATTTTACATCGCAGATACAATTAATAAAGTACACTCAGAAAATTATTGCAGTTACTACATGACGGTCGTTTGTGTAGTAAGTAGTAGCTGTTGTTTTTAACTACAATTTCGGTCGTTTTTGTATGAAAAAATCTCAAACAACTTTTTTTTGTAGTAGTTTCAAAAAATAAATACAAAAAATATACTACACTGTAGCAATAGTTGATTTTTGTAGTTGTTTTTAGTTTTTTTCTAAAAACTCGTTTTTTTTCTAGAAATTTTTATTGCAAACGAATGTGTCGAACGAGTTGGTCGTGCGGGATGCGGAAGGAATTATTTTTATATCAAATAAATAATATCTAAATAAATTAAATTACAATTTATTAAATATAATTATAACAAAAAATATGTTTTTGGAAAAATATTATTGAGCGAAAGAAAATAAGTGGATAAATCAGATAACAAGTGTGTATAATATAATGCTCACATAAGCGTGCGTAAAAACCAATCGGAAAAAACCAAAATTGTTTTGTTTTCTTATGAGCGTGCCATCTTTCTTTTCTTTGTATACACAACAGAACAGGTACATACTTTTTTGAAACATTGCAAATTAATTCTTTTTTTATAAATCAATTTTACCAAAGCATTTTGTTTTTTTTTTATTCCAGACAAATTTTGATCAGTAGCGGTGATAATTTGAAATAAACTATTAAAAAAACAAAGGTGAATACAATCAATTTATTTTGTTTAACATTTTATTAATATAATTTTTTTCTTCTATAATTCCAGATAAATACACCAAAAAATTTTAATTTCATGTCGAAATTCTATACAACCAACTGAAATGTATTGCTTTTTAAATAAATAAATATCAATCACTTAAACGTTTAAGAAATTTTTTTAAATAAAATTTCAGGCAAATGTAGTAAAAACAACTGTATACCGTCTTTTGTAGTAGTTTTTACTACATTTTGTAGTTGAAAATCAATAGTTAAAAACAACAACATGTTCAGTTGTTTTTACCGTAATATGTAGTGGACGCCTTTTCAACAACAAAACAACTGTCCTTTGTAGTAGATTTTACCGACATATTTTTTTGAGTGTATTAAACTTAATTTATCAAAATAATGATTATTGCTTTCAACGTTTAGCTGATTAAATTAAGTTATTAAATATATTTCTTTACAAAGAAACATATTTTCTGATCCTGTGCAATCCTTGATTTGTATCTTTTTACAGGTTATATTAGGAAATATCATAGAAAACATCCGATAAAATTGTTTGAAAAGATAAAAAAGAAGCAAATGACACACTTACATTTTATAACACCCATTGTCAACTTGTCAATGCAAATTTTTTGAAAATTTTTCGACCAAAAAAAGTAGCTAGATTTGTAGCTAAGAGCTAAATGACTTTTTTTGTCGCTAGATATAAAAATAAATAGCTAAATCTAGCTACAAAATAGCTAAGTTGGCAACAGTGTTCACCAACTACCATCTCTACTCACCACAGTACATGAGTAGTAGGTTCACAGAGTTGCATTTGATGTGTGTTAGTATTAGTGACAGCACACGGTGTAACTTTTGACGTTTCATACAAAATGTAAACAAACAACAAAAATACATACACAAAAGCTCACACGTACAAGCACACATACAATAGGCAGCGATGATAATTCTGTACTAAAAACCATGCCACCATATTGGAAAGTACGGAATTAGCACCAGTGTTTGCATACTAGTCTGTACTGTGCTACTCACTGATGCCAACTTTTTTTGACAAAAACCCGCTAAATCAGGAAAAAAATCTCCAGAAAACACCAGATTCAAAAACAGAAAATAAATTTAGCTATTTAATAGCTAAATATCATGAAATTAGAAATGTAACGGTTTTTTTGAAAAATATAACGGTTTTTTGAAAAAATTTAACGTTTTTTTTAATAATGTATGTATTAGCTATTAAAACAGTTTAAGGGCGGATTACTCAATGAAAAGTTAGCTGCCGATTTTTAACGGGGCCTTGTGTCAAAATTTGTATGAAAAAGTTAAATTTCACGGAGAGTTATTTTATAACGGAGCATTGAGTAATCCAGCCTAAATGTTATAAAACGACAGTTTTTTAACAAAGCCAGTTTAAATATTACAGAATCGAATACACCTGTTTTGGCCATAACCAAATATTCGGAAAAATTGTTACTATTCGGCCGAAACCGAATATTAAAAACAAATATTTATGTAGGAAAAACAAGAAAACAAGTTAAATTAGACTTACAAGAGAGGTGTCCCTGGTTCACCCCGTTCTTCGTGAAATTTGGAGATATTGTTCAGAACGAAAATTCTACACGTATTTTTTTCAGCGGCCCAGGCTCAAAGGTATTTAAAAAAAATATCTCTTGGTGCTAACAACATGCCAAAACAAGTTAATATTTTCGACTGATTAACAAAAATGTCCTAAAGTTTTGCTACTTAACTCAATATGACGAAAAGCTGTGCATGTTTGGCCAACACTAAAAAGGGAAGTCTCCCTAGTGTCACCCGCGGATCTTTATGGAATTGGGTTTATTTTGTAGAGCAGAAAAAAAAAGGGAAAAGTATTTTTTTAGCGGTCCAAATTCATGTTTCGGGGGAAAGCAACAGTAATTTTTTATTTTTTTTCGCTTATCTCCCACCTTATGCAAAGAAACCTACACCCAAAAAATTTCCCAGTTATTGACGACTAAAATTTCAACTGAAGCCCAGTTAAAATACACCTAACTGAGGCCCAGTTATTCAATTAGGTTGATAGTAACTAATATTTTTTAAAAATTCAAAATTAATTATTACTTCAGTTAAAATTAACATTTTTCCAGTTACTTTGAAAAATATATTTTTATTAGTTAATAATAACGAACTAGAAATGCGATTGGTTGAATGAAACTGCATAAATTAAATCTGTATCTAAATTTTTGCAATAAACATTTATAAAATCATTGTTTTCTTAAATTTTATTAGCACATTTAGAACACATAATTTCTTTAATCTGCTTATAATTTTCCAGCAATAGCATCTCCTATTAAATTTGTTTTTATTTTCCTTCCTCGTGTTGGACAGATTTCCGCTTCTTTCACCTATAAAAAAAATGGTTTTTATTTAATCTTAATACTTAGATAACTTTCAAATTGAAATAAAATCATTCTTACCATGGACCAAACCATTTTAATATTTGATAAATTTTTGATGTTTATTTTAGAATATATTTTAGTTTATTTTTTTTAATGTTTGACAATTTTAAAAATATTTGAAATACAATGTAACTTAAATACTGTTGTCATTAACCGAAATATTAGTTACTGATGGCTAAGTTAGTTATTTCAAAGAAATTAAAAATTAACTGGGAAACTTTGTAACTGGCCAACTGGGGAATTTTTTCGGTGTAGTCATGCTGCATATAATATAAAAGGTCTTTGGAAAACCTATCCAAGTCTGTAAAAAACGTGTCCAAACATGGAAAACTTATTGTCATATTGAGTAAAAAATTTTTGACAGGTCGCTTTACAAGTCCACTCATCTAAACGGCTCTTTAATAAAAACAAAAAAATCAAAAGTGTGGAAAATTTTAATTTTTTTTATTGTTAAGTTGCGGCTGGTAAAAATCGCTAGATTTCCCGCTGCCCGCTAAATCACTTTTTTTCTCGCTAGACGCAAAATAAAAACGCTAGTTTTAGCGGGAAAAACACCAAATTGGCAACAGTGTCTCTACTACTAAGAGTAGAAACAGAACAAGCACGGCACGGGGGCCGGTTGCCGTTGCCGGAGAATATAGGCCACAGTACATGAGTAGTAGTATCACAGAGTTGCATCTGATGGGTGTAAGTATTAGTGACAGCACACGGTGTAACTTTTGACATTTCATACAAAACGTAAACAAACATCATAAATACATGGACAAAAGCTCACAAGTACAGGCACACATATACTAGACAGCGATGATCATTCTGTACTAAAAACCATACCACCATATTGGAAAGTACAAATTAGCACCAGTGTTTGCATATTAGTCTGTACTGTGATATAGGCCCAACACAAGGTAGGAACAGAACCACAGACTAATACAGACTCGACATAAGTGACAGGTGTCAAAAAAGTATTCTTTAACCATATGGTTAATATTTTCAAATTATTCTACGAATTAGGTTAGAAAGAGAAAACTGATATAACGCGCCATAAGAAAAATGGATGCCAGATCGGATTTTGTTGTTTCACTCACTCCTAAGTCGTAGAAAGTGTTGCCATGTTAGCGTAAAACGGACTAAAAACCGCTGTGTTTTCTCCTAAAATCGCTTAGTTTTCCCCATTTTTTCCTGTAAAACTCTACTGTCGAGTCTGTATTTAGTCTGTGACAGAACTATCCCGGCACGACTTTTTCCATACGATTTTGACAGTTAAAAACCGTGACCGGCACGACAAAAAATTAATGGTAGGAACAGAACAAGCCCGGCACGACTTTTTCCATACGATTTGACAGTTAAAAACCGTGACCGGCACGGCAAAAAATTAAAACTTATTTTATTTTATCTCCGGGTTCTCTCAATCTCCCTCCCTCTCACACTCCAGGGTTGCCGCATTTTCACAACAATTTTTAATTTTTTCATTCACAATGGTGTAACAAACGTACAGTAGTGCCAACTTAACCACATTGACTATGTGATAAGCGATTTTTTTCCGTAAAATTACTCTAATTTTATTAAAAGTTGGCACCACTGAACAAACAAATGACATTTTTTGCCGTCGCCGTTCCCCGTCATTGTTTTGGGCCTATATTCTCCGGCAACGGCAACCGTCCCCCGTGCCGTGCTTGTTCTGTTTCTACCTTAAAACTTATTTTATTTTATCTCCGGGTTCTCTCAATCTCCCTCCATCTCACACTCCAGGCACAGACTAATACAGACTCGACATAAGTGACAGGTGTCAAAAAAGTATTCTTTAACCATATGGTTAATATTTTCAAATTATTCTACGAATTAGGTTAGAAAGAGAAAACTGATATAACGCGCCATAAGAAAAATGGATGCCAACTCGGTTTTTGTTGTTTCACTCACTCCTAAGTCACTAAAACGGACTAAAAACCGCTGTGTTTTCTCCTAAAATCGCTTAGTTTTTCCCCATTTTTTCTTATAAAACTCTACCACAGACTAAATACAGACTCGACAGTAGAGTTTATAAGAAAAAAATGGGGAAAAACTAAGCGATTTTAGGAGAAAACACAGCGGTTTTTAGTCCGTTTTACGCTTACATGGCAACACTTTCTACGACTTAGGAGTGAGTGAAACAACAAAAACCGATCTGGCATCCATTTTTCTTATGGCGCGTTATATCAGTTTTCTCTTTCTAACCTAATTCGTAGAATAATTTGAAAAAATTAACCATATGGTTCAAGAATACTTTTTTGACACCTGTCACTTATGTCGAGTCTGTATTAGTATGTGACTCTACTGTCGAGTCTGTATTTAGTCTGTGCTCCAGGGTTACCGCATTTTCACAACAATTTTTTTTTTTTTTCATTCACAATGGTGTAACAAACGTACAGTAGTGCCAACTTAATCACATTGACTATGTGATAAGCGATTTTTTTTCCATATAATTATAGTGCGTTTACAGTGGTTTTCTAATCTAGCTTAAAGTAGATTGTGGCTCCAATCTAGTTTCAATCTATTAGATTGCCCATACAAATTATTTTTTTTTCAATCTAGTAGTTTAGACTCTAATCGGCAAACGCAATCTGGTAAAGTTAGATACAACTCTGTATTTTTATTATTTTCATTTTCCAACACTGAAAAACACCGACACAAAGCCTGCCATTTTGATGACGCCGCAAAGTATGTTAATGCCGCCGACATTGTTAATTGTAAACGCCGTCACTGTCCTTGTTAATCATACGGCGACTAATTACCGTCGCTGTCTTTTGACGCAGTCACACACATTTATTACCAACTTGTTATTTTAAATGCCAATCCTAATCTTCTCAAATGTAAAAAATGCCAATGTAAACGGTACAGATTACAAAGTAGATTAAAATCGCACTTTACTAGATTAGAATTCCAATGTAAACGCACTATTACTCTAATTTTATTAAAAGTTAGCACCACTGAACAAACAAATGACATATTTTGCCGTCGCCGTCCCCCGTCATTGTTTTGGGCCTATATTCTCCGGCAACGGCAACCGTCCCCCGTGCCGTGCTTGTTCTG
Organism: Pegoplata infirma; assembly: GCA_963921195.1. NCBI lineage: Eukaryota > Metazoa > Arthropoda > Insecta > Diptera > Anthomyiidae > Pegoplata > Pegoplata infirma. The sequence continues at coordinate 33,394,960 of OY992539.1, forward strand.
TTTCTACTCTTAAATGACGAAATTCGTGCGAATGAAACCAAAGAGTATCAATACTAAAGAGATCTGAACTCGCTCTTCTTCTGTTAAAGCCGCTCTTAAATTCCCTTTGCTAAGTCCGCCATCGAACTGGACGTTTGATCAAACAAAAAAAAATCCCTTATGTTTGATATAAACAAAAAAAAAGTGTTGCAGTTTTGCGATTTTCAGACTAAAGCTAGCGTTTTTTTTTCATCTAGCTCTAAAAAAAGTTTTTTTTTGTGGATTATCGGGAAATCCAATGACTTTTTATTTGCTGACAATTTGTTTTAAACACTTTTAAAGGTATTTCCTAAATAATATTAACATAAAAATTATAAATTGATACATTTTTTTTAAATTTATTAAGCGCTTTTTCGTTATAAAAAGTTAGCATTATTTGTCAAACCAACAATGTTAATTTAACATTATCGTATTTTCCTCGTCTAACAGTTTTCGTACCTTCTGTTAAAAAGTTCCAAAATATTAAGAGCGGGAGACAAAGAGCTTGATGAAACAAAATATGTTTTCTCTCTTTAGACTCTCTTTTTTGTTTTTGATTTGCACACAAACACAAATTCTTGGTGCATTTTGTTGTCCCTTAATTTAAAGAATATTTTAAAAATAAAAATATTTTTTAATAAATTGAAATTATTTCTTAGATGCAGAATAAAAGAAATCACAACAAAAATCTCAAAATTATCCCAAAGCAGGGCCAAAAAATAATTTTTATAGACTTGGTACCTGCGTATTGTTTTGGTTAAGAATACAATCAAGTGTTGTAAAGTGAAATATGAATTTTAACAAAAATTTCCAGTGTTGTAAAGGGGTCGTGTGTCGAGAACAGAGACCGAAGCCGACATGAAATTGTCGGCGGCGGCGGCTAAGAAAAAAATCGATCGGCGGCGGCTAACTAAAATTATTTTTTTGTACACGCAAAAAAAAACTTGGGTGCGATTTCATAATAAAATGTTCCAATTTTACCAAGCAGATAGGGAGGAATCCCATTAAACAATATATTTTGATATTTTGCCAAAACGCTTAGGAACATCCCAGTAAACAAAATGTTAACAACATTTGCACAAAAGTGCTTGGTAAATATTGCCATTCATGTCGTATAAAAAAAAAAAACTTAAATGCTTAATAAAAATACCCAATCTTGTTTTGTATAAAAAATAAAAGAAATTTAGTAATATTTTTTTTTTATTATTTTTATTATTATTCATTATTTATTTAATATTACTAAAATTAAATACAATAAAAACAATACAAAACATACAATAAAATATATACAATACAATAAAAATGCAATTATATTAAACATAAAATACACAAAACTTACATATCTAATATGTAGATATTAACAATACTGCATCTTCCTTCGGGCGTTGATCAAAAAAAGTCGTATACCTAGAAAAAAAAAAAAATTAAAAATGTTAATTAATTTTGCAAAATATTAAACAAGAACAAACAAAATTTTATACTAACCTTGTTGGAATGTATTTGTTTATTTATGTATAGTTTTTTTTCACACGTTCATTTGGATTGACGCCTGAAAAAAGAGTTATTGAATGAACTAGTTCATTTGAACTAGTTCATTTGAACTAGTTCAAATGAACTGAACATTTTTTCGTTCGTGTATTAGGTCTCCTGTGCACGCCCATGCAAAAATTTACCAAGTTTTAACAAAAATAAATCAATTTAGTAGCGGGTAATAATAAACAAGTCGTTTAGCATAATATTTAAAAGTACTTGCAATGTGCCAAGCAAGCTTGGTAATATTTGTTAACAACATAAATATGAAATTTTAGCTTTGACAGAGGAAAACAAAACAAGGCTTGCGAAAAATGTTAAAACTCTATAGAAAAAAAAATTTACCAAGCATGATTGCATAATTTTACACACCGGATTTTTTTGCGTGTAAACATTTTTAAGCCGAAATAAGCCGAGCGAACCGGCGGCGGCTGGAGTACCTAAAAAACATCGGCGGCGTCTAAGTAGTGGCTGTTAGCCGATCGGCTTCGTTATATGCTCTCTCAGATTAAAAACAATGTGCACTTGTAAAAAAATAAATATATTAAATTCTAGTTAGTTCGTTTTTAACGTTTAAATTTTCTTAGTATGAAGTGGAGTGCATAAAAAATTGTTAAAAAAATTAAAAATAAAAACAAAGTGTAAAAGAATAAATACATATTATTACTTTTAAAAATCAATTAATTGTTATAAATACAATACAGATTATTACAAAGTGCATTGCTAAAAAAAAAAATTGTGAATCGATTTTTATCAAAAAAAGCCTTGTTACAAAACAACCAAAATTTGCTATAAAATACCAACAAATACTAGGTAAGTCGTAATAAAAAAAAAAAGTTAATTCAGTTTACAATGATTGTATAACTTTGTTTTTCTGTTAGTGTTATTAAAAAATGCAATTGATTACAATTAGAAAAATTAATAAAACATTTAAAAAATTTGGTTTAATATGTGTCATACTTTCTCTTTATATATATTTATTATGTATGTACTTGCATTTTATGCTCTCTCAATTGCAATTCATTTTTTGTAAATATGTTGTTCTCGAGAAAGATGACGTGACAGACATTTAGTAAGTGTTGTTATTGTATTGTTTTTAAAAACATACATATAAAATACTTGGGATTTTTTCTTATTTTTTTAAAAGAACTACGTGGAAGTTTATTTTCGGATTTGGTTAGCTATTTTATAAAGTTGTTTATTTGACTTAACAGATATATATATTTTTCGTAATCGTTTCCTACTTACATAAACAATACAGGGTTTTTTTACCCTGGCCCTCTCGTACATCACACACCTTAATAGTATAATGTATATGTATGTGAGTCGCCCACAACTTCTTCATCCTAGCAAAGGATGCTCTTTGGATATGGAGTGTCCACACATCAAACGATTTTAATACCCACTAATCACCGTATGGGGGAATACTCACTTTGTCATTCCGTGTGTAACGCATCGAAATATTTGTGGGGACCCCATAAAGTATATACAGTAGGCGAAAATACATTGGAAACTTTTCTATAGCAGATGCAATTTGTTAAAGACAAATTTAACAATACTAAACGTTATTATTATTATCAATCGAATATTATTTAAAAAACATGCTGTATAGGAAATTTTCCAAGCTTTAATTTAAGCTTGATGTCCCGAGTAAAAAAAAACTTTTAAGATCTAATTGGATCTCAAAATTGGATGTATCAAGTTGGATCAAATAATGATCTAAATCAATGGTTCCCAACCTTTTTTTCGCCATGCCCCACTTTGAAGTTAAAAAAACTGCAATGCCCCCCCTACATTCAAGAAAAATTTGAATTTTTTTCAAATTTGTCTTAAAATTCACTTGTGGTTAAGCAAACTTTTTGTTAAAATCATCGTTTAAATAAACTTTTTAGAAAAAGTTTTTAACAACTAAATAATTGAACAATTTTTTTAGTTAATTTAACAAAAAAAGATTTTAAAAATTTGCTCGTTACCCCCCTGAAGCACTTAAATTGCCCCCTAGTGGGTCGAGAATCAAAGGTTGGGAACCATTGATCTAAATGCATTATTTTTAGAGTCCGACCGAAACCAGTTTTTCGAGGCCGAACCGAAACCGAACCGATTATTCGGCCAAAAAGAGATATTCGGCCGAAACCGAACCGAAACCGAAACTTAAAAAAATTACCGCCTGGCATGAATAAAATCATTAAAAAAAAATTTAAAGATAAATATACAGGACTTATAGTGTGTTTACAGTGGTTGTCTAATCTAGCTTAAAGTAGATTGTGGCTCCAATCTAGTTTCAATCTATTAGATTGCCCATACAAATTTATTTTTTTCAATCTAGTAGTTTAGGCTCTAATCGGCAAACGCAAATCGGCAAAGTTTGATACAACTCTGTATTTCTGTTATTTTCATTTTCCAACACTGAAAAACACAGACACAAAGCCTGCCATTTTGATGACGCCGCAAAGTATATTTATGCCGCCGACATTGTTAATTGTAAACGCCGTTATTGTCCTTGTTTATCATACGGCGACTAATTACCGTCGCTGTCTTTTGACGCAGTCACACACATTTATTACCAACTTGTTATTTTAAATGCCAATCCTAATCTTCTCAAATGTAAAAAAATGCCAATGTAAACACTACAGATTACAAAGTAGATTAAAATCGTACTTTACTAGATTAGAATTCCAATGTAAACGCACTATTAATGTTTTGAAACCATAGGAATTGTTGTATTTAAAAAAAAAAAAATTAAAAAACTTGCAAAAAAAATTGTAAATTTCATAGCAGATTGAGAAAAATATTTGAGCCGCACATTGGATCCTAGACGCGCATTTGAGAGTCAAACAAATGTTTAGATATTTACAAAAATTGCTTATACCTATTCGCTAAATAGACACCCTAGGAGAAAGAAAACCGTTCATAGAAAGAAAATCCATCGCTTAGTTTAGTCAGGCCATAAATTCAAAGTAAGGACTTTTTTCAAAAATTTAAAAAAAAAAAATATTTTTGAAGACCCTTTTTATTTTATTTTTTTAAACTACTTCCAATGATGCGATTTTCCTGAAATTAAGTGAAGATTGTAGCTATAACTAGTACCTTTGTTACCGATTTTATTGTTTTTAATATTACTCTTTGTAAGTAGGAAATACAGGCCATCAAAAAGTGTCAAATTTTAAAAAAATAGAAAAAAACAGTTTATATTTTGGATTGCAACTTTTGTGGGGAATGAAAGGGAATGGCGATTCTTTTTGTACAACAAAATAGAAGTATTACTTAATACTCCTGGGGTAGAAACTAGTGCAGCCAGTTGCAGCTGCGGCCTGGAATGAGGTTTAAAGTGGGGTCTATTAACAAAAAAAAAATATTTTTAAAGGGATTATTTTTTAAATACTTTACTTTTAATCGTTTTATTATAAAAATTTACTTAAATGATATATATTGTTAACAGTTAACCGCGGTTTCAAATAATTACTGATGTTGATACCCTACCATACTTTATTAACCGGCTTTCTTGACCGCATTACGGCCAAAATAACTGGAATAGAAGAAGATAATAAAAAACGGGTTGATATAATACTTCTGTGTATCAACGCAAATGAAAAAAAAAACAGTGTAGTTTAGAAAATACATACATGAAACTGAAAAATTATTTGTTGAAAAGTATGGTTGGTGGATAATGATCTATGCATACAATTCTAGCCCATGACATTTTATACAAGAATTGTGATTGCCCGTTGGTATTAAAATTATCCTTAACTAATTAAGTAACATATAAAAAATATTTGTCTTGTTTCTTGACAATTATCGGAGGAGGCTCTGAAAAGATTACATACACTCAAAAAATCATGTTAGTAAAATCAACTGAAAATAACTACTTTGTAAGTTGTTTTGGTGTCAACTACTTTTTCAGTTAAATCAACTAACAATGTTAGTTATTTTAACTGACAAAAATCCACTGACTTATATAGTAAAAACTACTTACATTTGTAGTCAAAATAAGTAAAATGTAGTTATAGAGTAGTGTTTTTATAATGTGCTCGATTAGGGAGTACTCTTTCACCATTCACCTACTTTTTAAAAATTTGATATCCTTTTGAATTTTAAGATTTTGAAATTTTTTTCTTGTAAATATTAAAGATATTAACTATAATTTTATTTTTAACAAGAACAAATTTTAAAATCTTAAAATTTAAAAGGATATCAAATTTAAAAAGTAGGTGAATGGTGAAAGATTACTCTCGAATCGAGCACAATATTTTTTTTTACCAAATATCTTAACAATTATTGAAAATAATGATTATTTACGGTGTGTTTCTTCTTTGTTTGATATTTTTCCGCATTATTTTTGTTTAAAAAATCGAAAATGATAATAGGTAAATAACAGTTAATTTTGCAGGTTATTTTAGTGTAGGGTGTAGACTGCACCAAAATATGAATGAAACACTTCGTATTGAATGGTAAGCTGTTATATTTTCACTTAAAATCAAATAGTTTCTTAAATAATTGACCTCCATTTTATTTTTTTATATGAATAAATTAACCAACTTTGCCTTAAATTTACAAGTAGGGTACAAATGCGAAAAATGTACAATACACATGTGTGGGTTCTTTAAGGTCTCCAGTTTTTATAATGGTCAAGAATGTCGTGAAATTCCTATCCGTTCAAGAGTTATAACAAAAAAACGTCTATGCGCGCCTTTTTCACACAAAGTTCCCAATGTGAGCCGTAGCAGTATTACATTTATTAGACAACATTGCTCCATTTTGTTCAAGTGAACTGAAACAAGTAAATTGGAACACGAAATTGAAAAATTTAGCGACTTTTTTTGATATTTTTTAAAATACCAAAAAGTTTCGGTTTCGGCTAATATTCGGCCAAAATTTTGCCGAATACCGAATAGAGGCCGAAACCCTATTATTCGGCCGAAACCGAGACCGAAACCGAATATTCGGTCGGATTCTAATTATTTTAGATACACAAATATAAAAACTGATCTGAACATATAAAAAGTCATATATAATTTAATATGATTGTATCAAATTATATATCATTATATCAAAACTTTTTTCGTAGGGATCATCCAGATTGAGCAAATATAAAATGAGATACGAGGGTCGCGCCTGAAAATGAAATTATTTATATACATTTTTTGAAAAAATTTTAAAAAAAAATATTTTTAAGTCTATTTTTTCCAAGTTCAAACATTAAAAAAAACAATAGTTTTTATTCAGTGAATAGCGAATTTTTCCAACAACCGAAACAATCAATGGAATTTTTTAAGTGCTGTAAAAAATCAAAAAAATTTTTGACCTCTAATTCTAATGACCACCAATTTTTGTAAACAAAGAAAAATTTAAATTATTTTAATATCTCATTACTATACACTTAGGTGTACTAAAATTAATAAACAATAACATCTCTGTTTTGTTTACAAAAAAATGGTGGTCAAACAAATTGGAGGTAAAAAAAATACGGATTTCTTGTCTTCTTCTTTCTTCTTTTATTACAAATCCATTACTGGATAAAAGTGATCACATGGTTTTACAATATATATAAAGTTAAATACATTTTAAAGAAATAGGATCATATTTTTTTCATATAAATTTTATCTTAAATTATTAATGATTTCACGAAATTCTTCACGACTTCTGGCGGTGTGAACTAGTTTACCAATTGTATTAAGCCCCGTCCAGTTTCTTATGGTACGTAGCCACGATATTTGCTTACGGCCTATTCCTCTTCTACCTGCAATTCTTCCTTCTAAAATAAGCTGTAGAAACTCGTATTTTTCGCCCCGAATAATGTGACCAAAATAAGCAGTTTTCCTTTTTTTAATTGTGGGAAGTAATTCACGATCACTGCCTATTCTTCTTAAGACTTCAGTGTTAGGCACATGATCTACCCATTATATTCTAAGCAGTCTACGGTAACACCACATTTCAAAAGCCTCAATTCTGTTCGTGGTATTGATTTTCAAAGTCCAACCATACACCATACATAAGCACAGACCATACGTAACATTTTATGAATCTCAGACGAAGACTAATAGAGACTTCGCGACTCGCTAGAATCTTTTTGTATTTAGTGTATGCTGACCTAGCCATTTCGATTCTTCTTTTTATTTCCGCATCGGAATCCCAATCTTCGTTTAACATACATTCTAGATACAGAAATATTTGCACTCTCTCTCTCTACTTGCACTGAAAAAAAAGACATAACTAAAATTAAGGAAAAAATGTCTTTGAAAATTTATCATGAATTTTCCTTAAATTTAGTAAAATTTAACTAAAAAATGAGAAATTTTCCTAACTATGAGGAAAAAAATTTAGTTCATTTACTTATAAGTAGTTCAAACTTTTCTTTAAATGGAATTTTTAAATATTAGGAAAAAAAATTCTTACTGCCAAAGAAATTTTCCACAAATCTAAGAAACGTATCTTTATTTTTAAGACATATTTCTTAAAAAACAATTTAGTTCTAGTTTAGTTAAAATTTACTAAAAAAAACATCATCGTATTTCTCTTCTTTGAATTGAGGAAGTGTATTTCTTAGAATTTAGTTAATAACTTCTGAAAATTTAGTAAATAACTTCTTAAAATTTAGTTAAAAATTCAAAATGGCGATATCTTGAAAACTAAGCGAGATAGAGCGAAACGGACGAAATTTTCAAAAGAAAGACAACAAAGAAAAATATGGAATAGCCTAGCTCTGCATATCTGTCGGGGTCTCAAGACCCTAAATTTAGATCTAAAATTTGAAATTCCCGAGATTTTATATATGCACATATCTCGGTAAATACTGCCAACACGAGAAAAGGTCCAACGGCGTTTTTGTAGCTCTTGACTCGTAGAACACTTCCGCAAAATACCCGAAAGCCCTCCGATTAATAGTTTTTGAGATATCCAGTTTTTAAGATTCTCAAGACCCTTTCAGACCCCTTATTACCGTATCTCAAAAACTAAGCAAGTTAGAGCGAAACGGACACAAGTTTTGGTTCAAAATCTATAGGGACCCTTAAAGGACCCAACGGGGTCTCGAGGTAAATGGGGTCCGAACCCATGGGTCCAGGGTCTAGATCCAATCTATTTCTAAAATGTGAAGTATAATTTTTCTCATTTTCTAGTTAAAATTGGCTTAAAATTAAGTAACTTTGTTTTCCTTATTTTTGGGAAAATTATGAACTTAAACCAAGAAAAAAAATCTTTGGAGCCAAATCATTCCCTCTTTTTCTCAAAATTTAGTTAATTTTCCCAGATTTTAGTTCACTTTTTTTTTGAGTGTGCATTTCGTTGACTTGCAAAATGGAATTTGGGTATGGATGTTTCGATCTACTGATTATCATAAATTTAGTTTTCTTACAGCCGTATTCAAAATGAAGTTTTAGACACGGTTTGTTCACCCTGAACATCGAGTTCGTAACTAAAATGTTTTTAAGGCTTGTTCACTGTTTGTTCAAGAGTTTATTCAAAATGATTTTAGTTAAGTCTTCTTAACAAAAAGTTGACCATCCCTGTTTTAGTAAATCACATAAGAAAAAAACAAACAAAAATATGAAAAACCACAAAAAATATCTTAATTTTTTACTAAAAATGGCTTTAATTATAAAAGCAAGTTGTGGAAATGGTTTTTAATATAAGCGAGAGTTTTAAAATTACTTTAATTCTTTGGCATTTAATTTGTTGTTTACATTTTACAAAATCATTATGGCGTCTGTTAGGCAAGAGATGGTCAGCGTATGTTCAAAGTTTAAGAAAATGTGTTTTGAATAAGAAATCCTTAAACAGTATCTAGACAGTGTCTAGGATTTCATTTTGAATACGGCCATTAATGTTTAAATTTAAGCCAAAATTGCTACTGTGTGTGCTAACTGACTGTACAAGTGCTTGTAGATCATTCAAGTTATCTGCTATCGTCTGTATCGTCAGCATATCTAATATTTTTAACAAATTGACCATTAACTTTAATTCCTGCTTCAATCAAACTGATGGATTCTTGAAAAATTGCTTCGGAGTATACATTAAAAAGAAGGGGAGATAAAATGCATCCTTGTCGGACACCTCTATTAATAGGCAGAAAATTAGTGGTTACGTCGTTAGTTCGAACTTCAGCAACCTGCTTCCAATATAAATGTTTAATACATCTTATATCTTTATCATCTAAGTTTAGTTTTTTCAATATTTCCATTAGCTTGTCATGTTGCTCTCGGTCAAAAGCTTTTTCATAATCTATAAAACATAGAAAAACATCTTTTTTACATCTCGGCAATTTTGAACTAGAACCTGTATGCTAAACAAAGCTTCACGTGTACCCATTGATTCCTTAAATCCAAAATGGGTTCTGCCTACATATGCTTCACATTTACCAATGGGCTAGGTTATAGAAAATGAAATAAATAAATACTAAATACTAAATCACTCTTAAAAATATTTTTGAGATATGGTTCATTAGGGATATAAGTCTGTGGTCTTGACATTTTCTGGCATTGCTCTTTTTTGGTATTGTTATAAATATGGACTTCAGCCAGTCTGCTGGATATACTCCAGTATCATATATTGCATTAAAAAGCTTAACAAGGATTTTTATGTTTTCATCATTTAAAAGTTTTATAATTTCCGCTGGTAAATTATCGCAGCCAACAGCTTTCTTGTTTTTTGAGTTTTTTATGGCTTTACGTATTTCATCACGGGTAATTAGTGGACCGGTACACTCATTAATATCATAATCGGTTTATGCAGATCTAGTGTTATCTGCAAATAATGATTTCTTGTACCGTACTTAAAAATTGTCATTGTTCGTTTGAGTTGTTGGAAAAATTCATTGACCACTGAATAAAAAATATTGTACTAAAAATCGACTTAGAAATATTTAAAAAAAAATTCAAAAAAATTTCTAAATAATTTCATTTTCCAGAGCGACCCTTGTATCTCATTTAATATTTGTTCAATCTGGACACTATCAAGCTTATATTGAAGCTTGAAAAATTTCCTATATAGCATTTTTATAGTGGATTGATAATAAAAACGTTAAGTATTGTTAACTTTGTCTTTTACAAATTGCATCTACTATAGAAAAATTTCGAATGTATTGTCGCCCAGTGTATTAATATGATCTCTTATTGCACACTCTTAAATTAAGGTCATTCTACTAAATATGTGTTAACAAAGAAACTTTCATTCCTCTTTATTTCTAGTTATATGCGTATTAGTCATTGCCAAATTTCTAGAAAAAAAACTAATTTAAATCAATAACAGCTGTTAGTTTTGTTTTGACATGATAGCCTTATACATATAAATAAAAAGTCGTAATGGGGGTGTTAATACCGTTAACTATCACAACCCTCATATCTTATAAAAGTATTGATTTATTAGTTTAATACCTATCCTCGCCTTTATTTTGTTCTATGTTAAATACATTTTGCCGGCAGCTAAACTATTGTTGATTTTTAGTTTTCAAAACTTAAGGGTCAGTTTGATAGGACCAATTATAATACCCAGCTGTTTTACTTAAAAAGAATTTTACAGAAATAATACATACGAGGCATTCCATACCAAATGTCCAGCGAAAAAAAACATGTGTACCGTAAACTTCTGAATAGGTGATATGGATAGCCCTATATGGAACTTAGAAAATTGCGTTTTTGGTTTTTCAATTTTTCAAAAACTGGGCTTAGGAGGCGTGGTCAAATATTGGAAAAATGCCCGCCCGAGTAAAAAAAAGTTATATGACGCAATATTTAATTTTATATGAACAGATATGCTTTTATGTAAATCCATATTAATTTTGATCCGAAAATTGGCGGATCGAATATTATACGATTATATCAAATTCTATTATTTTTGATAAAATAATATCAAATTTGATTAAGTTTGATCCCAAAAATGGGTCTATCTAATTGTATTAAATCATATCTTATCTGTTAAAATTAGATAAATTTTTATATAATTAGAAGAAATCTGGTAAAATTTTTTGGAATTTTAAACGTGAAATTACCCGAGTAAAAAAAAAACTTTTTAGATCTAATTTGATCTCAAAATTGGCTGTATCAAGTTGGATCAAATATTGATCTAATTGTATTATTTTAGATACACAAATATACAAAATTATACAATTATATCCGAATTTTGGTCACATCCAATTAAATCCACTTGATCTTATTTTATATAAATTAATATAGATTTATATAGTTACATAAAGTCAGATGTATTTATGTATAGCGTCAGATAAGAAAATGGAGCCTCAATAAATCTTAGATAAAATTAGATCTGAACATATAAAAAGTCCTATATAATTTAATATCATTGTATCAAATTATATATCATTATATCAAAACTTTTTTACTAGGGTAGAAATTATTTTATCAGATTGGATATATTATCAATTAGAAGAGTTTTTTTTGCATTCTTCGGAATTTTTTCGGGACTTAGCAAATTATTAAAAATTTGTCATTTTTATCTAAAATCATTTATAAGGGATTTAAATTTTCCAAAAAATGTTTGTGTCTTAGAAAATTTAAAAAAAAATTTTCGGAACTCAAAAACTTTTCAAAAAAATTAAATTTCTTATAAAAACATTTTCAATGATTTTTTTACTCCAAAAAAATTGCCAAAAAAATTTTGTGTCCGGGACTTTGGAAAATTTTCATAAAATTTTTTAGGACTTGAATTTTTTTTTAATTGTCCGGGACTTGGAAAATTTTAAAATTTTTTTTCGGGATATAATTATAAATAAAATCATATATCTTTTTATCTGCCATATCTAAAAATTCCCGACCTTATATGTCATATCAAATTTCATATAGATCAGTATATAAATAGATATGAATATATATGCTATCATATTAAAAAACAAGGAAAAATACAATGCTATATATAAACTTGTATGTCCATATCAAAGTACATGCATAACCATATATAAGTATAAATACTTATATAATAGCATATATGATTATATCAGATTTTTTTTACTCGGGCGGGTAAAAATTAAATATATTTGATCATATATGAAGATATATGGATCATATATGGATTTATATAATCACCCAGTCAGAAAATGCCAACCGTACGAAAAATTTTGTGTTGGTACAATATCGGGCTAGGCAAAAATACAACATTGTATAATGTAAAACAGTTTTACTAAAAATATTGTGTTGGCACAACTTTGTGTTTACATAAAACACTACACTATAGATTATAATTTAAAAGTTTAACATTTTTATTTTTTTAAAAAGTTTTCGATTTACATAGACCTCAACTCTTTAATCTAAGCGAACACTTGAGTAGTTGCTTTTTCAACCAATTTGTACAAAATGGTAACTACCCAGTCAGAAATTGCCAACCGTACCAAAAATTTTGTGTTGGTACAATATCGGGCTACCCAAAAATACAACATTGTATAATGTAAAACAGTTTTACTAAAAATATTGTGTTGTCACAACTTTGTGTTTACATAAAACACTACACTATAGATTATAATTTAAAAGTTTAACATTTTTATTTTTTTAAAAAGTTTTTGATTTACATAGACTTCAACTCTTTAATCTAAGTGAACACTTAAGTATATGCTTTGTCAACCAATTTGTACAAAATGGTAACTAAAAAGCACTACATCGAGATTTTTAATATATCCCTAAGCAATAGGTAAATTCAGTGTCGTAAATTTGTAAAATCAATGTTAACCCAACGTCAAAACAAAAGTCGAGCGATCGTTGGCCACTGTTATCATTTCAACCTCGGAATGACGTCGTAAACTTAGAAACGGATATGATTCGCCAACGTTGGTACCGTCGCCGCCAACTTCATTCCAACGTTGCCCCGTTTGTATTTTTCTGCCTGGGTAAAAGCACTACATCGAGATTTTCAATACACCCCTAAGCAAAAGTTAAATCCAATGTCGTAAATTTGTATAATCAATGTTAACCCAACGTTAAAACAAAAGTCGAGCTATCGTTGGCCACTGTTATCATTTCAACCTCGGAATGACGTCGTAGACTTAGAAACGGGTATGATTCGCCAACGTTGGTACCGTCGCCGCCAACTTCATTCCAACGTTGGCCCGTTTGTATTTTTCTGCCTGGGCATATATTATCATATATGCCTCCATATATGTTCATATATGATCTGATCCGAAAATTGGCCCGATATGAGGTCATATATGGATTTATATAACCATATATTATCATATATGCCTCCATATATGTTCATATATGTTCATATATGACCTCATATCGGGCCAATTTTCGGATCAGATCATATATGAACATATATGGAGGCATATATGATAATATATGGTTATATAAATCCATATATGATCCATATATCTTCATATATGATCATATATTTTTCATTTTTACCCGGGTGGTCAAATTTGTGGCGAGTTGCCTTGATTAAATATTTATCACATTAAAACGGAAATACAAGCAAATAACAAAATTGTTATGCAATTTAAAGTTCAAATGCGATTTTCTCGAAAAAAAAAGATGAACGTGTTTCTGATTTTTTTTGTGAGGATGGACAAACATCTAAACTTTTAAAAAAATAAATAAAAAAGAAAAAAAAGTGGCCTGATTTTTGATAAATTGACTTTTTTAAAAAATGGAAAATTTCAGAACGGGTTCTGAAAATTTTCCAAAAAAAAAAAAATTTAATCGATAGCCTATACAAAACTATATAAGAACGGAAATTTTTGACCTTGTGCTGCATTCCGTTTTAATGTGATAAATATTTAATCAAGGCAACTCGCCACAAATTTTATCATTTTTCCAATATTTGACCACGCCTCCTAAGCCCAGTTTTCGAAAATTTGAAAAACCAAAAACGCAATTTTCTTAGTTACATATAGGGCTATCCAAACAACCTATTCAGAAATTTACGGGACACATGTTTTTCTGCAGCGGGACATTTGGTGTGGAATGCCTCATACATATTATGTGTGTTTATGGTTCTAAAAATAGCTACAAATTAGGGTGGGTCGAACGAAATTTGGTGATGTTCTATCTCTATGGAGCATTATTTTTAAAAATTGCATGCAAAATTAGCAGTGTTGATACTTTTTGTATGAAATGCAAATGTTTTAAAAATGTATTTTAATAAATTCATGAATACGGTTTCAAATATGTTTAAAAAAAATATTCCAAATTCTGTCGTTTTGCTTTCATAAGAGAATAGAGAACGATTTACATGTTGACTATCCATAACCAACCGTATCTGCTGCTATTTTCCAGTATTGCGGATACGATTTGTCAGGTTTAAATATTTTAGTATGAAAAATTATCTAAAATTAACAATTTGTATCTACAATCTGTAAATCGTGCTTAAATTCTGAAAATTTTCATGACAGAAAAACAAGGTTGGCAATCGAAACGAATAACGGTATCGATATCGGTATTGGTATTGTTTTTTATTTATTTCGGTATCGGTATCAGTTACGGTATTTGAGTTGAATCGGTTACGGTATTACCGATACCGAAACGTCGATACCGGTACGTACCGGTATTATCGAAAAAACGCATAAAAACTAAAAAAAATATATATTTTTTTTCAATTTTAATAATAACACGTATTTACGCATTTAGTTTTAGCATTTTTTCTAAAATGCCCATTAAAATGTGAGAAAACAAATTAAAATAGCGTTTTTTTAGGGGGTCGGCGGGGACGTTGCCGGACCACACCTACAAAAGGGGCCGGGCCGAGAAAACTGTAATTTTCTTATACCCTTGATCAAATTGCAGGACTATGAAGTTATTCTGACATAAAATATTTCATTTGCTTAAGAAAAGTAAAAAAAATATGTAAAAAAAAAGTAGAAAAGTTAAATTCGACTTAAAAGGGAAGTCTCCCTGGTGTCACCCTCCGATTTTCATGAAATTTGGACACATTGTTCAGAACGAAGATTAATTCGACACGTCCTGTTTTCGTTTTAAGGGGTGGTCGATAAAATAAATAAAAAACATGGCTAGGTTTCTTTGCATACTATAGGAGATAAACGCAAACAACTGAAAAATTACCGTTCCTTCCCCCTCATTTTCACCCCGTAAATATGAATTTGGGCCGCAAAAATAAATACGTGTCCCTTTATTATTCCTGCTCTACAAAATAAAACCAATTCCATAAAGATCGACCGGTTACACCAGGGAGACTTCCATGAAAACCCTCCACAGTGCCCTTTTAAAGTGATGGTTAGTTTTCTAACGTGAAAGAAAATTAACAATTTAGGCCGCTGTTCCAAAAAAAATAATTCACATAAAAAATGTGAAAACGAAAATTTTTTTGGTGTTCTAGATTTCACATCCGAATTTCTTTTTCGTTTTGTTTCACATAAATAAAATTTGGTGAAAGTAAAACGAATGCATTTTTTTCCTTATAATTTTTTAAATTTAAATTATTCGATTTCAACTTCAAATGAAAACGTGATCATCAAAACACTAAACCTGATTTCATGTGATTCGGAAATTTTCATATGAATTGAAAAGTTGTGAAAGACAGAACAGAGGCCTTGGATTAGAAATATTTTATTTTGAGTAAAAAACTTTTTTTTAGTAATTTTTTTGAGTGTAAAATTTTTTTCAAGTGTAAGTTTTTTTTGTTTAATTGTAAAAATATTTGTGAGTGACAAAAATACTTTGTAAAATATTTTTCTGACTCTTTAATGTTTTTAAAGCTGGTTTAACAGGGTTTTCAACACGTGAACTAAAGGTGAAATCAATTTCAAATTTACGGTTTTGCTAATAATTTTTGAACCACGAAGTCCTATAAATATCCAAAAAAAAAATCCTTGGGCAACCACATCGCGAATTAAATAAAAATCTCCAAATAACTAAACTATACTAAGGGGTTCAGAAAGTTTTTATTGAGAGTCTAAATGGCTTCAAAAAAATTCGTCAAAATCAATAATTTTCTTCTGCTCTCGCATAGCGGTTGAAGTATGACTTTTTTTGGAAATTTTTACTTAATCAACGATGTGGGTGCCTAAAGATTTTTTTGATTTTTATGAGACTTCGGGGAGGCATTTGGAGTACGATTTTTTATTTACAAAAATAAAAACAAATAAAAAATTTTCTATTAATTTTTTTTTTTTTGTAAAAAAACATGGCTTTTTAGGAAAAACCGATTCAATACCTGTACGTACCGGTACCGAAGGAAAAGGTTTTTGGATACCGGTATCCGATACCAAAACTGAGTTTCGGTATTGGTATTGGTACCGGTATTCAATTTAAAGGGTTTTGAAACGGATAACGGTATTGAAAAGGTATCGATTGCCAACATTGCAGAAAAATTAAAAAAAACTTTCATCGGATAAATATCGCAATTTTATATTTCATGAAAATTGCTCGAAAGTTTTAAATACGGAATAGGATAAAACCAAAAGCAAATGAAAGTTGACATATTTCATATTTCAAAACCATCAAGGTTTTTTTTAGTTTAGTGCGAGATTTTTTGTATACGATTGGGATGAGATTTTCATGCACTAAAAAATCTAAAATATGCGCTAAAAAATTCAAAACATGCACTAAAAAACCTAAAAATATGCACTAAAAATAAAATTTTTGATATAAAAATCTTGTTTTCATGCGAAAAACTTGTAAAAACGTAAAAAATAACGCCAGGTTTGAATAGTAACATTTAAAACTTAATGTAAGCAAGATTTTTTAGAAACTAACACAATCTAATAAAAAATTTAAAATAAAATTTTTTTTTTTCAAAATATTTTTTTAAACAGCTTATGAAACAAATAAATTTTAATTTGTGTTTTTGCTAATCTATGCCAAAATATGCACTTAAAAGTTGAAAATATGAACAAAATATGCATTTAAAACCAAAATATGGAAAAATATGCATTATCACAAAAATATGCAAAAACAAATTGATGCCATTTTAACGCAAATTTCTGGATTCGGAAAGATAATTGTTCGATATAGTTTTTAGACTATCGACAAAAAACATTTTCATGGAAACCTAATCATTATAATAACTTGTACAAGAGGCGTATACTTAATTTTGTAATTGCCTTTTAATAACAATCATACGCAACGGTGGTCAATGGATTATTTTTAATAATTGGGCCATTCAGTAAGTACTGGACCGATTGCAGCTAAATTCATAGAGGGTATTTATACACAGCCTTTTTTTGCTTGCAATAAAGTCTTGCAACTTTTTTTTGAAGGCAATCGGGGGTGAGAAGCATAAAAGAAGGAAAACAGAAATCGTGATTTTTTTTCTACCCCGTTTTCTTTTCACCCCCGTTTGCCTACAAAAAAAAAGTTGCAAGACTTTATTGCAAGCAAAAAAAGGCTGTTTATAAATACCCTCATACCGGTTATAGCTAACGTATTTCCGAGCTTAAATTTGGACGCTGGACCCCACATGTCCAATAAGGGCACCACTAGGGCCCCTAAATTAGGACATATGTATTTAGTAAACAAAAACTTTAAGCATTTAATGGAAATGACAATTGGTTTCATCCCATTTCTATTCGGAAAGTTCGATTTTGTATCACTGTGTAATGAACGCGCCAAAAAGAACTGGTTTTGTTAAAAAGCTTATGAAACATAAGCATTATTTCCAACACTAAAAAAGTACTCTATTTTCAAAAAAAAAAAAAGAATAGTTTTTTGAGTAGATATTTGTAACCGACAAAGGCCAATAGGCTAGATTATTGAAAATGATGAAATAATTGAAAAAGTTAATTTGCCAGTTCTGGCTTGTTTACAATTTAAAAGTACATTTTATAACACATTTAATTAATACATTCATATATCTAATTTTTGTTGCTTACATTAACAGTTTGTTTATTTTATGGAAATTATGAATTGTCTCATTTCTGGGCTACACGTGCCAATGAATTTACAAAAAAATATTTATCAAATTTTTTTGTTACGTACACATTTATGTTAAAGTGTCACGTAATTTGCATTAAAATGTATAAACACCCAGGCAGAAACGGATACTGATACAAAACAATAAAGCATTTGTGGAGATTTTTTTCACATTTTTTCGGAAGATGTTTAGAGGTCGCACAAGTCGTATTTATGTCAAAAATCGGGTTTGCCAGCCGTTTTTTTTTAATTTTTTTATAACTTCCTACAAAACCGTTTTTTTATTTATTTTTTTTTTCAAATTATAATTTTATACCACTTTTTAAACAAAAAATAAAACGCTTTGCCGGGACTATTTTCTTGTACGGTTGCCAGTTTAAGCCTGGGTTTGTACCCAATGTATGAATCTAATAACACAAAACTTCAAAAATTTTAGCTTGTCCCAGTTTCTAAAATTTGAGTACATAGATCCTTAATTTTTTTTAAAGCTGATCATAAATCTGTTTTCAGAAAGTCAGCACATCAAGTTTTGGAATAATTTAAGGTCAAAAGGTCAAAAAAGTTAAATAAAATTCAAATCTTTTATAAAGTCAAAGAAATTTTTTGTGAAATACAGATTTCTAATGAACTTGATTTTATACCAATCTCAATTTGAATAAAAAAAAAATAAAATTAGAGCCCGAATGTATTGATACCCTAGGGTTATATAGTCGCAACAAAAAGTCGACTTTTCGACTTTTTTCAATTTCAAAAAAGTCGATTTTTCGACTTTTCGACTTTTTTCAAAATTTAAAAAGTCGACTTTTCGACCATTCGACTTTTTAAAAAGTCGACTTTTTCGACTTTCGACTTTTTTCGACTTTTCGACTTTTTTCGACCTTTTCCAACTTTTTTTGTAAATAAAAGTTTAGTTTTGACTTGTTGTAAGCATTTAGGTGCTATTTTTTTTTGTTGTATTTTATATATCAAAAAAAGTCGAAGAAATCGAAAATTTTGAAAAGGTTGAAAAAATTGAAAGCAAAAGATTCGACTTTCGATTTATAGAACCCTCACTGAGGTGTTAACAATAATCAAAAATATTGGTAAATTTCTAACTCATGAATTTGGCATTGACATTTTTGCTTCACATACAAATACATGGAAATACCAATAGCTTCAGTTGTTATTAAACTCGGCTCTCATTTGAATTTTTTTTCAGAAGAAAGAAATTATTTGCATCTGGCAAAAGTAAAAAAAAACCAAAAAAAAAATTCGAAAAAAGTCGAAAAAAAGTGGAAAAAAGTCGAAAAGTCGAAAGCAAAAGTCGACTTTTCGACTTTTTAAGAACAAAATAGTCGATTTCGACTTTTCGACTTTTTCATACAAAAAGTCGATTAATCGACTTTTCGACTTTTCGACTATAGAACCCTATGATACCCTCTACAATTTAAAAAAAAAAAGTTTTTTTTTAAACAAAAAAAAAAAAATTTAAAAAAAATTTCCAAAAAAAAAAAATTTTTGGTGAAAAAAAATATTCGGTCAACATTTTTTTTTTTTTTTTTTGTAAAAAAATATTTTTGTGCTTGTTTACATACCATTCGGTGATCAATTCTGTTCACATATGTCAACCAGCAGCCAAATGAAAGCATTATGTATTTTTAGATTATGTTGAATGCACAAAAATTTTCGAGGTGTCCTTACTTTTTCTTTCGTAACTTTTGAACCGCTGAACCAATTTCGGTCAAATGCAATACCAATTTGCTTAGGGCAACAATAAGTAAATATATTAAGTCTTAGTCATATCTGTTTAATACTTTGCCCGTGATCACCATTTCCACAGACGGACATCGCTAGAATGTCTTAAAATCGATCACTGATTTAATATTTCGATGAGTTACAAACCGAATGACAGGAGGGTATGAAAAAGTTAAAGTTAACATATAAATAAAAGAACTTTAGTTTTTCAGCGTAAAGTTTGACTCTGCAAAAAAAAAATTGTTAAAAGTCAATGACCATTACTACCAAAAAAATAGGTATTTAAATTTATGCATATTTTTTAGACATACATATTAGTCCGGATCGATTTTAGCTTTTTTTAGATCTAAGATTTAAATTCAGCAAGCGTTTTCGATTTAAAAATCGGGCGTTTAAATTTTTTTTTCATACATTCCTCAATTTTTTTCGAATTTAAATTTTTGTTTATTATTATTAATTTTTTACTTTTAGCTTTTAAAGGACAAAAAACTCTTAATTTTGGTCAAACAAGTATTTCAGTTACAAAGTGATTTTTTTTTTCTTTCTGAAAAATTAAAAAAAAAAAAAAAAAAAAAATTTTTCGAATATATGGATTTTTTTCCGTTACTCAAAAAAATGTTAAATCGTTGCAGCCGTATATATTTTTTTTACTAAAAGACAGTTTTGGATGACATAAACACCCAGGCAGAAATTACGACTCTTCTAAAAATACAATACCATTATAACATTGGATATACAAAAATACGACTTTAAAAATTCAATACCTTGAAAACAAAAAATTCAATACCATTACAACATTGGATTTTTAAAGAACCAACGTTACATAAGAGTTTATAATAATTATCCGAAAAGGTTTACTATGGTAAACTTTTACAAAATTTCTGACTTTATTTTATTTAATTATTTCTTTATACCTTTTTTTTGGGTAAAAATGTCACTGCATTTTTTTCATTATGAAATATGCAAGGTGAATAAGGGTTCTATAGTCGAAAAGTCGATTAATTGACTTTTTGTATAAAAAAATCGAAATGGACTTTTACTTTCGACTTTTTAGTTTTTTCACTTGTTGGTAGATGAAAAAAAATCTTCGCAAAAAAAATACCAAAAAGACTTAAATAAAAGCGGAGTAACGAGTTTAATTTCAACTTAAAATTGTGATTGAAATTGTCTTTTTTGTATTAAAAAGATACAAAAAGTTATATATTTATGATCAGTGATCGATTCTAAGACATTCTAGCGATGTCCGTCCGTCTGTCTGTCCGTCTATCTGTACGTCCGTCTGTATTTAACACGATGCAGTCAAAAATAAAAGAGCTAGACTCCCAAAATTTTGTTTCTAGAAAAAAGTTCCCTCTTGAAGAACTTAACCAACCTCTGAAAAATACCATGTTTTTACATGATTTTTTGTGTTTTTGTTTAACAAATGCAACATTTTTATGCTACAAGAAGTTTAAAGTCCTGTATTTGCACCTGGATGGAGTATTAGAAAATGTAGTTTTTTTCAAATTTTCGAAAATTGACAGTCTAATTTTTAGAAAAGTCGAATTTTTGTTGCGACTGTATAATTATATACTGTATTTTATATAATGTATTTTCTAATATAAAACACCCCAAAATAGCGCCAAAAATATGTCGAAATAACGTTATTCAGTGTTGTATTTGAACACCATCCTAAGGTCATAAACTTATTATTACAATGTAATTTTAATCCAGTAAATTTGATTTTTTGGTGTTGTGACGACGTCGGAAACAAAAGTCAGGCGATTGTTTTTTGGCGTTATCATTTCAATGTTATAGTAACACCATAAATTTTGTAAATAGGATCTCACTTTGGTGTTGGAATGCCCTCCGCCAACTCTATTATGACGTTATTCCGATTGCATTTTTCTGCCTGGGCAGTTTAAATTTTCTACAAAAGTTCAAATATCAACGAACGAAACACCAGACAAATCGACAAAGCTCCAACAAAAAAATTTTTGTTTTTCAAAATCCTTTGAAGAAAAACATTCAAAAACACTATTCTTCTTTTGCTGTTCTTTAAAGAAACCTCGTTTTCATAAAGATTTAAATAAAGTAAAAGTACAATATTAAGTTGTTTTCTATGGTCTATGCTTACTTTCTACAAAAATTACTTAAATTTATGAATGTCAAATAAAGGCTTTTATTTATTGTAATACCATAGACTAAAGATACGCGACAGTATAATTTATAAAGGAGTAAAACAAAGGGTTTTTGGGGAAACAGAGCGATTTTAAGTTATTTTCAGGGTTGGCAACCGATACCCACCCAGAATAAAGGTATTTGGCTATTGTACCGCAACCAATAAAGATATGGACATTTGCAAAAGCGATTATGAAAGCTGATGAAATTTCTAGTATTGTAAATGTGTCACTTCGTGTTTCTACCGGTTCGTTTTAGTTATATAGGCCAATACCGTTATAATACCGTTTCAAACGGTATTATAAAGGTATTGACCTATATTTCGAAAACGAACCGGTAGAAACACGAAGTGACACATTTAAAATTCTAAAAATTTCATCAGCTTTCATAATTGCTTTTGAAAATTTCCATATCTTTATTGGTTGCGGTACAATAGCCAAATACCGTTATTCTAGGTGGGTATCGGTTGCCAACCCTGGTTATTTTTAACATGCTGTTTATGAATGAGTAAAACAATAAAAACAAATGTGACATCTATAAGTTACATTAATTAATTTTTTTTTTTTGCACAAACTGTATGAACCCAAAAATTTATTTAACATATGATTTAATACAATTTATTCAAACTTAGTTTAATTATTCGTTTTTCCCCATACAATTGATGTATTTCCCCGTTTAATTGACGTTTAAATTGTTGGGGGAACGAATAATTAAACTAGTTTAAATGAATGTGAATACGTCATAAGGATTACTTTTTTGACACCTGTCATAAGTGTCGCGTCTGTTTAGTTTCTGGTAATACCATTAGTTGTCTTTTGTTTTTTCAGACGTTCTTTGTTTTTACTATTTTAATAAACTATAAGAGTTCCCCAAATATTGTTTAGTTTTTATGTTTTTGTTTTTTATCGTCATTAAATTTAAAGTCAATGCGTAAATATACCGTTGGAATTTTTCAATAAAATATCCACTTAAGCGCATGTGCGTTAATATTAAAATTCTAACGTCATATCAAAGATGCCAGATTAATATAAGAATTAATGTAGGAATTTAAATATAATAATCTCCAAAATTGCTTTTTTTGCAAATTGTTTGAAACCATTGTAAAATTAATGCATTAGCTCAGACTAGTACAGACGTGAAACTTATGATTGGTGTTCAAAATGTAGTCTTTAAATTTTAATTTTGTTCTACTTTTTGTGTTAGAAAGAGAAAACTAATATAACGAGCTAAAAGAAAAATATATGCCAGATTGTTTATTATATTATAATTCGTACACTCAAAAAAATCCTGCAGTAAAAAATACAGTAAACGGGTTAGTACTTCAACTTTACTACTTTTTTAGTAGTTTGCAGTATAAATTGACCCCCAGTTTCTGTAATACGAACGCCATTCGTCTGCGACGAATTTGCATGTATTTTGTTTTTGTTACAATAACAAAATACACACAAATTTGTCACGAAAAAATGACGTTCATGTTAAAAAAACTGGGGGTAAGTTTTACAGTATAACTTTAGTTTTTTTTAGAACTTGGAATTGACTGTATACTAATTTTTTACTGATTGTTTAATCAATTTTGTTAGTAATTTTAAAAACTTTGTGATAATATTTTTGACACCTAGAATGGTAAAATTTACATTTTCCATTTTTTCAACGTACATAGAAATTTAAAAAAAAATTGTTTTTGTTTTTGAAAAAAGTTCCGAACTAGATCATTGTAAGCCATTAAGCTAAATTATTTTATTTTTTTAAACTAATTTCTTTTATTAAAAAATTTATCAAAATCCATATTGGAAAAGTTTTGGCTTTTTAAATATTTTACCATTTTTTAGGGCCCTTTAATCCTATTTTTATACCATCCACTCTAGTGATGGAGGGTATATATAAGTTTGTCATTCCGTTTGTAACACCTCGAAATATTTGTGTAGGACCCCATAAAGTATATATATTCATGATCCTCGATAGATTTTAAGACGATCTAGCGATGTCCGTCCGTCTGTCTATCTGTTGAAAACACGCTAACTTTTGAAAGATTTCACGGAGGATCCTGAAGTTTGGCATATATGTTGGGTCAGGTTGGTATTGCAATCCAGCAAAATCGGTCCAGTGGTTCAAAAGTTATAAGCAAATGAGTGAATTTCGGCAAGGGTTTTTCTGGAATTTACGAGTTAAAACACACGGTAACTTTCGAACGACAATTCTGAGGGTACTGAAGTGTGGCATATATATTTGCCGTTCCTCTGGTCCGATTCGTTTTAAATTTCAGCCAAATCGGTGCATTCGTTCAAAAGTTATTAGCAAAGCCGTGAATTTCAGATTAGTTTCACCTTAAATTCACGTGTTGAAACCCCGTTAAACATGTTTAAAAACATTAGTAAGTCACACTCAAAAAGATTTTTACACTAAAACAAAAAAAAAATACACTCAAAAAAAATTTTACACTCAAAAAAAATTTTAAACTCAAAAAAAATCTTACACTCAAAAAAAATTTTACACTCAAAAAAAATTTTACACTCGAAAAAAAATTAGTAAATTATTTTTTTTTTTTTCAAAAATTACTAAAAAAAAGTTTTTTTACACAAAATAAAATATTTCTAACCAAAAATGTTATTTTTTTCACGTTAGAAAATTTGCTATCACTTTAAAAGGGCATTGTGGAGGGTATTCATAGATTCGGCCAAGTCGAATTTAAATTTTCTACTTGTTTTTAGTAAAAACGGCCGATTTTTTAGTAAGGAATACTATAGTAATAGTATGAGTGTAAATATAAAATATTAATTTAAATAACGATAAAACTATAAATTAATTTAGTGCAAAAATCATAATAAATGAATTTGTGAATTTGTTGACACTTATCGCATGGAAGAAAGCGTCGACAATTAACTAAAGCGCCGACATCTAAAATCCCAGATTGAGAGAAAAATATGGCAGCATTAAAAATTATCGGATGCTATATAAAATTTGTGTAGACAAATATTTTCTTGATAAACTTGAAGGCCATTTCAGTAGGGTTGAGCAAATTTTACTTTTTTTCGAATTTCAAAATCGTTGGGATCGTTGCCTTTTATGTTCAATATTAACAAAAAAAATATTGGACACTTAGGGCAATGTCTGTTGGTTCCTTTTTTTTACTTTAAAATTGAAAAGTTCCGAACAAAGTGAATTTTTATTTTTTTTTACTAAAAAATATTAACTATTATTCGGACATTACTGCTAACAATAAGTCCTGCACTTGGACACCGGGGATTAGAAAATGTGTTTTTTTCTGATCGCCCCCTTTTGAGGGCGTGGATATTAAAAAATATTTAAATAATGATTAAATTATATTACTTAAGTGCAAAAAACATAAAATAAACAATAAATTCATTTGTTAACATAATCCGCGAGGAGGAAGTGACCTCTAAAGGTCTCTGCCAACATCGCTACCCTTGTAAAAAAACACCGCTGTTTTTTTTTAACTTTTTTACATGTTGGAGGGTATCAAAAATTCGGCCCAGCCGAATTTTAGACTCTTATAGTGCGTTTACATTGGATTTCTAATCTAGTAAATTGCGATTTTAATCTACTTTGCAATCTGTACCGTTTACATTGGCATTTTTTACATTTGAGAAGATTAGGATTGGCATTTATAACAACAAGTTGGTAATAAATGTGTGTGACTGCGTCAAAAGACAGCGACGGTAATTAGTCGTCGTATGATTAACAAGGACAGTGACGGCGTTTACAAATAACAATGACGGCGGCATACATATACTTGGCGGCGTCATCAAAACGGCAGGCTTTGTGTCGGTGTTTTTCAGTGTTGGAAAATGTAAATAATAGAAATACAGAGTTGTATCTAACTTTACCAGATTGTGTTTGCCGATTAGAGTCTAAACTACTATGTATGGGCAATCTAATAGATTGAAACTGGATTGGAGCCACAATCTACTTTAAGCTAGCTTAGAGGACCAGTGTAAACGCACTATTACTTGTTTGTGTTAATATTGACCACAAAAGACAACTATTCCGACCCCGACAATTTTGAAATTCGAATAAAAAAGAAAATTTGCTCCACCCCAATATACATAAGGCAAGAAACGTAAATGTATTCTTTTGTTAAAAACTATTTCCAGATTAGTTCAATTTTTTGTTAGAACACTTGAACTTGACATATTTAATCTACTAAATACGTGGATATAAGTCATTCCACAATAACTTTGTTAAGCAATGTATTATTTTAAAAGTGGGCATGGTTAAAAAAAAAACAGAGAATCAAGCCGTGGGGTCTTGTGAATAGGGTCAAGTTTAATGCACGCAAGACTCAATGTTGTATGTTGACCCACAGGAATGTGGAATCAACAGTGTCATCTGTACATATGGGTGGTATAAGCATCGAGGAATCTGACACTCTTGATGTTCTAGGCATGAAAATTCAGTGTGATGTCCGTTGGAATAAGCACGTTTTTCAAGTGTCGAAAGAAGCATTCAAGTGTCTCGGTTTTTTAAACCGGTGTAAGAAGTACTTCACCTCATCAGATCTCCTTACTATTTATACCACCTATATCCGACCGAAAATGGAATACAACTCCCATATATGGGCAGGAGCTTCAAAGTCTATTTTGGAGCTCTTGGACCGTGTGCAAAGGAGGGCGTTGATGCTAATCAATGACAATAGTGTGTCCAACTCTATTGACTCATTGGAGCATCGTCGGAATGTGGGTTGTGTGACTCTGTTCTATCGATACTACCATGGAAAGTGTTCTGCTGAGATATGTGAACTTTTCCCTAGAGCCCGAGTTTTTGTTCTCAATACTCGGTTGCAACGACGTATGCAGGACTGTTTTTTCAGGGCCCAACAACAACAACAAAAAAAATTTTGTTGTTTTTTTCGCGAGATTCGTGTTTTCCAATACATATAAAAAAAATATTTTTTTGTTGTTGTTGTTGGGCCCCCCCCCCCCCCCCTGTATACGCCGATGCTCGGTTGTCTAGTAGATCACATCCGTTTGTTGTCGATTGTCTAGTGGATCGCACAGCGCATTACAGAGAAGGTTCGTTCATCAGTCGAACTAGCCGTATTTGGAATAATCTATAATCTTCCCGCAGAGTTCTTCCCAGTTTCTTTCAATGTAGATAAATTCAAGTCAAATAACCACAAGCACTACTCCCTCTTTCCTCCTCCTCATAACCTATTTTCCTGATATCAACACAATGCACTGCATTAATAGGGGCATCCCCTGAGTGTTGGTTCAACGTAAAAAAAAAATCCATGTTTTTTCCGTTAGTCTTAGAACAGCATAAAACAAATAGCTTTTCAAATCAAAAAGTTTGCTTTAAAATGGCATCGATTTGTTAGGGAATATTTTTGCATATTTTACTGAATAATATTCAGTGAATATGCATATTTTGCTTGTATTCTGCTATAAATGAATATTTTTTTGGCAATATTTTGTATAAAATTTAAGTTTTAGCTTATTTTGTTAATTTTTTTTGTAAACATCATTAATTTGTTTGTTGGGCAGGCCCCATAATCTATGTCTAGGTCAAACACTTGTCTGACCGAAATTATTTTTTTTTTTCGTAAAAAATTATTTTTTTTTTTCGTAAAAAATTATTAAAAAAAAAATATTTTATTTTAAGTCCACATTTCAAAATTTGTAGTCAATATTTTAGGGTCTTAAAACATAGTTTTTTAATACATGAAGGTCCTGTCCCTGCTTTTAAGTAAAATACAAAATTTTCATGCATAATTGCAAATGATCTTTTCGCACAACTTTAAATATAAACAAATTTTGATTATATATACAATGTATGAAAGTCTTGTGTTTTTAATTATTATTTTTTTGTTTAATTTCTGCTGTTGACGGGGATTTCGTGATAATCATCATACGATAATACAAAGTCCAATATGACCCCTGAGGGTATTTCAAATATTTTTTTTACTACACGTAATAGTATTTTTTGTATATCATTATAAAAAATAAATAAACATATTTTTTATAGGTTATATAAAAATAAAAGAATATTATGTATACATTGACCTTTAATTAACATCTCTAAAAATAAAACATGTATATTTTAGTAATTTATCATTATCATTTTTATGTTAGACAAAAAGTCATTATTTTTAGTAACAAAAGTAAAATGATCAAAAAAGAAAATAAAAATCTACTAATTACACTGTGCAACAAATTTGGGGTCAAAGAAAAAAATTAATGTATACAGGCTCGTAGTTTTTTAAATTTCATGTTTTTTGCATTATTGTTTTTGAACCTACCCAGTCAGAAAAATACAATCGCAAAAGCGTTGTGAAAGCGTTGTGGACGGTTGTACGAGCGTTCTGTAAACCAACTTCAAAGCGCCTTCAGATGATCCGAATAATAACATCGATCTACGCTATGTTTAAAGCGTTTTAAAAGCGATGTAAAAAAGTGCTTTGAGAACGTTTTTTTTTAAATCATCAAAGCGCTTTAAAAACCCAAAGTAAAGAATTTCTGTTTCAGCTCGGTTATAATAATTTGTTTGATACAGAGTGAACTTAGAAAATTTTTCAAAAAATTTTTCGAAACTTAAAAAAAAAAATCTGAAAACATTTTTGATAATTTTTTTTTTTACTTAAAAAACAAACAAAAAAAATGACAAAAAATTGTTATTTAAAAATAATTTCGGAACTTAGAAATTAAAAAAAAAAAAAATCTAAAGAACTCTTAAAACGCTTTTCGAATACGCTCGAAAAGCGTTCCAGAAAAACGTTTTGACATTGCCTTTTCTTTTGTTATAGTGCTTTTAGAACACTTTTCAAAAACGCTCGCAAAGCGTTTGAAAATAGCGTTTTGAGAATGCTTTTTTTTTGTTACAGTGCTTTCAGAACGCTTTTTTTAGAACCGTCGTCAATTTCTGCTTGGGTACATTCTTTTTTAACATTTAAATTTTAGGTAAAAAAGTTAAGATTTTTTTTTTAAATATTGAAATAGGGGAGTTAAGGGCCTGAGTGGGTCTTGAGAATCTTATATACAGGATAATTTAAAAACTTTTACTCGGAGGGCTTTTCGGTATTTTTTGGTAGTGTTCTACGAGTCAAGAGCTTTTTCTCGTGTCAGTAGTATTTGCCGAGATATGTGCATATAAAACATATCGGGAATATGAAATTTAATATTCAAAGTTATGGCCTGAGGACCCTGACATATATGAAGAGCTAGGCTATTCCATATTCTTCTTTGTAGTGAAAATTTCATGCGTTTCGCTCTATCTCGCTTAGTTTTCGATGTATAGAAAAATTCTCAGATTCTGAAACATTTTTCGTATAGAAACTTCTCAGATTCTGAGATATTTTTCGTATAAAAAAATTCTCAGATTCTGAGGCATTTTTCATACATAAAAATTCTTAGATTCTGACACGTGCAGAAAATGTTTGTAGAACATGTTAACCCTTTAAACGCACGTTTTAGTAATGTTCTATTAGAAAAGGGGCTAAAATGACCCCTAAAATGGGAGATAGATGGTTTGTATATTCTAAGAATGGAACCGCCATTAAATTTCAATATTTCAAAAAGAGATGGCGCTGGTCACGAGAGTTGCGTGATTGAGTCATTTATTTTTTGCGTGAGTTTGCTTGATTTGATTTTTTGATTTGCACCATTTTTTTCATTTCTTGTAAAAAATATATTTTTTTAGTTTTTTTTTTGTAAAATTTTATTGATTTTGAGTGACTCACGCGATCATCTCTAATTTCAAATATTGATTACCATTATTTAGCTCAGTAGTACACACAAAAAATATTGTTCCAAGCGCTTGGGAGGAATTACGTAAACAAGATTTTTGCGAATTATGTGAAAACTACCCAGTCAGAAAAATACAATCGGGTCAGTGTCGGCAAAGAGTTGGCGACAGTGGCCCAAACGCTGGCATAACGTCGGCTATACGAATTTACAACGTCTCCCCAACGACTAAATGATAACGTCGGAGTACGGTCTGGCGACGCTATTTTCTGACGTCGGCAAGGCGTTGGATTTATAAATTTTAGAGTGACCTCCCAACGTCAAAAAATAACGTCAGAGGATGGTTTTTCGACGCTTTTGTACAACTTATGAAAATAATGTATGAGCAAATATTTTCCAAGACGGTAAAAGAACTTTTATACTCATCTGGATTTTGTGTGGTTTTTCTTTGTTTTTCTTTGTTTTTAACCATTTTATGCATTTTTTTTAATAAATATTCGACCGAAAAACTTCCAAAGAAAAAATGTGGCAGTGAAAAAAAGTAACTGTTTATTACGCTTTTTTTAATAACAGAGTTGCATTTTTTTTAAATTGCTGTCATATTTATTGTTCCTTTACAATACAGCAGCAGGAAACTGCTGCACAAAAAAAAAAACAGCAAAACCAAAAGTTTTTGGTATTGGTATAAAAGAAAGCAGAATTTAAGACAAGAAAAAACATTGAACATTAAATTCAAAACATTGATTTGAAAATAAATTTTTTAACATTTTATTTAAAATTAGCTGGACCCGGTCCGCGCTGCTGGGCCAGCTAGT
Organism: Pegoplata infirma; assembly: GCA_963921195.1. NCBI lineage: Eukaryota > Metazoa > Arthropoda > Insecta > Diptera > Anthomyiidae > Pegoplata > Pegoplata infirma. Next base: position 33,425,716 of record OY992539.1, read on the forward strand.
AGCCTTTAGTTCCACTCTCGGTAAGCATTATCTATAGAGAAATCTCAACAAAATCGGTTCAGCCATTTTTGCGTGATGGCGAAACGGACAGACGCACAGTGATTCGTTCCCATATATCGAGTGGGCAAAAATAGAGTATTGGTCGCAATTTTCTGAAATTTGGTACACATGCATTAAATTATCTAATCAAGAAAAAAACGAGTTTTTGGAAAAATCGGAGCAAGGACACGCCTACCCCCCATATATCCTGAAATTTAAATATGTGATTAAAACTACAAAAATGGTCACAAAATTCCCAAACTTTGTCATTGTTACCAATTTTGATATAGTATTTTATTTGTAAATTTTTTTCTAGATTGAAGCAAGGACTCGTGTGGCTGCCATATATCCTTTTTCTTAAAAATATTTTAAATCGCTCAAAAATTACTCGATACCCTTGAAATTGTAAAAATTTGAATAAGTGATGTCAATGTGTGTGCCAAATTTCGCTGAAATCGATTCTGTAAAACAAAAGTTATTTACATGTCCTTTTTAAAAACTGCAATAAAGTGTTAATATAGTTTATTCACAAAAATAAAATAGAAAGAGTTGTCAACAATTTTCCAAATTTGGTACGCAAGCACAAACTTAATTACATAGTAGAAAAAAAATAAAAATTTTGAGCAAATCGGTCGAAGGACATTTGTACCTGTCGTATATCCTGAAACTTAAAAGAGCAGTTTTAGCCAAAAAACTTGCTATAAAATTACTAAACTTAGTTATTGTCTTAGGAATTTAGATAACTATCGACGTACAACATTTGTGTTTTAATCTGAGCAAGGACTCGCGTGGCTGCCATATATCCTTTTTCTTGAAATCGCTGTAACTATTTTAAAAATGTTTCAATTGCTATCAAATTAATATAGATTATATCAAATGGCGTTAATAAGTGTGCCAAATTTCGTTGAGTTGCTTGCGGCAACAAAAAAGCTGTTAATATATCCTTTTTTTAAATATAGTCAAAAATATAAAAATAGATAATAACTGCAAAAACAAAACATTCGCAACACTTATTTCCTATTGCATTACGAAAATAAATTTATTCAAAATAAGTTTTAAGTAAACTCGTTTAATATTTGCTTTATTCCTAAGTACTTACCCCGTTAATAACAAAAAACTTGAAAAAAAAAAAATTTTTTTTGGGTACTTAAAATTTTTATTTTTTTTTTTCGTTTTTTTTCAAAAACTTAGTTATTTATATTATTTGATCGTATAGAAAACAGTCCAAGATGTTAAAAAAATCAATAAAAAATTATTTCTAAGTACGAACTTTTTTTATGTATCTCAAAAAAATTTTGGTTTTGATTTGGGATACCAACGAAAATCAAATACTGGTTTTAAAGCAAAATGGACCACTGTATACTTATTTTATTTAATTATTTACTATAAATTTATGGTATACAATACAATAAATCCCTTTATATAAAAAACACTAAAATGTTGATGTATTTTTTAAATTTATTTACAGTAAATAAAATAAATAAAAAAAAATAATCCAATTTTAGATTTTTTTTTTTAAATTTTTTTTTTCAACTTAAAAAAAAAAACTTAGTTATTTTTATTTTTTAATCTTATAAAACATAGTTAAAGCTACAAAAAAAATAAAAAACAAAAAAATTTTATTCACGAACTTTTTTTATGAAGGCCATTAAAATTTGGTGATTTTGGGGATTTTAGTAAAAGTCATAGATAACTTTTAAAGCAAAACGGCCCACGTACTGCATATTTTTTTTCTGAATTTTTATTATATTTTTACAGAATACTATATAATATATCAATGTGTAAAGAAAAAATACTTAATATGGGATTTTTTTTCTAATATTTTTTCCATTAATAATATAGCTTTTGAAAAAAATTAAATAAAGACACAAAAAAAACCTAACTTTTTTCCAACTTCAGACAAAAACTTAGTTATTTTTATTGTTTTGCCTTATAAACCATAGTCCGAGCTATCGAAAAAGCGAAAAAAAAATTTTTTTGACTCACGAACTTTTTTTATGCATTCCATCAAAATTTGTCAATTTTTGGGAATTCGGTAGAAAAAATATAGATTTCAGAGCAATACAAAAATGTATTTTAAGATTAATTCTAAAAAAATGCAAATACAACATTTAGCTAATATATTAAAGTAACGTTTGCAAAAAAAAGTTCGTTGATTTCTTTAAAATTCGATTTTTCATAATTATTTTAGTAAACCTATAAAAATCAATTTTTAGGTTTTAACACAATAGCGTTGAATTTCCATACTTTAGCGCCCTCTTGTGGCAACATATGACTTCTTAAAAATCAGAAAAGTACATATTTCTTTTAGTTTACTATTAAACTGTAAAAATACAAAAAATCATCAACATTGAAGACATACTTATTTTTTTGATTTTTGCCAATGAAACGAATCACTGTGAGACGTAACGCTAAGTATAGTAAAAAGCAGATTTGTAATTTTAGGCATATTTATCGAATCGTGGATAATTATTGCCTAAAGTTGCAAGTTGCGTCCTCGGTTAGTACTATCTGTGCTGCAAAATAAATGGAAATCGGTTTAGCACTTTTTTTTATTTAATAAAAAAAGAAGTGCCATTTTTATACCCCTTTGCTAATCGCCCTATTATATGAACCACAGTTCCCGCTCGGTTAGTGCTATCTTAGTGACAGATTCGGCTTAGCCGTTTTTGGGTGATTGCAAAACACGCAGACATAATTTTTAATTAAATTCTGAGTTTTTCCTTGTCTGGAGTTTATATTATCCTAAGAGGGATGCTAATTTTTATTATAATTTTTAATTTTCTTTAGAATCCTGTTAATTTCTTTAACAAAACAAAGACTTTTTTATTTAAAACTAAAAAATCAATAAACTTGAAAATGGTTGTAAATTTTGTAAATACAGTGCTGCCGCAGCACTGCAGGAGTGGTGCTGACGTAACACGGGTGATACAAAAAAATCAGGGTTGTGGCAACGCTATATTTTTATAACCGTCGGCAATTTCTGACTGGGTAATAACATTTTACCAAGCGCTGTTGGTATTTTTAATTAAGGTTTTTCACAATTTAATTCATTAAACACATTTTCAAAAACATGTGATTTATATAAGATTTTAAATTTAAATAAAAAATTAAAAGTTTAAAAAATAATTAAAAAATGTACTACGTAAGAGTTCCTAAAATCACAAGGTTATCTTTTAAGATTATATTCATTTAAATATAATAATACCAAAACTGTTATCAATAAATTTTTTTTATTAGTACGTGAACTCTAAAAAAATATAAATACAGTCAAACTTGTTTATAACGAACTCGGTTATAACGAATTCCCGGTTATAACGCTCTAATTCTAAAGTCCCAACGTTTTGCCATCCATTTTCACACAAAATACTACTTTTATAACGAACTCGGTTATAACGAATCCTCGGTTAAAACGATTTGATTATTATGGTCCTACGAATACAATTTCATGTATATTTGCTTTTTTATAACGAACTCCCATAAATATTTTTTAATGTGCGGCAATCATGTTTATCAAACTCGCAAAATATTGGAAATTTTTGTTTTATATTGTGCTTGATTCGGGAGTACTCTTTCACCATTCACCTAGTTTTTAAAAATTTGATATCCTTTGGAATTTTAAGATTTTTTTGTCACTAAGATATTAACAAAATCTTTAATTGTAAAAAAATGTAAAATCTTTAAATTCGAAAGAATATCAAATTTTTAAACATTAGGTGAATGGTAAAAGGTCCTCAAAAATCGAGAACATTATAATTTTGATAAATTTTTTTATATTTTTAATGTTTTCATTTCAATAAGCAGTTCATTTACGAAAAAAAAATAAAATAAAGTTGGATATTTTGTTTTTGCAAATAAAACTAAGTTGATATAAAATATACCCCGAACTTCGCTCATAACAAACTATTTTAACTGGTCCCTCGAATTCGTTATAGCTGGGTTTTAAGGTACATATGAATGTAACAATGAGTCAACAAATATATTATGTAGAGAAATTAACACAGGAAATTAAAAATTAACACAAATGCTGTATTCTTTAATCATTAATATGATGTTTGTATTTCCATTAAAAAATTGGATTTATTTAATCCACAAAATAACAAACAAATTTAAAAAAAAAGTCGCTAGGTCCCACTTGAAAATCGTTTGAATATGGCTAAAAATTTCAATGTTTCTAAACCTAACAAAACCGGCAAATTGTCGAGCTTGAAACATTTTTCCAGTTAAAATATTTATTTAATAAGTTTTGACACCAAAACAACTAACATTGTTTCTGTTTACATGGAAGAAAATTTGCTACACTCAGAAAAGAGATATGATTGTGGCAATCATAATTTAAGAGCGTTATATTATTATTGAAAATTATATCATAATATGTTTATTGCAATCATAATCATTGCAATCATATTATGGTCCAAAATTATAATTTTCGAATATTTAGAATCATAACATGATTTCCGCAAATATGTTATGGTTGCTACAAACAAATTATAAAATGTTCAATCATAATATGATGCTCTTTTATTATGGTTGCCACAATCATATATCTTCTCTGCTTTTAGATACCCAGCAAAAACTTCGCTTACCAAGTAATTAACTTAAGGGGTTAGCAAAAATATGAGTAACTAGTTACCTCCCAATTTCAATGTTAATTACTTTAACATAGTGATGTCATTGGAGGTAAGCACATTTTGCTTTTTTTTGGCGTAATGTAATGCTAATGGTAATTAGTAGTATTCAAAGCCATTACCACGTAAGCGAGGCAGGAAGGGGCACCCATTACCAAGTTTTTGCTGGGTATGACAACAAAATAGCTAAGTTAGCAAATATAAAAAAAAAAATCAAAAAGTAGGTTTAAAAATAATAATAATAAAGTTTTAAAAACAAATCACTTAAAATCTTTTTTTAAAAATTTCATGCCAATAAAAACAATATTTAACTTATCTTTAATCAAAGATTATAAAAAAATATACTTGAGATAGGTACTATATTTAAGAAGTAGAGGCACACGTTTATAATGGTTTATTTAATATATATAAAAATTTAAATATCTATTATATATTATTATAATATTTTAATGCAGAGTTGTATACAAATCATTGCCATCTGATTATTTCTTTAACAATTTTTACCAGATCCTAGGACTTTTTATGAAAATAATGTGAAAAACAAAGGAAAACTGTATACACTGAGGGAAAAATTCGTCGTCAAATCAAAAATTTTCGTACTCATTTTTAAAATTCTCAAAATTTTTAAACAAATTTTAATAATGAAGTGGAATTTTATAAAATTAAATATGTTTCGGTGTTGATTTTAAAATTATATTTTTTGAATTAAATATACAAAAACTCCTCTTTATTTCATGATGGTGTCATGATGAAAATAATCATTTTGATTGGAAACAATAGCAAAATGAGTTTTCATCAACTTTAACAACGACGCTTCAAAAATGACGCAATTATTTTAGAAAAGTCTCGTGGTGTATCATAAGTGAAAACTTTTCAACTTCCATAAATAAGTAATAGAAAAACAATAAAATAAAGTAAAACAGTGAATGAAATTTGTGTAATAAGTGATAAAAGTCAAGAGTAAATAGTACATTAAAAATGGTGTGGAAATTAATGTAAAAGTTAATGTGGAGTACTTGTTTGCAGAAATTAATGTGGAGTACCTATAATTCAGAAGGAACTCAACATTTAATAAAAGCCATCCGGGAATTTTTTTATTATTTGATTTCTATTTTATCGTCGGTGCTCTGACAAAAACACCTACGTGTATTTATTGAAGAGACTAGCTAATTTGTGAACTTTTGCGTTGAATTTTAAAGATCCCCAGCAAAAACTTGGTAATGACACATCATTACCATTCGAATTACTTAGTAATGACAGAAAATTAACTTTAGCATTATTTTGAAATGTAAAATAAGGACTTCTTAATAATGACTTACATAAGTCATTATAATAAAATAAAAAAATTTCAGAACTAGATTTTCACACATTTGCTTGTAAATGTAATGGGAAAGGTAATTCGAATCAGAAGTAGTTATAACTTTTGAATTTCCCATTACACATTTCATTACTTGGTAATGCAAGTTTTTGCTGGGTCAACTTAATGGAAAAAGTATATGGGCAATTATTTAATCGACAAAATTAATCTAATTCGAAGACGTCTTCAAAAATCACATGGGTGTGTTTTTCGGAGCAGCGAATTATATTATATATTATTTATATAATTATTCTGTGGTAAAGAAAAATAAATAAAATGTGTATTTATGTAAATATAAAAAAAATCTAATTGTTTTATTTATATTAAAAATTTAAGGAAACAGAAAAAAAATTATATAAATAATTTCCAATATTAAATTTGATTATGTGCACTTTTGATTTGAACATGACAACATTCTCAAATTAACCTTGTTTCATTTTATTTTTAAAATTTTGTTTGTTACTCAAGCCATATTAAACATTTTCAAATTGAGAAAAAACAAAGTTTGTTGACTTTTGTCACTGTTTTATTTTTAATATGAGATTGTTTTTGCTTGATTTGAGAATTTTTTTTTTCTTAGCGTACAACTATTTCTCCTGGAAAAAACAAACGATTTTTTTTAAACACTTAAAAAATGTTCGTTAACTTGGCAACAATTGCAGTTGTTTGTGGTCAACTAGGATTTTAGTAAAAACAACTGACAAAAACTGTAGTCGCTATTTTTCAGAAAATGTAGTGATCTCAAACAACTTCAATAGTAAGTTTTTTACAACCAAATCTTTATATTGTACTGAAAATGTGTGAAGTTGAGAATTGAAAATCTTTTTAATTCCAAAAATGTTGTAAATATGTGCCCCCATTAATACAAAATATCTGAGTGTTGGTTTGTCTGTCTGTTCCGCAATCAGGAGCAAACGGCTAAACCGATTTTAATGAAATATTCACCACAGATAGTACTAAACAAGACGAATTTAGAGCCAACTGCATAGTTTAATTACAACAACCTTAAATATCATAGTTTTTAATCCAAAATTTGTGTCCGTTTCGCTCTACCTTGCTTAGTTTTTGAGATACGTGATTTTAGGGGACCACTGGATTTTTGAGAATTAACTTCAAAAATATTACTCGGAGAGCTTGTTGCGGTCTTGTTCTACGTGATGAGAGCTACAAAAATGCTTTTGGACTTTTTGTTGTGTCGGCAATATTTACCGAGACATGAGCATTTGAAAATTTTCGGGAATGCTAACTTTTTTGGATCCAAAGTTAGGACCCATCAGGGTCCACACATGTGAAGAGGACTGGCGATACTTTTGTCTTATTTTGAGTGTAACAAAACCCACAAGGCTTTTTTTTAGTTCAGCACTAGATATTTTTTTAAACGCATTTGAAGGTGGTGAACTATTATAATTATAATTAATTGAAAACTTTATAAGAGGCGTATACTTAATGTTGTAATTGCCTTTAAATAACAATCATACGCAATGGTGCACAGTGGTTCATTTTTAATAATATGGCTATTCAATAAGTAGGTACTGGACCGATTGCAACGAAATTCAAACCGGTTATAGCTAACGTAATTTCGAGTTTAAGTTGGGACGCTGGACGTCACATGTCCAATAAGAGTAAAAATGTAAACTTTTATTTGCTTTTGGTTTCATCCCATTCCGATTCAATTTTGTATCACTGTGTAATAGTATCCAACTCTGTTTTTAGTAAATAATTTTAATTAAAAACTTTAGTAAGTGCGTATTATTTAATAAGTGCATTCTCTTGCATATACAGAAGGCAAAATTCTATATCTTATCAGAAAAAGATACTATTTTTTAGAGTCCGACCGAGTATTCGGTTTCGGTCTCGGTTTCGGCCGAATAATGGGGTTTCGGCCTCTATTCGGTATTCGGCAAAATTTTGGCCGAATATTAGCCGAAACCGAAACTTTTTGGTATTTTAAAAAAATATGAAAAAAAGTCGGTGATTTTTTTGATTTCGTATTTCATTACACTTGTTTCAGTTCAATTGAAGAAAATGTTACAAGTTTATGCAGTAAATGTAAAACTGTTTCAGTTCAAAAATTATTTTCTCCTAATCTGCAAATGAAATATAAAATTTTTTTGTAAGTTTTTTAAAAAACATATTTTTTTTTCAAAAATACAACAATTCCTATTGTTTAAAAGCATTATGTGCTGTATAATAATCTTAAACAACTTTTTAATAATTTTATTCATGCCAATCGGTAGTTTTTTTTAAGTTTCGGTTTCGGTTCGGTTTCGGCCGAATATTACTTTTTCGGCCGAATATTCGGTTCGGTTTCGGTTCGGCCTCGAAAACTGGTTTCGGTCGGACTCTACTATTTTTTTTTAATAAAAAGGGAAATTTAAAAAGTGGCGTGATTATACAACACATCAAACAATTTAATTATAGAAAAAAATTTTTAATTATTTATTTTAAAATAAATTGTTTATATTAGTTGTAGGATAAAAAAAAACACAATGATAAACAATTAAATTTATCAAAATCTTTATTTTTATAAATTGTAATTATTATTCCAAATAATGGATTTTTAACGCTTCAATTGTTTGAGTATACCTAAAAATGACTTTCCTCATTAAATAAATATTGGCAACAAGTTATTCACTCATCCATAATATGTGTGAGCAATGACGTGTCTATGAAATATTATTGCAGACACATGTCTCATTTAAAAAACAAAAAATAATAATAATAATAATAAAATTATGCATTATTTATGTTTGCATAATGTTTTTTTCTATTTTTCTAATTTGCTTAGCAACAAGATCATATTTTTTAATAATTTTTATTTTTGTATTTTAATTTTGCCCTCAAAGTTCATGTTTGGATTTAAAAAAATCTAACAGAAAAGCAATTAACACAATTGTGAAATGAGAACATTAACACAAATATATTTAAAAATGATCTTGAATTTCTAAAGAAATATTTATATTTCATTTATTAAGTCACAGACTAAACAGATGTGACACTTATGACGATATCCACCAATTCTATTTCCTACACTCAAAAAAATACGTTAGTAGATTTACTAATTTTTTTTGCTAACGCTAGTTAGCTAACTTTTAGCAAATTTTTAGTTGAGATTAGCATGTTAGCAAAAAATTCTTGTAAACTTCATTTAGCACATTAGCAATTTTAAACAAGCTTTGAACTAGAGATGGGCACCAATCACGTGATTAACGTGAATCACGTGAATCACGCATGAATCACGTGATTCGTGAGTAAATTTATTTCCTACTCACGTGAGCGTGCGTGAGCGTGAGTAACAAAAAAAAATTCGTGCGTGATCGTGCGTGAGTAAAATTCTTGCGTGAATTTTTCGTGACTTTAATTGTTTCCCCGATTTTTTTTGTTCAGTTACGTCTTCTTGATTTTTTATGGTCTTTCAAAACATTCCATGAGGAAATGTGTTCAGATTTTGAGACACTTTTCGTATGCAAATTCTCAGATTCTGAGACATTTTCCGTATTGAAAAACTCTCAGATTCCGAGACGTTTTTCGTATAAAAATATTTTCAGATTCTGAAACGTTTTTCGTACAGAAAATGTCTTAGATTATGATAAAGATAATTTATAAATGAAAATGGATGGAAGTACAACTAATGGAACACACAAAAAATTATTGGCTAAATATTTTCAATTAAATCTATTGATCAACAAAATTTGAATGAGTCAATCAATGTTTTGATTGAAATTTTTGTTATTTTCTTAAACAGTCGAATACAAATTTTCAACATACAAAATTTTTTTCGCTTTAATTTATTTGAATAGATTAATTCAAAAATGTACAAAATAATCCGGTTTTACTTTGTTTGCAACATATTAGAAAGCAAAAAAGATGCATTTTTTGATAATTTTGTCATAAGCTTACACTTCATTTGTTAAATCAATCATTATTTTGATTGACTTCAAATAAAAAATTTATCAAATTTTTGATCAAAATCGAAAACATGTTTGATTGAAAAAATGTTCAATTAATCACCTATAATTTGATGATTGGTATAACAATTTTTTTAATTGGAGGAATTTCAATCAAAAAATTTATTGAATCCGCGTTTTTGTTGATTGAAATTCGTTTCAAATTTTTTCTGTGAAAAAAGAAGATTTTTTGCATTTTCGTATGACCTATATCAGACATTTCCACAAAGACGACTTTGGGGAGGGAAATTTCATGGGAATGTCAGCACCCCTGACAACTGATAATTATGATTGGAGAAATTTTGAAGTTTTTTATGAACCCGTCCTTAACTCAGTATATAGAGCTGTCATGGGGATGTCAGCTGTGACTCTGACATGTCAGCGAGCCGTCACCACGAATGGCTCAAGGACTTTCACAACTGGGTAATGCATAAAGAAAATATGACATTCATTTTTTCACATATTGTAATTCGTGAGTATTTCGTGATCGTGATTACGTCGTGAGCGTGATTAATTTTTTTTTCTACTCACGTGAGCGTGCATGAGCGTGAGCAGAAAAAAAATATTCGTGCGTGATCGTGCGTGATTACAATATATTTTTTCGTGAGCGTGCGTGATCGTGATTGAAAAGTCACTCACGATCCCATCTCTACTTTGAACTAATTTCTTTTGCTAAATTTGAAATTGAGTTGACAACATTTTTACAAGATTTTTTGCTAATATTAGCAAAATAAATGGTAAATTTTTTTTTATTTTCAGAAAACTTAAAATGGAGTCAAAACAGTCAAAAGCTCTCCGAGTAATATTTTTTAAGTTATCGAGTTTTTTAATTCTCAAGACCCCAGTGGTCCCCTATAATCACGTATCTTAAAAACTAAGCAAGGTAGAGCGAAACGGACACAATTTTTGGATCAACAATTATGACGATTTTTAAGGAACCCAACTAGGTCTAGGCCCATCGGGGTCTGGACCTATGGGGTCCGAACCCAATGGGGTCCTCAGATGTGTATAAACTAAGTTAAAAAAAATAAAAATTTAATTAACTAATTAAAACATTTTTGCTAACTTTAGCAAAAAAATTGTGGGTTCAAAATCAGCAAATTTTCTTGTAGGTTTACAAGCTTTTTTTGTTAACATTACAGATTTATTTTTTTGAGTGTAATTAAGAAATTTGCGTTAAATTGGTGTCTATTTGTTTTTGAATATTTTAAAGAAAATTCATATTTTTGCATATTTGGGTTTAAAAATGCATATTTTGGTTTAAAACGATTATTTTGTACATATTTCCATATTTTGCATATTTTGGCATAAATTAGCATAAAGAAAAATTTAAATTTATTTGTTTAAAAAACTTTTTTTAAAAAATTTATTTTGAAAGTAAAAAAAAATATTTTTTTTTTTAATTTATTTTAAAAGATTGTCCTAATTAAAAAAAAAAAAAAACTAGTAAAAACGTTAAATTCGGTTTTGCCGAATGTATTGATACTTTCTACAATTTAAAAAAGATTTATTGCAAAAAACTTTATTTAAAAAAGAAATTTCTTTTGAAAAAAAAAGTTAAAAAAAACTTCAGCTAAAAAAAAATTTGGTTAAAAAAAATTCGCGATTTTTATTTTGTAAAAAAAATATGGGGCATTCCATGTCAAATCGGACACTTTGAAATTGTTTTTTTTAGATTTTCCCAATTTGTTTACAGTTTTTAGTACTCTTCAAAAACTCCTTTGTGGTAAATTTTCAGATTTTTTGATGACCCGTTCAAAAGATATCGAATTTTTAAAAATTGGTAGTTTGTTCCTTTACTCATAACTTCTTCAATAATGGTCCAAATTTCAATTTTTTTTTTCAAAATTTTTGTTTTTTTTACGTACTTTTTAAAAAAAAAATCCCAAAAAATTTTTAAAAGCGCTCTAGTATGCGATTTTTAAGTTTTAAAATTTAAATCTCATTTTTTGAAAATGTTTGTACTCTTCGATTTTTTTGAAATTTTATTGTGTAAAACTTCTATCGATTCTACAAATTTTTTGCCCAGGAGGTTCGTGGGATAACGATTATTACTATTTTTTTAAATTTTTTTAAAAAATTTCATTATTTTCCAATCTTAAAATCATTTCTACTGCTCCAATGGTGCGTCATTTCTATTTGCTCCAACTGTTATTTGTATGGGAGCCTACTTAGGGAGTGGAGATAGTTCGTAGTATGTTTTAAAAAAATGTTGTAGTGTAAAAATAAATGGGGGTCGGTCTCACTAATGACCCCTCTCTGACGCACCATTGGACCGGTAGAAGCTGATTAAATATAACAAATTTACAAAAAAAAAAAAATTGTATGGGGACCGCCTTAGCAGTTAAAGATAGACGATAGGTGTGTTCAGAGAAAATGTTTGGACTAAAAAAATATTGTGGGTCGGTCATACATTTTGTTGCTCTAAGGGCACTATTAGGGCAGTTAAAGCGGTTGGAGCAAATTTTAAAAAATGTCGTTTTGTGTGGGAGCCCCCTTAGAAATTGGAGATAGGGTATTAGTTTGTTCCAAAGAAATGTTAAGACGAACAAATTAATGGGGGTCTTATAGAGGACCCCTCTATGACGCACCGTTCGAGCAGAAGAAATGATTTTAAGATGGGAAAATTACAATAAAATTTAAAAAAAAAAAATTAAAAAAATAGTAATAATCGTTATCCCACGATCCTCCTGGGCAAAAAATTTGTAGAATCGATAGAAGTTTTACACAATAAAATTTCAAAAAAATTTAAGAGTACAAACATTTTCAAAAATGAGATTTAAATTTTAAAACTTAAAAATCGCTTACTAGAGCGCTTTTAAGAATTTTTTGGGATTTTTTTTTTAAAGTACGTAAAAAACAAAAATTTTGAAAAAAAAAATTTTGAAATTTTGACCATTATTGAAGAAGTTATGAGTAAAAGAAGTTTGAGTAAAGGAACAAACTACCAATTTTTAAAAACTTGATATCTTTTGAACGGGTCATCAAAAAAATCTGAAAATTTACCACGAAGGAGTTTTCGAAGGGTACTAAAAACTGTAAACAAATTGGGAAAATCTAAAAAAAAAAATTTCAAAGTGTCCGATTTGACATGGAATGCCCCATATGTTCTTACTTGTTTAAATACCATTCGTTGTTCAATTCTGTTCACATATGTCAACCAGCAGCCGAATAAAAGCATTTTGTTTTTTAGGTTATGTTGAATGTACCAACATTTTCGAGGGGTCCTTACGTTTTTGTTCATAACTCTTGAACAGCTGAAGCGGTATCGCTAAAAAAATTCCGCGATTTTTTTTTCTTTTTTAAAAAAAAAAAATATGTTCTTACTTGTTTAAATACCATTCGTTGTTTAGTTCTGTTCACATATGTCAACCAGCCGCCGAATTAAAGCATTTTGTATTTTTACACAGAAAAAAATATGGAGGAAACAAATTTGAGTAATCACTTGTTTAATTTTAAAAAAAAAATTTGAGTAATTTTTTAATTGACGCAATTAAAAATTTACTCAAAAATTGAAAATAAAATTTGAGTAAATAATTTAATACAAATTTAATATTTTTTTTTTATTTATTTTTTTTTCTCTTGGTGTTTTGAATTCTCATTTAGTTTATTGTTTTTTGTATATGTATATGAAAGTTTGAAATCATCTTTATAAAATTTTACTTTGTCTTGAAGACATAAGTATATTTGGTAAAGTTTGTAAAAGCAATTTTTTTGGAAAAAAAATTAGAAACTTTTTAAACTTTTTAAAAAAATAATTTCATACATTTTGAGTAAATTTTTACTTGACACAATTAAAAAGTTACTTAAAAATATTAAAAAATTTTAATTAAAGATTTAATTGTGTGAATTAATAATTTACTCAAATTTTTTATTAAGCATTTAATAATTTTTTATTAAAAGTTTACTCAATACTATTAAATCGTTTACTGGTGGAAAATTGAGTAATTTTTTACTCAATAGTATTAAAAATTTACTCAAAATTTTTTTTTATTTTTTTCTGTGTAGGTTATGTTGCATGTACCAACATTTTCGAGGTGTCCTTACGTTTTTGTTCATAACTCTTAAACCGCTGAACCGATATCGCACAAATGCAATACCAAACCTCTAATGGCAACAACAAGTAAAGTCTTAGTAATATCTGTTTAATACTTTGGTCACCATTTCCACAGACGGACAGACAGACGGACATCACTAACAATAAGTGGATGGTATAAAAATAAACATATGGTTCAAGTTTACTTTTTGACATCTGTCACAAGTGTCGCGTCTGTTAAGTATGTGGTAAACCACATACTTTTTTTTACGTTTTTACGTGTTTAGTATTTAATTTGACTATTTTCCCTTAAAATTTAAATAACCTATTCTAATATGATGTCACTCAGATTTTACGTGGTATTTTCATTGTACACAAAAATTTTTGAAAAGGTGTGAAATTAATTATGAATATCACTTAAATACTGCTATGTATTAAAGTTGTCAAATTATTTAGTTTTTAATATTCCGAAATAATAAAAAAAATATATATATATTTATTAGTGTCCAACCAGAACCGATTTGCGTCGCGTGAGACGGATTAAAGAAAATCAAACACATTCAATTTGAAATTTTTACGTCCGTCTGATTTAGGTACATCACATTTAAATTTTATAAACAAAAAATGTATTTGGCGTTACCCCTTGCGCGACCCCTTGATTCTGGTTCGACGCTTAAATGGATTTGTATTTGTACGGATGTTTAGATATAGTATACAATAAAAACAAACGGAACTAATATGTATGTATATGTTTTTATCTTATCAAATTTTTGCAATAACCTTGTATTTTATTAATAAATTGTTTTATTTTCACTAAAGTGACACTTCAAATATGTTTTCTTTTATTTAATAAAAACTTTTGTTTATTGTTTAAAGAAAAAATAATAAATGATCAAAGAATTTTGCAAAAAAGATTAATTTAAATCAAGTAGAAAAATTAAATTCGACTTGGCCGAACCCATGAATACCCACCCTCCACAATGCCCTTTTTAAGTGATAGTAAATTTTTCAACGTGATAAAAATTAACTATTTTGAATTAGAAATATTTTATTTTGAGTAAAAAATGTTTTAAAGCATTTTTGTAAAAACTAAATTTTTTTAACACGTAAATTCGCGAAAAATAAAACACTGCCAAAATTCACGAGTTTGCTTATAACATTTAAACCACTGGACCAATTTCGCTAATACCAACGTGACTAGGTAAATTACAAACATATATGCCAAGCTTCAGTAGCCTTAGTTAAGTCTTTCAAAAGTTAGCGTGTTTTTAACAGACAGACTGGTGGGCGGACAGACGGACATCGCTAAATCGACTTAGATCGATCGAGGATCATGAATATATAAACGTTATTGGGTCCTAGACCAATACTTGGAGGTGTTACAAACGGAATGACAAACTTATATATATGACAAACTTTACATATATAAAAATATAAATAGTGTCTGACCGACACACAACAAAAACAACTAATAAAGTAGGTAAACAAAAATCAATTTTGTCGAAAAATTTAAAAAGAGATGTTTATTTTGTCATTAAAAAAAAATTGCAAAAATTTTAATTTTGGCAAAATAAAGGGGGAAAATTTCATATAGTGCCCTGGTCCAATTTTCCCATTCAAGAACTTAACCAGCCTATGACCACAAGACATATTCATGCCAAGTTTCAGGCCTTCCTCCAAAGATAGACAAACGGACACACGGACATTCATAGAGTGTATGAGAATCGATCACTAATCCGTAATATATACTTTATGGTGTCCTACACAGAAAAAAATAAAAAAATATTTGAATAAATTTTTAATACTATTGAGTAAAAAATTACTCAATTTTGCACCAGTAAACGATTTAATAGTATTGAGTAAATTTTTAATAAAAATTTATCAAAAGTTAAAAAAAAATTTGAGTAAATTTTTAATTGACACAATTAAAAAAAGTTTAAAAAAGTTTTAAATTTTTTTACAAAAAAACAACAAAAAACTTGTTTTTTCAAACTTTACAAAACATATTTATGTCTCAAAAAGATGGGAAAATTTTAAAAAAATGATTACAAACTTCCATATACATACACAAAAAACTATAAACTAAACGAGAATTCAAAAAACTATGAGAGTTTAAAAAAATTAAAAAAACTATTAAATTTTTATTAAATTATTTACTTAAATAGTTTTTAAAATTTTTAAGTAAATTTTTAATTGCGTCAATTAAAAAATTACTCAATTTTTGTTTTTAAATTTAAACAAGTGATTACTCAAATTTGTTTTTTCCATATTTTTTTCTGTGTATACCGATATTTCGATGCGTTACACACGGAATAGCAAAGTGAGCATATCCCATACTGAAGTTGGAGGGTATAAAAAGTACTTTTATAAAAAGTAAAAAGTACCAAAATATAACTTTTTTATAAAAAGAACCAAAAAATATTTTTTATAAGAAAGTACTTTTTATATAATGTACCAAAATAGTCTTTTTATAAAAAGTATCAAAATAGTTCATTTTATAAAAGAGTGCTAAAGTATTACTTTTTCCTAAAAAGTACTAAAGAAATAATTTTTAATAAAAAAAAAACAAAATACTACTTTTTCATAAAAAGTAACAAAATACTAGTTTTTCATATAAAGTACCACAATATAGATTTTTTAGGTACCCATATAGATTTTTCATAAAAAAGTACCAACATAGTATTTTTATACCCTCCACTTAGTGATAGGCCAAAATATTACACGGAGATGACTGAAACTTAACATATTTATTGGAAGTTCTCCCGAGAAGTTTGGTATTGCATTTGAGCGATATCGGTTCAAAAGTTATGAACGAAAATGTAAGGACACCTCAAAAATTTTAGTACACAGAAAGAAATAAAAAAAACATTTGAGTAAATTTTTAATACTATTGAGTAAAAAATTACTCAATTTTCCACAAGTAAACGATTTAATAGTATTGAGTAAATTTTTAATAAAAATTTATTAAGTGCAGGAACAGAACAAGAAGCACCACCTTTTAAAAACAGAACAAGTTTTATTTCACATCGGCGCCGGCCACCGGTTTAATCTGCCAAACCGTATGGAAAAAGTCGTGCCGGGCTTATTCTGTTTCTACTCTAAAAAAAACAAAGTTTAAAAAAATTTCATATTTTTTTACAAAGAAAAAAAAACATGTTTTTTCAAACTTTACCAAATATATTTTTGTCTTAAAGACATAAAAAAATTTTATAAATATGATTACAAACTTTCATGTATATATACAAAAAACTATAAACTAAACGAGAATTAAAAAAACTAAGAAAATTCCAAAAAAAAATTAAAAAAGCTATTAAATTCTTATTAAATTATTTACTCAATTTGTTTTTAAATTTTTGAGTAAATTTTTAATTGCGTCAATTAAAAAATTACTCAAAACTTTTTTTAAATTTAAACAAGTGATTACTCAAATTGTTTTTCCCCATATTTTTTTCTGTGTAGATTCAACATAACCTAAAAATACAAAATGCTTTAATTCGACTGCGAATTTTTTTTGTTTTCGCGAAAAAAAATTTTTTTTCAAAAATTTTTTTTTTTTTTTCAAATTTTTTTTTTTTTTTTCAAAAGTAATTTCCTTTAAAAAAAGTTTTTTGCAATAATCTTTTTTAAATTGTGGAGGGTATCACTTCATTCGGCAAGGCCGAATTTAACTTTTTTACTTGTTTTATATTTTTTTTTTTCTAAAATGTTGCTTTGAATGCAAATGTACTATTTTTGTACTTTTTATAAAAAATACTACTTTGTTAATTTAAAAAAAATATATTATTTTTTTACTTTTTTAAAAAGTACTATTTTTGGTACTTTATTATAAAACATTAATATTTCGGTAGTTTTTATTAAAAAATTCTGGTAGTACTTCTGATTTTAAGCCCATATTTTCAAATTTCTAAATTAACTTAATATTAAATTTTGTTACTTTATAAAAAATATTTTTTTAGTACTTTTTAGGAAAAAGTAATATTTTGGTACTTTTTAAAAAGAGTGATATATTGATACTTTTTTATAAACAATAACTATTATTTTTTCTTAAAAAGTACCTATTAAAAAAAATACTTTTATATAAAAAGTAACAAAATACTACCTTTTCATAAAAAGTTACTTTTTATAAGAAGTACTACAACAACAAATATAGGTTTTTCATAAAAAAGTGCCAAAATAGTATTTTTACAATTTATTTATACCCTCCACTTCGGGTAGAGGGTACATATAAGTTTGTCATTCCTTTTCTAACTCATCGAAATATCGGTATATAAATATTTCCGAAATATCGGAAATATTGATCAGTTATCGATTCTAAGACATTCTAGAGATGCCCGTCTGTTGAAATGGTGATCACGGCCTAAGTATTAAACAGATATGACTAAGACTTATCATAGTTACTTGTTGTTGTCCTAAGCAGTTTGGTATTGTATTTGAGCGAAATCGGTTCAGCGGTTCAAAAGTTATGAAAGAAAATGTAAGAACACCTCGAAAATTTTAGTAAATTCAACAAAACCTATAAAATACAAAATGCTTTAATTCGATATTTAAAACTGTACAAACACATGTTTAAAAAAAAATTAGCGACGCAAACCGGGGTATTGGTGTAATCTTTTTTTTTACATTCGGCAAGGCTGAATTTAACTTTTTTACTTGTTTTTTCTAAAATATTGCTTTGAATACAAATATACTATTTTGGTACATTAAAAAAAATCTTTGGTACTTTTTTAAAAAGTACTATTTTGGTACTTTTTTTTTTAAAATTAATATTTCGATGCTGTATATTAAAAAAATTCTGGTATATGCTTCCATCCAAGATACAATTATTGTTCAGATCGGATCAGATTACATATAACGTATTGCCACAAAATTGTTTTTACATGCAAGATTACATTTGATTTTTCTATCAAATCAGTGTTGCCACCAATGGAATTGGAAATTACACAAAAAATTATTCAAAATCTCACAAATTTTTTTTATTTTGTCATTCCGTTTGTAGCCCCTTGTCTACACCTGATTTTTTTGGTGGTAATAAGCAATAACGTATGTAAAATGAACAAAAAAACCGCTTTGCGTCTGTTTTGAAGAATTCTAAACTAAGATGGCGTACGATTTTGATGTTTAATTGCCAGCAATAGTTGCTAAGAAAAATTTCCAGGCAATTATTGCTATAAAAATGTTGACGTTATGTCAGTTGTGGACGCTAAAATATTGATATATTGGTCAGAGAGCCCTTAAAGTATATTTACATTATTGATCCTTGATCGATTCTAAGACATTCTCTTAATGTTCGTCCGTCCGTCCGTCCGTCTGTATAAAACATACTGCAGTCCATAATAAAAAAATCTAGACTCCTGAAGATTGGCACGAATTTGTCTCTTGGTCATAGGTAGGCTAAGTTCGTAAATGGACAAAATCGGTTCAGGTGGAAAAATGTTTCCCCTTGAAAAACTAAACCAACCTCTGAAAAACGACATTTTTTTAATGATTTTTTTTTTGTATTTTTGTTCAACAAATGAAACAATTTTCAGTCCGCCTCCTTTTGTAGGCGTGGATAAAAAAATAATTTTAATAATTATAATAATTAAATGCAAAAATCATTATAAATAAACTTGCCAACATTTATCGCGTGGGGAAAAATTTTCAGATTTGGGAATAGGGATTCTCCAGAACAATTTTTAATTTTAAAAATTTTAGAGCGTTGTTTTCGACATCTAAGTCATGAAGAAAATTAAGGCTTTAATGGTCCAAATATGCATGTTCGTCATTAATTATCTTGTATTTGGTTATAAAAATTTTTAAAGTCGATGTTGTCAATGATTTTTTAAGCCAAAACTGGCGATAAAATGATAAAAATAAAGTTGGAACTTTATTGAGGTAAAATTACACAAAAATTACACAAAAAATATTATTATCCAAAAATTATCCAAGGATTTTGAAATTGTCCCACTTTTGGATAATTATCCAGAAAGTGGCAACACTGTATCAAATGCAATTAATTCTGTAACACATAAATGACCTGCAATTACGAGTGTACTTTTGTCGATCAAATATCTAGCATTCAAGTTGATCTAATCGTTATTTCATACAAACTTTGTCGGCTAATTTGGACTTTGTTATATGCATAATTAATTTAGCTACATACGTACGTAGCTACTCGTTTTCCTCCCGAGTAAAAATAATAAACATACAGAAACATTATGACGACATCTATTTCTACTCACATAAAATTTTAATTTTTTCACAAAATGATGAATGATTTATTTTGTGAAAAGTAATTATGACTCAAAAAACAACAGCTGATCCTCTTAACGAGAAATGAACTAAATGTTTGCTATCTATTATGTAGCTGACAATGAGTAGAAATGTGGGTCTTGAACTAGAAAAAATAAACTACACAGACAAAACTATTTTGTTTTTGTATTTTTAATACTCACGTGAGTCAATAGTTGTGTATGTATGACGCGTATCTTTTAGTGTTGATAAAAAAAAATACCCAAGGAAGGAAAAAGTTCAACCAACATGCCAACCAAACAACTTTTAACCTGTTTGTATTTTTTACGTGTTGAACAGTGTTGCCAGCTTGTGGGGGTTTCCCCCTTGATGTAGGGGTTTATTTTTAAGTTAAGTACTACTACTTATGTTAGTAGTTTCCAGACCTTTGAAGAATTAATTCACTTTTTGATTTGATTCGCAAAAAGATTAATTCATATTAATAAATCAAGGAATTAATTCTTGATGATTTGATTCAAAAGAATTAATTTCAACTTTTTGTTGAAAGAATTAACTAATTTTTTGTTTAATTCCTTGTTTAAATAATGATTCAAATCAACTTGATTCAAATCAACAAAGAATTAATTCACTTGATTCAAATCAATTGATTCAAATCAATTTGATTCAAATCAATTGATTCAAATCAATTTGATTCAAATCAATTGATTCAAATCAAAAATGTTTTGATTCAGTTGATTTAAACATTTTTTTCTTAAATCAAAGTATTTACTTTACACACGCACACACATACTATAACATATATTCTTGTGCGGTAGTAGCAAGCAAAAAGTCAAAGCAACAGAATTTTATAGTGTACATTTTATTGGCAGCATTTTTTAGCCTATGCATGCATAGGAATCACAAAAATGCAAGACATTGCTTTAATATAACATTTATTAATTTGCACATATACATTAAGGGTGGGATAATGCACGACTTTTCGATATAATGGAAATGTATGTGTATAATAAAAATGTAAATCATTCATTGTTTTTGTGTTAAAAGTTATTTTTATGCTGAAGAGCCAAATTCGTTATTGACTAAAGTAAAGATAGGGGCGTGAGTGGATTTTGACTCACACTCACTAACGCAAAAAATAATCGGATCACTCACTAATCCCTCACGCAATATTTTTTTACTCACGCTCACTCACTATTCACGTGAGTAATAAAAAACTTACTCACACTCACGCGTGACTCACGCCAGATTCAATCACGCTCACGCGTGAGTCACGCAAAATCTACTCATGCAATAAAATTTTCTTACCAAAAAAAAAAAAACTCGAAAAAAAAATTTTTAGAAAAATTTTAAAAAAATTGGGCAAATCAAAAAATTGTGCAAATCAAAAAATCTAATCACGCAGACTCACGCAAAAAATAAATGACTAACTCACTAATCACTCGCTCAGGTTTTTTTCAAATCACGCTCACTCACAATCACGTGATTGAAATGGAAATCACTCACACTCACGCGTGATTCACGTGAATCACGCAAATCACGTGACCAGCGCCCATCTCTAGACTAAAGGTACACATTTAATAATACTGTACAATTTGGAGTGTTGTTTATTGATGGCGTGGTGTGTTTAAAATTGACGATATTCCAATGAATTTAACGCAATCAGACCTGATAAGATTTTTATAATGTGCATTTTTAGTGTTTGATTTAAGTGAAAAAAGTTTAAATCAAGTTGATTCAAACCAAAAGTGATTTGAATCAGTTGATTTGAATCAAAAGTGATTTGAATCAGTTGATTTGAATCAAAAGTGATTTGAATCAGTTGATTCAAATCAAGTGATTTGAATCAGTTGATTCAAATCAAAATGTATTAATTCAATTGATTCAAATCAACGAATTAATTCTTTGCAATGAAATTAAGTGATTTAAATAATGAATTAATTCTTTTCGATTTATAGAAACAGGGAATTAATTCAATTATCTTAAATCAGATTTAATAAATTGAATTAGGGAATTAAATCTTCAAAGGTCTGGTAGTTTCTTTAAAGTTAAAGTGAAAAAAAAAATCGAAATCAATATAAAACTCGTGAGGGTGTTAAATTCGAATCTTTTATACCCTCCAATATTTAAATAAATAAAAAAAATTTGACAGTGACGTTTTTTTTTTTGGGGGGGGGAGGAGGAGTCAGTGAGTTGTCGGACTCCTTGGCTCTCGCGGTATAGTTTTATTTTTAAAATTATTTTTTCATACACGCCCTCAAAAGGGGAGGGGGACCGAAAAATGCGACATTTTTTGATTCAATGGGTCCAAGCGTAGGTCTTTGAACTTCTGCAAACATAAAAATGTTTCATTTTTTTAACAAAAATTAAAAAAAACTTTAAAAAAAATGCGGGAGACTCTTTCCCCCTTGTCCGATTTTGCCCATTTCCGAACTTAACCTGCCTAGAATCAGACCGCTAGAATGTCTTAGATTCGATCACTCACCAAACCGATAATTCGATGCCTTACACACGGAAGGACAAAGTAAGTATATCCCCATACTGTAGTTGGAGGGTATAATAAATGTTTTTATACCCTACTTAAATCTGTTGCACAAGGTATAAAGAGTTTGTGCTGTTTGTAACTATCCGAAATATTGATACTAGGCCCACCTTCAAGTATACCGATCGACTCAGATCGGTAAACTTGAAATTTTAAACTTAAGCTTCCTTTGGCCCAAGGAAAAAATCGGTCCATGTTCAGACCTTGCCTCCATACAAATTTTCCTTTATAAGTTGGCTCAAATCACTCTAATATCCGTATTATAATATCCATATTATCCTTTCGATACTTGTCAGGTAAACATATTTTGAATTCACAAATCATCATTCCAAATTTTAAAGGAATCGGACCAGTTCTTCTTGTAATCTCCAAACAAACAACCCTCCTGATATTTACATTAATCTCTCAAAATTCATGAAAATTGGAAATTTTAATAAAAATTTTGTTTGTAGGTGGTAAACGCGAACTTTGGTTCCGTCAATTCTGAATATAATTGGACCATTTGGACTTAGACCCATATAAAAATTTCGACCGATATTCAGTAAAATCGGTATATTGGCAACACTCAAATTTTATTGGTGTGTGTTTTCTACACTAATTAAAGATATGACGAAAGGTAGATCTAATCGGTCCATGTTTGGACTTGGGACCCATTTTCCGGAAAACGCTGATGTAGGGTATCATATGGTCGGTCTTGACCGACTCTAATTTTCTTACTTGTTTTTTATACCCTCCAACTACACTATAGGGGTATACTCACTTCGTCATTCCGTGTGTAACGCATCGAAATATCGGTCTGGGACCCCTCTGAAAATCGCATTTATTTTACATGATTTTCTTTGTTTTTGTTTAACAAATGCAACATTTTTATGCTACAAGAAGTTCAAAGTCCTGCATTTGAACCCAGGGTATTAGAAAATGTCGTTTTTCTTCGGTCCGCCCCCTTTTGTGGGCGTGGATTAAAACAAATTGTTTAAATAATGATTAACTTGTATTTATTTATTACATTTTAAGGGAAAATTTGTCCCCCCCAATGACCACTAAAGATTCGGCACAGCCGAATTTAACACTATTACTTCTTTTTTTAATTGTGGTCTAAGAATGAGATTCTCTGATCCTCAGGGTTCAAGTTTAGGACTTTAATATACAATGTTTAATATATAATAATATATTTTAATATATAATATATATGGGCATATAAACTTGTAAAAAATGGTAATTTTCTGGATTTTTTTTTTTGTTCTTCAAAAGGGAACTTTTTTCCCCTGGTCCAATTTTGACTATTTTCGAACTTCACCAGCATATGACCATAAAACATATTTGTGGCAAACTTTAGGAGTCTACCTCTTTTAGTATGGACTTTTTGTAAGGAGTCTAGCACATTTAGTTTGTTACTGTCCGTCCTTCATGGTGATGGACGGAAGAAATTACCGAAATTTAGGGCGTTTTTAAAACGCACTGGCAACTCTGGAATTGTATAAGCTGATTTTTTCTTTTTACTCTCTGTTTTTTTTAATATAGCGTATTTTTGGCTGCTCTCTAATTTTAACATTAAAAAACAGCTTTAGATTTTATAAAGGGTGGTCCAATAACAAGTATCTTTTAAAAAAATGCAATTAAATGAACAATTCACAATAATTTTGGAATTTGAAAGAACAAACATTCCCAAAAATTGGTATTTTAAAGTTTTTGGGGTCAACGATTTTAAAGCTAAGCTCAAAAATACAAAATTCAAAATGGCGGATCCAATATGGCGTCAACATTTTTTAAAAGTTGTGCGATCAAAAAGAAAATTTTGGTGTACACTCAAAAAAATACGTTAGTAGATTTACTAATTTTTTTTTGCTAACGCTAGTTAGCTAACTTTTAGCAAATTTTTAGTTGAGATTAGCATGTTAGCAAAAAATTCTTGTAAACTTCATTTAGCACATTAGCAATTTTAAACAAACTTTGAACTAATTTCTTTTGCTAAATTTGAAATTGAGTTGACTACATTTTTACAAGATTTTTTGCTAATATTAGCAAAATAAATGGTAAATTTTTTTTTATTTTCAGAAAACTTAAAATGGCGCTATCTCGGAAACTAAGTCAGATAGAGCAAAATGGAGGCCATTTTTGCTTTTCGGGCTCTCCATAGTATCGCCGGTCCTCTTCACATGTGTGGACCCTAATGAGCCCTAACTTTGGATCCAAAAAAGTTAGCATTCCCGAAAATTTTAAAATGCTCATATCTCGGTAAATATTGCCGACACAACAAAAAGTCCAAAAGCGTTTTTGTAGCTCTCAACTCGTAGAATAAGACCGCAAAATAGTCAAAAGCTCTCCGAGTAATATTTTTGAAGTTATCGAGTTTTGTAATTCTCAAGACCCCAGTGGTCCCCTATAATCACGTATCTCAAAAACTAAGCAAGGTAGAGCGAAACGGACACAAATTTTGGATCAAAAACTATGACGATTTTTAAGGAACCCAACTAGGTCTAGGCCCATCAGGGTCTGGACCTATCGGGTCCGAACCCAATGGGGTCCTCAAATGTGTATGAACTAAGTTGAAATAAAAAAAAATTCAGTTAACTAATTTTTAGCAACACGTTTTTGCTAACTTTACCAAAAAAATTGTGGGTTCAAAATCAGCAAATTTTCTTGTAAGTTCACATGCTTTTTTTGCTAACTTTACAGTTTTTTTTGAGTGAACCGCACAGTTTGGCAATGCACTACTGCGCTACAACGCGATACTGTGGAGCAAGAGTATAGGCCGCATCAATGAATTGTATTGAGTATAGTTAATTTTATGCATTTTTTAAAAAAGATACTTGTTATTGGACCACCCTTTATTTCACTTTATCACACCATACCAAAATACCGACCTCCTTGTGTATGAAAGCATATAAAATTTTTTTAGATTATTCATCATTCGTTTGAGTATTTTTGTACGGTATAAACGTAATTTTTTTTTTTAATTTTATAATCCAAAAACAAGTGTTTTTTTTTTATACAAATATTTAACAAAATAAAAAGTTTTTAATTAATTTTCAATAAACTATTAACAATAATATTAACCATTATTGTAATAATAATTATTTGTTTAATATAAATAAAAATCAATAATGAAAATGTAAGTTCTTAATTATTAAAAAGAGTACATCGTCATAGTTTTACGTCAGCAAAATTATTAATTTCGTTATAACAAAAAAAATAAATTTGAATTTTTGCTGATTGAGATAAGAAAATTTATTTTTATTATTTTTTTTTGATAACACTCTGGGTATTTTCGGTTTATAAATACCTATAACTCCTATTTATTTAGGATTAAAATTAATTAATCTATTTTTGTGATAAATTTTGAAATCGGGAAATCGAGGCTGATTACTCAATTGGTAAAGTAAGCAAGGCAATTAAAATACAAAAAAAAAAATACTGTGATATTGTATTTTACGCCGTGTTTATTAATTAATTTTAATTTTAAAATATAATTAATTTAAATTTAATTAGAAGAATATTTATGTTAATATTTCTCTTGATGAAGTCAACAAATAACACAGCCCCCAAAAAAAGGTTCTGACCCAAAAACTAGACCCACTCCTTGTGTATTTTGACCTTCTGAAATCGATTCCGCCATCAGAATTGAATTCTATCATAAGGTTTTCCTGTAATTTACAAGGAAAGCTCACAAAGTGGACGTACCTGATTTCTTTGTAAATTTGATTAAGTTAGAATTGTATTTCTGTATTGAAGGCTTCGACAAAACGTCGGAGTACTCTGTAGTACAGAGTACCATCTCTAAAAATGTGTAAGTGCGAAAGAGAAAGAAACAAAATCCACTCTCTGGCACAGAGTACTCAGTCATTGTGAATTCAGCTTTTAAGTTTGATGTATTACACAGAAAATAAAAGGTTTTTAAATAAAATCCGTCAAAAATTGTAAAAGTTACATGCATTTGAACAAAAATGCATCAATTCCGTTTTGTACAAAAGCAGTTGTATTTGCTATAACCGGCACACCCGAAATAAACAAATAAAACTGTTTTTGTATAAAACTGAATTTATGCATTTTTGTTCAAATGCATGCAATTTCTACAATTTTTGTAGGATTTTATTAAAAAAAACTCTTATTTTCTTAGTAATAAATCAGACTTAAACTTTAAATACAGAAATAAAATTTTAAAATTTTACTTATTGTAAGCACCCCAGCAAAAACTTCGCTTACCAAGTAATTAACTAAAGGAGTTAGCAAAAATGTGAGTAATTAGTTACCTCCCAATTTCAATGTTAATTACTTTAACACGGTGATGTCATTGGAGGTAACCACATTTTGCCTTTTTGGGCTTTAAGTAATGCTAATAGTAATTAGTAGTATTCAAAGCCATTACCAGGTAATTAGTAGTATTCAAAGCCATTACCAGGTAAGCGAGTCGGGAAGGAGTACCCATTACCCAGTTTTTGCTAGGATATTCTAACAATGTTGTGGCTGTGAAGTCTTAGGTGACGACCAGCCTGTTTTATTTAATGGTATAAATATGACAAAAAAAATATCCGTGGTTGGATTTCAGACCGGTGATGAGACTACAACTGGAGTGTTTGAAACCGACATCACACTCAAAGGAAAAACTCTGTCAAAAAATCTGTAAAACGACTTTCAATTTGATTTCGCAAACTTTCAGCAGATTTTTCTGCTAAAATGGATATTTTACTTTAAAATTTTTGTCATTCAGTTTTACAAAAAAACAGAAATTGTAGTGCGTTTATACTGATTATATTTTCAAACATATTTTTAGCAGATTATTTTTTAATTATACAGAAATAGTTTGCTGTCATTCTTTTTTCAAGAAAATTTTCTAAGTTTTTTTTTCAAAGTGTAAATTTTTTTTTATGCAATCAAAACGATATTTTTAAACAAAATTTGGAACATAATTTTAGCAGATTATTTTGTAATTTTACAAAAATTGTTTGCTGTCATTCTTTTTTCAAAAAAACTTTCTTAAGTTTTTTTCAAAGTTTACAAAAAAACAGAACTTTTACTGCGTTTTTACTGTTTATGTTTGCTGAATTTCAAAATATTTTCAAACATATTTTTAGCAGATTATTTTTTAATTATACACAAATAGTTTTCTGTCATTCTTTTTTCACGAATTTTTTTTTTTTCAAAGTCTTATTTTTTGTTCAACCAAAACGATATTTTTAAACAAATTTTGGAACATATTTTTAGCAGATTATTTTGTAATTTTACAGAAATTGTTTGCTGTCATTCTTTTTTCAAGAAAACTTTATTTTTTTTCAGCCAAAACGATATTTTTAAACAAATTTTGGAACATATGTATGTATTTTTAGCAGATATTTTGTAATTTTTTAAATTAAAAAAAAGCTATTAAAGTTTTCATGAAAACAAATTTTCTAGAAAATGTCTTATAGTACATTCAGACTGACTTTGAAACCTCGTTGAAAATACGTATTTTCATTTTCAAAACTCAGCCGTTCACACCCGAAAAATTTTACACTTATCACGTTTTCAAAATTTACCGAACAAAATTCGCGACTATACCGGCTTAAAACACACACAATAAATTAATTTACGGGATATTTTAAAATAATTTATTAAAATCTTTTGTTTATTGTTGGTTTTTATTCAAATATTTAAATATTTTTAATTTTTTTATTTTTGACACTTTCTTTAATTTATTTTCTTGTATTATAACAGTTGCAAAAAAGAGGAGAACTATGAAATTTAAAAGGTTTCGATCGTACATTCGTTGAAACCTCGATACAAAAAGGTTTCAATTTGTGTGGGAAAATACGTATTTTCAAATGAGGTTTGGCTCGAAACCTCGTTAAACGGGGTTTCGACGCCAATGTGAATGCACTATTAGCAGATTTCTCTGCTGTTTTGACATATTTCACTTAGATAATCACGACAGACTTTTAGCAAACCGTGTCCGCAAAAATCAGCAGATTTCTCATATGGCTCAAAACGGGTGTATTTTCAGCAGATTTTTCTGCTGATTGGACAGAGAATTTAACTAAAATTAACTAATTTTCAAAAGAATTCTGATGATTGGAAAATTCCCGAAACAATTGTCAATTCATTCCTGAAAATTATAAAATTTTTTGAAAGCAGAAACTCTAAGATGAGTATTTAATGGGAAAATATTGTAATAAAATTGAGTTCACATACATAAGTACATATTTGTTATGTTAATTCATAATGGGGAACATAAAAATTACCTCAAACTTGAATAAACTCTATTATAAAAAAAAATATTTAATTCCGGCGTCTTTTGAGATCCGGTGCCAGGATCAGAACCGGGAATAACGGTATTCCAGAAAATATATCAAGATCCGGGAAACCAGTACCAGAACCGGGAATACCGAGCACCAGAAAAATGGTGGAGCTTCCTGATGCTGAAAAAATACGATGACTTTTTTAAACATATTTTTGGACCATATTTCAACAATTTTCAGACAATTTTTGAAATTCCTTTAAAAAATTTCTTGTTTGATATATGGACTTTTGTCATTAACTTTTAACGCTTGTGATATTTTACTAATTTCGCAATAACATTTTTAATTGTAAACTAGGTGGTACCTGTGAATGTAGACATGTTAAGGGAACCATAATGAGTAATTCTGCAAAGGCACAGCGCAAATAGTCTCATTATCTCATGGTAAGGAACGTGCAAAGTTGAAAAATGTAAAAAAATCGCTTGATACTCTCATGAAATTTTTCGTTCAAAGTTCCATATTGTTGGGTGCGTTAAAGCTATTGCTCCAAATTTAATACCGTTTAATCAGTAGACTTGGGCAATTATTTAATGTAGGTTCAGTGGATGTGCCATCAATAAGAAAAAAGTTACATGGACCTAAATCTTTGATACCAATTTTTTTCAATTTTTCGAGGTTTTTTGATTGTAGCTTTTGGTGCAAACTGTAATTTTAAAATTCAAATACACATGGTAAAAGCCCTTGTAAATATGCACAATCTGAGACTGATTCGAGTGATGTGCTCGCAATGGTTACGAAGCTACAGCTCTCCAAAGATGGGAAAAAAAACGTGAATTTTTTAAAAAGTCTGTTTTTTACGAGGCACACTCCCAGTTTTATTCCGAATGGTTCCGAATGCTTTGTGAACTTTATAATTTACCATTTCCCGCTTGATTTACAAACGCACCCAAAAAATATTCAATTGCAAAAATTTTATGAACTTTTAAAATTTTTTGCAAAATTTCGATATTTTAGTTTTGCATTATTTGACAGCCAAATGTGCATGGCTGAAAGTTGAACATGTAGAAACAATGGTATGTGCAAATATAATAAATCATGGAAAGCAACATTGATCAAAAGTTAATATTGGCGAATTCCGCGGTGTTTTTCAGTTTTCACTTTTTTGTAAGGCACATCCAGGCCGCTTATAGAAATTGGTCGGTGAAAGGCGCGTTTAGTAGTCTTTTTAATTCTCTATCTTCAATTAATTCGCACCCGAAAAAATTTAACGTTTAAGCGGTTTTTCGGTGGTTTTAAATTTTTGATACCTTTAAATTTAATGGTTATATAAAATCTTACATTACTTAAATAAAGTAGAAAAAAAAATGTATTTGGATAGATTTTGACATGTCTTATTCAAATAATATTTCAAAATTAGTCCATTGATTTTTGCAGTCGCGAAAATCGCGAAAATTCGCTAAAATTTTTTATAACCTTGATAAAATTAGTAATAACGTTAAAATGTTTCGTAATAACCTTAATATTAGCATTATTAATCATGCTTTGAATAGTTTCAATATTCAGTGAAGGACAACACTGTAAAATCAGACATTTAATATTAAAAAAAAAAAATTCAAAATTATTAAATTTTTTTTTCAAAAATGTTCCATTTAAGCCACTGCTGTTTCTTACCTATTAGAGATAGAATAATGGTGTTAACTAAGAATTTGTTGAGATTTTGTTAATGCATTTGGTAATATTTTTCTAAAAAAAATAAAACCGCTGGAAACATTTTTATTTCCAAAATATTGGAAAATGTGCCGAAAAAAAATTGGTTAAATGCAAATATTTCGATATTTAGCAAAGATTTTATGCATGTTTGAATATGTATTTTAGCTCTGGGTAAGCATAATACAAAATGGTACGTTTGGTTAACTTCGGATAAAAAATGTAATTTTGACAATTTTTTTAAAAATTTTAACTTTAAACCGCCATAGTTTTGGGTGCGATCGCTCAAATTAATGCACGCGGACGGATTTGAATTACTTATTTATAATTTTATTTACCTACAAAGTCTTATCAATGTGCCACGAAAAAAAATCGCAATTTTTTTTGCTCAATTGCTCATATACTTTTTTTTTGGTTTAATAAAAAATTAAAATTATTCAAAATATTATTAGTTTATCGCTAAATTTATTATTTATTTATCATGATAGATGATCAAAATTATTATTTTGATATTTAAATTGAAATGATAAATTTATAATATTACCGCAATAACTTTTGGACGATATATCGCCCTATTGTTTGCACGATATATTCTGTTTTTATTTTAAACTCGCACAACACACATGTATTTATTTTAATAAATTTATTCATGATTTATTTTTGTTTTTTTATTATTGCAGGTCATTTTAATCAAGGCATCAATTCATCATCAATTTATCATCAATTTCAAATACAATTGTATGATCAACGAATCTCTACGAATTAGAGTAATTTAAAGAAAATAACAATCAACATTATTGATTATAAAAAAATATCAGCAGCATCATATTTTGAATTGAAATATCATTTCAATTAAAAAAAAATACAATAAAATCAATTATAAATCAGCGTTAAATTAAAAAAAACTATTTAAAGATAAAATATCTTAAAGTTTTCATTTTGTTTTTGTTCTACATTTCGTTATTATTTTAAACGCTCCTCTTTTCACGCTGCAATGGCATCATCCTCCATACTCGCTAACAATCCAATAACTACACATACAACACCAACGTTAATTAACAACGGTTCTAATTCGACTTCTACTACTGCAACCACAACAGTTTCAACACGTAAAAGAACATACGAAACAGCTCTAACTTCTTCTTCATCATCATCATTGCCGTCGACGTCGGCCTCTTCGTCGTCGTCGTCGTCAAATACTACAAATACTTCAGCGTTGTCATCTTTACCACCAAATTCTATTGAAATCGATATTGCCAAAGAAAAAGAACCAAAATCTATGTTGCCTCCTGCATCACCAGCTGCTGCTCTCACCGATGAATTGATGTCGATTAAAGTAGATGCAAATATAAATGCTGCTACCTTAAAAGATTTCACACGCACAATTTCACAAAATGAACCCGATGATGTGGAAGGAGCTGTTGCTATTATACCGGTAGAAATGGCTGCACCAAGTCCGGTTAAAAAGAAATATGCACCACCTAAAGCTTTAAAACATATACCAAGTGTCAGCAGTGGCAGTTCTGATATTATGGTGAGTTTAAAAAAAATAATAAAAAATGTTTAACACTTTAAGGGGTATGTCACAGACTCAATTCCGTTCGGATTTGGAAAATGTGGTTTGCTCGTAAAACACAAAACGAATTTTGTAATTTTCGAAATGAAATCACTTTCAAAAATCAAAGTGGAATTGAGTTGCATAAAAGTGGTTTCATTCTGAAAAAAATGTTCGCTTTGCGTTTTACGAGTAAACCACTTTTTCCGAATCCGAACGGAATAGAGTCTGTGACATGCCTCTAAATCAGCGTTGTCCAAAAAGTTTTTGCATTAGTATTAGTGAGCACGAGAGAGACTGCACTGAGCAAAAATAATTGACCGAATTATAAAAGATGTCGTTAAAATCAGAGTAATAATTGAAATATTATTAATGATTGAAATATATATTTGTATTTATTTTTATACAATTTTAAAGATATTTTTAGAAACATATTTTTTAGATCTTAGAAAATTTTATTTACTATAAATTAACCATTAATAGAAGATCTTATTTAAGACATGTAAAACGTTTAGACCTTTAAAGAATTAAATTCTAATTGTGAATGAATTCACATTATTTTTAATTACATTTTTAATTAATGAATTAATTCATGTTTAAATTATTTTTTTTAATTAAATTTAAATTATTTTAAAAATAATTAATTAATTTTGTGAATTATTCAATTATAATTAATGAATTAATTCTTTATAAATAAATTCAATAAATAAAAAATTTAATTAATAATAAAAGGCATTGTATATTAAAAAAGAATTTTATAACAGATAATTGCTTGAATGGCATCATTTGTTTCTGTCAGTGCATATAAAAAAACATAAGCGATGTTCAGTATAGCATGTGCATCTTTCGATGTCTCATCAACGACTAAATGAATGAGCGTAAGAATATGTGTGAAGAGCGTAATTCACAATTGTGTAAAGAAATGGGCATCATTGCTCTAAATATAACACTTTAAAATATCGGTCTACACCAGGGCCACACACTATAGTAGCATTTATGCTTGTGTGGTAGTAGCAAGCGAAAAGTCAACAAAGCAACAGAATTTTATAGTGTACGTCTGTCGACTGCGCACAAGCAGCATTTTTTAGCCTATTCCCGCGGGAATAGGAATTACAAAAATGGCCGACACTGGTCTACACTAAGAAAACAAATTTCAAATCAAGCAAAAACAATCTCATTTTAAAAACAAATGAAAAAGTTATAGTCGGTCAACCATATAAATACCCTACACCAGTGTTTTCCAGGAAATGGATCCCAAGTCCAAACATGGACCAAATGGATATAAATTTTCCAATAAAAATGGATATAAATTTGCATTTAAAATTCTTAAAGCTCACATATTAAGTGACGCATTAAAGCGGGAGCTATTTATATTTGTCCACTTTAAGCTTCAAATAGTGACATTTGATTTTCACTTTTGCAAGGCCGACATTTAAAAAAATACTGTAAAAAATATAACTAAATATATCTGTTAAATTAGCAAAATAATCTGCACAAAAACTTTTTAAAACTTAGCAAACATAATTAGTAAAAGTTCTGCAAAGTTTCTGTTGTTTTCAGAAATTGAATGGCAGAGAATTCTGTTAAAATGTTCTTTTCAGCAAAAAAATCTGCTAAAAAAGAGGGGCATATTGTAAAATGCTCCATAGTGTGTAAATTGTCCAAACCACATGGGTTTTTTTTTATTATTCTTCTTTATAACACGTTATTTAAATTTTCTCATTTTTTACCGTCCGACAAAAAGAAAAAAAAAATCGTTAAATACAGCTTGGATAATATATGTACGTTTGAAACTAGAGATTAAATGTAGTAAAACTGCATTTACAGTTTTTCATTTCATCACAAACTGCATTTACAGTTTTTCATTTCATCACAAAATAAAAAACAGTTTTACTACATTTGATCTCTACATTCAGACGTATATTATCCTGTTAATGTTTAATATTGGCTGTCGGACAGTGTTATTTCCAAAATTTATTATCATTAATTACTTATTAAATTTTATACATATTTTAACATACATTAATTGCTAAAAATTGGCAAACTATTATAAAATTAAATAAATTTTTGAAATATTTGCAATCAGAGCTTTTTAAGTTAAAAAATCTCAAATTTCATAAAAAATATCGTTACTTGTATGAAACACTGAAAACAATACTGAATATTTTGAAAAAAAATCTACTTAGACTCAGTTAATTGCAATTGTTCTAGTAATCACAAATCTGGTCTCCAAACTTTTGCAACGCATCAGACTTTTGAGAAAATTTAGGTCAAAGTTTAAAAAAATCGCCGTTTTAGGCATTTTTGACAACTCCGTTTATTTTGATGTCTCCATCACATCAGGCTGATCCGCTATGAGTTTCTGAAAATGCCCAAACAGCTATTTTTTTAACTTTGACCTCAATTTTCTCAAAAACCTGGACTGTGATCACGTAAATCGATAGTTAACTATTGTCGATTTTTGGACCCTTGTCGCTCCTAAACTAATCAAGATATTTCCATTTTATTTTAATGTTTCTCGATTAGACAACAATTTTCAATAATTTAATAAAGAAAAACTTTAAAATTTCCCTTCAAAACGATATGTATTTTGATGTCGTTTTTGAATCGTC
Source organism: Pegoplata infirma (assembly GCA_963921195.1). NCBI lineage: Eukaryota > Metazoa > Arthropoda > Insecta > Diptera > Anthomyiidae > Pegoplata > Pegoplata infirma. The sequence continues at coordinate 33,460,579 of OY992539.1, forward strand.
TATCGTTTTACGTGATTAGCCCCCTTTTGTGATGGAAAAAGTTTAGAGAACGGATTTTTGACCTGCAGAACTATTGTTATAAAGTGTGAAAGGTCGCGTGCCAGTCGCATTTTCGATGTTTAGTGGCGTAATTTTTTGATAAGTTATTGCTCTTTAATCTAATTATAATTAGATCTAATTTGATATTGTTTTTTTTATCAAATTTAATCAAATAATATCTAATTTTATTATATTAGATATATAAGTAAAATTTTTACAACTCGATCAGTGTTTAGGTCACATGCAATTATATTACGTTAATCCAGCCTCGGATCTTATCTTATATGTGATAGATATTATTTATATAAATTCTTATACAAAAAATTCTTAATGTTGTGAAGGTTATTTTTTTCGCTTAAGAAATCAATCATTCGATTAAAATTGTAATTTTACAACGTAAATTTTCTAATAAAGCATTTACACAAATCTATTTATAAATAATTGTACTTTGCCAAAATCAATTTCCTAACTATAAAAAGTTTGGGCTATTATAAAGTTAATTAATTTCCGACCATTGTTCGATTTTTCAAATATCATCGAATCATTCCCAAAATGTAAAAGTACGACTTTTAAAAATGTTTACAATGACGTTTTACAAAAATGCTACTGTTAAATATGTAGACAATTTAAATTTGTACACTGCGATACAATTCATTTCACGTGACCTCTCAGTAATTTACTTTCTTCAGTAGTACAACTATTTACATATATGTATATTAGGGTGCGCCAAAGTTGCATGGGTAAAAAAAAAATTATGCTAGAGATCGGCACTCCCCCCAAAAATATTCGTTTTTATATCAAAATACACTATGCAAAAAGTTATGGCGATCGCTTGAGGGGAAAGGGTGCCTCAAACGCCTTGAAAATGGAGAAATATGTCAAATTTGACCATTAGATAAAAAAATTTTTTTTTTTTTTGTTGTTATTCAATTTCGTCAAAAAAAATTTTTTTGTATTAGGTTTAATAAGAACTACTTACAAAAAATATATAAGCTCTCCACTACATCGCTTACCCATTTTAACTTGCGATACAAAAAAGGGCAGTTATTTTTAGGGGTACCCAAAAGTAACATTTTAACATTTTTGAAAATTTTATTAAAAAAAAAATTTAAAAATTAAAATCGCTCTCCACCAGTTTTTTATATATATTATAAAGATAAAAAATGTGAAATATTATAAATATCCGTTCGGCAGTTTTTCTTTTATAGCGACTTGAAGTTAGCGGATTTCAAGGAAAATTGATTTTTTGCTGTATTTTCTTTAATTTTGAACTTATTACTACGTTTTAAACGAAATTGACGATATTGGCTTTGCAAGTAATTAAATTGGATCATAAATTTTAGTTAGTTAGTAATTTTTACAGTTTAGCTTTAACCCATGTAAACCCGGGTCAATTATGTCCCACTTTGGAAATATTATTCTTTAAGCTATTTTTTTTTTTATCATGAAATTAGTAAATGGAAATAGTTTTAGCTATTCATCGTGTATGCACTTAAAGAATTAAACCCTTTTTATGAAGTTTTTGTATATTTAATGAAGCTTTTCATAAATATGATGAAATATTTTTTGATTGTATCAAACACATTAAGAATTCATGATTTCTTCTACTTTAAATTTAAATTCAATTTTTTGTTTGGGTTGTTGAAAAAATTAGTTGATGACTAAAGAAAAGCTAATGGACAATTTTTTCTTTTTTTTCTTTGAATTTAGAAAAAATCGACTTCAAAATATTCTTAAATAATTTTCGAAAAAAAATGTGTATAAATAATTTCATTTTCCAGCGCGACACGCGTATTTCATTTAATATTTGCTCAATCTGCACGCTATTTAACTTAAATTAAAGCTTTATAAATAACATTAATAACATTTTTAAAAATAATACTAACTTTAAAATAATAACGTTTAATTTTTTTTAACAAATTGGATCTACTTTAGAAAAGTTTCATTGTATTGTCACCCACCGTATATAAAAAATGCGGTATAATTTAAAAACATTGTTTTTTCACATGTAGATTTAAATAAACTTGGACTAAAACATTTATTTTTACAGATTAATTTTATTATATTTAATAAAAATATAAAAGCCGGCATACAATGGGAAATATTTGCCCTGTGGGTCATCTTCGACCCGGGTTTACAAGGGTTAATGCTGTCCTGCAAAAATTATTTACTTACTAAAATTTATGATCCAATTAAATCAGTTGCAAAGTCAATTTCGTCAATTTTGTTTAAAACGTAATAATAAGTTCAAAATTAGAGAAAATACAGCAAAAAATCAATTTTCCTTGAAATCCGCTAACTTCAAGTCGCTATAAAAGAAAAACTGCCGAACGGATATTTATAATATTTTACATTTTTTATCTTTATAGTATATATAAAAAACTGGTGGAGAGCGATTTTAATTTTTAAAATTCTTTTTTAATAAAATTTTCGAAAATGTAAAAATGTTACTTTTGGGTACCCCTAAAAATAACTGCCCTTTTTTGTATCGCAAGTTAAAATGGGTAAGCGATGTAGTGGAGAGCTTATATTTTTTTTGTAAGTAGTTCTTATTAAACCTAATACAAAAAAATTTTTTTTGGCGAAATTGAATCACAACAAAAAAAAAATTTTTTTTTTTATCTAATGGTCAAATTTGACATATTTCTCCATTTTCAAGGCGTTTGAGGCACCCTTTCCCCTCAAGCGATCGCCATAATTTTTTGCATAGTGTATTTTGATACCAAAACGAATATTTCTAGGGGGAGTGACGGTATAAAATCGAAAGTTGACATTTTTGGCGCACCCTAATGTATATTTATAAAATTGTGTACGGCACCATTTACAGATGTAATTCGAAAAGGATCATTTGGTATTTGAAGAATTTTAATTGCAATTCGAATATTCCATTTGTAACTCAAAAATTCTATTTGCAATTCGAAGATTCTATTTGTAATTCAAAGATTCTACTTGATATTCGAAGATTCTAATTGTAATTCAAATATTCCATTAGAAGTTCGAAAATTCCATTTTTATTTCGAAGATTCCAATTGTTATTCGAAGAATATGAATTTTAATTCGAAAAAGATCAATTGTAACTCTACGGAGATCAATTATTTGATCTTTTGTTATTTGAAAAAGATTATATCTAATTCAATTCGAAAAAGATCAATTGTAATTCGAAAAAGATCAATTGCAATTGAAAAAAAAGATCAATTGTATTTCAAAAAGGATCAATTGTAATTTGAAAAAGATCAATTGTAATTCGAAAAAGATCCATTGTAATTTAAAAATATATCAATTGTAATTCGAAGAATATCAACTTAAGTTTTAATTCAGGTTTTTCGAATTACAATTGATCTTTTTCGAATTACATTTGATCTTTTTCGAATTACAATTGATATTTTGAAATTATTAGTGATCTTTTTCGATTAACTATTGATCTTTTGCGAATTATAATTGGAATCTTCTAATAACAATTCATCTTTTTTGAATTAGATTTGAATTTTTGATCTTCGGTGAATTACAATTTGAATTTTCGAATTACAAACGAAATTTTCAAATCACAAGTACAATCTTCGAATTACAAATGAAAACTTCAAATTACAAATGTAATCTTCGAATCACAATTAAAATCTTCTAAATACAATTGATCATTTTCGAATTACATCTGCAAATGGTGTAGTGTGATATGATTTAGGTAATTTAGCAAAATGTTTTGCCCTGTATTCAAATGTTTTTTTTTTTTTGAAAATTGAAATAAGTTACAAAAATAAACCAACAGACACAGTGGTCGTCGTCGCTAGTGTTAAATTAAGTAGACTAAACAAGAAATTGTGTTGTTTTCATTAACAATAATGGAATTCACGTCAGAAATGTTAGTCTTGCAAAATTGCGCAATGTCAAAATTGCAACTTTATTTGCTTGTTTCTTTGTGAATAGTAGCAATTGTATTATTTACTATTAAAATAAATTGCGAAGCTTTTCTTGCAACGACGCATCATATAAAAGGTAATAGAAAAAAAAAATTGTGTTTTACTTTTTTTTAAAAAAAAAAAATGTTGCAATATTGCACTGTTGCAAGGGTCAAAATTTTCTGAAGTGAATACCCTGAAAATGTATGTACTATAATGGAATTCACGTCAGAAATTTTAGTCTTGCAAAATTGCGCAATGTCAAAATTGCAACTTTTATTGCTTGATACTTTGTTAACAGAAGCAATTTTAACACTATTGAAATAAATTGCGAATATTTTCTTGCAACGACATATCATGTAAAGAGCAATAGAAAAAAAATTTGATTCCTATTTTTTTTTAAAAAAAGTTGCAATATTGCACTGTTGCAAGAGTAAAAAATTTCTGAAGTGAATACCCTGTATGTGTTTATATTTATAAATACATGTGTATATTATCACGCCACTGTTATAGATAATTTTATATACACCTGTATCTGGATCAACGCGAGTTTATCTCTTTCGCTTACATCAAAGGATTTATCGTCATTTACACTTGAGCTACATCAAATTGTAAGAAGCAGCGAGACATTTGGCGCGTAAATCTGACTCGATGAATATTCTGAATCCAGTAGAAATACCAATAAGTAAATCGAGGGATTAGTATATTTTTCTCTTTTATTTGTTTACAAATTCTTGGTGAATATATGCGTATGTGTTTACATGTATTGTCCAATATACAATGTACACTATGTTTAAAAAGTATTACAAATTTTAATTGATAAACAAGAGAAAAGTTAAATTTACTTAGCCAATGCCCAAAATATATCTGGCCAACATTTTTTTCAAATAAAGTTTTTTTGCAATGATGTTTTTTACATTGTAGAGGGCAAGGCCCAATTTAACATTTTTATTTGTTTTAATTTTTACGCATTTTACTTGTTAATAAAAAAATCCTATATTTCTGTATAATAGTGTTAAATCATTAAAAATTGTTGTTTGTTTTTTAAGCAAAAAGAAGAAATTATAAAACTGTTTTATTAACAAAATTTTTAAATAAGAAATCAATTCAGATTTATGCATAAATAGTTTTGATTATTTTTAATAAAAATAAATAGTTTTAAATTGATTGTTTGCTGCTCTATTAATTAAGTACACTAAAAAAAATATGTAAGTAAAATCAACTGAAAATGTCAGTTAAAATAACTACTTTGTAAGTTATTTTGGGGTCAACTACTTTTTCAGTTAAATCAACTAACAATGTTGGTTATTTTAACACACAAAAAAAATTCTGCAGATTTTTTTTCGCGAATTTTTTTTTTTTTTGTGAAATTGATTTATTATATTCTTACCAATTCAGACAGGGCAATTTTAATTGCCGCAATTCTGATTTTAAAGTGTATCGGAGAGAGAGGAAAGAATCTTATCTCTCTCTCTGATACACTATAAAATCAGAATTGCCGCAATTAAAATTGCCCAATGTAAATACGCACTAAGTCTACCTACAAAATTTTATAAGTTTACATAAAAAACTAAGAAAGTTATAGGGTTTTGGCCGGAATTTTTCAATGTGCACGGATGCAAAACGATGGTAAAACACCTTAAATTTTTTTTTAAGAATCTGAAAAAAATCAGGCAAATCCTTTTTGCACCAAATAACATTAATTGAGGGGGTGAGACCACAGAGAAAAAAAAATAATATATTTTTTTTATATGCACTACGGATGCAAAATGATGCGCGTAACAGTTCTTAACGTATTTTTAAAAATCTGAAAAAAGCTTTTTCCACCAAATTACATAAATTGACGGGGTGAGAATTAAAAAAAAAAAAATATTTTGAACCACTCTAATGTACATAAAAGGTGTCAAGTTTGTGATTGGTCATTTGGATCCGCGTGTCATATCACGTGACCTATTAAGTACCGGTCACTTTTCCTGCTGGATAACCACTGTGTAGCATACATTTTAGTGATGATAAAGTTTTTTGGAGATAATTTTATTTATAGACTTTCCATCAATTTCAAATAGTTGATCATTTGTTTGTTATACTATAGTCAGAATTGGTGTCGGCTTAACTACAACCATACACAAATGTTATAGTACGTAGTAAAAATATTTTTATTTATAACGACTAATTTCTTTTAATTGAAAGAAACATTGAGGAAGACTCAATTACTTTCAGAAATCTTTGTAGTAGTTGTTTCGTTTTTATAGCAGTTAAATATGTGATGATCATTTGTGTATTATGGGTCGAACTAAAACAAATTTGCAATATCAAATATACATTCATTTATCCAAAAGAACTTAAACGAACAAGACAGTTGTTGTTACCGAGATTTTTTTTATATGTGGAATTCCACAACAAATATATATTTTTTATTTAACAAAGTTATATTTGTTTTTAATTTCAAAAAATTGTTGAAATAATTTTTGGAATTTCTTTTTTCTTAACATATTTTTGTGATAACCTTGAAATTAAGAAATATTTTATAATAATAAATAAAATAACGTTAAAAATTTAAAAACTTTACAATATGGCGATAGTTAAAACATTACCATTGCATATGGATTTTAAAGAATATGTAATAATAATTATATTTAAAGTGCAACTGCAGCAGTTGATTGAACGGGAAATTTGTTAAAGTGATTGTTTTCCTCAGTAGGAAAACTTATGTATCAACAAATGAAGGGCTTACTGCAAGAACTTGATAAGCAACATTTTATTTTTTCGTATTTTTCGCCTTCTGCTGATGTTCCATTGACAGATTTTTGGCAGAAGTCTTGCTTTAACAATTTCGTACAAGTATGTATATTGAGAATAAAAGTTCGGCAAAAGTTCTATTTTCTACATTATTTTAAAAGTCTTAAGGCAAAAACCACCAAAAAATTAAATTTTGCTTATCGAGTTTTTACAATAAGCCCTTCAAATGTATTCCTTGAAATTAAATGCTGCATTTGTGCATTATTAATACTTACATGTAGCAATTTTAGAAGAAAATCATCAACAACAACAAAAATTAATAATTCTTTATTTTTTCTATTTTAGACAATTTGCAAACCCGCACCATTTTCCACCGATGAAGAGGCTGTACTTGAACGCGATCGTTGTGAATATACTCAAAAGATAACGTATCAAATGGCACGTAGTGGTCAAGCTAAAAGAAGAGTACGTGTTTATGCTGATGGTATCTATGATTTATTCCATCAAGGTCATGCTAGACAGTTAATGCAGGTAATAATCGCAAAGTCTATCAACAAGCTAATATGCAAAAAATAAATTTTTGCAGTCTCAAAGATTAGGTTTTGAATTCTTTTAAAGGTTTTTCTTTGGAAAAAAAAAGTTTTGCTATTTTGCAGAGATTAGCAAACTGAAATCTAAGAGTTTCGGGACTTTTGGATTTTACAAACCAAGACATACTCAGGGTAATCACTTCAGACATTTTTGACCATTGCAACTTTTTTTTAAAAAAAAAACATTAAAATTTTAAAAAACATCGATTTTTGATTTCACCCATATATAATATAAGTTTGTCATACCGTTTGCAACACATCGAAATATCGGTCGCCATTAAGAACATAATTTATTCTTCAGTGATTAAAATGGCGATCACGACCAAAATGTTTTCCAGACATGACTGTAACTTAACATACTTTCTAGTTGTAGCTTCGAGAATTTTAGTATTGAATATAAGCGATATCGGTTCAGCAGTTCAAAAGTTATGAACGCAATTGTAAGGGCATTTGGAAAATTTTGGTACATTTCACATAACCTAAAAATTCGTTTGCTGGTCGGCATTTGTGAACGTAATTGGTTACTGAAATGTTTTAAGCAAATACTAGTGTCAGACCGAACGCACTTTTTCAGACCGAACCCGTACCCGAACCCGAACTTCGGTCAATATTTTTTTTTTATTTACAAAAAATTGTTTTTGCAAATATATATGAAACAAGTGAGAGTGTTAAATTCGGCTGTGCCGAATCTTTTATACCCTCCAAAATGTAAAAAAAATAAAAAAAATTGTCAGGGGCGTTTGTTTTGGGGGGGGGGGGGGGTGGGGGTGAGTGGGGGACGTTGAGAGCACCTTCCCATCCCGATAAATATAACAAATGTTTCATTTATTTAACAAAAATACAAAAAAACATGTAAAAAAGTGTATTTTTTCAGAGGTTGGTTCAGTTCTTCAAGGGGGAACTTTTTTCCCCCTGAGCCGATTTTGCCCATTAACCTGCCTAGGACCATAAGACATATTCATGCCAAATTGCAGGAGCCTAGCTCTTTTTGGACTGTATCGTGCCATCTACAGACGGACGGACGGACATTCACAGAATGTCTTAGAAGGCGCCATGAAATAGCTCCCAATGAAATAAGTCCCAATGAAATAACTCCCAATGAAATAAAATCCCAAATAAAATGAAATATCTCCCAAACCAAAAAAATGAAATAAGTCCCAAGAAAAATGAAATAAGTCCCTAACTAAAAATGAAAGAAGTCCCAACGAAATAACTCCCAATAGAAATGAAATAAATCCCAATTTTTTTTTTAATATTAAATTTTTAACTGTTTAAATCCCAAAAACAATTTAATTGTATCTCTTTAAAAAACAAATCTCTAAGTGCCTACAATCCCTTCCCAACTTTTTTGAGATTCAGCTTGCTGACACATTGATTAAATTTCTTTTAATGTTTAAATGATATCAGTATAATATTTCATGCAATAGCTAACTTATCGCTGCTCCCTCTGGCGGCTGCGAGAAGAACAGAAAATAAACTCGATAAAAATATGAACTCAAATTAAAAAAATATATAAATCATCTTGGTTAAAACAGTTAACAAGCCACGCATAAAACTTGAAATCAGATTCCTGGAAGCCTTTTAGAGCTTCCAGGATTCTGTATAATAAATGTGGTAACAAAACGATCATTTGTTTGAAAATATTTGAATTATGGGGGTCCCCAACCGATATTTCGATGCGTTACAAACGGAATGACAAAGTGGAGGGTATAAAAATAACTAAAAGTGTTTTTTTTTTAAATTGTACTATTTTATAGTTTAAAAAATAAATGCTTTGTTCTTTTTTATACTTAAAACAAGTGAGAAAATTATAGTCGGTCAAGACCGATCATATAATATCCTATACCAGTGTTTTCCGGAAAATGGGCCTCAAGTCCAAACATGGATCTGATTGGATCTATATCTTGTTAGATCTTAAATAAGAGTAAAAACACACACAAACGAAATTTAAGTGAAATAGGCTTCTTTTTGTTGCAATAGACCGATTAATCTGAATATCGGACGAAATTTTTATATCGGACGAAATTTTTATATGATTCAACTAAAATCTAATTTGATAAGATTGGTAATAAGAATACGTTTAACAAACTACATTTCCGATTTTCATGAATTTTGAGAGATCTATGTGAATATAGGGGAGGTGATTTGTATGGGGACTACAAGAAGAACTGGTCCGATTTTTTTTTTAAATTTGGAACGATGATTTCTGAATACGAATTATGTTAACATACTAAATTTTGAAAGGATAACTATTATAATACGGTTGTTAGAGTCATTTAAGCCAAATTTAGGAGGGACGTTTGTATGGGGGGGGGGGGGCTAGGTATTCAGAGTCCTACTTGTCAGCCCTGTAGTGCGATTCAGTAACTTTTTTAACGAAATTATCGATATCGTTAACTAACGAGAATTGTCGCTTGTTTTAACGAATATGTGTTTTAACGAATTTTACAATTAACGACAAGAATTAACGACAAAAATAGTTAATTTAAAATTTGTTTATTTTAAAATTGTATTGAGAACCGAAAATTTTCGTTAACTTTAACTTCAAAAAAATTTTTGTTGATAAGTTAACGATTTTCAATAACAACAAAATTCGGTAGAAAAATGTTATAGAATCGCTTTTAAAGACAATTGTCGATAATAAACGTTTTTTGACAATATAACGACCGATTTTTGTCGTTAAAAAGTTAGTGAATTGCCCTACTGGTACTGGTTGTGAAAGAGCACTTTTCAAAATTAACTTTCGAAATACACGTATTTTTTGAAAGAAGTACTCTTGTGTTACCTTGCCAGGTCTGGCAGCTAGACTCTGAATACCTCTATTATATTTATTTTTAACAATGGTGTAAAGTAGTTCCACTGGTAATATGGCTTAATTTTAAGACGATAAAAAGCAATACATACAAATGTTCGGTGTTCAGTAAAGTTCGGCAAAATTTGGCCGAACAGCGAACAGCTGCAGAACGTCACTTTTTGCTGAACTCCGTAACCGAACCCGAACGTTCGGTCGGACACTAGCAAATACCCAAAATTTTTGCTGCCATTTTTTTCACCAACAAATTTGTTTAGGCGGAATTTTTTTTCAAAATTTTTTTCTTTTACAAATTTTTTTAACAAAATTGTTTTACAAAAATGGTTTTACAAAAATTTTATTCCAAAAATTTTCGAAATTTTTCAAAAAAAATGTTTCTTATATCATTTTTGGTAAAATTTTTTACTACAAAACGCAAAAAAATGACTCTGGTTGGGACTTAGAAAATTTTTAAATTTTGTTGGGACTTGGTAAAAATTGGAAAATTTGGCATTGTCTCCTGTCACGGAATAAGTTTTTTTAAAACAGTTTAGTAATAAGTCCCATTTTCATCTGCCACGTGATAGGCACTTTACCAGTCACATGATAGGTGATTTGGTATCGAGAGACACACTTTTCCTGCAGCCTATATATTTACGAAATATTTGCTCTCAAAAACAAAAAAAATCACTTGAAAATTTGTTTATTATCTTTTTTTAGGCTAAAAATATTTTCCCTAATGTTTATTTAATTGTTGGTGTTTGTAATGATGAACTCACCCATGAAATGAAGGGACGCACAGTGATGAATGATTTTGAACGTTATGAAGGTGTACGCCATTGTCGTTATGTTGATGAGGTAATTATTATTGTTTTATGATTTTAAAGCTTTTTATTATAAAATAATATTTTTCTATTAAAGATTATACCAGATGCTCCTTGGACATTAACCGATGAATTTATAACTGCCAACAAAATTGATTTTGTGGCTCATGATGACATTCCATATACTGGCGATGGCGTTGATGATATTTATGGTTGGTTAAAGGCTAAAGGCATGTTTGTTGCCACCGAACGTACTGAAGGTGAGTTTTTTTATATCATTTAGATTAATCCCCAAAAAAGAATAAATTAAATTCCTTAAATTAGGAATTTTGTGCTAGCCAAAAGAGTTCCGATTCTAAGGGGTAAAACATTGTACTTTGGTACTTTTTTGTTTCTTCTGAAATAATGATTATAGAAACTTGAAATTTTAACTTAAAGACTTTTCAGAAAAAAAAAGAAACATTCTAAAAAAAGTACCTTTATGGGAATTCCAATTTTAATGGTGTAAAAAGAATAAAAAATTGTACTTTGGAACTTTTTCTATCTCCAGAAATATTGATTCGAAAAACTTGAAATGAAGGATCATCCAACACTCTACAAAAAGTAATTTTTAGGAATTTTTGATGCTAAGAGGGTAAAAAAATGGTACTTTTTGATTTCCTTTAATAATGGTACAAACTGGTTCATCGGAACAAAGCATTTGAAAAAATACTTTTAGTAATTCCGATTCTAAGGGAGTAAAAAATTGTAATTTGGTACTTTTTCATCAGTGTTGTTACTTGACTTTTTTATCAAAAAATGTATTAAATTAATAGTAAAAAAATAGTACTTTGTTACAAAAAGTACCAAAATAGTTCTTTTATAAGAAGGCACAAAATAGTGTTTTTTTTAATAAAATAATACTTTTTTATAAAAATTACAAAAATAGTACTGTTTTATAAAAGTGCACCAAATAGTACGTTTTGTAGAAAGACCCATTTTTATAAAAAAAAAATTTTTTTTACAAAAAGTACCAAAATAGTACTTTTTACAAAAAGTACCAAAATAGTACTTTTTACAAAAAGTACCAAAATAGTACTTTTTACTAGAGATGGGCACATGAGCAGATTAGAGCGTGATTCACGCGTGATCACGCGTGAGTGTGACTGATTTCAATTTTACTCACGTGATTGTGAGTGAGTGAGTGTGAGTGGAGAAAAAAATTGCGTGAGTGAGTGTGCGTGAGTAAGATTCTTTCGTGAGTGAGTGTGCGTGAGTCGACTTTTTTGCGTGAGTTTGCGTGATTTATTTTCTCTTCATATTTCCTTTTGTACCAAAAAATGCAACAAAAAATATGGCTTAATTTCATATTTCGTCCCGAAAAAAGCAAAAAAAATGCAAAATTTCGGTGAACTTTAAATTTTTCTGATAATTTTGAATGATTTTTGAAATTTTAGTTTTTGAAATTTGTTTTTGTATAAATAAGTGTTTCGTGAGTGTGAGCCAACGTGAGTGTGAGTGAAGCTTTCGTGAGTGCACGTGAGTGTGAGTTGTATTAAATTTACTCACGTGATTGTGAGTGAGTGTGAGTAGAAAAAATATGCTCGTGAGTGAGTGTGCGTGATTCAAAAATTCCTGTCGTGAGCGTGAGTCAGTGTGAGTCAAAAATCACTCACGCGCCCATCTCTACTTTTTAAAAAAAGTAGCAAAATAGTACTTTTTACAAAAAATTCCAAAATAGTACTTTTACAAAAAGTACCAAAATAGTACTTTTTACAAAAAGTACCAAAATAGTACTTTTTACAAAAAGTACCAAAATAGTACTTTGTACAAAAAGTATCAAAATAGTCATTTTCTTATAAAACGTATCAAAAAAAGTCCTTTAACTAATTGATTTTTTATTTTTCTATACTTTTTAGGAGTTTCTACCTCAGATATCGTTGCCCGCATTGTTAAAGATTACGATTTATATGTACGAAGAAATCTTGCTCGTGGATATTCTGCCAAAGATCTAAATGTTTCATTTCTATCAGAAAAGAAATTCCGTTTACAAAATAAAATGGACGAACTTAAGGATCGCGGACGTCGTGAATTAACCAAAGTTAAAGGTGATATCATAACCAAATGGGAAGAAAAATCCCGTGAATTTATTGATGCTTTTCTATTGCTCTTCGGACGGGATCGTCTTAATACCTTGTGGAACGAATCAAAGGGTAAATTAATACAAGCTCTTAGCCCACCCGGTAGCCCAAGTGGTTCTGTGAACGGTGATTATATTGATTTTGATGATGATGATGACGATTATGATGTAGCTTTGCTCGAGGATGATGATGGTGCAGCATCAAGGGGATCTAGTGATAATGGTCCCGAAGTTAATATACATATGGAACATTCACCTCGTGGTAGACGTACTTATCATCGACGTGTCGTCGATAGTCCCACATTATTACGCAATAACGAACAGTATTCACCGGATGAAGAAGATGAGGATGTTGAGTTTGAGCGTAGAAGTAATTAAAATTAAATAAAACTAATAACCATTATATGTATGGCTGCTTACAAAAAGAATAACATAAATTTATAAATATAAAAATATATAAAATTTAATAAGTTATTAAATAATGGTAAACAACAATATAATTTAAATGAATTGAGAATATTTATCTTAAATCTATTTAAAAAACAAAAATAATTTAACTATACACTATACGCCTTTTTGTAAGAGCGGGAACTCATTATTGTTTAGTAAAAATGAAAAAAAAAATCACACACAACTTTATTAAAAAATTCTCTTTTATGGATAACAAAAAATCGTATACATTTTAGATTGTTCTGTTAACACAATGTTAAGTTAACATTTTTTATATAATAACGAGATGGTACAATGTTAATAACAGAGTCATGTTAATAACAAAATGTGATACAAAAATTAAATAAAATAAAATCCACTTCAATTTTGAAATATAAAAAATAAAATTCTTTCCATTTTCAAAGTTTGGGAAAATTTTTTGGCACTCCACTCTAGGTCTAAAATTTATGTTAAGCAAATTTGAGTTCAATTCGATAACATTAACTCGTTACAGCCAGCGATCAAAAAATATATATTTTGCGATTTATCATATTTATTGATTTTGATGACATGAACGATTATCAAAAAAAAAAAATCGTCACACAGTTATCGAGATATCGCCATTAGAAATATGCTAAAAATGTCGATTACTTCCTATGTTAAAGATTTTTTTTAGCAAAGTATTTTTTTAACCCGTGCATTAAAGTTTTTTGAAAAAAAATTGAGATTTCTGAAAAATTTACATACTTTGCTACACCATTTTTTCTTTTTTTTTGCTAAATCGGTTCAAAGACCACGACTTAACTGTTTTTGAGAAATCGCCATTTGTAATTTGATATTAATTAAGGGATTTTTCTATGTACTAGCTCGAAAACCGTTTGACCAATTTAAAATTTCAAATGGCGATATCTAGAAAATTGTTTGGCCGATTTTAAAACATCAAAATTAATAAATATAATATTTTGTTAATTTTTCAAAAATCCCAATTTTTCTTTTTCAAAAAATCCAAACTTCGGTAGCAGGTTCGGATTTATTTTAAATCAAGCTAAAATAAAGTTTGTGATTTATTAAAAAGTCAAAAAGAACAAATTAAGATTTTTGTTTTAAATCTTGAGCACGGGAGAAAACAGTAGTTTTTAGCAAATTTCAAATGCCGATATTTTGAAAACCGTTCAACCGATTTCAAAGCAACAAAATAAAATTTCTTCAGGAAAAGTGGCCGGTCTTTAGTAGGTCACGTGACATGTCACACGGACCCAAATGAACTATCACATACTTGAAACCTTATCATATTAAAACACCTGTCAATATATCTCAACCCCGGATACATCACTGGACCTAGCACTTAGGACCACAACCGTTTCGGTTCAATAGTTACATGCCACATAACTACTCAGCTTTGTAAGGAAATGTCTCAAGTCTTGGTACATTAAGAAAGCCTTGATACAATTGAAAAAAATGTCCAAAATTTTTTTAAAATTTAAAAAAAAAAAATCAAACGCAAAAAAAATCATAAAAACTGTCTCGATTTTCAAAAAAATTTTCAGAACTTTGAAAATTGTTTTTTTTTTTTCTTAAAAGCATTTTTAATGACATTTTTGCTCCAAAACACAAACAAGAAAAATAATACCCCACACTAGTGTTTGCCGGAAAATTGATCCCATGTCCAAACAAAGACCAATTGGATCTATCTTTTGTTAGATATTAGACAAGTGTACACACACAAACCAAATCTGAGCGAAATTGACTTATTTGTGTTCTAGACCAATTTAACTGAATATCGTAAAAAAATTGGTATGGGGACTAAGTCCAAAAATGGTCAAATTAAAATCAGATTTGATAAGGTTACCAAAGCACACGTTAAACACCTACAAACAAAATTTCAATCAATAATAAAAATTTGAAAATTTTTTGTAAATATCGGCAAGTCTAGGGCCGCTTACAATTTTTTTTTCCTAAAAACGTTTTTAATGAAATTTTTACTCCAAAGAATGTCTTAAAAATATTTGTGTATGGAATAGAGATGGGCACATGAGCAGATTAGAGCGTGATTCACGTGATTCACGCGTGATCACGCGTGAGTTTGACTGAATTTATTTTACTCACGTGATTGTAAGTGAGTGTGAGTGGAGAAAAAAATTTCATGAGTGTGCGTGAGTAAGATTTTTGCGTGAGTGTGCGTGAGTCGATTTTTTGCGTGAGTTTGCGTGATTTTTTTCTCTTCATATTTCCTTTTGTACCAAAAAAAGCTACAAAAAAATTTTAAAAATTGGCTCGACTTAAGATTTTGTCCCGAAAAAAGCAAAGAAAAATGTAAAATTTCGCTGAACTTTAAATTTTGCTGAAAATTTTGAAAGATTTTTTAAATTTTAGTTTTTGAAATTTTTTTTGTATAAATAAGAGTTTCGTGAGTGTGAGTCAACGTGAGTGTAAGTGAAGCTTGCGTGAGTGTGAGTTGTATTAAATTTACTCACGTGATTGTGAGTGAGTGTGAGTAGAAAAAATATGCTCGTGAGTGAGTGTGCGTGATTCAAAAATTCCTGCCGTGAGCGTGAGTGAGTGTGAGTCAAAAATCACTCACGCGCCCATCTCTAGTATGGAAGTAGAAAATTTTCAAAAAAATTTCGGGACTTTTTCAAAAAAAAATTCAAAATTTGTTTTCTTAAATCATTTTTAATGAAATTCTTCACTTCAATGCAAAAAAATTTTTTTCTAAATCTGCGAAAATGATATTTGGAAAATTTTGAATATTATTTTCAGGACTTAGAAAATTTTTATGTGTTTTATTGTCTCCGGTCTCGGGATAACCATTTTTGAGACTGTTTAGTGACGTCACTTTTTCTTTACTCTTAAAAATTTCCCAAAAAAAAAAATCGGGACTTAGAATTTTTTTCCTAAAAAAATTTGTGTCGGGGACTAAAAAAAATTAAAAAAAAAAATAAGCTTTGAAAATTAAAAAAAAAAAAAAATTTGGACTTGGAAAAATGTTCCTATTTTTTTTTTTATGAATCATTTTTAATAAAATTCTTTACTCTAACGCAAAAAAATGTGTTGACAAGAAAATTTTGAAAATTATTTTCGTGACTTAGAAAATTTTGATGTGTTCTATAAGTATTTTTAAGACAGTTTAGTGATAAGTCCAATTTTCACCTGTCAAGTGATATCTCATTTCACTTACCTTTCAAAAATCGGTTCCTTTTCTGCAGAGATATTAGAAATTTTAATGCTTTGATATCGGTAAAACAGTTTTCGGAAAATGTATATTTTAACTCTTTTTTGGTAACTTTAAAAAATATTGATCTCTAGACGTCGCGCAACGGTTTATCAAAACTTGAGATCACATAAGTTTTAAGTCTGGTGGATTAAAAATTTGCTTAAAGGCTGCAGACAAGGAAAAAACAGATTTTATTTAAATAAATAAAATAAAAATTTTATTTAAAAATCTTTTTCGAATATTATTCAAAAAAATCTTTTTTTAATAAATAAGGAATTTTAAAATTTAAATGTTTTTTCCTTATCTGGGAGACTGGGAAAAATTTAATATTGGCCAAAAATACCACTCTAATGGATATAGTAAATTTCTTAACTTAACAGATGTTAACAGTACAAACTAAAATTATACAAAATTAGGCTCTTTAATTTAAATAAACATTAAATTGAGAATTATGTATGTAATTGCAATTTGATTTGAGTGTGTTAAATTCTGTAGTATATAAATAACGAAAATAAGAAAATAGAATTAATTAATTAATAAAATAAAAATCTATTTTCTAATAACACTGTGAATTTAAAAAAAATGTAACTAAAAACTTTTTTTCGTTATTTATACATTAAAAGAATTTAATTTCTGTTAAGTCAACTGTAGTCTCTGCCTTAAGTGTTTTAATTTTTATGTTTGAAAAAATTAAAAAATTTTAATTATTTCAATATTTGCATTACAGCAATCAACATACCTTTTTCTCTCTTTTTTTGTTAAGTTATTTAGCTTGAAATTTTTTTTTTTGTCCTTTTTTATGTAGAAATTCCTAATTTGTATTTAAGGAATAATTTATTTTATTAGCAAAGGCATTATTTTTTATATATAAATCCTTTCGTTTTTTTTTTTCTGCTTTAGTCTTAGTATATATTTTTCAAATACCTGTAATTTATTATTATTAATTTTTTTTCTTCTTTATTTATATAAATTTATACTATTATCTTTTAAAAAAATCTATTTTACTAATTTCATGTTACTCTTATAAGAATAACAACTCTTAATAATTTGTTTTTCAAATCAAATGTATGAATTTGTTTCCTTTTATATATGTTAATTTTATAATTTTATTTATACATAGCCATGTTAAATATAAATAATTTAAAGAAATTATTATATTTCTCTAGTAAATTAACTATAAATTTATTTAAACATAAACATGGCTAATATTGTGTAAATCGTTTTTAAAAATAAAAAAAAAAAAACAAATGTATTGCAATCTCATGATAATGAGATTTTTTTTAGTTTGAAATCTGATTTTTTTGAATCGTAACAGAAAAAGAATTTGAGAACATGAACATTTTGTAATCTATTTTGGACTTACTTTGAAATTAATTAATAAAAAAAAGACAATTTCTTATACAGATGGAATCTTAATTTAATAAAAGAGTTTTATTTAAACAAGTTATATTAGACAAATTCATGCAGATTTGATGGTATTAACAAAAATGTATTAACAAAATGTCGGTCGATCCGAAATTTCCTATCCTGTGACTGTTGAAAACGGGCTATATCAATAAAATGTCTTCAAAATAGAGTATCCAAAAAACCGGCGATTTTCAAGAACCGGGTTTCGGTTTATTCAAAAAAGCTTAAGGCCACTGTTCTGTCTTTCAAAACTTTTCAATTTTCACGTCTTCATTCGATGATAAAATCAAATAATTAAAATATATAAGGAAAAAAATGCATTCATTTTACTTTCACCAAATTTTATTTAGTTGAAACAAAACGAAAAAGATTCGGATGTGAGATCTAGAACACCAAAAAAATTCGGAAATTTTCCTTTTCACATTTTTTATGTGAATTACTTTTTTTGGAACAGCGGCCTTAATCAACAACTTTGTTGGAAATATAATGGTAAATATTTTTGTGGAACATATTAACCCTCCAACTCCCCTCATAACGGTATTTTTTGGCTCTATTCTAACAAACCCTCTTTAATCTAATCTATAGATTATGAAAAAATCAGCATCTGTGGAAAAAATCACGTTTTTATTTTTTTATACCCTCCAACCACAGTATGGAGGAATACTCACTTTGTCATTCCGTGTGTAACGCATCGAAATATCGGTCTAGGACCCTACAAAGTATATATATTATTGATCAGTGAACGATTCTAAGACATTCTAGCGATGTCCGTCTGTCTGTCCGTCTGTGGAAGACACGATACAGCCCAAACTAAAAGAGCTAGACTCCTGAAGTTTGGTACGAATTCGTCTTATGGTGTTGGGCTGGTTAAGTTCGAACATCGGCAAAATCGGATCAGGGGAAAAAAGTTCCCCCTTGAAGAACTAAAGCAACCTCTGAAAAAACGCCATTTTTATAGGTTTTTTGTGCTTCTGCTAAGCAAACGAAACATTTGTATGACACAAAAAGTCCTGCAGTTGGATCCAGAAATGTTGTTTCCCATCGCAGAACCCCCCCCCCCCCCCCCCCCAAAAAAAAAATTAGCCCCTGTTTTTTTTTTTTTTTATTTGTTGGAGGGTATAAAAAGATTCGGCACAGCCGAATTTAATACTCTCACTTGTTTTTACTATTTTTTGCATAACATACTCAACACTTTGTCAACTTTTGAGATGAATACGGTAAAAAAATAATTTTTGTCTTAAAAATCAGCACCTGTGGACCAAAACCGCGATTTCGGAATTTTTATAAGCCGTTATCATTAATAAATCACGTTTAAAATTTACCGATGTCGTAAATGAAATCATAATAATTTTTATTAAAATGCAAAACCCTCTATCTAATCATTTTCATTCATGTAGTTTAAGGCCTCTGTTCCAAAAAAAGTAATTCACATAAAAAATGTGAAAATGTTTTGGTGTTCTAGATTTCACATCCGATTTTTTTTTTTTTTTCGTTTTGTTTCACATAGGCCGCTGTTCCAAAAAAAGTAATTCACATAAAAAATGTGAAAATGAAAATTTCCGAATTTTTTAGGTGTTCTAGATTTCACATCCGAATTTCTTTTTCGTTTTATTTCACATAAATAAAATTTGGTGAAAGTAAAACGAATGCACTTTTTTCCTTATAATTTTTTCAATTTTAATTATTTGATTTCAAATTCTAATGAAAACGTGATCAATAAAATAAATCACTAAACTTGATTTCATGTGATTCGGAAATTTTCATGTGAATTGAAAAGTTGTGAAAGACAGAACAGAGGCCATAAATAAAATTTGGTGAAAGTAAAACGAATGCACCGAAAACGCATCCACGCTTAACAAAATGTACTTGGCATCACTGTTGTTGTGTGTCAAAATTTTTTAATGCCTCTATGATATTTACTTTTTTCAAGTTACTTGTTGCTGCATTTATTATGGGTTTTCTATGGGAATTTCGATAAATTCAACCGTTGAAGTTAACCAAATTTTTATAGAAAACCCCTAATAAATGCAGCAGCAAGTAACTTGAAAAAAGCAAATATCATACGCACTTAAAGTGGCAAACAAAAAAAAACAAGGTTTATGTCTATGATATAACATAAAAATAGGGTTGTGCAAATTATGCTATTTTATTAAAAATGTCAACTTGGCATCACTTTTTATCGAAGATTAAAATTAACACCGATAATTATACATTCTAAAAAAAAGTGTGGATAATTTAAAATTTGTATAAGTAAGCGTATGTACGGTTATGCGGTTATTAAGAAATACTGACCGGTTAAGCCGACTTAAAAACCCGGTTTTTCATATAACCGAATTTGAATAAAACCCGAAACCGTTCGGATTTTTTGAAAATCAAAAACCCAGTTTTCGGTTTTGGATACTCTACTTCAAATGCATAATCACTGTCTGAAAAATACTTATCCCGTGACCGGAGAACATATAAAAATTTTAAAAATGTTTGCCAAGTATTTTGAAGTTCCGAAAAAAGTCCCAAAAAAAATTTTGAGTTTTTGAGTAAAGATCTTTACCAAATTCGATTTTCTTTTAAAATGATTTTTAAATTTCCTAAAACTTTTTTTTCACAGAACTAAAAATTCGTTAAAAATGCTTTTCTGAAAAAAAAAATTTTAAATTCCGAAAAAAACTTTGAAAATTCCCAAAAATTTTCCAAAAACCAAAAATGGCACTTTATGTAATTCACATATCTAATGAACTAGAGTTATTATTCTTAAATAAAAACAATATTTTTTGTTTTGTAATTCGATTTTATTTTGTAAATTATAATTATTCAATTTCAAGGACATTGATATATATGTAGGGTTATGTATGTTTCATTAAAGTTTCAAATAAATTTTTACAAACATTCCTAAAATGTATAAGTACTAAACAAAAGAAAAAAAAAATAGATTTTTGATAAAAAAAAATCATTTATAACACAAATAAAATGTAAGTTTAGTGTTTACAATGAAAAAAAAGAAAAAGTTAATTGTTTTTGAAATATTTTTTTTTAGTTACCACTAAAATTCATACCAGTAGAATAAAGAGGAAGCATTTTCTTAGATTTTTTAGATTTCTTGTTGCCATTATTACCACTACCAATACCAGTATTAGATGCTGCATTAGATGATGCCTCTTTAGATTTCTTTTGTTTCTTTTGCGACAAAGCTTGAGCCAATACATCTCCCAGATTTGTATGAATGGTGCTTAAAATAGAAGTTTCACCATCATCATTAAACGATTGATCTACAGCTGATGCTGCTGAAGAAGATTTTGGCACTTGAATTGCATTAACCGTAGACCAAGGTGTATGTTCTTTTTGACAATGTATAGCTATAGCTGAATAACTGCAACTTCCAGCACTGCTAGTACTAACAGTTTTAGTACGATTACCTTTAGATGTTGACGGCACATTGTCAGTTGTTACATCGTTGTTAGATGGTACTATAGATTCCTCAAAGCCACACTAAAAATATATATTTGTAATGCAATTTGACTTTATGGTAAAAAAAAAGTATACACCATTTACAGATGTAATTTAAAAAATTTACTTGTAATTCGAAGATTTCATTTGTCATTCGAAAAAGATCAATTGTAATTCGAAAAAAATTAATTGTAATTTGAAAAAGATTATTGTAATTCGAACAAGATCAATTTGTATGTAGTTCGAAGATTCAATTTGTTATTCGAAAACGATCAATTGTAATTTGAAAAATTAATTGTAATTTGAAAAAGATTAATTGTAATTCGAAAAAGATCAATTTTAGTTCGAAAAAAAAAAACAATTGTTATTCAAAAAAGATCAATTGAGTTTAATAAAAGTGAATTGTAATTCGAAAAAAATCAATTGTAATTCGAAAAATATCAATTGTTATTTGAAAAAGATCAATTGTAATTCGAAAAAGTTTAATTGTAATTTGAAAAAGTCAAAGGTTATTTGAAAAATGTCAATTTTAATTCGAAGAAGTTCAATTGAAATTCAAAAAAAGATCAATGCGGGACATGTCACAAACACAATTCCGTTCGGAAGTGGAATAAATGGTTTCCTCGTAAAGCGCAAATCAAATATTTTTTCAATTTAATTCCACTTCGATTTTTGAAAGTGATATCATTCCGAAAAAAATAACATTCGTTTTGCGTTTTTTGATCTTTTTTAATTACAATTGATCTTTTTCGAATTCCAACTGATCTATTTCGAATACGATTGAATGTTTTTGAAATAACAATTGATATTTTATGAATTACAATCGATATTTTCGACTTGAAATTGCTCTTTTTTGAATTACAATTGATCTTTTTCGAATTGCAATTGATCTATTTCGAATAACGATTGATTTTTTTTTTTTAAATAACAATTGATATTTTTCGAATTGCAATTGATATTTTCGAGTTACAATTAATATTTTTTAATTACAATTGGAGTTTTTGAATTACAATTGATTTTTTTTTTAATAACAATAAATCTTTTTCAAATAACGATTGATCTTTTTCGAATTAAAATTGATATTTTTCGAATTACAATTGATCTTTTTTAAATTACAATTGAACTTTTTAAAAAAACAATTGATATTTTACGAATTACAATTGATCTTTTGCGAATTACAATTGATCTTTTACGAGTTACAATTGTAATTTTCAAATTACAATTGATCTGTTTCGAATAACAATTGATCTTTTCCGAATTACAACTGATGTTTTTCGAAATATAATTGATTTTTATCGAATTACAATGGGTATTTTTCGAATTACAATGGATTTTTTTCGAATTACAATTAGAGTTTTTGAATTACAAGTAGAATTTTTAAACTACAATTGATTTTTTTCGAAAAACTTCTGTAAATGGCATAGTTTATGTAAAACGTACAGTTGGGAATTCATGTGATGATGTTATATTGATATTAGATGTACTTGCTATAAGTTTACCCATTTGACGATCATTAATATCATTAATATGTCTTTCTCGTTCACGTTCTTCTCTAGCCCTACGTTGACGTTCCTTTTTACGAAATAGTATATCACCCTTGAAGGCTTGTAATATGTCTTCACTGACATACGGTGGTTGTAACTCGATTTCTACTACCGTAAATTGACAAGTCAAAGGTAAATGACCTAAGCAAGTAAATTTGCGTCGATGATCTTCATCCATTGAATGTTGTTCCTTTTGTATAATGCGAGCCTTTATAACTGAAGGAGCATCACCTAAACTGCCATAACAAGCTTGTAGCATTTTTACATTTAATGGATGTAAATAAATATTTTGACCATCATCCGATTGATAAAAATAATAAAATTTTGTAGACTGTTGAGTGGTTAAAGTGTTTGTTAATAAAATGGTATTGTCAATTTGAAATGAGGCTGATTCTTCTTCAATGGAACTAGATTGACTGTTTACAGACATCTCTTCTGATTGATATTCATCAGTTTTTTTCAACTCGTTAGATGGTTCAATAATATTTTCCATAGCAATAACTTCCGTTTGATTTATATTGTCATTAATCTCCGCTTGTTGTTGTGGAGTATCTTCATCTTTGTGTTCAATTTCACCCAATTTTTCTGATCTTTCTTTAAGTAATTCCAATGCCTGTTGTATAAACACATATTCAGGACACGATTCATCCACATCTGCTAAAAGTTCTCTTTGCTCGCGTACCAAAATATCAGCTACATCATTACGTTTAGCCAATATGAATTTAGAAAATAATTTTTCCTCCAATGGACTAGAGACAAAAGGATATTTCTCTATGATCTGGTCCATTTTCAAATTCTTACACTTTTCAATTAACAACGAGCCCTTTTTACGACGCATCAATTGAAAGGTGATTTGTTCACCCACCTTAAAAGCTTGTTGTTGTACAATAGAAGCACTTTTCAAATCACCCACGTGTATGGCATCATAACAAATGGGACATTTACGCCATGTCTTATCACTTAGTGAAAGATAATGTAAAACACAAGGCCAGCAGTAAACATGACCACAACGTGTAACTTTAGCCGCTACTGGTGGATACAGGCAAATAGGACACTGGAGTTCATCGGATGTTTGTATATTAATTTGTTCAATCAAAGACCAATCAATTAAAGTGTCTGGTGAATCATCAGTCTTGCGCTTAGCAGATGATTTTATTACAAATTGGAAACTAAGGAAAAAGAGAAATTTATTAAAATATATGTTATTTTTAAAAGAAAAATGCAAACACACCACTTTTTAGATTTTTAAAAAAGTCTTTTACTAACAAAAAAAATCCAAAATTAATTTTTTGTTGACTTTTCTGGCTAAACCACTTGGAAATTTTTCAACCGATTTTCAATTTACAAAAAAAAAAAAAAAAAAAAGAATAAGGCTTCTGCATTAAAATGTATTTTATAAATATGGTTGTTAAATGAACTAAGAGACGGGCGCTGGTCACGTGATTTGCGTGATTCACGCGTGATTGTGAGCGATTTTCATTTCAATCACGTGATTGTGGGTGAGTGTGAGTTGAAAAAAAATCTGAGTGAGTCATTTATTTTTTGCGTGAGTTTGCGTGATTAGATTTTTTGATTTGCCCAATTTTTTTTTGTAAAAAAAATTTTTGGGTTTTTTTTTTTTTTGGTAAGAAAATTTTATTTCGTGAGTAGATTTTGCGTGACTCACGCGTGATTGAATCCGGCGTGAGTCACGCGTGAGCGTGAGTAAGTTTTTTATTACTCACGTGAATAGTGAGTGAGCGTGAGTAAACCAAAAAATTGTGTGTGATTAGTGAGTGATTCGATTATTTTTTGCGTGAGCGTGAGTGAATGTGAGTCAAAATCCACTCACGCGCCCATCTCTACACTAAATATAAAAAAATGGGTGTTCTCTGTAATGCGCGAAAAACACTTTTTAATGAATATAAACTATAAAGAGCGATAAAAGCCCTATTTTCTAAGCATCGATATATCCCATAAAGTATATAAATTGTTGATCCATGATCGATTCTAAGACATTCTATGACTTCCGTTCGTCCGTCTGCCCGTCCGCCTATCTGTAGATAACACGATGCAGTTCAAAATAAAACAGATAGACTCCTGAAGTTTGGCACAAATATGTCTCATGGTTAAAGGCAGATTAAGTTTGTAAATGGGCAAAATCGGACTAGGGGAAAAAAAGTTCTCCCTTGAAAAACTAAACATTTTTTTATACATTTTTTTTGTATTTTCGTTAAATACATACATATATGTATGAAACATTTTTGTGAAAAAAAGTTAGAAGTCCTGCATTGGGGTAGGGGATTAAAAAATTGCGTTTTTTTTTTTTTTTGCCTGGCCCTTATTGTGGGCGTGGATTAAAAAAATATGTGTAAAAAATAACGATAAAATTGAAAAATAGGTGGAAATGGCTGGATTTTGAACAAATGTATTCAAAATCTAAAAAAAAAAAAAACTTAATGATTGACGTAACAATTGTCTACAATGTTTTTCTACACCATTTCCAATTTTAAAATTTTCCAAATGTATTTTAAAATTTACCAAATGAATTTTAAAATTGTCCAAAATGTTTTTTAAAATTGTCCAAATGTATTTTAAAATTGTCCAAATATGTTTTACAATTGTCCAAATTAATTTTAAAATTGTCCAAATGTATTTTAAATTGTTGAAATGTATTTTGAAATTGTCCAAATGTATTTTCCAAATGTATTTTAAAATTTTCCAAAATGTATTTTAAAAATTTTCTAAATGTATGTAAAATTGTCCAATGGTATTTTAAAATTTTCCAAATGTATTTTTAAATTGTCCAAATGTATTTTAAAATTGTCCAAATGTATTTTAAATATGTCCAAATGTATTTTAAAATTGTCCATATGTACAGTGCCGGTCAAAAAAATAGCACCAATGACAAAATCTCTATTCATCCAATTAAAACAAAATATTATGTGTGTATTCGTTTAAAGTAAATATGTAATACTCTTATACTAAGTATATACCCCTTAAATGTTTTTACTTTTTCCAAAAATTGTGGACGGTTCTTTTATAATGATCGATAATTTTAAAAAACTCTGAATCAGTGCAGTCAATAAAATAGCACCGAATGACAAAATTTTATTAAAAAAAAATATATTGTTTAAATTATTAAAACAAAAGTGTTAAATACTAAAGGAAGATAGTTTTTATTTACAAAAAAATTAATTCATTACAAAATTTGATGTTTATTTTCATAAAGATACGACTTGGAAAACATTACACTCCTCAAAAACGTGCTTTTGTAAAAAATATAATTTCTGAACATAAACCATATTCTGAAACAGGAAAATTAGTTGGATGCGCTTATAAAATGATTAAAAATTTAACAAAATTAACTTTAGAGCTTGAAAAACTTAGTCACAAGCGACGTTTGTCACCATAAGTGGTTAGATGTTTGTAAAGACAATGGAAGAAGGCCCCATTTACGGCAGCTCTAGAGCTAAAAAAGGACAGCAAATGCTGAAAATGTTCGTCGAAGATTACAAAACAACAACATTAACGCTTGTAGATTCGAAAAAGTGCCCCTACTCTCACTTAAGCATGCTGCAAGTCGTTTGAAGTTTGCTAACAGTAACTCAGAATGACCAGCTTAAAAGTGGATCAATGTTCTATGGACAAATGAATCCATTGTTGTTTTATTTGGAGACATGGGATTACATACCTATGTCAGAAGACCCTATAACTCGGATTTCAATCCAAAACTCGAAATAAAAATAACTTAAAATGTGCTTATGGTGTGGGAGATATTTTCCTACTGTGGAGTGGGGTTCATATATTGGACCATGGCTCACATATTGGACTAGGACAATCGTGGATATACACTTAATGTTTATATCCTCCAGAAAGTAATGTTACCATAAGTTTCTGAGCAAATGCCACTAATTTAGGTCTTTTAGCACGTCAATTACCCAAAGCATGACGGGAAATTGACAAAAAATTGGTTCTGGACAATAAAGTAAACGTGATGGAATGGCCTGGTGAATCCCAAGACCTGGATCAAATCGATAGTTAATGGACAGATATAGAGAAGAGAGTGTCTCGAATACAACCAACTTGTAATGAAGCCCTTTGGGTGGCTGTTCAGCAAATCTGGAACTCAATTTCGAATTAAAGATCGCAAAATCTCGTGAATTCGGCACAATAACGTTGTACAGAGGTAATTGTCAACAATGAGCACTCGACAATTTTTTTTTTTAATATTTAAAGATATTACAACAATACTGAATTCATAATCCATTCGTTTTTCAAATTTAAGAATTTAATTTTAATACAAAAAGTACTGTGGTGCTATTTTTTTGACTGAGTGTTTTTGAAGTTTTTTTAAAAACTCTGAAAATTTTTAATGAAATAAAAAACCAAATTAGCCTTTTGTTATGTAATATTGTTTCACACTCTTGTAAGTAACTTTTGACACGTTTTCAGTGACATAAGTTTAAATTGTTAAAAAAAAAACAGCGAAGAAAATTTTGTTTTATCCTGGTGCTATTTTTTTGACCGCAGCTGTATTTAAAAAATTTCCAAATGTATTTTAAAATTGTCCAATTGTATTTTAAAATTTTCCAATAATATTCTGCATTTGGGAATTTTTAAAATACATTTGGACAATTTGAAAATACGTTTGCAAAATTTTAAAATTCGTTTGAACAATTTTAAAATATATTTGGACAATTTTAAAATACATTTGGACAATTTTAAAATTCATTTGGACAATTTTAAAATACAATTGGAAATGGTGTTGTTGCGATAAGAAAGTTTTTAATACAATTGCTAAACTATAATTGTACTTACTTTGCTTGCAAAAATTGTTCTTTATTATATTTATGCTTTTTAACGTGGCTATGGCGGTTGACATAGCCCATTCCGCTAACTGCATCTCTATTACCACCAGCACCATCATAATAGTCAACTTCACGTGGTGTGTAATAGAAATTTAGCAAATGATTTAAATTCTGTTTCTTGCTTCCAGGAGCATAAACCGAATTTAGCTCATAATCATGATTTTCTTGTTCAAAACGTTCTACAAATGTTCCCAACGAAGAGTCATAGAACGTTTGTTCTCCAGATCCTAATCCGGAGCTGGAAGCAAGGTAATTATTATTAGGGCCACGATATGAACCACCTGCATTGTTGCCATTGTAGCCGTTATACCCACGGCCACGTGGCCTTTTGTCCACATTTGGACGTACTTTAACCAAAGGTTGTTGTTTACTATTATTGTTGTTATTGTTACGGTTCGAAGTAGATGGATTTTCACGTCTTGAATTTTTTGGCCAATTTTTAGTTGATTGTAGATCTTTAATAAAAATAAAGTTATCTATAAGCACACATAAAATGAAAAGCAAGTTTTTTTATATTAATTCTACCTGACGAAGACGATTTTTGACGATTAGAATCAGTTGTTTGATTGGATGTTTTCGTATTGCCAGTTCTTGAATAATTTTGTTGTTTCTTGTTGTTGTCCATTTTTGTTGTTATTATTACGAATATTATAAAAATAGAAAGTTGAAGAAATCAGCTGCGCAATTCCCAATTCGCACTGATGAAATTTAAACAAATCCTTGGTAATTCCTTTACCACCAGCCGTCTTCGCTTTCGAAGATTTAATGCGACGAAGTTTGTCTCCAAATGGAGCTTTTACACTTTTTTTTAATTTTAGTTTAGACATTTTTACTGAGCCATGTTTACAAATTCTACCCAAAGAAAATAAATTTTCTTCGATAATTTTCAATAAGATTTTGGTTAAAAAGAAACACAAAAAGTTCTTTTACTTCAAGAAGGTTAAAATTTGCGATTTTTTTGTCTTGGTGCTAGACACACGAACCGAACCTCGTCTATGGAAAAAAAATTGTGACGTCAACTTTAGTTCACTTTAGTTAAGAAATTGGCTTTATTTTCGCACGATTTTTTTAACCCTTTATACGTTAAAGGGTTTGTGAATATTTTATTATGAAATTTTTAAAGAATTTTTAATTTATTAATGAGAAAAATTAAAAGAAAATTTTTTGATAAAATACGAAAACTGACTTGAAAATACGACCGACGACGATTGCAAATAGTGATGTAGAAGGATTGAGTGATTGAGTACTGAGTGCTCAGTACTCCCTATTGAATTGGGTACTTAAATGTGCTACACTCAAATAAAAAAATTGAATCAAACAAATTGAGCAATCCCACAAATTTTGCTAAGTCCCAATTTATACAGGGCAATTTTAATTGCCGCAATTCTTACACACAAAAAAAAGACGTGTGTTAAAATATCTAATCGAACTTGGTAACTTTTTTTTTATATGGAGTTAAATGAATACACACGCGGATTGTTAAAATTTATCTAGATAAAGCGTAAATTACATAATGCAAACCTTAGGTAAAAAATCCATGGCTTTTTAGAATAACACATGGTCTTTTACATTTTATGCAATATACATTTCATTATTTGTCTATTGTAAAGCAGCACTATATTACCAATAAACTTAGGAATTTTTCACAAAAACAATGTGAAAAGTCTCAAAAAATGTAAGGACGCCATTAATTATAAAATGGTAGATGTACAAACACAAAGATACATGCAAAAACGAACAGCGAAGCAGCAACTAAACAAAATAAATTATTCTAGTGAAAACAATATAAAATATAAAGAAATAAAAATAATTAAAAAATCATAAACATAATCATGAAAATAATGCCGGTCAATTTGTTATCTATGTAACTAAAATAAATCATTGGACGCCCTTGCAGCTAGTGTTTTCTTTAACACGGATGGAAGCCGTTTTGGTATGGATCAACATATAGTGAGTTTTTATATTATAAAAAATGATTTTAATAATGTGTTAAATATTATATTATAATAAATAGTATTTTATAATTTAAATAAAAAAACTAATTAAATATACAAAGCGTCTTTCTTTTTATGGAAATCCCAAAAATCATAGGTATTAATAAGCACTTTTCTTGTCAAAAATAATCATTTATAAATGGTTATTTGAATTAAATAATTTGGGTAATTTATTTGTATTTTTTTGCTCAATTTTCCGTTTCCTTAAAGGGCAATATTACCTAAGGATTTTTGCGTATATATTCCTTGTTTTTGTTCATAAACGTTTTCCTAAGGGAATTGAGTAGTTTATGCTTTAAACTTGGGTAGTGGTCTGGTACACACTTTCCTTAGGTATTTTATACCCTAATTTTGTTTAAATTCGCCCTTTTTATTTTTTGCGTGTAGTTTATAGGAGAGAGAGGTGAGAGGAATGGAAAGGGGAAAAACTTGCTCGTACTGGCAATTCGTTTTGTTTTTTCATTCGCAACTCTCAATCTGTAGAGTATTTTCACATTTCTTTTTGGAATTGCCGAACAGAATTGCCAGTGTATAAACATAAACGGCAAGTTCAAAAGAGAAACACAAAAATTGCCACAATTAAAATTGCCTGTTGTGAATTGGGACTAAGATTATGTTTGTCGTTGCTAAAGTAACATAATTAATTTTGGCTAAAGTAGACATTTCTCTGATCAAAAAAAAAAAAAAATGTAACAGATAGAACTTTTAGTGCTGTGTCCAACAAAGAAAAAAAATATCGTTGGCGGCCCATGGTTCCCGAGTTATGGGCCTCCAAATTTTGCATATCGAATTTAATATATCTTCTCCAATAATGGTCCGATCAGATCAAATTGGTTTTATTCGAAAGCTTATTCAAATACCTTTAATTTTACATTTTAAAAAATTTGGATTCATTAACCCATTGTGGCATAACGGCAAATTTTAGATTTTTAAACCAAAGTTTTTGGAAAAAAAATAAGAAAAAGCGTGGGTAGCAGTCACTGGGGAAAATTGTACGTGATGGGTCAGCTTGTCGGTGGTACAAACTGATCCATACAATATTTATTATTTTAATATCGATTTATTGTGTGAAAATTTTAAATTCAACAAATTTAAAAATTTTTACAAAAATTTAATAAAAAAAATATTTTAGCATAAAATTAGTAATTTTTTAACATTATTTTAGTTTTTTTTTTTAATAATTTTGGTATATTTTACCATTTTTTCTTTTGGTATATTTTACCAAGCTTTTGCGTAAAAAAACATAAGCATTATCTTCAAAATTATTTACATGAGCATTTTGGCTAAATTATGAACACTACTTCGTCGGTTGTAGTTTTAGCATATCTTTGGTTAATTTAGATTTTGCTTGTGCTGTGAAAACTCGTTCGAACGACATTTCGAACAGACAATTTGGTATAAAAGCCTATTCATACCTGAGGTAAAATCTCGTTTGAACGAAATTTCAATCATATGGTCTGTATCATTTTATATACAACCATATGATCGAAATCTCGTACGAACGAGATTTCACCTCAGGTGTGAATTGGGTATAAAATGATACAGATCCAAATGATCGAAATCTTGTTTGCGAATATGGTACTAACACAGACTAATACAGACTCGACAAAAGTGACAGGTGTCAAAAATGTATTCTTTAACCATATGGTTAATATTTTCAAATTAAGGGCAGTTTACACGTTAACTACCCTTGACCACCCTTATCTACTATTTCCCAGTATTGTTGATACGATTTGCCGGGTTTAAATAATTTTGTATGAAAAATTATTTGAATTTGACAATTGCTATCCTCCAATACTGGGAAATAGTAGATAAGGGTAGTCAAGGGTAGTTAACGTGTAAATCAAGCTTTATTCTACGAATTAGGTTATAGTGCGTTTACATTGGATTTCTAATCTAGTAAATTGCGATTTTAATTTAGTTTGCAATCTGTACCGTTTACATTGGCATTTTTTACATTTGAGAAGATTAAGATTGGCATTTATAACAACAAGTGGGTAATAAATGTGTGTGACTGCGTCAAAAGACGGCGACGGTAATTAGTCGTCGTATGATTAACAAGGACAGTGACGGCGTTTACAATTAACAATGTCGGCGGCATAAACAACCTTTGCGGCGTCATCAAAATGGCAGGCTTTGTGTCGGTGTTTTTCAGTGTTGGAAAATGAAAATAACAGAAATACAGAGTTGTATCTAACTTTACCAGATTGCGTTTGCCGATTAGAGTCTAAACTACTAGATTGAAAAAAATAAATTTGTATGGGCAATCTAATAGATTGAAACTGGATTGGAGCCACAATCTACTTTAAGCTAGCTTAGAGAGCCAGTGTAAATGCACTATTAGAAAGAGAAAACTGATATAACGCGCCATAAGAAAAATGGATGCCAGATCGGTTTTTGTTGTTTCACTCACTCCTAAGTCGTAGAAAGTGTTGCCATGTTAGCGTAAAACGGACTAAAAACCGCTGTGTTTACTCCTAAAATCGCTTAGTTTTTCCCCATTTTTTCTTAAAAAACTCTACTGTCGAGTCTGTATTTAGTCTGTGGTACTAATGTGCATATTCTGTACATGTTCACGTGAAAAAAATCTGTCAAACTCCTTATTAAAAAAGGAGGGACCCATTAAACCATTTCTTTTTCGTTGTTCTCAAAACAAAGTATACACTCAACCAAAAATCATTGTATTCCCAAAGAAAATCGTTGTAAATTCAATCGAAATCATTGTTCATTTTGACCCTACAAATATTTATGTTGATTTCAATAAAAATTGTTGTCAGTTTTTGTAAAAGTTGATCAACTCGTTCTTTTGTAAATCAACTCGTATTTTTTGTAAACTCAACTCATATTTTTGTTGATATAAGAAATTTTATTAATAAAAAAAAGCTTGTTGTTATTTGATAATATTCTTTTATTAAGTAAAAATCACAATATTTTTTAGAATTATCACCGGCTTTTTAAGCTGCACGAGATTTTCACACACACTTCGTTTATTTATGTTATGCACTCGTCAGCCATTCTCCAGTTTTCTAATGACACCAAATCAAAAACCTTAAAAAAACAAAAAAATAATATAATATAGTATGAATACATAAAGTAACCAATGTATTTTATTACTTACCAAATATTTACAGATCAGAATCTGATCATCAGATCCTATTTTTATTTATTTTTATAATATTAAATATTTTTATAAGAAACAAACACACAAAATAATTTTATAAGAGACAAACAAATTTCACATTGCAATGCATTGCTACCAACTTGATAATACAAAACTGAACGAACAGGGTTGTTTTTTCTTTTTTGGTTTTATCTATTGAATTCTGTATAAGCGTTGTAAATAGTTGATTCAAATTTACTGATTATTCAACGAAATCAACATGAATTTTTGTTGAATACGGCAATATTCTGTAAAACTTGATCTACAATCATAGAAAAAAAATAGAAATGAAACAGAGTCGTATTTCGCTTGAATAAGTATTAGTGACAGCACATTATGTAACTTTTGACGTTTAATAAAAACAATGCAACATAAAGGAGAACAACAACAAAAGAGAAAAACAAAAAGTTTTTAAATTATCAATAGTGCGTATTATCTTAAAAAAAAACGTTGAATACAGCAAAATAAATAATAAATTAAATTAAATGAAACACAAATTCCATTTTTTATAAACAAAGAACCTAATTTGATATTAAATACGTGTGAGATGAGGAAGAACAAGCATTTTGCCACCATATTGGAAAATACATCAAATACAACACTGCGTACCTTCTAATCTTTTCTATGTCTACAATGGGTTTACTAATTTTTCTACTAAGATATTTCTATGAGTGTATGGTCTATGGGTCATACCAATTATAAACAAACGAAGTGTGGAGATGGCAAGCCTATAAACTATTGTGAATTTTTTTTATCACAATTAACCTTTATACCAAATTCGCATTCATTTTTTTAAACATGTTTAAGCACTTAAACATGTTTATGTACCTTAACAAGTTTAAATTTAAACATGTTTAAGTGGTTAAACATGTTTAAAAAAATGAATGCGAATTTGGTATTAGACCGTAAACAGACACTAATTAGTACCTAAGCTTATACTTTTTTTTTATAATATAATTCATAATTTTTAAATAGAACTTTCCCATTAAATATTATACGCAAAATATCACCATTAAATGTTCATCTTCAAATCCTGATGTAAGCTCACAAAACCTTACTTATGAAAAATTCCTACGTGTGCAAATTAAAAAAATAAGGTTACCATTTGTGGGTTAAAAATACCAATCTACAAACACGTCACAACAAAATTCATGTTTTGTTTTACACCATAAAAATATAATTGCAAAAGAATTTAGTAATTGAAATACAAATAACATAAAATCCATAGATATGGAGACTTTATATCATCAAACCAACCGCATATTACAAGAGATAGAACAAAGTTTTCAAAAACTGGTGCAAATAGCAGGACAAGCAGACAATTATGATGTGGAAAATGGAATACAAACAAAAATAACACAAGTTAATTCGTAAGTTGGCTAATCTATGATTGCTT
The DNA here is from genome assembly GCA_963921195.1 of Pegoplata infirma. Taxonomy (NCBI): domain Eukaryota; kingdom Metazoa; phylum Arthropoda; class Insecta; order Diptera; family Anthomyiidae; genus Pegoplata; species Pegoplata infirma. The sequence goes on from OY992539.1 coordinate 33,495,009, forward strand.
TGAATACCTTTTTGAGTCACATTCCCTTTACAGTAATTGTGATCGCTTAGATGTTTTACTCTACAAAGTTCCGGCTTCTCAAAGACAAAGCGCTAAAATGCGGGTGGATCAATTAAAGTACGACGTGAGACATTTGCAGAGCAGTCTTCAAATGTTCAGAGAAAAAAGGCAACGAAAACAGCAGGAACTTTCAGAACGTGAACAATTACTAAGTCATCGTTTTGCACCAAATAACGCTGAAACTTGCTTAGATATAGATTATGCGTTGCAACACAACACTCAGTTGGATAATGCCCACCGGGGTGTAGATGATATGATAGCGACTGGTGGCAATATTCTTAGTAGTTTAATGAATCAACGCAATACATTGAAGGGAGCACAAAAACGTCTAATGACTATTGGCAGTACATTGGGTTTATCAAATCACACAATGAAATTAATTGAGAGGCGATTTGTTGAAGATAAATACGTAATGTTTGGTGGGATGTTTGTAACTCTGTTAGTTATTGCTTTGGTTATATACTTTGTGGTCTTATAGTTTAAACAACTTGCGTTTGTTTTTGTTGCGTTTCAATATTTATTTTTAAACTACATTGTACATTAATATTATAGAAGAAAAAAGATAAAATTTTTCAAAATTTAATACGTAAACTAGTTTTTTAATATGAGATGAAACGAGAATGTGTCTTGTGTTTTTTAAGCATACACTACATGTAAATCTAGAGTACAATAATGTTGTTTAATCATTTAAAAATGTATTTTGTCAAATAGATGGTCGCGGCTCACGTATTAATCCTTAATATGTAGAACGATGCCGCGGCCTTCCCCTAAATCATCGATGTCTTATCTTTTTATTAATATGACCACCTTTTTTGGCTGTTACACTGGACGAAGAAGAGGAAAGTTTACTCTTGGTAGAAGTGGTACCACTGGGTGTGCTAGGTTCCTTAGGGACCTCTCTTTGCGGAGTTGTAGCCCTATCGGGTTTTTCTTCCTTTCCAGAACTTTTAATAGTTGTAGCCCCATCATGAGCAGTGGTAGTATTTTGGTTTAAAGCGATCTGATTGTCACTGGAATCTTCATTTGTCACAGAATCAGATTCACTTGCTCTTTCAGCTAAACAAAAAACAAATTTGATTATGTCTTAAATAAAAAATAAATAAAAATCCCAACTTACGATTGCATATAGCCATAGAAGTTATAGACGACTTGGAAAATAATCGTTCAGCTTCTTTAAATTTACGATTTCGTTTATCAGCTTTAGAATTAGTTGCCTTATTCGAGGTCAAATAACGTTCCCAACCCCTTATAATGTTGCCACACAATTGAGTGTCTTCTAAATATGATCCCTCAAAGGCATAAATCTGTCTTTCCAGATTAGCCAATTGTTCCTTAATGTTGAACACAAAGTATATTATGAAATTAGTTCAATAAAATTAAATGCGTCTATAATTTTGGACCTACCGAAGTTTCCGCCTTTTTTTTAATTAGATCTGCCAGTTCTGCTCGGGTATCCAAATTTGTTGATTTTGTTGTCGAATTGTTTTTTGTGGACTTACGTTGTTTACTATTAGTTGTATCGTTGTTTATTTTAATTGAAGGTGAACTCATTTTGCATGAATTTAATAAAAAAAATTAAGATAAATTTATATTTTTTTGCAAAAAAAAATATTTTCTGTCTTTAGTTTACAAACAATTGTGAGCAGCTGATGGAAAATGGTACCAAGCACGAATGACATATACACTCATAGAAATATCTTAGTAGAAAAATTAGTAAACCCATTGTAGATCATGTTTTACAGAATATTGCCGTATTCAACAAAAATTAATGTTGATATCGTTGAATAATCAGTAAAGTTGAATCAACTTTTTACAACGCTTATACAGAATTCAATAGATAAAACCAAAAAAGAAAAAACAACCCTGTTCGTTCATTTTGGTATTATCAAGTTGGTAGCAACACGCAAAAAAAACCAGGTGTAAGATTACTCAAAAATCTGGCATAATCTACCTAAGTTTATACGTAAATATACAACTTAACAAGTTATTAGACTATTTAGTTAATAAACTTAGGTAAAAAATTGTCTTACAAAAAATATGACATTTATAAAAGAAAACTTTGTAAAAATGATCAAGTAAAATTTATTAGTTTAATCAAGTCAAAGTTACCACTTATTCAAATATTTTATACAATTTAACAAATTGATTCCAACATAATACACCAAATAACGTATTTCAATTTATACATTTACCTTTATATTTTTAACTTTCTTTACTACATAAATAAAAAAATTACAAAAAAGGATTTTATATATTATTTATTATGGTTAAAAATGATACATTAGATTAATTGATACATTAAATGCAAACATACAAAATTAATTTTACACGTATTACTATAGATTTTTTTTATCGATTTTGAATTTTCTACAGTTTTTTTTTAACGATTATACATTTTCTATAGAAAATTCTTTATCGATAATTATTTTCTATAGAAAATTTTTAATCGATTATAAATTTCCTTTAGAAAATTTTTTACCAATAAAAATTTTCCATAGAAAATTTTTTATTGATATAAATTTTCTTTCGATTTTTTTTTCAGTTACAAATTTTTTATAGAAAATTTTTAATCAATTGTAAATTTTTTATTGATTATAAATATTGTAAAAAACAAAATTTCTACATTTTTTTTTATCGATTATAAATTTTCCATAGAAAAAATATATCAAATATATTTTTTCTATAGAAAATTTTCTATCGATTATAAATTTTCTATATTATAAATTTTATTATACATTTTCTAACGAAAATTTTTAATTGGTTATAAATTTTCTTATACATTTTCTATAGAAAATTTTTAATCGATTATAAATTATCTATAAAAAAAATTTATAATCTATAAAAAATTTTTTTTAGAAAATTTTTAATCGATTATAAACTTTTTATAGAAAATTTTTACCAAATTTAAATTTTCTACAAATAATTTTTTATCGTTTATAAATTTTCTATAAATTTTTTTTTAGATTTTAAATTTTCTATAAAAATTTTTTTATCGATTATAAATTTTCTATAGAACATTTTTTATCGATTATTAATTTTCTATAGAAAACTTTTTGTATATTTTTAATCTTCTAAAGAAAATTTTTTATCGATTATAAATTTTTGTATAGAAAATTTTTTAAAGACTATAAATTTTCTATAGAAAATTTTTCGTCGATTTTTTGTAAAAAAATTAAAATCGATAAACAATTTTTTATCGATTATAAATTTTCTATAGAAAATTTTTTATCGATTATAAATTTTCGATAGAAAATTTTTTATCGATTTTAAATAGAACATTTTTTATCGATTAAAAATTTTTAAAAAATTGCTATAAAAAATTTAAAATTGGTAAATATAATCGATTAAATATTTTCTATATAAAACTTATAATTGATAAAAAAATTTCTATAGGAGATTAATAATCGATAAAAAGTTTTCTATAGAAAATTTATAATCGATAAAAAAAATTGTTTGTAGAAAATTTAAAATCCAAGCAAATTTTCTATAAAATATTTATATAATCGATAAAAAATTTTAATAGAAAATTTAAAATCGTTAAAAAAATTTTTTGTAAAAAATTTAAAATCGATAAAAATTTTTTATAAAAAATTTATAATAAAATTTATAATCGATAAAAAATTTTCTATAGAAAATTTATAATCGATTAAAAATTGTTTATAAAAATTTTTTATCGATTTTAAATTTTTTACAAAAAATCGATAAAAAAAAATTATAATTATAAGTCAAAATCGATAAAAAATTTTCTATTCATAATCGATATTTTTTATGATCGATATTTTCTATAGAAGATATAAAATCGATAAAAAGTTTTCTATAGAAAATTAATAATTGTTTAATTTTGTATAGAAAATTTTTAATCGATTAGAAAATTTCTTTAGAAATTTTTTATCGATAATAAATTTTCTATAGAAAATTTTTAATCGATTAAAAATTTTCTATATGATATGGTATAGAAAATATATATATATATATATATATATATATATATAAAAAAATTTTTATGGAAAATTTATAATCGATAAAACATTTTCTATAGAAAATTTATAATTTTATTTTTTAATATAATATTTACAATCGATAACAAATTTTCTATAGAAAATTTATAAACGATAATTTTTTAATAGACAATTTGTTATCGGTTGTATATATTATATAGACATTTTTTAAGAAAATGTTTTATTGATTATAAATTTTCTATACAAATTTTTTATCGATTTTAAATTTTCTATACAAAGTTTGTTATAGATTGTAAATATTATATAGAAAATTGTTAATCGATTATAAATTTTCTGTTGGAAAATTCGTTATCGATTGTAAATATTACATTAAAAAATTTTTAATCGATTATAAATTGTCTAGCAAAAACTTTTGATCGATTATAAATTTTCTATAGAAAATTTTTTATTGAAAATTTTTTATAGCAAACTTTGTTTTGATTATAAATTTTCGATAGAAAATTTAAAATCGACAAAAAATTTTTATAGAAAATTTATAATCGATAAAAAATTTAAAATTTTTCTATAGAAAATTAAAAATCGATAAAAAATTTTCTAGAAAATTTATAGAAAATTTTTAAAATTTTTTATCATTATTAATTTTCTATAGAAAAATTTTAAATTTTCTACAAAAAATTTTTTATCGATTATAAATTTTCTATAGAAAATTTGTTATCGATTATAAATTTTTTATAGAAAATTCATTTTTCAATGTAGAAAAATTTTCAGATTCTGAAACATTTTTAAATAAGGATTTATCGGATGCTGAAAATGTTTTCCCAATAGATTATGTGACATTTTTCCGTATAGAAAAAGTTTCAGATTCTGAAACATTTTTTTGTATAGAATATAAAAAAATCTTTTCGATTCCAAAAAAAATTTCGTATAGAAAAATTCTTAGATTCTTCCACATGGAAAAAGTTTTTGATTCTGAGACACTTTCAGGGATCCGGATATTTTGTTTTGAACTGTATCGTGCCTTCCACAGGACTTAAAATACAGGCATAATGATAAACCCGTTCTCACTTGTATTGGTGTCAAAATTTGGATGATTGTAATATGGTCAACCACCATTACCGCCTACATCATAAACCAGTTTCCTTTGCTGGTTGTTCGCTTTTCAACTGAAGATGTAGGCAACATTACTTGACATTTCTTACCGCTTGCTGGATAAAGAACTCGTATACTTTAGACTCCCTTGGCGGTTCTTGGACGATGGCTGTTTTGTCTTCGCTCTAATTCATTGCAGCTTCATTGCCTTTTTTGTTAGCTTCCAGTATAAGTCCAAATGTTGATAAATCTTCGGGGAATGTCTTTTTAATAAATTAAATATAAACACGCATTTAATAAAAAAAAACTCGTAATAAAATTATCAAATACTTACTTCAATGTTAGCACCACTTAAAACCTTTTCTTCCATTGAAATTTTAAGTATAATTATTTCTTATTGTTAAAATTAAAAAAAAAAAATATAATTTGATGGGAGATGGAAAATAAAGTACTTAAGTACTTTTTTTATTCTCAAAAGCAAGCATTTTTAAATTGGTCGAGGTAACACTTTACAGGTTATCCCACTAAAAGTATGATACTTTCCAAATAACTTAGGTAAAGTTATCAAGTTTACACTTTGAAAAAACAACAATGTCAAATATTAAAATATTATAAAGGAATAAGATTAAAAATGGTGCAACAAAGTGAACTTTGTTATAATACAAAATAAATGTCAATGGCAATTTTAACTCAAACTTTGGAAATTTATATATAACTTGTATATTTTTTTTGAAACCATATAAAAAAAAATTTACCTAAGCTACAGTAGTTATTCTTACACCAGTTATTTTTTTGCGTGAATGCATTGCAATGTGAAATTTGTTTGTCTCTTATAAAATTATTTTATGTGTTTGTTTCTTAAAAAAATATTTAATATTATAAAAATAAATAAAAATAGGATCTGATGATCAGATTCTGATCTGTAAATATTTGGTAAGTAATAAAATACATTGGTTACTTTATGTATTCATACTATATTATATTTTTTTTTTTTTGTTTTTTTTAAGGTTTTTGATTTGGTGTCATTAGAAAACTGGAGAATGGCTTACGAGTGCATAACATAAATAAACGAAGTGTGTGTGAAAATCTCGTGCAGCTTAAAAAGCCGGTGATAATTCTAAAAAATATTGTGATTTTTACTTAATAAAAGAATATTAACAAATAACAACAAGCTTTTTTTTATTAATAAAATTTCGTATATCAACAAAAATATGAGTTTAGTTTACAAAAAATACGAGTTGATTTACAAAAGGACGAGTTGATCAACTTTTACAAAAACTGACAACAATTTTTATTGAAATCAACATAAATATTTGTAGGGTCAAAATCAACAATGATTTCTGTTGAATTTACAACGATTTTCTTTGGGAATACAATGATTTTTGGTTGAGTGTATAAAGGATTGAGAAGAACGACAGAAATCGGTGTGTACTAAAAAAATAGAATGTCGAAACAAAAAGGAATTGAGAAAATGTTCAAATTAATTTTCTTTAATTTTGTTTCAAATTTTGTATAATTTGTGAATGTTTATAAAAAATATTATTTTAAATTTTAAATTCTTAAAAATTTAACAAATTTTGGGGGGCAAAAGTGTGCAAAATTTAAGATAATTAAAATCATAATTAAACACCGAAACTTGTCAAACAGTTGATATGGCGGATTTATTTACTAATCGTATGTAACCTTTAATAACTAAACCGTGGTACCAAGTTTAAGGTCCGCGTGTCAAAATACACTCATAGAAGTTATTTAATAAAATATAATACACTCATAGAAATATCTATAGAAAAATTAGTAAGCGCCTTCTTCTTCAGTGGTGTAGCAATGCTACACCACAGACTAATACAGACTCGACATAAGTGACAGATGTCAAAAAAGTAGTCTTGAACCATATGGTTAATGTTTTCAAATTATTCTACGAATTAGGTTAGAAAGAGAAAGCTAATATAACGCGCCATTAGAAAAATGGATGCCAGATCGGTTTTTGTAGTTTCACTCACTCCTAAGTCGTAGAAAGTGTTGCCATGTTAGCGTAAAACGGACTAAAAACCGCTGTGTTTTCTCCTAAAATCGCTTAGTTTTTCCCCATTTTTTCTTTTAAAACTCTACTGTCGAGTCTGTATTTAGTCTGTGGCTACACCTTGTCCACGAATGGACGAATAAAAAGGTGACCGAGACACAAAGTCTACACTAAGAAAAAAAAATTCTCAAATCAAGCAAAAACAACCTCATATTAAAAATAAAACAGTGACAAAAGTCAACAAACTTTGTTTTTTCTCAATTTGAAAATGTTTATCGACACTTTTAATATGGCTTGAGTAACAACCAAAATTATAAAAATGAAATGAAACAACGTTGATTTGAGAATGTTTTTATGTTCAAATCAAAAGTGCGCATAATCAAATTTAATATTGACAATTATTTATATAATTAAATTTTCAATGTAAATAAAACTATTGGCATTTTTTTTATATTTATTTTATTTATTTATTTTTCTTTACTACAGAATAATTATATGTAGAAATAAAATAGTATATCGTCGCTGCTCCGACGAAAACACCCATGCGATATTCAAAAATTGTTGAAGACGTCTGCGAGTTAAATTATTTTGTTAATTTACGGTCGTTTAAAGTTACACTACTTACATACACATTTAAATAATATTGTTAATATACTTTTCCATTAAGTTGACCTTTAAAATTCAACTCAAAAGTTCACAAATTAGCTAGTCTCTATTATGAATACACGTAGGTGTTTTTGTAAGAGCACCGACGATAAAATAAAAATCAAGCAATAAAAAAAATCCGGGATGGCTTTCATAAAATGATAATTTCCTTATGGATTATAGGTATTCCACATTAATTTCTGCAAACAGGTACTCCACATTAATTTTCACACCCATTTTTTATTTATGAATGCATCTATTTTGACTTATTTATTATTACACAAATTTATTGTTTTTTTTTAACTTAATTTTTATGAAAATTGAAAAATTTTCACTTATATTACACCACGAGACTTTTTTAAAATAATTGCGTCATTTTTGAGGCGTCGTTGTTAAAGTTGTTGAAAACTCATTTTGCCATTGTTTACAATCAAAATGATTATTTTCATCATGTCACCATCACGAAATAAAAAGGAGTTTTTGTATATTTAATTCAAAAAATATAATTTTAAAATCAAGACCGAAGCATATTTAATTTTATAAACTTCCACTTCATTATTAAAATTTCTTTAAAAAATTTGAGAATTTTAAAAATGAATACGAAAATTTTTGATTTGACGACGATTTTTTCCCTCAGTGTATATGCCACCTTTGTGGGGATAAAGTTTTTGTGGGGCTTTAACACGTGGGAAACTCCGGACACAATACGACCATTGCCCTTACAATGGAAGAGTGAAACGACGCTTCCTTAACACGTGCGTGTGTTTGAGTATGGTTAGACACCGTTGTCTAACGGTACTCGCGGAGAAATAACCAATACTAGCGACCGACAAACACAAACACGTTTCTAAATTTATAAAATAATTTCAGCGACGAATAGATGCTTCTCCGACGCGATCTCGATTAAGACTCCTAGTAAGCCCCTTGTAAATCAACACGCAAAAAATCTGTCATAAATTAACCAAAAATATGATAAAACTACAACCGACAAAGTGGTTTTCAAAATATAGCCAAACATTTATGTAAAAAATTATTAAGAAAATGTAATTTATGCAAAAACTTGGTAAAATATACCAAAAGGAAAATGGTAAAATATACCAAAAGGAAAATGGTAAAATATACCAAAATTATTAGTACACCGAAAAAATTACCCAGTTAGATAGTTACGAAAATTCCCAGTTGATTTAAAATAATTTTAAAATAACTGGCGTAGTTTAAAACAACTGGATTTTTAGTTAAAAAAACAGTATCTCTGTTACCCTGTAAAAAAAGTTGCTTACAAACTTCAAAAATAAACATAATTTTATAAAAACAAAAAGGATTAAAGAAAATAGATTTTTATTTTGTGCCCTGGTAAGTCTTTATTAGCTAATTTGGATTAATTTTTAAGTAAGAAAATAACTAATATTAATTTTTCAGATGGAGATATAAGATGTTTGTGGGAAAAATGCAAAAATAAAACAGATAAGAAATCTGCCAATAATGTAATTTATATAAAAATTTAATTTACAAATAAAATATTAGTGATAAAGACAAAAAATCTTTCATTAAATGGAAGCATCAAACCAAAAAGTGCAGTCCATAATGACCATTTATATTTTGTTCCTAGTTACTACCAACTATTTAGAACGATTTTCAAATTTCAACTATTATTTGGTTTCCAGTAACTGGGCATTCAGTTGAATTTTAAATTTTTTAAAAAATTAGTTATCATCAACCAAGTCAAACAACTGGGGCCCAGTTAGGTGTATTTTAACTGGGACTTAGTTGATTTTTTAGTAGCCAGTAACTGGGAAATTTTTTGGGTGTAAATATTACTAAAAAAAGTGCTTAAAAAATCTTCATATATCGTTTGCTTATTTTTGGTATGACCCAAAGACCATTTACTTTGTTTTGAGAAAAACGAAAAAGAAACTTCTCATCAACTTTATTAAAAATCTACACGATAGATTTGTTTTTTACTTTTGGTATCGATTGCTTAAAATGTTTTAAGAACAAATATAAATTTTTATACGTTTTTGCACAAGATATCAAAAGTTATTACGGTTTTAACAAAAAAAGACTTGGTCGCGTTTTGCTCCATATCCCGTTTAAATGAATATTTTCTTAAAAAAATTTAATTTTCTTTCACGTCGGTTAAAGTCAACCTGAGTTTACCTTATTAAATTATCTTTAATTTTGGCTATAATTAGCAAAGTTGGGGCTGGATATCTTTTAATTCTTACGAAAAATTCATTCCGGATGAAAATAAAATGCATAACAATCATAAACAATTGATTCCTAATTCCATTTGGCAAAGGGTTTATGGGTCACACCAATAACCAAGCGTCAATTTTTAGTTTGTTTTGATGCATATAACTTTGAAAGGGTGAAAGGGTGCATAGTAAAGAAAAATATTTTAACTTTTAGGTGTAAAATTTGCTGCATGTGCAGAAAATTGGCGTATGCAGCAAACCAATGTTAAGACAATGTTAATATTGGGGATATGAAGCAAAGTTAGGGCTGGATATCTTCTAATTTATACGATATATAAAAAATTAGATTTCGGATTTGGAAAGAGGAGATATTAATCATATATAATTGATTCCTAACTCCATTTTCCCAAAAATGGTCTTTGGGTCATACCAAAAATAAACAAACGATATGCCAAAATAAAATTAATTTTTTTATTAAATTTTTGTAAAAATTCGTATATTTGTTGATCTTTAAATTTTCACATAATAAATTCATATTAAAATAATAAATGTTGTGTACACTCATAGAAATATCTTAGTAGAAAAATTAGTAAACCCATTGTAGATCAAGTTTTACAGAATTTAACAAAAATCAATGTTGATATTACAAAATTCAATAGTTGAAAAATACATAGTTGGAAAAAATTGTATAAAATATAAGTACATGAAATGTGCAACACTGTTTTTGCTGATCGCCATTTGTAAATTTTTGTTGTCTTGTACAGAAGGGATGTTTCTCAAAAAAAAATCTTTTTTATTACAAAATTAAAAGAAAATATTTGGTGAGTAATTAAATATATTTGTTATTTAATTCATTAATAAAGCATTTTTTTATTTTTTTTAGCAATTTGTGATTTGGAATGTTTCTAAAAACTCCAGAAACTTATCACGTAAAATGATTGCCGACAGAAAAACAACAGCGAAATACATCACAACAGTCCAAGGAAACAAAAAAATATCATCTAAAAACAAAACAAGTTTATGTAAAAATAATGAGTTAATGAAACCCACGAAAAATATTGTGAAAATATTCAATTAAATAAAATAACATTTACAACACAAATAAGAATTTCATTTTAATAAATAAAATTGCATAAATATATAGAACAAAACGAGAATGATTAACAAAAATACGAATAGAACCAACAAAAATACGAGTTAATCAGCTTTTACAAAAACTGACAACAATTAATGTTGAAATCAACATAAATATTTGTAGGGTCAAAATCAACAATGATTTCTGTTGAATTTACTACGATTTTCTTTGGGAATACAATGATTTTTGGTTGAGTGTAGGATTTAATTTACCACCGACCAATTGACCCTTTTCGTACAAATTTCTCCAGTGACCCACGGTTTAGTTATAAGGTTACATACGATTAGTAAACAAATCCGCCATGTCAACCGTTTGACAAGTTTCGGTGTTTTATTATGATTTTAATTATCTTAAATTTTGCACACTTTTGCCACCCAAAATTTGTTAAATTTTTAAGAATTTAAAATTTAAAATTATATTTTTTATAAACATTCACAAATTATACAAAATTTTAAACAAAATTAAAGAAAATTAAATTGAAAATTTTTTCAATTCCTTTTTGTTTCGACATTCTATTTTTTTAGTACACACCGATTTCTGTCGTTCTTCTCAATCCTTTATATATGTCATTCGTGCAGTGACCTCCAGTGAAGGATTATACACGTAAAAAAAAATCTGTGTCAGATTGAGCAATCCTACTTGGTTAAAATTTTTTTATAACCAAAAAATATTTTTTACCAAATTTTTGCTAAAATTATGCTTGTCGATGTTAAAGTAATTAGTTTTTTATGTAAAATAACCAAGTAGCTTGCACACAAAGGTTCGAAAGAATTAATTCTTTAATTCAATTTTCTAATTCGAATTAAAAAAATAGAATTTGGCATTCCCTAAAATCATTCAACTTTCAAAATCACTGAATTAATTCTTTCAAGAATTCATTCCTTAAGAATGATCATTCTTAAGGAATGAACTATTTTTTATCCAAATCAATCTACTACAAATTGAATGGTGAAATTTGCTTATCATTCAATTTTAAACAGTGAAGCGCAACACACATACACACACATTTATGCTTGAAGCAGCAGACGAGACGTGGACAAAACAACAGCCAATCGTTTACACACGAAGATGCTTAAAATGCACACAAGCAACACATTTTTGAAAATACAAAGGGAATGAAATAAAAAAATCATCATTCAATTTGTAATAGATTTGAATGATGAAAAATTTTGATCATTCAATCGAATGATTGCTTGCAAGGAATTAATTCTCTTGGGAATTAATTCAATTTGATTTAAGCTTTGAGAATTAAGCCTTGGAATTAATTCGTGTTGAATGCTAGTAAGGAATGATAATTCAAAACTTTTTAAAACAGAATTGAACTTTTTGGGAATTAATTCTCAATTAATTCGTTGGAAGCTCTGCTTGCACAATAACGCAAATTACTTGCACAAAAATTTATCGAAAGAAAACAAAAAAAAAAAAAAAAAAAAAAACTAATACAGACCGCCACACAGTGATTCGTTTCATTGGCAAATATCAAAAAAAAAGTATGTCTTCAATGTTGATGATTTTTTGTATTTTTACAGTTTAATAGTAAACTAAAAGAAATATGTACTTTTCTGATTTTTAAGAAGTCATATGTTGCCACAAGAGGGCGCTATTGTGTTAAAACCTAAAAATTGATTTTTATAGGTTTACTAAAATAATTATGAAAAATCGAATTTTGAAGAAATCAACGAACTTTTTTTTGCAAAAGTTACTTTAATATATTAGCTAAATGTTGTATTTGCATTTTTTAGAATTAATCTTAAAATACATTTTTGTATTGCTCTGAAATCTATATTTTTTCTACCGAATTCCCAAAAATTGACAAATTTTGATGGAATGCATAAAAAAAGTTAGTGAGTCAAAAAATTATTTTTTTCGCTTTTTCGATAGCTCGGACTATGGTTTATAAGGCAAAACAATAAAAATAACTAAGTTTTTGTATGAAGTTGGAAAAAAGTTATGTTTTTTTTGTGTCTTTATTTAATTTTTTTCAAAAGCTATATTATTAATGGAAAAAATATTAAAAAAAAATGTAATATTAAGTATTTTTTCTTTACACATTGATATATTATATAGTATTCTGTAAAAATATAATAAAAAATCAGAAAAAAATATGCAGTACGTGGGCCGTTTTGCTTTAAAAGTTATCTATGACTTTTACTAAAATCCGCAAAATCACCAAATTTTAATGGCCTTCATAAAAAAAGTTCGTGAATAAAATTTTTTTGTTTTTCATTTTTTTTGTAGCTTTAACTATGTTTTATAAGATCAAAAAATAAAAATAACTAAGTTTTTTTTTTAAGTTGAAAAAAAAAATTTTTAAAAAATCGAAAATTGGATTATTTTTTTTTTTTATTTATTTTATGTACTGTAAATAAAATTAAAAAAATACATCAACATTTTCGTGTTTTTTTATATAAAGGGATTTATTTATTGTATACCATAAATTTATAGTAAAAAATTCGATGAAGTAAGTATACAGTGGGCCATTTTGCATTAAAACCAGTATTTGATTTTCGTTGGTATCCCAAATCAAAACCAAATTTTTTTTTGAGATACATAAAAAAAGTTCGTACTCAAAAATTATTTTTTATTGATTTTTTTAACATCCTGGACTGTTTTCTATACAATTAAATAATAAAAATAACTAAGTTTTTGAAAAAAACGAAAAAAAAAAAAAAATTAGTACCAAAAAAAAAATTTTTTTTTTAGTTTTTTGTTATTAACGGGTTATATACTTAGGCTCTTATTCATAATACTTATAACAGACTTATTGTAGGTTTATTTGACAATTATTCCTGCAATATCTGTCAAATAAACCTACTTTAAATATATTTCAGGTTTTATGAATAACCACCTTAGAAATAAAGCAAGTATTAAACGAGTTTACTTAAAACTTATTTTGAATAAATTTATTTTCGTAATGCAACAGGAAATAAGTGTTGTGAATGTTTTGTTTTTGCAGTTATTAGGTATTTTTATATTTTTGACTATATTTAAAAAAAGGATATATTAACAGCTTTTTTGTTACCACAAGTAACTCAACGAAATTTGGCACACTTATTAACGCCATTTTAGTTAATCTATACTAAAAATTTGATAGCATTTGAAAGATTTTTAAAAGACTTACAGCGATTTCAAGAAAAAGGATATATGGCAGCCACGCGAGTCCTTGCTCAGATTAAAATACAAATTTTATTCGTCGATAGTTAACTAAATTTATAAGACAATAACTAAGTTAAGTAATTTTATATCAAGTTTTGTGACTAAAACTCCACTTTTAAATTTCAGGATATACGACAGGTACAAATGTCCTTCGACCGATTTGCTCAAAATTTTTATTTTTTTTCTATTAACTAATTTTGTGCTTGCGTACCAAATTTGGAAAATCGTTGACAACTCTTTCTATTTTATTTTTGTGATTAAAATATATTAACACTTTATTGCAGTTTTTAAAAAGGATATATAAATAACTTTTGTTTTACAGAACCGATTTCAGCGAAATTTGGCACACACATTGACATCACTTATTCAAATTTTTACAAAATATTTCAAGAGTATCGAGTAATTTTTGAGCGATTTACAATTTTTTTAAGAAAAAGGATATATGGCAGCCACACGAGTCCTTGCTTCAATCTTGAAAAAAATTTACACATAAAATACTGTATCAAAATTGGTAACATTGACAAAATTTGGGAATTTTGTGGCAATTTTTGTAGTTTTAATCACATATTTAAGTTTCAGGATATATGGGGGGTAGGCGTGTCCTTGCTCCGATTTTTCCAAAAACTCGTTTTTTTCTTGACTAGATAATTAAGTGCTTGTGTTCCAAATTTCAGAAATCTGCGACCAATATTCTATTTTTGCCCACTCGATATATGGGAACGAATCACTGTGCGCCATTTTCATTTTGTATTTTTGTGTGCGTGCTTCGTTTATTTTTTGTGTTATAAAAACGTAAAAAGGAAATTGATAAATATAATTAAAATAAATTAATAAGTAAAAATAAATAATTAGTTTTTTAAAAGATAAATAAATGTAAAATAAAAAAATGCTAAAGTTAATTTTGCTGTCCTAACTTAAAACACCATTCATTTAGCAAACCAATGGCACAGACTAATACAGACTCGACATAAGTGACAGGTGTCAAAAAAGTATTCTTGTTGAGTTCATTTAAATAAAAACAAATTTTTAATAGTTTTAATATTCAATTCAATTTATTTTCTCCTTGAATATTCCGTTTATTCGGGACACTTTAAAACAATTTGTTTCTTTGCTTCTAAAATATGAACTAAAGAAATGTTTGATATTTTTTCCTTTTAAATGATTTACAAAAAATTTACACTACCGTTATACAGCAATAAAAACCAATAGAGCAAAAGTAAATACAAATTTAAAACAGTAAATAAGTTTGGATATTTATGTACATGTGTGTGTGAATATAAAACAGAATATAAGAGAAATTTAAAAAATAAGAAAAATATACAGTGGCGGCGGTAACATTCCCCTCCTTGTAAGCGAATTAGGGATCTAAGAGCTTGCCGTCATTTACATTACCGACGTCTAAAACTGCAACCTTAGCGATGGGCCTCTCGTATATACCAGAATTAGTTTTGATTTTTACTCGGCGGACCTGACCATCTTTTGCAGCTACTACCTCCACTATAACGCCTTTAGGCCAACTATTGCGGGGAAGTGTGTCGTCGACAATTATTACTACGTCTCCAACTGATGGTGGTGGTACCTTTTCGAACCATTTGCTACGACGTACTAGATTTGGGCCGTATTCTCGTACCCATCTTCGCCAGAAATGATTTGCGAAGTTCTGGGTTTGATGCCACCTTTGTCGTAGATCGTGATCGTGTTCCACCAAAGGTTTATATCCGTCGGGAGAGCCAAGTAACAGGTGATTTGGCGTAAGCGCCTCATCATCAGCTGAATCTAGAGCCACAAAAGTCAACGGGCGAGAGTTTATTATAAATTCGATTTCCCATAAAGCACATCTTAAGGTTTCGTCGTTGAATTTAAACGCGGGACACATAGCGTAAAGGATAGATTTTACTGATCGTATTAGACGTTCCCATGCGCCACCCATATGTGGGGCCGCTGGAGGGTTAAATCGCCATTTTATTCCGTCATGCTTAGAAAACACGCTGCGTAAATCAAGGTTTTGTTTTTCTTCACGGAGAATTTTTTCCACAGCTTTGAAGTTCGTCCCGTTGTCAGTATATATTTCTTTCGGAGAGCCACGGCGACTGACGAAGTTTTGTATACACATGATGCACGAGCTAGTATCCAGGCTGTGAGCCACCTCAATATGAACTGCACGAACTGTCAAGCAGGTGAAGAGGACACCCCATCTTTTTTCTTTGCGCCTTCCAACAGTTGCATATAAGGGACCAAAAAAGTCGATTCCGACATAGGTAAATGGACGCTCGAAGCTGGAAAGTCTTGCTGGTGGTAAAGATGCCATTTGTGGTACTCGTGGAACTGCGGACTCGTTTTTACACCGTTGGCATTTACTACGAACTGTTTTGTAGAGAACTCTCAATTTAGGTATATAAAAAATGGATTTAATTTTGCATATGATAGCCTCGTGCATACAATGGTGGAAATTTTCGTGATAGTAACGGACCACAAGAAAGGTAACGTAATGATTTTTTGGTAAAATTATTGCATAATTGCAACTCAGATTTTCAGCTCTTCCATTTGAACGCAGGACACCATTATCGTCAAGAAAAATATTTAGCTGCTTTAGACTGCTGTTTCTAGCGATTTGCTCTTTATTCTTGAGGCACCTTATTTCTTCAGAAAAATCGCTCCGTTGAGCATATTTAAACAAAATATTTTTAGCTTTCAGGATACACTCAAACTGCAAATCATTTTTGATTTCGTTGCTAAAGGCCACTGATTTCAATTTTTCCACGTATTCGAGAAATTTCGACAACGCTCGGTAGAGTCGCCTCCAGCATGAGAAGTATTCGATATTCATGGTAAAACTATCAGCTTTGCTAATGTGTAAAAGGTGATTACGTACCTCTTCAGTGTTGACGATTCCCAAATCTGAACATTTTGGCCAAGTACTTTCATCTTCTTTTAAAAATTGAGGACCTCTGAACCACATTTCATTATCGGCTGCACACACCTTCGTTGCAAAATCAGCTGGGTTTAATTTGGAAGGAACCCAATTCCACTGTGTTACGTTGGTTGATTCAAGGATTTCACCAACTCTATACATAACGAACGGCTTAAAGTTTTTGGGGTCCATTGCGAGCCATTTTAAAACTGTTTTCGAATCGGACCAGAAAAATTTTTCAGTACAGTTAAGACGTGTTGCATCTTCAATTTTTCCTGCCAAACGTGTACCAATTAAAGCAGCTTGAAGCTCAAGTCGTGGTATGGATACTGGTTTGAGAGGTGCGACTTGAGATTTTGCGGCTACAATACAGATGTCAACGTTATTTTTATGTTGGATACGAAAATAGCAAACGGCAGCGTAGGCATTCTCGCCTGCGTCGACAAACGTATGCAGCTGGACACTGGATGTATTTTGAAGTAATTTGGAGTAGCATCTAGGAATGGTTATAGATGAAATTTTTGACAAATTTAAGAGCCACGACGACCATTTCTGCATGAGATCTTCAGTTAATTCTTCGTCCCACTTAATACCGGAGCGCCATATGTTTTGGAGTAGGATTTTCAGGCCAATATTGCAATGGGAGACTAGACCAAGTGGATCAAAGATAGACATCAGGACTTGAAGTAATTCCCTCTTGGTCGGGACCACATTTTCTTTAAAAACGTCTCTTTTTAGCCTCGAAAATCTAGAATTATACTGAAAAACGTCATTATTGGATTCCCAATACATACCAAGAATTTTTTCGATGGCTCCAAATGAATTTCCAGCGGCAGATCCGTCTTCACTTAGGTGTTGTCTGACTAGTTGCGAATTTGTAGCCCAGTTTCTCATATAAAAACCTCCGGCAGCATGAATCATTTTAACTTGAGTAGCTAATTCGAGGGCCTCTTCTTCGGTGTCAACACTGTCGATGAAGTCATCCATATCAGGGGTAACTCATGAATAGTAGTGGCAGTAATAACGAAGTCGTTATATACAGATGGCAATCTCTTTTTTGGGAACGATTTGGGAATAACGAATAATAAACATTAAAAAATTTTAAAATTATGAATGAAAATTATTGTTGTGTCACTTGAAAATAAAAAAATACATAATAAAAAAACGAAATGAATATAATTAAATCAAAACAACCAGCAAAATTTAACAAAAATAAAAGGTAAACAAAATTTCCAGCTTTCCCAGATACCATTTGTAAAACTAACACCACCTTTAAACGTCAAAAAGAATTGACTCTTGCATAGTCTTTATATATTTAAGTTTTTGATCCATATAGTGATACGAGTCCACTGCTTTTACGGCACGAGTATACATATCGCGGAATTTTTGTGCATTTTTATTTCGCACAAAGTGAGCAATACACGGAGCGCAGCTGGTCCCAAAAGTCAGGGCCTTCATAACATATACGCCTGGTTGTTGGTTTATATCAGCGTTATTGAGCCACAGAAATCGTTGGGCATGCATATCTTCATCTTTCACGTTAATTCGATGAAACATTTCAGCAATGTCACCACAAATCCCAATTTGTCCCACGCGAAATTCAATTAAAATGTTGAAAAGCGATGTAAGCAAATCGGGGCCACTCATTAAAAAATCATTTAGGCACTTTTCTTTGGATTTGGCTGCTGCGTCCCACACTAGACGAACTTTCCCTGGTTTATTGGGATTATGAGCCACAAAAATTGGAAGATACCATGTACGACCTGGATACATAAACATTTCTGAGTCCAACACCTTTCTAGCGTAGCCTTTATTTAAAAGTTTGTCGATTTCCTCCTGCATGGTCTGCTGTAGTTGGGGATCCTTTTTAAACTTCTTTTGAAGACACTTAAGACGATGGCACGCAACGCTGTAACTTTCGGGTAACTGTAGATTATTATCTCTCCAAAGCAAATTTACCTCATATTGTTGATTTTTCATCTCTAGGCCATTTTCTAGGATTTCTAGGGCTTTTTTGTTTTCGGACGACATTATATTTTTCTCTTGAACCACTTCCAATGAAAAATAACTTTTTACCTCTTCATGTAGCATTTTGTAGCGATCTCCACACTCACACGAATGAATATTTAATGAAGATGAGACACCCGTACCGGTGCCGTTACCCTGCAAGGTCCACCCTAAACGTGTTTTCGATGCGATCGGCTGATCTCGTTTACCTTCTCGTATTTTTAAAGGCACTGCCACATTCCAGTTATTAAGCCCGATTAAAATCATAGGTTTAACGTTGTTATACGATTGGATGGGCAACCCTTTAAGGTATGGGTTGTTTTTACAAATTTGCTCGAAGTTCATCGATTGCGTTGGCAGGTCAAGGTTATAAACGGTATGCACATTATGAAGGGCAAATCGTGTGTCACTTTGGAGCCCGGATACTTCTACGGTTAACTTGACGGATTTATCATCTGATCGGGTAGTACCCCCGGTCCAACACATTTCAAGCGGCTCATTTTTACCTTCAACGCCCAAAGTATCGAAAAATTGTTTTTCCATTAACGTCATCGTCGAGCCTTCATCCAAAAATGCATACGTGTTCACAGAGCCACCCTTATAGTAGACACAAATTGGCACGATTCTAAAACACTGTTTTCCTTCTTCAATTTCACTATGTACATTCACATTTCCGCTGCGTTCTGTCGCTGGCGTTGGGAGTACGTATTTATGTAATAAGGGGTGATGTTTCGCTGCACATCCACTAATACCACATGATTTATTTGAAAAACATTTGCGCCGGTGAAAATTTAAGCACTTACGGCATAAGTTGTTATCTTTTACTAAATTCCATTTTTCATCTAAAGTTAATGTTTGAAACTCACCACAATTTTGGATTTTATGGGCCTCACTTTTGCATGAAAAACAAACTGGTTTGTATGTATGATTTTGTTGATGAATATTTACCAATGCGCCCTTTTTAATGGCAACAGGAGACACCACTTGGCTAACGGCGGCAGCTATGGAATAAATCCAATCACTAAATTCTTTTACCACAGGGACCTTTTCATTTTTTTTATACATAGCCCAATTGAGTTTATGGTTACTTGGTAATTTGTCCAATAGAGTTTTAACCAGCATCGGATTATTCAAATAAGCCACCATATTACACGCCTCCATTGTTAAACAAATATTTCGTATAGTAAGCGCATATTCGATAATACCTTCAAGCTTATCTTTCAAGGGAGGCATTTTTGTTGCCTTCTCTATCATGGTGTCGAGTATATGTTCTGGTCGGCCAAAACACATTTCAAGTGTTTCAATTATTTCACCTACCATTGATGGAATTAGCAGCTTACTTTTCACAAGCTCTTTGGCACGCCCACGGAGACACGATTGTAAACGCATTAAATTTTCGGCATCACTGTAGCCGGCTATATCGGTGCTATTTTTATAGTTGCTGATGAACAGCGGCCAGTCCTCTGGGTTTCCATCGAAATTTGGTAATTCCTTAGGTATTACCTGTCTAGCGGCAATTTGTGTAGATGTTGGCTGGGTGGACGAAAAACTGCTCAGAAAAGAACCCGTAGCATGACTTTCATCGCCTCGTAAAAGTATTTTATATTTCATCTCTAAATACTTTCTTTGAAGATCTTTTTCTTCTTCCAGCATTTGCAATTGTAGCTGTATTTGAGATGGCATATTACACGCTGTTGTATTTGGACCACTAGCGTTTTCAAAATGACGTTGCATATTCACACCATTTTGTATTGTTGTTGCTGTTATTGGCGTCGTATTAATGGAGCCACGATTACCTTCATCTTGGCGTGCTTTTGGATATGCACCTTTGTCGTGGCCGCCATTGGTTTGACTTGTTGGTGGATGTATATTAGCGGACGATGGGCCTGGACCGTTTGAATTGATTGGGCCAGGAATCTGGTTTTTCGGTGATGAGGATCCTTGGGCACCAACGGAAAAATCGCCTGTTGTATTTACCGGCATTATATTTTCTGCTGAGCTGCGGCTATTCTGTAGGGTAAAGGTGCGTACAGACGACGCAATATAATGCACAATATGCAATTATATTGATCGTGTGTGGGTAATATTGACGATTGTACAATGGTCAATCTTACCCACACACCATCAATATAATTGAATATTGTACATAATATTGCGTCGTCTGTAGGTACCTTAACAGGTTGTTCAATACCACATGAACAACTCCAGCTTATATTGGCAACGTCACTGTTTACACCTACGCACTCAAAATGGAACCACTTATCACACGTATCACATTGCACCATACGTTCGGTGTCTTTAGATTTACATTTATTACAATTATAGTCGGTTTCCGACATTATTTTGTCATTAATTTGAACCACTATATTTTTTTTATTTTATTTAAATTTATCTAAAACACTCGCTTTTTTATTAAACCACCACGATTTAGTTTTTTGTTATTTTTATAATTGTTTGTATATCAATCACGATAAATTGTTTTAAAGAAATGTTGAGTTCATTTAAATAAAAACAAATTTTTAATAGTTTTAATATTCAATTCAATTTATTTTCTCCTTGAATATTCCGTTTATTCGGGACACTTTAAAACAATTTGTTTCTTTGCTTCTAAAATATGAACTAAAGAAATGTTTGATATTTTTTCCTTTTAAATGATTTACAAAAAATTTACACTACCGTTATACAGCAATAAAAACCAATAGAGCAAAAGTAAATACAAATTTAAAACAGTAAATAAGTTTGGATATTTATGTACATGTGTGTGTGAATATAAAACAGAATATAAGAGAAATTTAAAAAATAAGAAAAATATACAGTGGCGGCGGTAACAATTCTATAACCATATGGTTAATATTTTCAAATTATTCTACGAATTAGGTTAGAAAGAGAAAACTGATATAACGCGCCATAAGAAAACTGGATGCCAGATCGGTTTTTGTTGTTTCACTCACTCCTAAGTCGTAGAAAGTGTTGCCATGTTAGCGTAAAACGGACTAAAAACCGCTGTGTTTTCTCCTAAAATCGCTTAGTTTTTCCCCAGTTTTTCTTATAAAACTCTACCACAGACTAATACAGACTCGACATAAGTGACAGGTGTCAAAAAAGTAGTTTTGAACCATATGGTTAATGTTTTCAAATTATTCTACGAATTAGGTTAGAAAGAGAAAGCTAATATAATGCGCCATTAGAAAAATGGATGCCAGATAGATTTTTGTTGTTTCACTCACTCCTAAGTCGTAGAAAGTGTTGCCATGTTAGCGTAAAACGGACTAAAAACCGCTGTGTTTTCTCCTAAAATCGCTTAGTTTTTCCCCATTTTTTCTTATAAAACTCTACTGTCGAGTCTGTATTTAGTCTGTGACTCTACTGTCGAGTCTGTATTTAGTCTGTGCCAATGGAGTCCCAGTGTTTCTTCACATTTTTGGTATGAACAAATTTTTACCAAGTAGGATTACTCAATCTGACACAGTTTTTTTTGCGTGTCCGATTTTCTTTGGGAATACAATAATTTTTGGTTGAATCCGAGTTATACCAAATTCGCATTCATGTTTTTAAACATGTTTAAGTACTTAAACATGTTTATGTACCTTAACAAGTTTAAATTTAAACATGTTTAAGTGGTTAAACATGTTTAAACAAATTAATGCGAATATGGTATTAGCTACAAGCTGTAAAAAAAGGGTAAAGTGTTTTATTGATACTACTTCAAAAGTGCTGCCAAGTTCGATATTTTTTTCATTCCTTCTTGTGTTTTGTTTTGATTATGATTTTTTGTTGTTGCTTTTTTAAGTTTTGAAAGAGGGCAGAGTACATGGTTTCAAATTAATTAATTAATTCATTATATTTTTATCCCGAAAATGAATTCCAAAGTGGCTACTAAAAACCAATATGTTCCACGTGTAAATCAAGTAAGTGGTTTAAGTATATAAAATTAACAATTTTATTAATAATGTGTTTTTAGATTGATGCTATACATTTAAATAAAGATATAACACGCCTGATAAGGGAAAACCTTTTGGAAAATTTACAAGCCATATCGGTAAGAATTTATTGATAATCTTAAATAATCTAATTATGAACATACAAAGTTCTTCACTCAAACTTTTACATGTTTCTCATTATAGCCAGTTTTATTTCTAAAAATTCAACCAGAATTAGATTTGCTTATACAGTCAGCGATTTGGTTTGGTTCAGTCGGTAAACGTTGCTCTACGTTTGGCCAGCAACTGTTAGTATTGGCCTACGATTCGGAACGTTTAACTTTATCTAGATTAGTATTGCATTTCGGTCTAACAGTTTTACCCAGTTATATAAAAAGTTTGGAAGAACGCCGACTTAATAGAAGAATTGAATGGCTTCACAAAGCCATTGAGTATGGAGAGAATGCTGCCCTTGTTTTGTCGGTTTTAAATTTCTTTAGATTTCTAAAAACTGGAAGAAGACCTACTTTAGTGGATTTCTTTTTAGGTTTAGACTATATAAGTTTACGTCACAATCAACGCAGAGATATTGGTTATAAATATTTAACTCGAGAATTGTTGTGGGGAGGTTTTATGGCAAGTTTCTTTGCATTAAATTTAAGTATTAGAACGATTTATTTTTATTTTTTTTTTTTTTAATTGCAGGAAATATTGGGACTAGTTTTACCAATTATTAATTTTCGTAAATTACAACGACTGGGCAAAAGTATATTTGGTTTTAAAAAGTCTCCAGCCGTTAGTGATACCGACATGCAACATCCTGTTCATAGAAAACCAAAACTTTTACCCACAACAACTTGTGTCTATTGTGGTGAAAGACCCACGTTGCCACATTATATGGGATGTGAACATATCTATTGTTATTATTGTTTAACAGCCAATATATCAACAGATTCTAAATTTTGTTGCACCGTATGTGATAGTTCAGTTTCTGAAGATGGTATACAACCATTGTAAGACTTGTATTTTATAGTTATAATTATATAACGGGAATCCATAAATCTTTTTTGATAACTTAGCTTTTAAAAAATAAAGGTAAATTGTTTTTTTAAGAATTAATTAACAACAAATTATACTAATTACAAAAAAATAAAAAACACTAGCTAACAAACTTTGAAACGTCCAAGTAGAGTTCTCAAACCCTGTTTCTGAATTATTTGATAAACCTTTTTTCATTATCCGGTTGTTTTAATATTTTAAAGACTTAGGGCTGGTAACTCATCACAAACTAATCAATGATCAAGGCTAATCAGAGTTTGCAAACGTCAAATTTATATGTAAATAATCAATGATTAGTATTAATCATTGATTAGCTTTTGATAAGTTACCAGCCCTTAAGATTACTTTGTGTCTCCGTATTTTTTGAAGAGTTTTTAAAGGATTTTCCTAGGAAATATAATAAAAACTCGATTGCAAATCGCAAAACTTTAATACGAAATACCTCTTGATTTTGGCCTGACCTATCAAAACGGGGAATGCCAAAATTAAGTTTGCGTATCTCAAATTTCTGGTCAATTGGTTTAAAATTGCGATCTGCATTGAATTTACACTGTAACATGGACGGTAGGATGGACATAGCTAATTCTTAGTTGATCGGTTAACTTAAGCCTGGACTGTGATCACGTAAAGCGATAGTTGACTATCGTAGATTTTCAGAGTCTTGTTGCTTTAAAACTATACAAAATGTTCCCATATTTTTTAATGTTTCTGGGATAGACAACACTAGCGGTTTTCACCGTTGATAGAAAACTTTTGAGGAAATTTCCTATAAGAAAATTTTCTACCGATTTTTTTCGCTAAAGAGTAAACAACTTTTTGACCAAGTTTGATGTCATTTTACGTGATTAGCCCCCTGAGTAATGAACCTGTTACCGTACTCTAAAGTAGCGGATTAATCGTAACCGTCTACAAAGAAGAATTATTGCTCTCATATGTTATAATATAACAAAAACCTCTCTACGCTACATTAGGGTATGGAAACGGGTGCATAACCCAGCCTTTAAAGTTACGTCTTGGATCAATATTTACCCACAAATTTTGTAAAACGTAACGCTCTGCGTTGTCAAAATCTCTGTGTAAATTGTTTTTGTTACAATAAATTGCACTCACATTTTTACGATTAGAGCGTGATTCACGCGTGATCAAGCGTGAGTGTGACTGAATTCAATTTTAGTCACGTGATTGTGAGTGAGTGGAAAAAAATTGGATGAGTAAGTGTGCGTAAGTCGATTGTTTCGCGTGATTTATTTTCTCTTTATATTTCCTTTCGTATCAAAAAAAATTGTAACACTTAGCTTAACTTAAGATTTCATCCCGAAAAAAGGAAAAAAAAAGTGAAATTTTGCTGAACTTTAAATTTTGCGGAAAATTTTTAAATTTTAGTTTTTGTATAAATAAAGAGTTTCGTGAGTGGAAGTCAACGTGAGTGAATCTTGCGTGAGTGCACCATCCATCTCTACTTTAAACATTTATCATCTGGCATCTCCCGCCAGAATGCAAAATTTTCATAGGTGCTACCAAGTTTATTAAAAACAAGCCATCTGTAAATTCATTGACGCAAGGAGTTGCTCTTAAAATTTGTAAAAAAACACGCTCACAATTAATAAATAATTACAAAAAAGGTTAAAAATCCTAAATTAAGTGTAACTTATTCTAAATATATAACAATTAATGAAAAAGGTAAGCAATTTTTAGTTAATTTTATATAAACAAAAAAATTACAATTGCGCCAAAAATTTTTGCACAATTTTTGTTAAAGTGCTACCAAGTTTAAGTATACATAGGGAGGCCATTTTTAAATTAACAGCTGTTTTTAATGTTTTGAGTTTTTTCTTTGTTTTCATTTTTCTCAAATGAGTATTTTTTTGTGTGTATGAGTGTTTTTCTTCATCTTTTCAAAAAAAACGAAATCAGAAATACAGAAAAAATTAAATTAAGACGACATAAACAAATTTTCATGCATATAACGAAATTTATAAATAATCGTCTAAAATCCAAAAAATTAACGGAATTATATTTCAATTAATTACAGGTAAGTTTTCCAGGTAATAATTAAAGTCAAAAAGTCATTAAATAATAATTACGTTTTAGATTAAAGCAAAAGGGTCGTTATAACAAAGAACAGTCCGAAGAAAAAAAAAAAAACAAAAATTTGCTCATATCAGGGTCAATCAGCAAATTTTTTTTGAAGACCTTGCAAATTCAAGATAAGATTTAAGAAGAAATTTAAATCTAAACACTGCCTCTGTCTGCCAATATTTAGTTTTCATTAGGAAAAAAGGTAAACAACTCTAGCATTACTCATCGTGTAAAATTAGTTTCATTGTTAATAATATCTGTGTATTTGTTTTATAGCTATTACTTCAAATATATTCAATCTTTAGTTATGCTGGACTTGGAAATTTTGCCTGAAATTTCTTTGGGCTGTGATGCCTGGGAATTTGTTTTGGGCATGCATTTTTCACAGGCCATCGCTATAATACAATCTCAAGTGGGCATAATTAAAGGTGTTCAAGTCTTGTATTCGGATACGAATCCTTTGGGTGTGGACATTATTATTAATTTGCCTCAAGATGGTTTGCGTTTGATTTTCGATCCTGTCAACCAACGCTTAAAGATAATTGAAGTTTGCAACATGAAATTAGTAAAACTTAAGTATGGCGGTGTTTTTTTCAACTCTCCCGAGGTATTGCCCTCCATTGAACAAATTGAACATTCATTTGGTGCTACTCATCCCGGAGTATATGATGCGGCAAAACAATTGTTCGCTTTACATTTTCGTGGTTTAAGTTTCTATTTTCCAGTGGATAGTAAATTGCATGCTGGTTATGCTCATGGCTTAGGTTCACTGGTTTTCTTGAGTGGAGCTTCTCCGGTAGTGTCAAAGATGTCTTTGTATGCTGGTAGCAATGTGGCCGAAAATAAAACTCCTCCCTTACCTCTAGCCTGCTATCATCGTCAAATATATTTGGAGTCGACTACGGTGTTACGTTCTGTCTTGGGCTCTACAAAGGGCTTAAAGTTGAAACTGTTCACAGAAGGTTCTGGCCGTTCTTTGGAACCACGCAGACAATGTTTTACCAAGGAAATTCTGTTTGGCGATAGTTGTCAAGATGTTACCACTCAATTGGGTGCGCCCAATCGTATATTTTTCAAAAGTGAAGATAAAATGAAAATACATTCATCAAATGTTAATCGACAGGCTCAAAGTAAGCGTAGTGATATATTCTTCAACTACTATACCCTGGGCATAGATGTTTTATTTGATGCTCGCACTCAAACGTGCAAGAAATTTATATTACATACCAACTACCCCGGGCACTTTAACTTTAATATGTATCATAGATGTGAATTTCAATTTCAGTTAGAGCCAGAACATTCATTAAATGATGGTGGTTCTCGTGCTTCCTACGGTGATGCGACATCCACAAATCCAGTTACCATAAATGCTTATTCCAAATGGAATGAAATTAGTGCTGCCATGGCTCCTTCGGAAAGACCTGTTGTTCTTCATAGAGCTTCGTCAACTAATACTGCTAATCCATTTGGTTCTACCTTCTGTTATGGTTATCAAGATATCATATTTGAAGTTATGCCAAATAATCATATTGCTTCGGTTACCCTTTATAGTACTGGTCCCTCAAAACCCTCTGAAGATATATGGCAACAACATAAAATGCAGGATATACGTTTAACAGTAGCGTGAAAAGTTTCTGAGATATCATTATAATTAGGTTTAGCTTAAAAATCATCACAATAAGCACAAAGGTCATATATTTTTTTGTGTGTTTTTTGTGACAATAAAGGTTTTTTGTATGATGAAAAAGTGTCACAAAAACAGAAAAAAAAGATAAACATGACCATGTCTTAGTAATGGAATTATTATTAATAATAGGAGTTGTTTAGAAACATTGAAAAACTTCTAACAAAAAAAAAAAAACAAAAAAAAATTAAATTATATAACTTAATTACTTTTGTTTCTTTTTTAATTATGCTATAATTTAACTGATACTTTCAAAAATGAAAAAAATATTCCGTAAATTAGATTAAAAAAAAGTATCAGGTTTTCTTATTTAAGTAATTATATTCTTTAATATATTATTTGGCATTCTTTAATGTTTTATTAACATTTAAAATAAAATAAAAAAAAAAACACACAAAACCAAAATAATTTAATAATAAAAAAATATTTAAACCATAAACTAAAAACTATTTTTTTTATTGTAATTAAAAAATGAGTTTTAAATAATGTCAATCGATCCAAAATCACCTAATTGGATTTACCACTTAACTGTCTCAAAAAATCACATTAAGGCCGCTGTTCCAAAAAAAGTAATTCACATAAAAAATGTAAAAATGAAAATTTCCGATTTTTTTTGGTGTTCTAGATTTCACATCCGAATTTCTTTTTCGTTTTGTTTCACATAAATAAAATTTGGTGAAAGTAAAACGAATGCACTTTTTTCCTTATAATTTTTTTTAAATTTTATTTATTCGATTTCAACTTCGAATGAAAACATGATCAACAAAACACTAAACTTGATTTCATGTGATTCGGAAATTTTCATGTGAATTGAAAAGTTGTGAAAGACAGAACAGAGGCCATAAAAATGTTTTTCCCTTTTTTTGATTTTAAGTCCCGGACAAGAAAAAAGGGAGCCATTTTATTTATCGTTTCGAAGTTTGTATTTTGTTTACAAACTTCGAAACGATAAGTTTGCTTCATTTTCCATAAAATGTTGGTCTTTAAATTCAAATATCCTATTTGTAATTCGAAAATTTCATTTGTAAATCAAAAATTCCAATTTGTAATTCAAAAATTTCATTTGTTATTCAAAAATTCCATTTTTTATACAAAAATTCCAGTTGAAAAAAGAATAAATTTGAAAAAGGTCAATTGTAATTCGAAAATATCAATTGAAATTTAAAGATTCCAATTGTTTTTCAAAAAGATCAATTGCAATACGAAAAATATCAATTATTTGATTTAGGAAAATCAATTGTAATTTAAAAAAGATCAATTTGTATTCGAAAAAGAACATTTGTAAATCGAAAAAGAATAAATTGTAATTCGATAAAGATCAAGGCCGCTGTTCCAAAAAAAGTAATTCACATAAAAAATGTGAAAATGAAAATTTCCAAATTTTTTTTGGTGTTCTAGATTTCACATCCAAATTTTTATTTCGTTCTGTTTCACATAAATAAAATTTGGTGAAAGTAAAACGAATGCACTTTTTTCCTTATAATTTTTTAAATTTTAATTATTCGATTTCAACTTTGAATGAAAACGTGATCAACAAAACACTAAACTTGATTTTATGTGATTCGGAAATTTTCATGTGAATTGAAAAGTTGTGAAAGACAGAACAGAGGCCCAACTGTAATTCGAAAAAGATCAACGTAGTTCAAAGATTCGAATTGTAATTTGAAATATGTGTATCAACTTAATTTAAATTGATCTTTTTGAAATTTCAATTGAAATCTTCGTATTTGCTAAAGTTTGTAGCTTATCGAAATATCCGGCTAGGACCCTGTTAAAGTGACGATCCAAGTGGTATCCAAAACATATTTATTTGCTATTGCATTTGAGCAATATCGGTCAAGCGATTCAATAGTTATAAACGAAATTGTTAGGACACCTTGAAAGTTTTGGTATATTCCACGTAACCTTTAAAATACGAAATGTTTTAAATAGGCTGCTGCTGGACATCACTGTTTTAGGCATTGTGTATTCATGGATTCGACCAAGTCGAATTTATACTTTGTACTAGAGATGAGCGTGTGAATGACATTTGACTCACACTTACTTTCGCAGTAATTTTTATCACGCATATTTTTTTCTACTCACTCTGCACTCGTACAGGCTTCACTCACACTCACGTTGAGTCACACCCACGAAACACTTATTTATACAAAAAGAATTTACGAAATTAAAATTTCAAAAATCTAACAAAAAATTTTAACAAAATTTGAAAATTAACCTAATTTTACGTTTTTTTTTACTATTTTCGGGACGAAATTTAAAGTTTAACCAAAAATCTTTGTAATGCACATTTACTCATGCAATTTTAATTTCCACTCACATTTACGTGAATAAAATAGAGTTCAGCACACTCACGCGTGAATGGCGAGCCCATTTCTACTTTGTACTACACCACTCTATGGTAATGAGTTTGTGTTGATGTTTGTAACTACCCGAAATATTGGTCCTACACTTTTAAGTATACCTATTGAGCGATGTCCGTCTGTTTGTCTGTCTGTCCAATGTAAACGGTGTAAACAAGATACAGGTCGCAATTTTTATCAATTGACTTGAAATTTGAAACTTAAGAATGAGAACGAAGCCAATTATAATTGGTCCATGTTTAGTTAGACCTCTTTCATTTTCGCTAAAATGACTCAAAAACCCGTATTACAATAGATATACTTTGACAGGTAAACGTGTGTTGTATTCGCAAATCACCATTTCGAATTTTAAAGAAATCAGACTAGTTCTTCTTGTAGCCCCTTAAGAACCACCTTCCCGATATTCACATAAATCTCAAAATTTCGAAACAATAGAAAATATTAAATTACAATTTTGTTTGTTTATCTTAAACGCATTTAATTTAATAACCAAATAAAATCTGATTATAATCGAACTTTTTTGGACTTAGGCCGCATGTAAAAATTTCGCCCGATATTCAGTTAAAGCGGTTTATTGGCATCTAATATAAGCCTATTTCAGTCAAATTTTGTTTTTTACACTAATTAAAGATTTGACAAAAGGTAGCTAGCTGTCCATGTTTGAACTTGGGATCCATTTTCGGGAAACTCTGGTGTAGAGAATTACTTATATGGTTGGTCTTCCCTGACTATAATTTTCTTACACACTTGTTTTTCAATGTGTTTTCCTCCCATAAAATGCAAAGTTAGCTTGCTTCAGATATTTTTACAAGATCGTCAAGAACGAATTTTATTTTTTTTTAAATATTTTTATTTAAATTTTCTGCTATGATTTCATTTTAGCATTTTTTGAACTCGGCTGTACTTTTTATCATATTATAAAAAAAATCTTACAATAATGCCTGAAATGGAGGTGGATATTACATCTGAACAGGTGTCCTCAACAGATCAACAAGAACAACAAAAGCCCTCTACAATAAATAATGCTGTCTATGATTCTGCTGTTCTACCTGACATGTTACCTGTCTATTATAAGCGTTTATTTCCGCACAAACCATTTTACAGATGGCTTTCATATGGTCTGTGTAAGTAAATATTCTAAATATAAACAGTATTGTTTAGAAACGAAAATTACATGTCTTTTGTTTATTTAAGATTAATGCCTTTAAATTACATTAACGTATTTGTTTGTATATTCAGCCGAAGAAGGAATATTTGCTAATAGAGAAATTTCGTTTACTCTGCATGATGATATTTATATACGCTATTTATGCTTTGAAACACAAAGTGAATTGGAAAAGGAATTATGTTCTAGATGTCCGTTTAAAATTGATATTGGAGCTGTAATGAATACCAGGTTTGTTTTAAAATGTCATCTATAATTTTGTTATAATTATATATTTATGTTATGTAAACATACATATTTGTTTTAATTCAAAGAAACAATTTCAAGTGCAGCCATACACTTGAAATTTGTTTCAAACATAACCACAATATTACAAAATACAACAATAAATTTACGAAGTATTTATGGGGCATTCCAGGCCAAATCACTCACTTTTATACCCGACCCCCTTCAATTAATTTTTTTTGATATGTTTTTGTACGTATTAAATGCAACTGGCTCTTAAATTTTCAGATTTTTATTCCATGTTGGTGTTGAGTAATCAATTTTTCAAAATGGCGATTTTTTTCAAAAAATTTCAAAATTTCAAATTTTCAATTAATTTTGACAAGTAAAAAATAAAATACCTTTAAAAAGTTGGACAACGTTTTGTTGGTATTTAAATATAGTTTTAGAAAAAAAATATGAAAAAATTATTCAAAGTAATTATCACTTATTTTTTAACGTTTAAAAATTAAAATCGACTTTATGAAAAAGTTTTTTTTTTTTTTTAAAGTCTAAAAATTCTATTCTAAATTACGCTGCTTTTTAGCCATAATTCGAGATATGATCACAATTCGTTCTATTTTTTTCTTCAAATTTTGAAAATTACACTTTTTTGACTCTGTTTTATTTTATATGATGCTCCAAAAAATAAAATTGGTAGATATTGACCCTAACTTACCCTAGATATATTAAATTTTCATGTGAATTGAAAAGTTGTGAAAGACAGAAAAGGGGGTCTACTGCGTAACTCAAATCGAAACGAAAATCGATTCGAACAGTATTTTTATTTCTAAAATAATAGCGGTATTCGCTCTTGATAGCATTTTTGCAAGGGTAGTATAAATGCTATGATTTTATGCTACAAAGCGTGAGCGTCTTTTTTTCGTTTTTATTGTGAGTTTTCAAACAGCTGTTGTTTTTATATTATGCTGTTGTCAAAATAGCTATTTTCTATCAAAAATCGCTTTTCTAGCGATTTTTTTAGTAGGATTTAGCGACTTTCTGTTTGAATAATAATTGGCATCAGTGCTGCGTTCAAGAAGAAGATGAAATAATTTAATTTTTTCATTTGTGTTGTTCTAATTTTTGATTATTTTTTGTTATAATTCGTTCTAAAAATCTATTGTTATTTTTTTTACACAAAATATGAAAGTTTGTTAATTTTTCTTATTGTTTTCCGGAAAAACTAAAATATGTTAAGTATTGTAAGCTTGAAAGGCCAGAATATGCTATGGGTTTTTGTCTTGCATATAAATTAAAGTCTTGTATATTTTTATTTCATGTATTTTGTTGTTGTGGTCTTGCATACTCTTGTATTTATACAAGATCTGCAAGGTTTGAAAGGTCTGCAAGGGTAGTTTGCTACCAAGAGCGAATACCGCTAATGTTATAAAAAATATTTTTATTCAAGAAAAATTACTTGGAACTTGTAAGCGCTTCTCCAGACAATGTAAAAAAAAAAAAAAAATACATACACGGTTGTGTTGTTTTTAAAGGGTTAAAAATTTTCGAATTCGAACGCTTTCTTTCGATTCGAATTACGCAGTAGACCCCCAGAAAAAAAATCTTTTTAAAAACCTAATTGTATTTTAAAATTTTCCAAATGCATTTTGAAACTTTCCAAATAAATTCAATTAGAGTGTTATTCTAGTTCGAGGGCCACACAATTTTCTTAGAATCGATCACTGATCAATAATACATATATATACTTAATGGGGTCTTGTACCGATATTTCGATGCGTTACACACGGAATGACAAAGTATACACATTCTGTATCAAATTCAGTTCGCATGTGTCCACCTGTAGCAGAATGTTTTACAATTTTATAGGTGTCCTTACAGTTTTCTGTTTATATTTTGAACCGATAATTTATGGGGTGGACTGACCGACTTATATACACCCTTTCCCATTAGGTAAAGGTTATAAAAAAAAGGAAGATGATGAAGTTAGCGCCGTTGTTTTACCCATATCCAATTTCCTAAGTTGTAATTAAATTAATTTTTTTTTATTTCACAGACCCAAAAATAATCGCATCTCTGCCGCAGCTATGACACCAGTTCAACGTGAACTGGTTTTTGATATTGATATGACCGATTATGATGATGTTCGTAGTTGCTGCAGTGGAGCTGATGTTTGCCAAAAATGCTGGAAATTTATGGTAGTAGCAGCTCGTGTGTTGGATGTTGCTGTACGTGAAGATTTTGGTTTTGAACATATTCTATGGGTATTTTCCGGACGTCGTGGTATCCATTGTTGGGTATGTGATTATGAAGCTCGTCACTTGGATACAGCTGGACGTTCAGCAGTTGCTGAATACTTTCAAATCATAACACATATCATGGTGGAAGGCGTAAGTGTGCCACGGGTACATATTGGAGAAAAAATGCATCATAGTGTTAAGAGGGCTTTTAAAATTGTTGAACCGTTATTTGAAGAAATAATTTTAACGGATCAAAATATCTTTAGTTCACCAAAAGGCATTGGAAAATTATGTCAATTTATTGCAGATGATGCAGCACGAAAAGATACCGAACACTTCCTACTAAATAATGTTCAAGACGGTGCTCCAGCTCGTGAAGTTTGGGAAGCTTTTAAGCGCTACGCCAACTCGATGCGTTGTAATTCAAATACAACTGTATGGTCGCGAAGACTGAAAAATATTATTGAAGAAATACAATTGGCTTGTTTATATCCACGTCTTGATATAAATGTTACCAAAGGTTTTAATCACTTGTTAAAGGCACCCTTTTGTATTCATCCTGCTACGGGCAAAGTTTGTGTACCATTTAATGCTAATGCTGCTAGTAAATTTAATCCCACCACAGTACCAAATATCGCTCAACTACTACAAGAAATTAATGCTTTTGATGAAAAAACTAAAAATCAAGAAGAGACAGATGAAAAGTTACGTATCAAAGATTATAAAAAGACAAGTATGTTTAAGGGTGTAGTGGTTTTCGAAGAATTTCTTCGAAAGATCGAGAGTAACTTAAAAGCTAAAGCTGTTCAAATGAATGAACAAAAAATTGATTTTTAAACGGTGGGGAAAGTGGTAAATAAGATCTAAAGAAAAAATACAAGATTTACAGATGTAATTTGAAAATGATAAATTTTAATTCGAGGATTATACTTGTAATTCGAAGATTCCATTTGAAATTCGAAGAATTCATTTGTAATTCGAAGATTCTACGTGTAATTTCAAATTGTAATTCAAAGATTAAAATTGTAATTTAAAAAAGACCACTTGTAATTCGAAACGGGTCAATTGAAGGGCTTATTGTAAAAACTCGATAAGCAACATATAATTTTATGTTGGTTTTTCCCTTAAAAATTTTAAAATAATGTAGAAAATATAACTTTTGAAGAACTTTTATTCTCAATTTACTTGTACGAAAGGTTAAAGCAAGACTTCTGCCAAAAATCTGTCAATGGAACATCAGCAGAAGGCGAAAAACACGAAAAAATAAAATGTTGCTTATTGAGTTCTTGCAGTAACCCCTTCAATTGTAGTTTGAACGAGATCAATTGAGGTGTTTAAAACTCAAGGGGTTATAGTGATTTTTTCCAAAATTGACTTTCTAATGATTTTGTTAATTTCCTTGATACATATTTTGAATCAAGCTTTAATTCAAATCTCTAATAAGGCAATAAACGTTAATCTCCTATTTCTCATTATCAAACACAAGTTACTAGAAGCCCTCGTGCTCTAAGCCCCTCAGTTGTAATTCGAAAAAGATCAATTGCAATTCGAAAAATCTTTTTCCAATTAATCTTTTTATACCCGCATAATGCACTAATCCATTAATGCAAAAAAGTTCACAAAAATATAAGTTTTAAACCGTTTCCTGCGTTTTTATCGTCATTTGTAAAATTATACAAATGGTCTATTCGTTCTTATTCGCATGAACTGTTCAATTGATCTTCTTCGAATTACAATTGATTTTTTTTTCGAATTAAAAGTAGAATCGAATCTTCAAATTACAATTGATCTTTTTCGAATTACATCTGTAAATGATGTAGTTTATTTTTTTACAAATTATTAAAGAAAAGCAATCTGTATTAATTTGTTTTTACATATAATTAAAGTTCTTAAAAATTCCACAATTTAGAAATGTCCTATATTTTTTTTTATAAAAAATTAAAATCTTTATAGTTTAGTTATTTTCTTTTTATCTTTTACGAAATTTTATTTGTTGGTTTTAATAAAAGAAAAATTAAATCTAAAACAAGCATTTTTTTTGTTATTGAAGGCGTTCTCTTTTTCAGCAAAACAATTTATTTATTGCGCTTTCATTGTTCTCTTGTAAGCCTCCATTTTGCTTATCATACACATCTCAAACGTACCAGCGGTACACTATTCTCAGCTTTTTGTATATCAGCTTCCAGACGTACAAAACCTTCTTCTGGTATACTAGTTGCGGCTTTTTTGATATGTACCTCATTTACTGTAGATCCAAAACGCAACTGGAATACCTCGGAATCTAAAGACGAATCCTTAAGTTTAATATTCAAAACTACCGTTTTTGGTAAAACATCACCAGGATTTAAAAGCTTTTGAGCATTTTCATCATCTTCAACCGTGCCATGCCATATAAAAACTTCTTCGGCTACACAATCACATTCTTCGGAGGCCTCTAACACTTGCTTTTCGCTATCTTCTAAAAATAAAGTTTGTCGTGCACAACCCACAGCTACGACTTCATCGGCAGAAATGGAACTATTGATTTCAACATCAGGATAACGACCCGAAATTGCCGATTGCAATTTGGGTATTTGAGTGGTGGCCCCCAGTAAAACAATATTATCCAGTTTTTTTATTTCAGGATGATCTTTTAAAGCCTTTTCAACACATTCATTTAATATTTGCATAAACGAATTAATTACGGGTTGAATAAGGCTCTCAAAACGGGCGCGAGACATTTGTGTATTGAAATCAACACCATCCATTAGAGAATCTATATACAATTGTGTGGAAGGTAAAGTGGTAAGAATATGTTTACAATTGGCAGCAGCCGATCGTATTTTGGCCAATGAACGACGACTTTCATGAGGATCTAATTTATATTTACGTTGAAATTCTTCACATATAAACTTAACCAATTCCTCAGTGAATTGTTGACCACCAATAGGGAAAGGTCCATAACATTCGATTTTTGTATATAGGCCATGTTTAACTTCATACAAAGCAAAATGTGAATATATTCCACCACACTTGACTGATAATACATATTTGACATCATCATTGGAGACCTCTTCGCCTATACCATAAGCTAAAACAGCGGCCGTGGGTTCATCTACTACTTGGGCTACATGAAAGCCGGCCTTTTCGGCCGCTTGAGACACTAACGGCCAAGATTTTGATGGGTAATAACTGGGGATGGACAGCACAACAATAGGTTTTTGGGCAGCATCACTATAGTATTGCCGAGCCAGTTCTAACTCGGATTCAAATAACTTAACTTGTACTTCAAATGCAGACATCTCTTTAACCACCTCTTTATCTTCATCGTCCCCGGGTTGCATGGCCTTCAATAAAAACTTGTGCTTTTCGCCATCGTATTCACATGGTATAATTTTTTGAGCTTTCATTGTC
This sequence comes from Pegoplata infirma, assembly GCA_963921195.1. Classification (NCBI taxonomy): domain Eukaryota; kingdom Metazoa; phylum Arthropoda; class Insecta; order Diptera; family Anthomyiidae; genus Pegoplata; species Pegoplata infirma. The sequence continues at coordinate 33,532,314 of OY992539.1, forward strand.
AATTCTTCTGTAATATCTTCTGCGGCCCTTAACAACTGAAAGCTATTTGCTACTGCTTGCTTGGGTTTAGAGGCCATCTTTTGTTTGGCCGTCAAGCCGCATTCGATTTCATCCGTGCCATCCCACAATAAACAGGCCTGAGAAACACGATCACCTTGCTTGTTGGCTATAACATCTGGTTTTGAGTCCGTAGGTTTAACATGCGCTATGCATAGGGTACTGTTGCCCACTTTGACGCCAAAACGAGGCCACATTTTAATTCAGTAATTTAACAAAAAAATATTAACAAAATCACAAAAAATTTTACTATAAAATAATATATAACCTTCTTTTTTCTTCTACGGTTAACTGTCAAAGCGCGGCGTGCAAAATGTTTGACAAGTAAACAATATGGATGATGCCACCTTGGTTAAAAAAAAAAAAGCTTAATTTATAAAGAGAATGGTCACCTTAGTGTTTCATCACAACCACAGTACAGACTAGTATGCAAACACTGGTGCTAATTGCGTACTTTCCAATATGGTGGCATGGTTTTTAGTACAGAATGATCATCGCTGCCTAGAAAATGTGTGCCTGTACGTGTGAGCCAGTGAATCAAGCCGACCGGCTCAAAATCGGCTGCGCGGCGCCGCCGGCCAATTTTTAACCTTTTTTCGCGCCGCCGCCTTTCAAAAAACAGATTTTACAACAAAAATAGAACAAAAAAGTTCAGCCGACACTGAGCCGCCGCTGAGCAAAATTGGTCGAGCCGCCGCCGCCGAAAATTTTGGGTCGGCTTGATTGACTGGTGTGAGCTTTTGTGCATGTATATATAATGTTTGTTTACGTTTTGTATGAAACGTCAAAAGTTGCACCGTGTGCTGTCACTAATACTTACCCCCATCAGATGCAACTCTGTGATACTACTACTCATGTACTGTGATCACAACACAGCAGTAAGCAGCAGACAGCAAAATTTTTACATGTATTTTGTTGTTGGCGCAACAACAAAATACATGTAAAAATTTTGCTGTCTGCTGCTGTATTGTGAAGAAACATTAATGCCCTCTGTTTGATTTCACAAGAAAAAATCTGTCAAACTCCACACACAAAAAAATCTGTGTCGGAGTGAGCAAAAATCTGTCACAATTTAACCAAAAATATGCTAAAACTACAAACGACGAAGTAGTTTTCGTAATTTAGCCAAAACGCTTATGTAAAAAATTATGGAGAAAATGCTTTTGCTATTTAAACAAAAACTTGGTAAAATATACTACTAAAAATAATGCTAAAAATTACCACATTTATGCTGAAATAAATTTTTTTTATTAAATTTTTGTAAAAATTTGTATATTTGTTGAATTTAAAATTTTCACACAATAAATCCATATTAATATAATAACTGTTTTGTAGGATTTAATTTATCACCGACCAACTGACACTTTTTGTACAATGTCCTCCAGTGACTGCTGCCTACGCTTTTTCTTGAAGTGAAGGATCCGCTATAGCTTCACGAATTTAAAAATAGAAAATTATTACAAAACACAATTTTTTAATTTAAAAAACAAGTTAACCCCATTAGTCTCTTGGTATGGAGGAACACATTTTCTTTGTCATTCCATTTGTTACTCATCAAAACAGGTCTGGACTCCATTGGCTTTATAACTAAAGGCTGGACTGGTGCCCACGCTCTTTATTGTAGTGAAGGATTCGCCATAGCTCCAAAAATTTATTTACTGTACCCTAAAAAAATAGAAAATTATTACCAAACACTAATTTTTAAATAAAAATCTATTAAACCTTATTGATGTCTTCGGAATAAGGGGATTAACCACTTTATCATTCCATTTGTAATTCATCGAAACATGCGTCTAGGACTCCATTGGTTTTGCTAAATGAATGGTGTTTTAAGTTATGACAGCAAAATAAACTTTAGCATTCTTTTATCTTACATGTATTTATCTTTTAAAGAACTAATTATTTATTTTTATTTATCAATTTATTTTAATTACAATTTTTACGTTTTTATAACAAAAAAAATTAAACGAACCACGCACACTAAAATACAAAATGAAAATGGCGGCCTGTATTTGTTTTTTTTTTTTTTGTTTTCTTTTGATAATTTTTTTGTGCAAGTAATTTGCGTTATTGTGCAAGCTACTTGGTTATTTTACATAAAAAATTAATTATGTTACTTTAACATCAACAAGCATAATTTTAGCAAAAATTTGGTAAAATTTTTTTTTTGGTATGAAAAAAATTTTACCAAGTAGGATTGCTCAATCTGACACAGATTTTTTTTTGCGTGTAGGATTGCAAATTTGACAATTATTAAATTTCCCTTGATCGTGAAAACCCTAATAAATTAATATGTCTTGCAAAATTAGGGCAACACTGAATGAAAAAATAAAGAGAAATGTCAAATAAGAAAAAAGATAAAGATATGAAAAAAGTAGTCACATAAAAACGCAAAAAATATAAAAAAATTGTTTTGAATTGAATATTTTGCATATTTAACAATAACAGAAATTAAAAAAAAATATAACAACATTAATTTAAATATGGAAATTTAGTAAATCACATAAAATCTAACGAAAATTATTCGAATAAAAGTAAAATAAATCAAAACGAAAATTTCTGTATGTAAGATTTGTGGAAAATTTTACAATCACAAAAGTAATGAAAATAAAACAATAGGAAGGCAATTCGTCATCGATTTACCAAAGCGTTTGGAAAAAGGAATATTTTTATTTTTTTTCTCGTTGTGGTATACCACAATATACAAAAAATGTATAATAAATAATTAAGATTTAAATTATTGAAAACAATATAAAAGAATAAACAACTTTTAAGAAATTTTATCATATAAGTGAAACTTCTGAGAAAAACTGTGTAGTTTCATCATGGATGATAACATTAGTACCAAATCTTCGGAATCTTCTATAACTACAAGTGGAGAATATGAAATTGTTACAGATAGTAATGTGACAACACCACAGGATATACAACCATCATTGGACATTGCAAATAATCGCAATATATCGGATATACAAAATGCTATGACGGATGCTTTAAAAGAATTGGAATCTGATAAATCAGTAGAAGGTAAAATAATTTTTTAAATTTTTTTGGGTATTCGGTCTATCAAAGATTCCAGATGTATTAGATTAGGGTCTGTCGTTGATTTTTTTTACTTTGAGGCAAGAGTGTGCCTCGATTACTTTAATGAACCTATTAAACTCCTAACACCCGGTCTAGATTGGTGGTGGGGGAATTAGAGGACATTTCCCCCCATTGTCATAGAATCGATCGCTAATAATATACTTACTTTTTGGGTCCTAAATATTTCGATGTGTTATACGCTGAATGACAAAGTGAGCATATATATCCCTGTTCAGAAATGGGCAACATTTGGTTTCCTTTAAAAAACTTACACTAAAAAACTTTCGTTAAATACCTTCCACTCTAGTATATCGTCACCTAAAATGCAAAACTTGGATTTTTAATTCAATGAAACGGAATTATTCGTAATATCATGCTTTATATTGTGTCAAAAATTAGTATTAATATCTTTTAAACTCACCGTTTAAGAAGAGATCACGTCATTGTTTCATTTTCGATATACCAGCCTTTTTCAATGGAAAACCAGTTTCAATTGTAAACTTAAAATGCGTTATCCGTAAAATCAAATATTTTGAATTATAACATTATGCAATTAAATGAGCCATATGTTTATCACATTCTGAGAAGTTTGTATTGAATTTTAGTGGAGTCGGTTCAGTGGTTCAAAAGTACTGAGCAAAACCGTAAATTTCAGATTGGTTTCGCCTTTAATGCACGTGTTAAAAAAACGCTAAACACGATTTAAAAAAAATTGGCAAGTTACCAAAAATATTTAACTAACAAGGGAAGTCTCCCTGGTGTCACCCTCCGATCTTCATGAAATTTGGATATGTTGTTAAGAACGAAAATTAATTCGAGACGTATTTTTTTTAGCGGCCCAAACTCATTTTTAGGATGGGTCGATTTTAGGGCTGTCAAACGGGATCGGTTTTTTAAAATCCCGGGATTCGGGATTTGAAAATCAAAATCCCGGGATCCCGGGATTTTTGGGGATCACGGGATTTTTCGGGATCCCGGGATTTTTCGGGATTAAATTTCTTTGATTACAAAAGTAAAAAAAAAATGGACTCTTTATGTTTCAATTTTATTGTGCATATTAAAGGGCTACTAGTTAGTAGCGTGCTAGCCTAATAAGCAGGGAGTCGTGGGTTTGAATCCCCATGAAAACCCTTGGGTCGATTTCGCTACAACGAAATTATTAAAAAAAAATATTTCTAATTATTCTTATTGTTATTTAAAGGCAATTAAAAAATTAAGTATACGCCACTTATGCAGTTTTCAAGTAATTATTAGTATTAAATATTTAGCAATGAACTAAAAAAGCCTTGAGGGGTTTGTTATAGAAATGACAACTTTTATTTGCTTTTGGTTTCATGCCATTCCGATTTTGGTTGTTGCACTGTATAATTTTAAAACTTATTTAAAGAAAATTTAAAATAATAAAAACATTTAAAGGGGAAATGTAATGATATGTATAATACATTAGACTTGCATTTTTTGTATAAAAAAGTTTTTCTTCCAATTTTGAACGTCCCGGAAAATTTTTATTCTCCTAGAACTAAATTTTATGTGGTACAAATTTGAGGCCAATCGGATTAAATTTACCCGTGGCGCCCTTCGATCAAAGTTTTGGTTTTTTAGAAAATTTTCGCCAAAACCTGCAAACTTTGGTCAAAGGGCTCCGTGACTGTGGCTTAATGGTTAGTGCATTGGACTATTATTCAGCAAGCCTGGGTAGAATTCTCAGCTCAGCAAAATTAGTGGCCAGCTACGTTGAAAATTCAAAAAATGTTTAGTTTTAATTTGTTGATGTAAATATATCAATAATTGAACAAAGCTGTATTGTTAAAAATAAATTCTCATCAACGGCGTATGCAGGACTGTTTTTTCAGTGCCCAACAACAACAACAAAAAAATTTTTGTTGTTTTTTTCGTGAGATTCGTGTTTTCCAATACATATAAAAAAAATATTTTTTTGTTGTTGTTGTTGGGCCCCCCCCTATATACGCCGATGATTCTCATACATCTTTAATATTTCAAAAATATTTTTAACCTCAAATCCCGGGATTCGGGATTCATTTTATGACAAAAATCCCGGGATTCGGGATTTCGGGATTGACAGCCCTAGTCGATTTGTATGGGGGGAAATTGACCTTTTTCAGTTTTTTACGATTTACGCCTTTTTAAACGAAATTAATATAAATATGTGTGGTATCAGATTAAAGGTATTAAAAATACCCATCTCGTGATGCTAACAAAGGGCCAAAGAACCCGGTGAAAAATGTGCATATATGATCATATATGCTTCATATATGATTGTCCATATATGACCATATACGTAATTTGAGGGCATATGTTCATATATGACATATATGGGCATATATAATTTATATGAAAACATATATGTATCCACGTATGTTATTTTTTAAATATATCGACTAAGAAGAATATTTAAGTTGGAAAATACCAATTGTGATTTGTATATTACTCCAATTATTTTTTTAAAAAAATATCAATTGAAATTCAAAAAAGATCACAAAATCCATCGAAATTAAAAAAAAAATACACGTAACTTTAAATTAATTGACTATGACTTAAACTTGAAAAAATAAATAAAACAACTTAAAGCTGAACTAAAAATAAAAAGAATTCCAAAAAATCAATTAAACTCCCAATTTTTTTTTTAATTTATTTTGATATTTATCAATTTTATTTGATTTTTTTTTTAATTCTAATTGAATTTTCGAAATTTTAGTGATTTTTTTAAATTTCAATTGAACTTTTTTGAATTCCAATTTATTCTTTTTATTTCAATAGATTTATTTAGAATTTTAAGTGATTTTGTTTTGTATTTTACTTTATTTTTTCGAATTCCGATTGAGTTTTTTGAATTTCAATGGATTTTTGGGAATTTCAAGTGATTTTTTTGAATTTCAGTTGATATTTTCGAATTTCAATTAAATTTTTTTGAATTCTAATTGATTTTATTAGGATTCAATGAATTTTTTAAAATTGTAATTTCATAACAATCAACTTTTTACAATATAATTGAGAGTTGGCATAAATAATGTAGTAAGCAACATACATTTTGTCGCTTCGCCTAAAAAGGAGTCATGTGTAATTTTCGAACTTTTTTTTATTGCATCTTTAAAAACCCATATTGGGCATAAGTTTACTCGCCAAACCGTTTTTTGATATCTTGAGTGGTTCAAATGTAAGTAAAAGTAGCTGTGTTCGTCATACTAAAAAAGATCCGAAAAGGAGGTTAACATTTTTTGATCAAAGAGTAATAGAATGTGACGAAATTGACCACTATTTAAGTAATACATTGCTTACAAGTATTTCGAATGAATTGTAAAGATTTTTTGGGAAATACTTCCAAAGTTATGCATATTTTCATGCTGTTATCTAAATCCTAAAAGGTGAGTAATCAAGCCTTGTGAAAGCAACTAAATCATTTAAAGTCACAAAACTTTAGTGTTTAAAGTACATCATCTATTAGTGATTTCGATTAATGTCAAAGCTCTAAAATAGTTACAAGAAAAAACGGAAAAGCATCACTTGTTTACGAAATTTGTTGTCCGCTGTTTAATGAAGAGCTCTTAAATATCAAAACTTCAAGGACTTTAAATTAGTCGTTTTAAATAACGTCGCTTAAAACCACGAACACACTTTATTTTGTATTCGTTCCCCTAGAAGGAAATTTACAGTAAGAATGGTTTTGTAAACAAAAGCAGTTGTTCAAAAAAACACTTAAAAGAGGAGTTATATGTATGTTTTTTGAAAATTTCTGCACCACTAGAAACCCGTTAAAGATTTCATACTTTTTTTGTAGCATGTGGATATCGTATCGGTACAAGAATTTTTTATTGAACAAACTTTTAAAAAATATTGCGAAGGGACGAAAATGAACGTTTTCGTCGCTCTCCTGAAAACTTGCCCGAAAACACATGACTCCATTTTTAGGAACAGCGGCGATATGAATACATCAAAACTTTCTTAGTCAGGAATATGGATCAATATATCGTCAATTAAAATGCGAAACAACGAACAACACTCTTCTCTAAAAACGAGTTATTGATTGATTGTGATTTAAGTTCTCTTCGTTAAAAATACAAGTTTTACGAGTAAAATTCAAAAATACTACTATCATCATATTTTGTAATTTAAAAAATATTTTTGGCTTCCCCATTAAATTATCAAAATGTGAATCGTTAGTTATGATGCACTTCATTAACCGAAAATATGTCCAAATCTTCAGAACTATCCGATATAATATGATGGACTTATGAAAAAAATTAAAAAAATATTGAACAACGTTTTTCGCTTTCACTGTAATATGGCATTCACACTTGCGATCTTAAGCAAGTTGTTCACAAAACACCAGTAACAGAATAAAAACGTAATAAACACAGAAAAAAGACTTTTTTAAACATCTCACTCTTGAACACTTCAAAACAGCAGGTGTGAATGCCACATAAAACAGCACAACGTGTTTTTACGTTGCTTAACAAATCAAGTGATACATACATACAGCTGCGGTCAAAAAAATAGCACCAGGATAAAACAAAATTTTCTTCGTTGGTTTTTTTTTAACAATTTAAACTTATGTCACTGAAAACGTGTCATAAGTTACTTACAAGAGTGTGAAACAATATTACATAAGAAAAGCCTAATATGGTTTTTTATTTCATTAAAAATTTTCAGAGTTTTTAAAAAAACTTCAAAAAGACTCAGTCAAAAAAATAGCACCACAGTACTTTTTGTATTAAAATTAAATTCTTAAATTTAAAAAACGAATGGATTATGAATTCAGTATTGTTGTGATATCTTTAAATAATAAAAAAAAAAATTGTCGAGTGCTCATTGTTGACAATTACCTCTGTACAACGTTATTGTACCGAATTCACGAGATTTTGGGATCTTTAATTCGAAATTGAGTTCCAGATTTGCTGAACAGCCAACCAAAGGGCTTCATTACAAGTTGGTTGTATTCTAGACACTCCCTTCTCTATATCTGTCCATTAACTATCGATTTGATCTAGGTCTGGGGACTGACCAGGTCATTCCATCACGTATACTTTATTGTCCAGAACCAATTTTTTGCCAATTTCCCGTCATGCTTTGGGTAATTGACGTGTTAAAAGACCTAAATTAGTGGCATTTGCTCAGAAACTTATAGTAACATTACTTTCTGGAGGATATAAACGTTAAGTGTATATCCACGATTGTCCTAGTCCAATATGTGAGCCATGGTCCAATATATGAACCCCACTCCACAGTAGAAAAATATCCCCCACAACATAAGCACCATTTTAAGTTATTTTTATTTCGAATTTTGGATTGAAATCCGCGTTATAGGGTCTTCTGACATAGGTATGTAATCCCATATCTCCAAATAAAACAACAATGGATTCATTTGTCCATAGAACATTGATCCACTTTTAAGCTGGTCATTCTGAGTTACTGTTATCAAACTTCAAACGACTTGCAGCATGCTTAAATGAGAATAGGGGCACTTTTTCGAATCTACAAGCGTTAATGTTGTTGTTTTGTAATCTTTGACGAAAATTTTCAGCATTTGCTGTTCTTTTTTAGCTCTAGAGCTGCCAAAAATGGGGCCTTCTTCCATTGTCTTTACGAACACCTAACCACTTATGGTGACAAACGTCGCTTGTGACTAAGTTTTTCAAGCTCTAAAGTTAATTTTGTTGAATTTTCAATCATTTTATAAGCGCATCCAACTAATTTTCCTGATTCAGAATATGGTTTATGTTCAGAAATTAAATTTTTTGCAAAAGCACTTTTTTGAGGAGTGTAATGCTTTCCACGTCTTATTTTTATGAAAATAAACATCAAATTTTGTAATGAATTAATTTTTTTATAAATAAAAACTATCTGCCTTTAGTATTTAACACTTTTATTTTAATAATTTAAACAATATTAATTTTTTTAATGAAATTTTGTCATTCGGTGCTATTTTATTGACTGCACTGATTCAGAGTTTTTTTAAAATATCGAACATTAAAAAAGAACCGTCCACAATTTTTGGAAAAAGTAAAAACATTTAAGGGGTATATACTTAGTATAAGAGTATAACATATTTACTTTAAACGAATACACACATAATATTTTGTTTTAATTGGATGAATAGAGATTTTGTCATTGGTGCTATTTTTTTGACCGGCACTGTATATGTCAATATATTTGTTCATACATTTCCATATATGAGCCCATTTTAAAAAAATATGACAACACATATGCTTCCATATACACCATATCTATATATATAAAAGAGTGTGGTGACTGACTGATTGACTGACTGACTGACTGACTGATTGGCAATAATCATCGCCCAGCCCAAACCGCTGAAGCTAGAGACTTGAAATTTGGAATGTAGGTTCGGCTCCCGTCAAAACCACCCACTAAGAAGGGATTTTTGGAAATTCCGATTCTAAAGGGGGCAAAAGGGGGAAAATAGGGCCCTTTGGGGGATTTTGTATCTTTTGAACTAATAGTCCTAGAAACTTCAAATTTGAACTCTAGGATCCTCTCGCGGAAATAAAATTTCGGATTTTTTTTTTTTTTTTTAAATTCCGCCTCCAAGGGGGGAAAAGGGGGAAAATAGGGCAAATTGGTACATTTTTTATATTCTAAACAAATGGTCCCAGAAACTTGAAATTTGAAGTCTAGCACCCTCTCGCGGAAATAACATTTTGGAAAAAGTAATATTTTGAAAATTCCGTTTCTAAGGTGGGGGGAGGGGGGAAATAGGGCAAGTTGGTACATTTTGTATCTTCTGAACTAATGGTCCTACAATCTTGAAATTTTGAATATAGGATACTCTCGCGGAAATAACATTTTGAAAAAAGTACTTTTTTGAAAATTCCGGTTTTAAGGGGGACAAAAAGGGGGAAAATAGGGCAATTTGGTGAATTTTGAACTAATGGTCCTAGAAACTAGATATTTGAACTATAGTATCCTCTCGGGGAAAAAAAAATTTTTTACTAAAATTTTTTCACTCAAAATTTTTTTTCACTCAAAATTTTTTTTTCACTCAAAATTTTTTTTTCACTCAAAATTTTTTTTTCACTCAAAATTTTTTTTTTTTACAATTTTTTTTCACTCAAAATTTTTTTTACTCAAAATTTGTTTTCACTCAAATTTTTTTTTCACTCAAAATTTTTTTTCACTCAAAATTTTTTTTTTACAATTTTTTTTTACTCAAATTTTTTTTTTACTCAAAATTTTTTTTACTCATTTTTTTTTAACAAAAATTTTTTTCACTCAATTGTATTTTATTCTTCAGTTTTTTTACTAATTTTTTTTAATTAAATTTTTTACTTAGAAGGTGTTTTCACCCAAATTTTTTTTACTCAATTTTTTTTACTCAAAATATTTTTCGCTTAATTTTTTGACTCAAATTTTTAACTCAATTTTTTTTTATCTCATTTATTTTTTAATTTTTGGGAATTTATTGATTTAATCACTTAAATTTAGGGGGAAATAGGACAATTTTAAACATTTCGATCTTCTGAAGTAATGGCCCCAGTAACCTAAAATTTGGGCTATAGGATCCTCACGCGGAAATAATACTCTAAAGAAAGTATTTAAAAAAAAAAATAAGAAGGGGCAATGGCGAAAAAAGGGCAATTTGGTACATGTTCTATCTTCTGACCTAATGGTCCTAGAAACTTAAAGTTTGGACTATAAGATCCACTAACGGAAAAAACATTCTGAAACAAAGTTTTTTTAATTCTGATTCTAGGGGGTTGAAAGGGGGAAAGTAGGATAATTTGGTACATTTTGTATCTTCTGAACTAATGGTCCTAGAAACTTAAAAATTTGCACTATATGATCCTCTCGCGGAAATTATGTTCTGAAGAAAGTATTTTTTGAAAATATTTCATTCAAATTTGGGGGGGAAATAGGACGATTTTGAACCTTTTCTATATTGTGAACTAATGGTCCCAGAAACTTGAAATTTGGACTATAGGATCCTTTCGCGGAAATAATATTCTGAAGAAAGTACTTTTTTAAAAAGGCACTTCTAAGAAGGCGAAAAGGGGGAAAATTGAGCAATTTGGTACATTTTCTTTTCTCTGACCTAATGGTCCTAGAAACTTAAAGTTTGGACTATAAGAACCTCTCGCGGAAAAAAAATTCCGAAACAAATTTTTTTTTTTTCAAGTCCGCTTCTAGGGTAGTAAAAGGGGGATAATAGGACAATTTGGTACACTTTGTATGTTCTGAACTAATTTTCCCAGAAACTTAAAAATTTTGACTATGGGATCCTTCGCGGAAATAACATTGTGAAGAAAGTTCTATTTTCAAAATTTCGCATCTAAGGGGGAAAAATGGGAAAGTAGGGTAATTTTGTGTCTGCTGAGCTAATGGTCGTAGATCCTTGAAATTTGGGCTGTACGATCCTCTCGCGGAAATAACTTTCTGAAAGAAGTACTTTTTGAAAATTCCGGTTTGTATCTGCTGAGCAAATAGGACTGCACGATCCTCTCGCGTGGACTGCACGATCCTCTCGCGGAAATAACATTCTAAAAAAAGTACTTTTTTGAAAATTCCGCTTTAAAGGGGGAAAAAGAGGAAGGTAGGGCAATTTTGTATCTGCTGAAAATATGATCCTAGATACTTGAAATTTGGAGTGAACGAACCTCTCGCGGAAATAACATTCTAAAGGAAGTACTTTTTCAAAATTCTGGGGAGAAATAGGGAAAGCAGGGCAATTTTGAATCTGCTGAACTAATGGTCCTTAATACTTGAAATTTAAACTGTACGATCCTTTCGCGAAAATAACATTCTTAAAGAAGAACTTTTCAAAAAATCCGCTTCTACGGGGAAAAAGGGGGAAAGTAGGGCAATTTTGTATCTGCAGAACTAATGGTCCTAGATACTTGAAATTTGAACTGTACAATCCTCTCGCGGAAATAATATTCGAAAGGAAGTACTTTTTGAAAATTCCTTGGGAAAAAGGGGGTGCGTGGGGTAATTTTGAATCTGCTGAACTCATGGTCCTAGATACATGAAATTTCAACTGTACGGTCCTCTCGCGGAAATAACATTGTTAAAGAAAAACTTTTTTAAAAATTATGCTTCTACGGGGAAAAAGGGGGAAAGTAGGGCAATTTTGTATCTGCTGAACTAATGGTCCTAGATACTTAAAATTTGAACTGTACAATCCTATCCCGAAAATAACATTCTAAAAGAAGTACATTTTTGAAAATTCGTTTTTAAAGGGGGAAAAATGGGGAAAGAAGGGCAATTTCGTATCTGCTAAACGAATGGTCCCAAAAACTTGAAATTTTAAGTCTACTCTCGCGGAAAAAACATTTTGTAAAAAGTAATATTTTGAAAAATCCTTTTATAAGAGTAGGGGTGGTGGGTAGAAGGGGTTCAATAGGGCAATTTTGTATCTTCTGAACAAACTTGAAATTTTGAATCTGGATGCTCTCGCGGAAATTATTTTTTGAAAAATATATTTCTTTGAGAATTTTGGTTTTAAGGAGGCCCAAAAGGGGGAAAATAGGGCAATTTGCTAAACTTTAAATTAATGGTCTTAGAAACATGACATTTGGAATATGCGATCATATCGCGGCAATAACATTCTAAAAGAAGTACTTTTTTGAAAATTTCGCTTTAAGGGGGAGAAAAGGGGAAAGTAGTGCAATTTTGTATATGCTAAAGTAATGGTTCTAGATACATGAAAATTGGACTGTACGATCCTCCCGCGGAAATAACATTCGGAAAGGAATACTTTTTTAAAAATTCCTCTCTTAAGGGGAAAAAGAGGGGAAAATAGAGCAATTTTGAATCTGCTGAACTAATGGTCCTAAATACTTGAAAATTGGACTGTACGATCCTCCCGCGGAAATAACATTCGGAAAGAAATACTTTTTTAAAAATTCTTCTTTAAAGGGGAAAAAGGGGGAAAGTAGGCCAATTTTGTATCTGCTGAACAAATAGTCCTAGATACTTGAAAATTGGACTGCACAATCCTCTCGCGGAAATAAAATTCGAATGAAGGACTTTTTGGAAAATTCCGCCTCTAAGTGGGCAATTTTGTATCTGCTGAACTAATGGTCCGGGAGACTTGAAATTTGGACTGTACGATCTTTTCGCGAAAATAACATTCTGAAAGAAGTACTTTTTTAAATATTCCGATTTTGAGTGGGCAAAAGGGGAAAAGTAGGGCAATTTTGTATCTGCTGAAATAATGGTCCTATATACTTTAAATTTCGACTGTACGATCCTCTCGCGGAAATAACATTTTCAAGGAAGTACTTTTTTGAAAACTCTACTTTTAAGGGGGAAAAAGGGGAAGGTAGGGCAATTTTGTATCTGCTGAACTAATGGTCCTCGATACTTAAAATTTAACTGTACGATCCTCTCGCGGATATAACATTCTAAAAGAAGTACTTTTTTTAAATTCTTCTTCCACGGGGGAAAAGGGAGAAAGTAGGGCAATTTTGAATCTGCTTAGCTAATAGTCCTACATACTTGAAGTTTGGACTGTACGATCCTCTCGCGGAAATAACATTCTAGAAGAAGTACTTTTTTGAAAGTTCTCCTTCTAAAGGGGGAAAAGGTGGAAAGTAGGCCAATTCTGTATCTGCTGAACTAATGATCCTAGGTACTTAAAATTTGAACTGTACGATTATCTTGCGGAAAAAGTTCCGCTTCTAAGGGGGAAAAGGCGGAAAGTAGGGCAATTTTGTATCTGCTGAACTAATGGTTCTAGATACTTGAAATTTAGAATGCACGATCCTCTCTCTTGGAATTAACATTCTGAAAGAAGTACTTTTTTTGAAAATTCCGATTTCAAGGGGGAAAACGGGGAAGGTAGGGCAATTTTGTATCTGCTGAACTAATGGTTCTAGATACTTGAAATTTGGCTGAACGATCCTCTCGCGGAAATAACATTCTTAAGAAAGTACTTTTCGAAATTCTGTGGGAAAAAGGGGGAAAGAAGGGCAATTTTGAATCTGCTGAACTAATGGCCCTTGATTCTTGAAATTTGAACTGAACGATCCTTTCGCAAAAATAACATACTTAAAGAACTTTTTTTTTAAAATTTTACTTCTAAGAGGGAAAATGGGGAAAGTAGGGCCCTTTAGGGATTTTGTATCTTTTGAACTAATAGTTTTAGAAACTTGAAATTTGGACTCTATAATCCTGTGGAAAATAGGGCAATTTTGTATCTTCTGAACTAAAACTTTAAGTTTTGATCCTCTCGCGGAAATAATTTTTTGAAAAATACACTTTTTGAAAATTTTGGTTTTAAGGAGGGCCAAGAGGGTCAAATAGGGCAATTTGGTAAATTTTAAACTAATAGTCTTAAAAACATGACATTTGCAATATAGGATCATCTCGCGGAATAACATATTGAAAGAAGTACTTTTTTGAAAATTACTTTTTAAAGGGGGGAAAGAAGGGCAATTTTGTATCTTCTGAACTAATGGTCCTAGATATTGAAGTTTGGACTGTATGATCCTCTCGCGGGAATAACATTCTGGAAGAAGTACTTTTTTGGAAAAATCTGCTTCTATAGGGGGAAAAAGAGGGAAAGTAGGGTAAACTTGAAATTTGAATCCTCTTGCGGAAACAACATTCTAATGGAAGTACTTTTTTGAAAATTTCGCTTCTACGGGGAAATTAGGGCAATTTTGTATCTGCTGAACTAAAGGTCCTAGATACTTGAAATTTGGAGTGTACGATCCTCTCGCAAAAAAAACATTCTGAAAGAAGTACTTTTTTGAAAATTTTGTTTTATAGGTGGAAATGGCGAAAAGTAGGGCAATTTTGTATCTGCTGAACTAATGGTCCTAGATACTTGAATTTTAACTGTTTTGTATCTGCTGAACTTATGGTTCTAGATACTTGAAGTTTGTACTGTACGATCCTCTAGCGGAAATAACATTCTGGAAGAAGCACTTTTTTAGTAGCTTATTTTTTATATAATGTTTCTTTATTCAATTCTATACACAAGACTAAGAGCCTCTTATTGCAGTATAGAACATTTCATTAGCAAAGGATAATGTTTACATTATACATTTCTAAGGGGGAAAATGGGGAAAGTAGGGCAATTTTGTATCTGCTGCATTAATGGTCCTAAATACTTGAAATTTGGACTGTACGATCCTTTCGCGGAAATAACATTTTAAAATAAGTACTTTTATGAAAATTCTGCTTTTAATGGAGAAAAAGGGAGAAAGTAGAGATACTTAAAATTGGTACTTTACGATCCACTCGCGGAAATTACATTCTGGGAAAATCAATTTTTGAATTTTCACTTCAATTTGGTACATATTGTTCCTTATGCACTAATGTTCCTTGAAACTTAAAGTTTGAACTATGGGATTGTTTCGCCAAAATAAAATTTTTTTCAACTTTAAATCTACTCAAAATATAATATTTTAAAGGTCGAAACTAACAATTTTTATGATTAAAGAAAAATTATTAAGAATTTGAAGTAATAAATTTTTTTTTTTTTACAGCTAACCGGTAACGAAGTACCGGGCGAGTTAGCTAGTAAGTTCATATATGATTCATATATGAACATACATGTAATAATATATGAGCATATATGTACATATATGCACATTTTTCACCGGGAAGTTAATATTTTTCGACTTATTAACAAAAATGTCCTAAAATTTTGGTATTTTACTCAATTTGACGAAAAGTTGTGCATTTTTGGACACGTTCTTAGCACACGTAGATAGGTTTTCCAAAGACCTTTCATTTGGTATGTAACATGACTGGGTTTCTTTGCATAATATATGTAGGAGATTAACGAAAAAAAAACTGAAAAATGGCCTTGTCTCTCCCCCTCCTTTTTACCCCCTAAATATGAATTGAGGCCGCAAAAAAAAACGTGTCCCTTTATTTTTTCTGATCTACAAAATAAAACCAAATTCCGCGGGTGACACTATGGAGACTTCCCTTGTAAGTATTTTTGTCACTAAAAAATGTTAACACTCAAAAAAATTTTACAACAAAAAAAAAAATTTAGCAAAAAAAAAATGTTTACACTCGAAAAAAAATTTTACATTACTAAAAAAAATTTCTGGTCAAATTTAAAAAAATTTCACGTAACAAAATTTGCTATCATTTAAAAAAGGCATTGTAGAGGGTATTCGTAGATTCGGCCAAGTCGAATTTAACTTTTCTTCTTGTTTTTAATGGTGTTTTCTTTTCCGAAAAAAAAATGTTTGCCTTTTTAGGGTTTACATTAGGGTGGTTCATAAAAACAAAAGTTGGATTTTTGTATGGGCCACCCTGAATATAGTATATTAAGCACCGTGAGAAAATAACACGTGATTTTTTTCAGAATTTTCCATTAAGGTTTAGGGAGAGTTATTTTATAACTGAGCATTGAGTAATCCAGCCTAAAAGGAAAACTTCGTTTAATTATAATATTTTTGACAAAAAAAAAATTTTAAAAATATTTTGAATATATTTTTAAATTAACTCTTACGTTATTATTTTATTATTTAAAATACTATGAGTATCTTTTACCTAATAGGAAGTTTAATAATAGCTTCGTATATTGCATCTTAATAAATACACAATAAAACAGCTGGGTAAATTAAAAAAAAATATTTTTTTATAAACAATGTGCTGCTATGGTTACAATGACACTATTTCTTTTTTCTTTTATTTGTAAATATACCTAAACCAAATATCCGCCCCTCTTTAATTTCTACTCCAAAATAAAAATTGAAGTGTATGAGCAAGCAATCATCATGTTATACAGACGTATTAACTGCTCAATACATACTTCATATAATTAATTTGGCCTTTAAAAGTCAATTGTTACATTATTAATTTAAATTTCGATTGCAGGTGGTGGTGGTGGTGGTGATGGCGGCAGTGTTTCCAATAACACAAATATTAAAAATAAATCATTAACATTACCCTTAATGGGTACTACAAGTCCAGCTTTAGTAGTGCCACAAGATAATATTAAAACAACTGTAGCAGCAGCAACAACAAATGAAATGCGTGACAATTTACCACCAACAGCAACAATGAAACCACAAACTTTACCACGTTTGGGAGTTAAACAAACCATTAATACGCCAACACCCAAAAGCGAAGAATCAAATTCTGAATTAAATCGTGTGGGTCAATCTGTATTTTATGATTGTATTGATGCTAATGCAGGAAATCAAACAATAATGACAGAAAGAACTCCTGGTGAGGGTGGAGAGGTAGATGAAAAACAAGATGTCATGAAACCAGAAAGAAATGATACTGATGAAGAGAGTAAGTTGGTATAGTTATTACAAAAATTTAATTGAATAACCTGTAAGTACCCAGCAAAAACTTCTATTACCAAGTAATTGACTTTATAATTAAGGGGTTAGAAAAAAGTTGAGAAAATATTTTAATGTTCATTACTTTAACATGGCGATGTCATTGGAGGTAACCATTTTTTTGTCTTTTGGGCAGTAAAGTAATGCTGATTGATACAAAATCAAACTTTCCGAATCGGAATGGGATAAAACCAAATGCAAATGAAAGTTGACATAACAAAACCCTCAAAACCCTTTAAAGGTGCCCTTATTGGACATGTGGAGTCCAGCATCCAAACTTAGGCTCTAAATTACGTTAGCTATAACCGGTATGAATTTCGCTGCAATCGGTCGAGTACCTACGAACTGAGTAGCCAAATTATTAAACCACTATGCACCGTTGCAATTACAAAATTAAGTATACGCCACTTCTACCGTTTTCAAGCAATTATAATTATAATAAAAATTCACCAACTTCAAATGCGTGTAAAAAATCTATCTCGTATAAAAAAATAAGTAGATTTTTCGACTTTTCGACTTTTTTCAAATTTTAAAAAGTCGACTTTTCGACCTTTCTTTCGACTTTTTAAAAAAGTTTAGTTTTGACTTGTTGTAAGCATTTTTTGTTGTATTTTATTTATCAATGTTGGGTACCAAAGTAATGAAGGTTAAAAAAGTCGAAGAAATCGAAAATGTGGAAAAGGTTGAAAAAATCGAAAGCAAGAGAGTCGAATTTCGATTTATAGAACCCTATCACTGAGGTGTTTACAATAATCAAAAATATTGGTAAATATTGCACTTACATTTTTGATATTTTGCTTCAGATACAAAATAAATGGAAATACCAATAGCTTCAGTTGTTGTTAAACTCGGCTCTCATTTGATTTTTTTTTTTTCAGAAGAAAGAAATTATTTTCATCTGGCAAAAGTAAAAAAAAATCGAAAAAGTCGAAAGCAAAAGTAGACTTTTCGACTTTTTAAGAACAAAAAAGTCGATTTCGACTTTTCGACTTTTTCATACAAAAAGTCGATTAATCGACTTTTCGACTATAGAACCCAACGCTGAACTCAAAAAAACCCTTAAGGGTTTTGTTATGTAATATGTCAACTTTTATTTGCTTTTGGTTTCGTCCTATTCCAATTTTGGTTGTTGCACTGTGTAATTAGAAGTATTCATAGTCACTACCAGGTAAGTCAAATGGAAAGAAGTATGAATTACAAACTTAATGCTGGGTAATAAATCAAATTGCAAAGCAAAATTTCCATTGTAAAAAAAATTTAATTATATTTTTTTAAAGTCAGTCAAGAACAACCATATAATATTTAAAAGATTTATGTATCGGTAGGGTGGTTTATATGTAATTCGTAAAAGATCAATTGTAATTCGAAGATTCTACTTGAAATTCGAAGATTTTATTTGTAATTCGAAGATTCGATATGTAATTCGAAGATTCTACTTGTAATTCGAAGATTCCATTTGTAATTCGAAGGTTCCATTTGTAATTCCAAGATTCCATTTCGTTGGCTCGCCTTCAAGAAGGCCTATGTGGTTCTATATCGCATATATACACGTTCGCGTAGTCTTCTCGAGATTTTATAAAACTGCACATAGTTCTTCTTGAAGGCCAGCCAACGATTTGTAATTAGAAGATTTCAATTGTAATTCGTAAAAGATCAATTGTAATTCGAAAAAGATTATTTGAAATTCGAAAAAGATTTATTGTAATTCGAAAAAGATTAATTGAAATTCGAAAAAAGATTTATTGTAATTCGAAAAAAATCGATTGTAATTTGGAGATTCCAATTGTTATTCGAAAAAGATAATTGTAATTATTAAAAGATCAGTTGTAATTCGAAAAATATCTATTGTAATTCGAAAAGGATCAGTTGTAATTCGAAAAAGATCAGTTGTAATTCGAACAATATCTATTGTAATTCGAAAAGGATAAGTTGTAATTCGAAAAAGATCAATTGAAGGGCTTATTGTAAAAATTCGATAAGCAACATTTCATTTTATGGCGATTTTTGCCTTAAAACTTTTGAAATAATGTAAAAAATATAACTTTAGCAAACTTTCATACTTTAGATACTTGTACAAAGGGTTTAAGCTAGACTTCTGCCAAAAATCGGTCTGTGGAACATCAGTAGAACGCGAAGAACACAAAAAATAAAATGTTGCTTATCAAGTTTTTGCAGTAAGCCCTTCAATTGTAATTCGTAAAAGATCAAGTGTAATTTGTAAAAGACCAATTGTAATTCGAAAAAGATCAATTGTAATTCGAAATAGATAAATTGTAATTCGTTAAAGATCAATTCCATTTGTAACTCGAAAATTCCTGGCAACTATTTTAATTGGAAATGCGACATTTGATGTGGCAATATTGCGTTAATCGACATTTGCTAAACTTGAACTGAAAAACAGAATGTTTGGTTAAACTTAGTTTTAATTTAATAAAGTTTAATAAAACTACCGTTTAAACTAAGTGTAAGCGATATGTCAAAAACGTAGCCTAACCCCTATATTTGAAAACCAGAGCTGTATTTTGTCGTTTTTGTATCTTATAGTGCATTTACACTGGTCCTCTAAGGCTGCGTTTTTGACATATCGCTTTAACTTAGTTTAACCCGGAGTTTTATTAAACTTTATAAAAATAAAACCAAGTTTAACCAAGCATTCTGTTTTTCAGTTCAAGTTTAGCAAATGTCGATTAACGCGGTATTGCCATACCAAATATCGCATTTCCAATTAGAATAGTTGCCATCATCGCACCTTTTTTCGAAAAAAATACCACAACATGGCAGCACCAAACAGTATATTTGTTTTTGACGTTTTTGTACCTTAATTTAACTCTCCAACATTGATGAGTTAAACTTGAAATAAACAACATCTCAAAAACAGAATTTGTGGTTTTAACTCAGTTTAAACCTAAAACCAATAAATTTCACAACTCAAAAACTCGCCCTTAGTTTAACACTCCAACATTGGTGAGTTAAACTTAACAAACCATATCTCAATTTTTAACTCAGGTTAAACCTAAAACAAATAAATTCAACAACTTAAAAACTCGCTCTTAATTAAACTACCATTTAAACTAAGTTTAAGCGACACGTCAAAAACTCTACCTTACTTGTGTTTTTAAGATTTAGTTTAATTTAACAAATGTTGGTCAGTTAAACTATGGAACCAAAACGCATCAAAAACATCTGATTATTAAATATACTCGTTAGTGCTGCCATGTATTTATATCTTATTGGAAAAATGTACAATGATGGCAACTTTGTAATAGGAAATGCAATATTTAGTATGGCAATACCGCGTAAATTTATAACAAGGCTGGGTACCAATACCTTTTTATACCAAAACCCGAAAATACCAATTTAGTTTGAAACCCAGTACCAATATTTTTATTCGTGTGATACCATTACATATAAAGAAAATAACACCGTTATCCCACTTCCACTAATAAAACCCATGACATTATTATAAATCGGTATCCAAACTGTTATAACACCTCCACTAATAAATTTCATGCTGTTATAAAACGGTATCCAACCTTGGTTTTATAACCGTTACCAAGAGGGTTGTTTTTACCACTATAAAAGAAAACAAAAAAATGGGGTAGTTATTTATAAAGGTACATTGCTTAAATCATACATCATTTTGTATCTACAAATTTTATATATTTTCATAAATTAAAAAAAAAAAAAAAAAACAATATTGTGATAATGGCAAATAAACTAAAAGATTTGATTTTTCTAAAGATTTCATATATATTATTACTAATTATGACAACTGAGGCATTTGAAAATACGAATTTGTATAATAGAACGGAGTTTAGTACGACGGACAAAGTTGCTAAAACTTTTGTCAATATCGATGAGATTCCAGTGGGTATTTGTCAAGTCTACAATGGAACAACGTGTAGACAGTATCTGGCTAATCAAAACGTTTTTATTCCTCCAAACTTATCATTAAATGAACTAGAAGAGCGTCTAAAAGCGGCATATGGAGTCATTAAGGATTCTAAAGATATGAATTCGAATTGTCGTATATATGCCCTTCCCAGTTTATGCTTTAGTACTCTGCCTTTATGTCGTACACCAGAACGCACAAATTTACTGTACTTTTCCCAAAGAGCAACTCATAAGGAACGAAAATTAAGGAAGAATCATACAGCTGATGCCATGAGTACTGAGAATCACATAATTAATAGCCGTTTTAAACGTTTTCTAGAAAAAAACACCAAAGACCGTAAATTAGTACTTAAACGAAAATCATCTGTCACATATGATGATGTATTTACTGGAGAAATATCCAGCCAGTATCCACCAACAAGGGAGTCTGAAAATTTGCGACGCATTTGTCGCGATGAATGTGAATTACTTGAAAACGAACTATGCCAGAAAGAGTACGCAATAGCTAAAAGACATCCAGTAATTGGTCAAAAGCTACCCCTTGAAGAGTGTTCGCGATTACCTCGACACAACGACTGTTCAACACTAGGAATTGCTATAGATGTTGATCCAGGCCAAACCTGTTACTGGGAAGACGGAGCCGGTTATAGAGGAACTTTAGCCATATCAGCCTCTGGAAAAAATTGTTTACGTTGGTCTTGGCTAATGAAAGAAATATCCGACTATCCTGAATTGGCTGGACAAAATTATTGCAGAAATCCTGGAAGTATGGAAGATAGACCGTGGTGTTTTGTGGGAGATAAATCTTTTGAGAAAATTATTGAACCCTGTGATATACCAAAATGTTCAGATAGTATTTGGGTGTATATCTTTACGGTAATGGGTGCATTAATCAGTTTGTTTTTAATATATGTAGTTATATTCGTTGTTAGGCGAAAAGGAAATCTCGGCATAACAAATATTCAAAATATAAACACACCAAACGCTGATAAAAACATTTATGGCAATTCACAAGTCAATACGTCACTAGAAATGTCCCGCTTAAACACGAATGGTATAACAGACTTATCGCCAGCATTTGCTCAAAATATGGAGAGAAACTCTTTGTTAAAAATTCCCCACTACACTTTGCAGGATGTAGAATTTGTTGAGGAATTGGGAGAAGGAGCATTTGGAAGAGTGTACAAAGGACAACTAACAATGATTGGTGATGAAAGAATATGTGTCGCCGTAAAAGCCCTTAAAGAAAATGCATCTTACAAAACGCAACAAGATTTTAAACGGGAAATTGAGTTAATTTCTGACCTTAAGCACGATAACATAGTCTGCTTATTGGGAGTGGTTTTGAATAAAGAGCCATATTGCATGCTCTTTGAATACATGTCCAATGGTGATTTGCACGAATTTCTTATCGCTAATTCACCAAATGAAAATAAATCACTGACACAATTAGAATTTCTAAGAATATCCCTTCAAATAAGCGAGGGTATGGAATTTTTATCGGGGCATCACTATGTGCATCGGGATCTTGCAGCACGAAATTGTCTAGTTGGCGAAAATCTAACGGTGAAAATTTCCGACTTTGGTTTATCGCGAGATATTTATAGCTCCGATTATTACAGGGTTCAATCAAAGTCTCTGCTGCCAGTTCGTTGGATGCCATCTGAATCAATTTTATACGGCAAATTCACTACGGAAAGTGATGTTTGGTCCTACGGAGTAGTTTTATGGGAAATTTATAGTTATGGCATGCAGCCATATTTCGGTCACAGTAACCAAGAAGTTATCAATTTGGTAAGATCAAGACAGCTGTTAAGTTGCCCAGAAGCCTGTCCAACAGCGGTTTATTCCCTAATGATAGAATGTTGGCAAGAACAGTCTGTAAGAAGACCATCTTTCACGGAAATAACACATCGTTTGAAGTTATGGCATCAAGGACAACAAAAGCTTTCATATTAACATATAAACTCAAACTTTTTATATTTAAAATAATTGTAATTAATACTGCCATCATAGCAATTAAACGGATTTATGAATTATCGAAAATTATTGGTTGACTTTGTTTTTTTACAAGTAAATAAAATTAGTAATACACACACATTTTTGCACAATTAATCGGTATTGGTTTCTACTAGAATCTAGTTGAGCTATGTAAGTATAGATGACCTCGGCTTATTTTCCCTGTAAAATCAGGAAACTGTAGAGAGAAAGAAAAAGGAATTTTTATTTTCCGTTCTATTTTATTTGGTTTCTTGTTTCATTTAATTTTTTTCCATATAAAAAAATAAAGAAAATAAAAAAAAAAACTCAAGTCTTTATTTCAATCGATATAAGAAGTACAATTTTCCACTTAGAGGTTAAAATGTCCTTCTCTTGGATTGGAAGGAAATTCTGAGGAGTTTAGTTTAATTGTTATCAAAAAAAAAAAAAATTCCCTCCTTTTTGGCCCCTTAAAATAGAAATTTAAAAAAAAAAAAAAAAATGGAGGTACAGGATAAAATATAGGATCCTTCAATAATACCATTATTGAAAAATCCTATGTTTTAATAATTCAGTTTTTATGACCATTATTTCCGGAAATCGAAAAAGTACCAAATACACTTTTTCATTCCTTTAAAATCGGTATTTTTTAAAAAGTACTTTTGTCAGAATGCTTTTTTTACTGAATGATATCAGTACCTACTTGAGCTCCACTAAAATCCGCTACTTTTGTCAGAATTGCATTTGTGCCCTTTTTACCGAATTTACTTGATCACAACGGAACTCATAGTCGATGTGTGCTCAAGTAAAGCGACAGCAGCCACTTGAACTCGACTTAAATCAGAATTCCTGAAAGGTCACTTTTTCAGAATATTTTTTTTTTAATTTTAAGTTTCTATGACCGTTATTTCAAAAGAAATAAAAAAAGTACCAAAGTACACGATTTTACCCCATTTTTGCCCCATTAAAATCGAATGATATGTAACTTATGTCATTTAAAATTTGTAAATGAAGCCTAAAAAGTAAAGTTTCCAAAAAAGCGGCCCTGAGCCTTAGAGGTTAATGTGTCCTTCTTTTGGATTGAAAGAAGATTCTGGGATCTTTAGATCAATAGTTGTAAAAAAGTCCACATTTTTACCCCCTTTTTGGCCCCATAAAAACGAAATTAAAAAAATTAGAGGTACAGGATGCTTAACTCGAATTTTTAAAGTTTTTATAATACCATTATTGTAGGATCCTATATTTAAATAATCCATTTTTTTTCAGGAAAATCGAAAAAGTACCAAATACACTTTTTTATCCTTTTAAAATCGGAATTTTTTAAAAAGTACTTTTGTCAGAATGCTTTTTTTACTGGATGAGCTCCACTAAAATCGAAATTCTGGAAATGTTGCTTTTTCAGAATGTTTCTTTTTTTTAATTTTAAGTTTCTATGACCGTTATTTCAAAAGAAATAAAAAAGTTCCAAAGTACACGATTTTATAGTACACTCAAAAAAAAAAGTTTTTACGGGGCAGGTTTTGTAAAATATGTACTAGCAAGAATCCCCGTAAAGTTACGGGGATAATTTGTAAATTGATTTAACAAAAGAAAATGTAAATTTACAATTTGTTTTGTAAAATATCATCTTCGAGGTGAAATTTTTTTTTGTAAATTTGCAAAAAATTTGGTAAATTTACAAAACAAAATTGTAAACTTACAGAAAAAGGTTGTTATTTTACAAGGAAAAATAGAAAATGAAAAAAATAAATTGTAGATTAACAAATTATTTGGTTAAACTACTGTTTTTTATGCAAAAAACTTGTATATTTACAATAAAAAGTGGAAAATTTACAATTTTTATTGTATATGTACCATTTTTCCTTATTTTTTTGCCGTAAAAACAGTAGTTTAACCATAAAATTTGTAAATTTACAATATGGTTTTTATATTTTCTATTTCATTTTTGTAAAATTACAACTTTTTTTGTAAGTATACAATTTTGTTTTTTAAATTTTCATATTTGTTTTGTAAATTTACAAAAAAATTGGATTATTTACATATTGGCTTTGTAAATTTAAAGGTTTTTTCCATTGGTGCATCTTATTTTTCCTTCTTCGGCAGCTGGAGTAGCACTTCAACAACCTGAAAAGATTTTTTTTTTCACTTGAGCACTTTTAACAAACTTTTTAATGTATAACACTGCACTTTTTTATTTTTTTTCGACATTTCGTTTTTCTTAAGTAGAACATATGAGAATTGCGAAGGAGGCTACAAAAGAAATTTCTTATATTTTCAGGAAAAATTAGTCAAAAAATAAAATTTTTTTTTTGAATTTTTAATTATTTTCACAAGTATTTTTAAAAAATCGGAAAAAAAAATTTTGGATATTGTAGATTGGATGTTTAAGAAGTACCAGTTAAAATAAAAAAAATAGATTTTTCATAATTGGCAGCTTTCTATTTACATTTTAGGTACAAAATTTAAAAAAAATTAACAAAAAAATATGGTAAAATCACCAAAAAAAAAAAAAAAATGGTAAAAATACAAAAAAAAACTAGAACAATTATATAGTAGAAACACATAAAAATTGTGGTATTTTACTTAACGCAAATTACCAAAAAAAATGGTGTAAAAATTATTTATAAAAAATTATTTTTAACTAAATTTTTTACTCCAAAACGCAAAAAAAAAATCTGAACTTAGAAAATTTTTGCGTGTTGAATAATTAATTTTTTTTTTGTAAAACAACATTAATTCTAGTAATAAAATAAGTTTTGTAAAATTATATTGGAATTTTGTACTTTTCAATACATACATTTCAAACTGAAAACCTTGTAAACGATCTTAAAAAAAAATGTTTGTAATAAAACATTTTTTGGTAAAAAGACTAAATAACATCAAGTAAAATTATGTTGTACAATTACAGTTTTCTTGTGTAAAAAAACTAAACACCTTGTAATATTTTTTTAATTTGTAAAATAATTCACTTTTTTGTAAATTTACCTAAAAAAATTGTAAAATAAATTTACCAACATATAATAGTAAAATTACAAAGCAAACTGTAGTTTTCGTTTTATTAAATATACAACAATTTTTGTAAAAAGACAAAAATATTTGTAAAATAGAATTACAAGACCTTTTACTTGTAAATTTACAAACTTTTTTTTTTGAGTGTACATTTACACAGTCCTCTAATCTAGCTTAAAGTAGATTGTGGCTCCAATACAGTTTCAATCTATTAGATTGCCCATACGAATTTAAAAAAACATTCCAACAGTCAGATATTATGCCTACCTTAGCTATAAATAACACTTTGCCCTCTCTCCATGGACGTGTTAAATAGCTTAATAAGTCTTGATCTAAATATTCGGTCCAGGTGATTTGAAGACCGTTTTTTCCGAAAGATGAAATCCGTTAAAATTTCCTTGCGGGTTGAAGATGGAATTGTTCCAATAACCACAGACTCGTCTCCGGCCTTACATTCAGGTAATATATTTTCCAATAGCATCTTACAGGTTTTAGCGGCAGATGTAGTGTAGGAACCATTCGGTTTTTTTAAAGTTCAAATTAGTGCCCCCCATTTCCCGGTTCTCGGTATTCCCGGGAATACCGGTATTCCCGGTTCTGGTACCGGTTTCCCGGTTCTAGATATATTCCCGGTAATACCGGTATTCCCGGTTCTGATGTTGGAACCGGTTCTCAAAAAACAAAAAAATTCAATACCATAAAATATTTAAATTACACCATTTAATCAGTATTTCAGAAATATTTAGTTGTGTTTGAAAAATTATTTAAAAATCATTAACTATATTTTTCTAAATTCATACAAAAAATGGAAATGGTGTTTTTAACATGTTTTATATTTTTTTGTAAAAGCGAAGAAAAAATTTTAATTCTACACAATTTTACAAAATATGCATACCGGTAGTCCCGGGAATACCGGTAATACCGTCAGAACCGGAACCGGGAATACCGGTATTCCCGGGAATACCGGTATTCCCGGGAATACCGGAAGTAATTCAAGAACCGGGAAACCGGTACCATTTCCCGGGAATACCGAGAACCGGGAATACCGGTATTCCCGGTACTACGGTACTGACCGCAGGCTCTAGTTCAAATGCCATTGTTGTGGTTCTGTAAAAGAGCCTTCTCTCTTGGGCCTTCTGATTTTCCAATAGCCTGTTTGTTACGCCCTATTAAAATTGTTTCTAGCTTCCTGTCTAAGTTCCTTAAAGCCATCGTTCCACCATGAAACATACCTCTTCGCCTTGAACTCCGAGATTGGTTTGAAACTCACCTGGCAAGTAAGCTGAAGCAATGATAACCTCATGATCCACCATATTGCTACCAAGACCCCAAGAATTAACTCTAAAATTTAAAGAAATTCTCTATTCTAATAAATATGGAAGCTCTGAGCTTTTCATGTTGGGAATGGTAAATAAGCTTTGTTTGTTTTTCAGTGAGCCTTAACATGACTCTATTGGTATTCCAAGGCTCCTGGATTGAAGCTACTTCCAGGTGGTCATTGAAGCACCTTCTGCTGAGCACGTGCAATGCTGTTGGTTAGGTGTCTTACTTTTATTTGGTGACATCTTAGCCGTAGGGTTTGCGGCACTTCGGCATTTTCCTGCTTGTGTTGGAGTTCAGATGTGCTGCTTTCTCCACCAGGATTTTATTGCACTTCCATCGTCTTGCCACATTCATCCTGCTGTGTCCCTTATTGCATGTATTTTTGCTGACATGAGGCCTGTGAAGAACCCGGCTTATCAACGTTTTTCTTCATGACATGCCGGAGTTCTGGTTCACTTTTTTGACAGGCTTTACTAACGCTTTCGCCGTAATGGGTATGCCCTGCACCACCTCATTTTGTGGACTATTGGGTCTCAAAAGCAATAACCCATGCAAATAGTTTATATTATTATATTTCTGCTGAAGTTCAATGATTCCACCCTTAATAACCCTTTAGGCACCGTCCAGTACTCAACAGAAACATAACTGTTTTGGTTCTAAAGTAGTCCAAGGATTAACTCGTGGGAATTGTCACCATTTTTGTGGAAATTCCCTATAAAGACCTGGACCTTTGGCTATAATTTTCATTGTGTAAAGTAGGGACCTGATCCCTCAGCCATTTCACCATATCTTTCTCGCTTTACGCAAAGGCAAGACAATCAATCTTTTAGGTGAATCCTTTTTGCCAAGAACATCTTCTTGAATGGCCCTAGCTGTTTATCTGACCCTAAAGTTTTAGGGAAATCTGTCGGTATTACGCGAATATTTATTTTGAAGACGACTACATTAAATAAGATACCGCTGCTTTCTGCTATTGTTGAGGTAGTTCCCTTTGCGTGATCGTGACCTCTGTTGGCATGGAGCTATTAGATCTATTTTTCTCTATTCTCTTCCCAGGACTCATTCATGTCTTCTTTTGCGAGCCACCTTGATGTCAATACACCTCTCTAGACATCACTTCGGGCGCTTCCGCGAAGCACCACTTACATTGTTTTATTTTAACGTCTGCTTGATCTTTAGTTGTTTTGGGTTGAGAATTTTTTTTTTGCAAGCCACCTTGATGTCAATACCACTCTCTAGACATAACTTCGGGAGCTTCCGCGAAGCACCACTTACATTGTTTTTTCTGCTTGATCTTTGGTTGTTTTGGGTTGAGAATGTGGTAGATGCAGCATTAGTGCCTAAGTCCGCTGTGTGCTCAACGACATTAATTTTTGCATTCACTCGGTGAGACCTTGTGTTTCTTAATACAATTGATAGACTTGCATTAAGTTGACTTTGGGTACAGACTAAAAACCTCCAAAGTAGCGGCTTATGACAAAAAAAAAAAACGGGGCAAACCAAAGGGAATGGGGAACAGAAAGGAATTCGGTAAACACAAAACGTTATTTTGCTTGTATCTAAGTTAAGAATTTAAACAAAGAAAAAATTGATCTGGGATCTCGTAAGGGGTTTAAGGAGGAAATAGTGCCCACAGGGCAACTATTTCGATCACTATGCTCTATTTCGCTTAGTTTTTGAGATAAAATCAAGCTTAGTTAAGAAGTTATTCTAGTTAGGTTAGGTTGCAAGTGGCTGCTGATACCACGGGGCTGTAATAGGTTTCCCTACTAGTCCCTGCGGTTAAACCAATTTGAGCTTATGAAACTTCTTAGATACTAAATTTTGACATCCGGCAAATCGGAAAGACGTGCAGTTCCCTGGATCCCAGTGAAGCAAGTCTCTGACCAGAAAGTGTCGAGCAATGGCAGATGAAGTGTTCGATTGTTTCCAACTCATCTTCATGCATGCAACTACGGCAAAAGCCATTCGACGGCACATTTAACCGCCCTGAGTGCTTTCCTTTAATGCAGTTTCCGGTAATTATAGCAACCACCGTCGAAATCTCTCCTCTTGGAAGCGATATCAGCTCACTTGTAAGCTTCTGATTAGGACAAGGCCAAATCTGGTGTGTTGTCTCACACCTCCACCCATTCGTCCATTTTTAATTAGTCTCCGTCGCGGAACAAAGCCATAGATTTTACTTTCAAGTTTGTAAAGGCATACCAACACATTCCAAATCCGTTGGAACCTGTAAGGTAGTTCCCAGTCTTGCAAACTCATCGGCTTTGCAATTCTCTGGAATGTCTCTGTACCCTTAGACCCATACGACTCATGTATGTCAAACTGCTTGGCCATATCATTTAAAAACTTGCGGCAGTTAAGTGCATATGTTGTTTTTAAAAACATTGGCTCCAGGCACGTGACCGCGGCTTGACTGTCAAAATAGATGTTGACTGCAGTTGTAGACAATACATTGCAACTGAACCAGTCAGCCAATTCTTTATTGACAGCATCTCTGCCTGGTAAACACAGCAATGATCCGGTAATCTTCGAGCCAGGCTCACCCCAAGCTCCTCCGAGTAGACTCCAAAATGCACTTGTTCGTGCAGCCTCGATCCTTCCGTGTAAAAACTTATGGAGTCTCCACTACCCGGAATGCTCTCATCAAAGACTCCCTGGATGGTATCATAGTGGTAAAGTGGCGCTCAAAAACCCTCATAGAGGGAGCACAGTCCACAGTTTGTTGCATTGTTATCTTCAAGATCGCGCTATGGCCACAATCGCTGCTCCTACATTTCAGTGTGCTATTAAGTCGAATTGTCGACGTAGCCGCATACTGCCTACCCAATATGTCCAATGCACGGTGGTCAATTCCGGCCAAAAATCATTTTATTTTTTTATTAAATCTTGATGAAATTTTAATGCTATATTATAGCTAATACTTTAAAACATTCAACTTAAATCTTTTTTTGGGCCTTGTAACACTATATTATTGTCCATAGTGATGCAAAGTAGAGTAATTTTTGCTTCTCATTTCAGCTTTTTTTAAAATGTATATTTTAGTTTTCAATAAAAGTTGGCTATGCATTTTTCTTCACATTATTTTTGTAAGTTCGCACATGGATTTTTAATTCCCATAGTAAATAATCATTCCATGTGGTATTTACAGATTTTGTGTGCGTTTTTGTCTTAAAGTGATGTGTATGAAAATTAGATAAAAATTAAAAATAAAACTCTAAAAAAAATAAATGTTGAAAGACAATAAAAATCAATTAGAGGCTATTAGAGGTTAGCTATAAAAAGCAGTTTGTAGTTTTAACTATTAAAAGTAAGTATTTTAAATTTCAGCCCCTACTTTTACCGATTCTTTAAACCAGAGCATTTTTAGTGGACTCATTTTTTACAAATGGTGGATTTTTTTAAACCTACAAACTCCACCAAAATAGGGAATGTGAAGAGATACTAACTTAAAACCCATAGATTTGCGTTAAAAAAAAAACTTAAAAAAAGACGAAATCAAAAAAAGTGTGGTTTAAGGGGGGTTGGAACTAAAAAACCGCCTTAATGTTAGCAATTTTTAAACAGCTAAAAAAATAAATACGTAATATTATTTAATTCTGTTTTTTTCATTTCAAATATAGAACTTTTTAGTGTTTTAAAAATTTCATAACAAAAATTTTGTCACCTAGAATTTTCAGGGTTGCCAGTCAATCGTGTGTTTTTTTTTAAAGGGGAAAATTGGCGGCATTTTTACAGCAAAAACTACTAAACCGATGAATTTCTTCATTCATTCAAATATTAATTAGGTCAAATTTTAACAAATGGTCACGATAAGTATTAGAAAATTAAATAATCTACAAATAAAAAAAAAGTGCCATCAAAATCAGTTCAGTAGTTTTTCCTGTACAACTGCGGCCATTTTGTCCTTTAAAAAAAGCATCCCACAATTAACTGGAAGCCCTGTCAATTCTTTGTCTTTTAAACTTTTAAAAATATTACGATTGTTAATATTTCAAATAAAAAAACAGAATTAAAAAGTACTGCGTATCTATTAAAAAAAAAAAATGCTAACACTAAGGCTGTTTCTTTTAGTTCCAACTCCCATCTTAATTAGTTTGATACATTTGACACGTCCATGCTTAGTTGGCCAACCACTATATTTGTATGTCCAACGTTTTGAAAAGAGATCAGATATATTATTCTTAATTCGGATATTAAATTATTGCTGTTTATATGCAGACATGTTTGATACATTTGGGACGTCCATGATTATTTGGCCAACCACTGTATTTGTAGGTCCAACATTTGGGCAAGGTATCAGATATGTTATTCTTAATACGAATATTAAATTTAAGCTATTTAAACGCAGAAATAAAGAAGTTATTGATTTTTGGCCGGAATTGACCACCGTGCAATGGTATGCAGCCGTAGGTGTAGTGCGAAGAACACCAGTGATGTACATCGACGCCATTCTTTTTACCTTCGTGATAAGGACACAGTTCCCTTTTGTCAATGATTCCAGACAGCAGAATTGGACGCACCACCGCTGTATAAATCCAATGAACGACTTTAGGGCTAAAAACCCGATCGTTTTCGTTAATAGACAAGAACATTTTTTTTTGTTTACAAAAATTGGTAGTCAAAAGAATTGGAGGTCAACAAATACGAATTTCTTCTACTGTATTTAAAAATGTCATTGTTGGTTTGGGTTTTTGGAAAAATCTTTCTAGAATAATCTTTCTCATTTCAGTTGTGCCAAATGTGCCCATATGTGTCCTAGGCACATGTGCTATTCCTTACCCTGAAAAAAAAGTTAGACACTCGTTATTTAGGCACAATAATATGTCTAAAAATTAAAAATCCTTCGAAACATATCCAGTTTATTCATTTCTATTTTATATTCATTTTTTTAATTTCAATATTAGTTTCTGAAATCGATCAAGGCTGCACTATATTTTCTGGTGTTACTTACTTGGGAGCTGCTAATATAAATGCCCCAAAATCTGAACTTGATGTTTATCGTATAATGAGTGAATTAAATAATGGTACTGCCTCGAATGGTCTTAAAATTTCCGTAAGCATTCCCAATTGTTCTGATGGTTTAGTAGTACTACATGATGCTGATACAAGTACCATTATTGCTACGTATGAGATACAAAGTATAATACTATATTTTCGTGGTCCTATCGAAACTGTAGAACATGGTTGTTTTGCCTTTACTTGGTTACATGGTGAATCTTTATTTCAATGTCATGTATTTCGTTGCCATATACCAGAAGCAGTAAATCAAGTTAGTGGTAAGTTATTTATGAGTGCTTCAAATTTCAATAAAAATTCGGAGATTTTTAACTGAAATTCTAAAAAAAAATAATTTACCTGCTTTTATTTTCAGCTTGTTTCCAAAAGGCTTTTCAAACATATCAACCAAGTATGACTTGTAGCCTTACCTCAGCTGTGGACAGTAATATGATAAATTCGATTACATCTGATATTAGTGGAAATCCTCTTAATACTGCAGGATATGAATTTTTAGTTTCTCTTGAAATACGAGAAAAAGTAGCTAAAAATTCGTATGCCCCAGTACCACGCGATCGACATTGCTTTAAATTACGAGCTAACACAGATAAAGAGGTATATATAACAGTTAAACAAACTCCGTCGACAGTTTTACAACCCTTATTGATTGAACGTTGTTTTGGCGTTTTGCTAAGTCCGGGAAAATTAGTAAGACAAGCTGATATGCAATTAATAGATATGATTACTATGGGTTATATACAACCAACTGCAGTTACTAACAGCAGTGGTGGAGGTGGTGTTGGTAATGTTAGTAATACAACTGGTATTAATGATACACCAGCAACAGTTACTCCTTTATGTTTAAATCCCTATCATATACGTGCTGAATGGAAGGCCAGTGAAAAAGCTTTTGAGCAATTAAATGTTGAAACATCTAAGACATTTCTTACGGTGGCCGTTGATATTGTTATACGTGGTATACAAGAACCAGTACGTTTTGTCATGGAAACACCGGTAACAATACAGTCTGCCGGTGAATTACGTATAATGGATCATTTCATTTCAAAACGACCCATGACTTTACGTTTTTATTTGCATTTGAAACGTACAACAGATGAGTTTAGTTGGAAAGTAAGTTCTATTGATCCATCGGAAGAAATTATTGAGCCACCTCAACAGTCTTCAACATCTTCATCGTCGTACTTACTTAAATTTGGCATGAATAATTTATCGCGTATAGTACGTTCATCGTCAATCGCCTCTATAGAGGATGAATGCCCTACAGATCCTGAAGATCTTTCGGATGGTGATGAACCATTACTAAGTGGTACTGGTGAGGTTTCCAAAGATTGTTCGCAAGATACTCTCGATGAATGGGATCCGGTACTAAAGGAATGGGATGGTGAAAAACGACCCAAAAATCTAGCAACTTTAGTACGTTTGGGTGTGCCAGAAGCTTTACGTGAAATGATTTGGAAAAAATTAGCCGGTGTTGATACAAAAGAAGAAATGCTTGATATGTACAAGAATTTGATAACTAAAGTAAGTATTTGTGTGTGTGTTTAGCATGCTCGACCTACCGGTCGAGCATGCTAATTCATTACCGGGCAATAGAAAAATCATGTTTAAAGTCCCCCCAACAAAAATTCCAGAAAATTTATTTTATTTTTTATAATTTAAACAATAAAACCAGAATAACCCCCGTGCCGCCCGAAATAATGATTGTTGATAAAATTGGACCATGGGCAAAAATTTAGCTTCTAAAAATTACATTCCTGTACATTTTATTATTTTTTTAAACATGTGAAACATTTTTATGACAGAAGATGTTCAAAGTACTGCACTTGGACTCAAGAAGTTAGAAAATATATTTTTTTTACCTCCCCCTTTTGTGGGCATGGATATACTAAATTAATTCAAATAATGGTAAATTTTATTACTTGAGTGCAAAAATCATAACTAATGATTTCAGCAACATTTGTCAAGAGGGTAAGTTTTTCCCTAACGTCATCCGTTTGCCCCTCCCCCAAAACGCCCCTCCCCAAAACGCCCCTCCCCAAAACGCCCCTCCCCAAAACGCCCCTCCCCAAAACGCCCCTCCCCAAAACGTCCCTAGCCAAAACGGCCCTCCCCAAAACGCCCCTGTCAAAATTTTTTCTATTTTTTTTTTTACATTTTTTAGAGTATGAAGGAGTCAGCACCGCCGAATTTAAAACTCTTTCTTGATTTTTATTTATTTAATTTTTTTTCAAAATTTGGTACTTTTTGATGTTGAATCAAAAAGTACCAAATTAAACTAAAGCCCTCTAGAAAAACAACTTTTATTAATCTTAAATCCCAGGTATTGGACAACTTTTAGTTTAACTCTAAAAAAGTAGCCACATTTAGTGAAATTCAGTTTTTTTCTACACTACCATTTTGACGACACAAATACGTAAATGTAGGAATGTTCCCTATTTCTGACAATACTGGATTAAATCTTTTTATTTAAAAATATTCAAACCCTCCACTTAGTGGTAGAGGGTGTATAAAAGTTTGTCATTCCGTTTGTAACTCATCGAAATCTCGGTCTAGGATCCTAGTACACTCAAAAAATTTCATGCATAAAAATACGAAGTAATATTTCGTAAAATTTTTTTCGTACATATTACGAAATTTTTGTACATATTACGAAATTTTTGTAATTTTACGAAAACTTGGAATTTCGTAAAAATACAAATTTCGTTTATTTTACGAAGTACATTTCGTAGCCAAAAAAATACGAAATACTTCGTATCTTAACGAAATATTTCGTAATTTAACAAAATATTTTTCGGAAAAAAAACACAAAATCAAGGGGTTTGATTTATTTATCTGAATTACTAGATTTAACAATTAAAAAAATGGAATAACAAAAATTTGTTCCTTCTCTTTTTAATTTTTGTTTACGGTTTTCTAATTTTAAATTATTTTCAGCATAACACAAAGTCAAATCACCCAAGATATATTTTCCAATGCAGTCTGTTAGGTGTTGCGACATTAGTGAAAAGTCATACGGGCATATCACCGAGTCAATTCCGTTTAGAAATGGAATTGAATGTTTGCTCGGGAAACTATTTTTTTCGTACAAAAACCACTTTAAATTACAGTGAATATTTGGAAGTGTTTTGATTCCGAAAAAATATTTTGTTTTACGTTTTTAAAAAATATTCGATCCCACTTCCGGACGGAATGTACTCAATGACATGTCCCATAAGATGATACAATTTAACCAAAAAAAATGTCATACATAAAAATACAAATAATTTTGCATACAAATACAAAATTAGTTATACAAAATATTTCGTAATTATACAAAATATTTCGTAAAAATAAACATAATTCGTATTTACAAAAAAAAAACTTCGTAATATGTACAAAATATTTTGTATGTTTACGAAATATTTCGTAATTATAAAAAATTTATACAAACTATTTCGTAACTTACGAAATATTTTCGTTAAACTAAACATAATTCGTATTTACAAAAAAAAAACTTCGTAATATGTACAAAAATATTTTGTATTTTTACGAAATATTTCGTAATTATACAAAATATTTCGTAGTTATACAAAATATTTCGTAACTTTACGAAATATTTTCGTAAAAATAAACATAATTCGTATTTACAAAAAAAAAAACTTCGTAATATGTACGAAAATATTTAGTATTTTTACGAAATATTTCGTAGTTATACTAAATATTTCGTAAATTTACGAAATATTTTCGTATTTGTTTCGCAAATATCACTAAAAAAAACTTCGTAATATTTACGAAATGCTATAGGTAAATATTACGAAATATTTCGTTCCGGCAAAACCACGAAATATTTCGTACAATGTACGAAGTATTTCGTTCATTTTACCTATGAAATTTTTTGAGTGTATATATTACTGATCAGTAATCGATTCTAAGCATTCTAGCGATGTCCGTCTATCCGTCTGTTAAATTGTTATCACGGCCAAAGTATTTAACAGATATGACTGAGACTTAGCATATTTACTTGTTGTAGTCCTGCGGTTTAGCGGTTTAAAAGTTAAGAACGAAAATCTAAAAAAACTCGAAAATTTTGGTACATCCACATAACCTAAAAATACAAAATGCTTTAATTCGGCTTGTGATGGACATATGTGAACTGAATTGGATACCGAATGGTATTTAAGCAAGTAAAAACATATTTTTTTACACAAAAACTTTTTTCGCGTATTTTTTTTCACCACAAAATTTTTTTCCGCGAAAAATTTTTTTTAAAATTTTATTTTTTAAGTTTTTGAAATAATCAATATATTCGACAAGGCTGAATTTAATTTTTTTACTTGTTTATAAAAATTTTTTTTTGTATAATCAATTTCAGAACACTAAATGCGAAACTGTTATACAACGTGACATACACAGGACATTTCCAGCACATAAATGTTTCAAAGAAAGTGGTGGATCAGGTAATTGCTTAAAAAAAAATCATAAAAAAATTGTATAAAATGTTTAATATTTTATTTTTTCAGGTCAAGATGCTCTTTTTAAAGTTTCCAAAGCCTATGCTGTATATGACTGTGAAGTGGGCTATTGTCAAGGTTTAAGTTTTATAGCGGCCAGTTTATTATTGCATGTAAGTTGTATAAAAAAGATCCATATCTTGATTAAATAATCTTATCTTTTAATACCTTTTAGATGCCTGAAGAAGATGCATTTTGTGTTTTAGTATCTCTCATGTATGACTATGGTTTACGTGATCTTTATAAACAAGGTTTTGAAGTCTTATACTTGCGATTATATCAATTGGAACGTTTAATTAAAGATCATTTACCCAAACTCTATGAACATTTTCTAAATTGTGGCATCGAGACTCATATGTACGCCTCACAATGGTTTTTAACACTATTCACAGCACGATTTCCTCTATGTTTTGTATTCCACGTACTCGATGTATTTCTTTTGGATGGCATACCTCTACTTTTTCAAGTTGCTCTTACTTTGCTATCGATATGTGAAAATGATTTACGTCAACTCGATTTTGAGGGCATATTAAAATATTTCCGTGTCACACTACCCAAGAAATGTCGTAGTTCCACACAAGCTAGACGTATTATGAAAATGGCTTGTGATCGTAAGATTAAGAAATTGAAACAATATGAAGATGAATTTATGTTAAAGAAACAGGATAAAGATCGTTTGGAAAAAGAGGCTCAAGCTTATGAAAATCGTTTTGGTGGAGAGAGGCGTAAGTTGCAGGCAGAGATTAATGATTTACAACACAAATTGGTGGAAGCTAATGAACGTGCCATTGAGAGAGAAAGAAAACATACAGGAATTATACAAGATTACAAGCAAATAATACAACGTTTGGAACAGGATATGACTACGTTAAATGAAACATTGGGTACAGTTATGGTAAGCATTTTTTTTCCAGCACAAGCTGGTATTTATAATTTTTACTTAGTAGTATGTTTAAATTGGTCACTCCGTTTGTAACTCATTAAAATATCGCGTTGGTTTTAAAGTTATAAACGAAAATTTAAGGACACCTCGAAAATGTTGGTACATTCTACATAACCTGAAAAAATAAAAAATGCTTTAATTCAGCTAAAGGTAGAGACATGTGAACGGAATTTGATACAGAATGGTATTTAAAAAAATACAAACATTTTTTCACACTGTCTGTCTGTTGAAATGGCTATCACGGCATAAATATTACACGAATATGACTGAAACTTAACATATTTACTTGTTGTTGCCCCGAAAAACTTAGTATTGCATTTGTGCGATATCGGTTTAGCGGTTCAAAAATAATGAACGAAAAAGTAAGGACACCTCGAAAATTTTGGTACATTCAGCATAACCTAAAAATTCAAAACGTTTTAATTTGGCTGCTGGTTAACATATGTGAACTGAATTAAACACCGAATGGTATTAAAACGAAAAAATGTGAATTTTTTTTCACCAACAAAAAAAACTCACTTTGTCATTCCGTTTGTAACGCATTGAAATATCGGACGGCGACCCCATAAAGTATATATATAATTGATCCATGATCGATTCTAAGACATTCTGTGAATGCCCGTCTATCTGTATATGGCGCGATGCAGTCCAAAATAAAAGAGCTAACCTCCTGCAATTTGGCACGAATATGTCTTATGGTCCTAGGCAGGTTAATTTTGTAAATGGGCAAAATCGGCCAGGAGGAAAAAAGAACTGAACCAACCAACTGAACCAACCTTTTTTTACATGTTTTTTTGTATTTTTGTTAAATAAATGAAACATTTGGTATATTTATCGGGATGGGAAGGTGCTCTCAACGTCCCCCACTGACCCCCATCACCCCCCCAAAAAAACGACCTTGCCATTTTTTTTTTTACATTTTGGAGGGTATAAAAGATTCGGCACAGCCGAATTTAACACTCTTACTTGTTTTTTCTCAAAAGTAATTTCTTTTTTTATAAAGTTCTTTGCATTATTCTTTTTTATGTTGTATCAATACATTCGGCAAGGTCAAACTAAACTTTTTTACTTGTTTTTTAAAAAAAATATTTTAATTTTTTTTTTTTGCAATAACCTTTTTATACCCTCCACTTAGTGATAGAGGGTATATATACGTATGTAAGTTTGTCATTCCGTTTGTAACTTATCGAAATATCGGTCTAGGACCCCATAGTGTATATATGTTATTGACCAATTATCGAGTATAAGACATTCTAGCGATGCCCGTCTGTGAGTCTGGGGAAATGATGATAACGGCCAAAGCATTAAACAGATAGGCTAAGACGTAGCGTATTTACTTGTTGTTACCCTAAGCAGTTTGGTATTGTATTTGAGCGAAATCAGTTCAGCGGTTCAAAAGTTATGAATGAAAATGTAAAGACACCTCGAAAATTTTGGTACATTCAACATAACCTAAAAATACAAAATGCTTTAATTCGGCTGCTGGTTGACACATGTGAACAGAATTGAACACCAAATGGTATATAAACAAGTACAAACATATTTTTTTTACAAAAAAAAAAATTTTGCCTATTTTTTTGGCGATTTTTTTTTTCACCAACAAATTTTTTTTGCGGGTTTTTTTTTTGCAAATAAACTTTTTTTACATTGTGGAGGGTATCAGTACATTCGGCAAGGTCGAATTGAACTTATTTACTTGTTTACATTGTATATGGTAAAAAAATATTTATATTTTTTACTTATTTTTAAAATTCAATTGATTCCCATGATTTCTGGTATAAAAACAAATTTGTTAACCTCTTTCCAGACAACTGTTTCAAAATGTCAAAATTGTTCACAGCACATTGAAAAGGTTGCTAATAATGCCATAACATCCACAAACGACAATGGATCTCCAATACATTCAAATAAAAATGCCAATGAAGCACCATTGGGACCGCTAGACCCATTACACTCTGCTTTACATCATATACGTGAACTTGAATTGGAATTAGCCCAAGCAAAATTGGCACAAGTTGAAGCAGAATGTAAAAATCAAGATTTAAATCATCAGCTAAGTACAACTATAACAGAAATGCAATCAAATCGTAACAGTTGGCAGCCATGGTTTTCGAAAACTTTAAATACTCTACAAGAAAAAGTCTCTAAAGGAGGCCATCGTGATGCACAAGCAACAGCAACTTTTCAATCTTATATGTCGTCGGCAACTGGTAGTGAAACAAATTCACCATCTGGTCATCAGGTATCTTGAGAGACGAACAATACACACACATAATAAATCCATACAACACTCCTTTATTCCCCCAAAAATGCTTTCAACCCGTCCCATAAACACATGATATGAATTATATTCTTTGCAAAAGAATATAATGTTCCTTTTTTTGTTTTCGTTTTTTTTTCTTAGTTTTTTAGTTACACAAATGAATTACTTGTGGAAAAGTAAAATTTCAAGAAAACTTATTGAATTTCCCTCTATTTTATTTTTTGTTAGAATTCTCTTTGTTTTAAAAGGATCTCTACAGTTTTTAATTCAACAATATTAATTGAAGTCTAAAAATTTGAGTTTGAATTTAAGTTTTTATGCATTTTATTTAAAAATTGTTAATGTTTATTTTAAAATTTAAATATCTTTTAAATTTTTTTGGTTTTAATTGATAATTTTTTTGAATAACTGCTGTAGTTCGAGAAAATTTGTGGAAAATATTTTAAATATGAAATTAACTATCCAGCAAAAACTCTAATTACTTCTCAGACAATTATTGGCATAATTTTAATATAAACATAAGAGCGATCAAAATTTTGGGTTTTTGAAAAAAATCAACACGAATATCAAATTACTTTTAAATCAATCAAAATGTCCCAGAATGTCTCAGAACCTGAGACTTTTTCTACAGGAAAAATGTCTCAGAATCTAAACTGTTTTACAATCTTAAACTTTTTCTATAGGAAAAATCTCTCAGAATCTGAGAATTGTTTTTGAATGAAAAATGTCTCAGAATCTAAGACTTTTTTATTACAGTACCCAGGCAGAAATTGATGATGGTACAAAAAATGAAGCACTTTGAAAGTACTATTTTCCAAACGCTCTAAAGACGCTTTGTTTAACCAACTTAAAAGTGCTTTTACAGCACCTTTTTACGAATTAAAAAAATGTTTTATATCTTCCACCCATAATAAGGGGAATGAGGTACACATCCTCTCTGTTAACAAAAGAAAGCACGGGAAAACATTATGAAGTCCTCTTGTATTACCTCAATTATTTTTTACTCTATTGTAAAATGTAATTAAAAAAATCTACAATTTCAAAAATTAGCATAAAGCATCTTTAAACCACCTAATTTTTAGTCTTCCGAATGCTTTTAGAGCGCTTTGAAAAACAATCTTATGAGCGTTTAACGACGTTATCATTCGGACGTTTTCAGAGCACTCTAAAAGCAAAAACCATGACGTTTTGGAAACGTTTGTACCACCATCTAGAGTACTTTTAAAACGCTTTGATGATTGTATTTTTCAGCCTGGGTAATTTCCCAGAATCTGAGACTTTTTCTTCAGAAAAACGAGTCGCAGAATCTGTAAAAATCAGTAAAAAAATTGAAAAAATATTTCCTTTAAAAATGTCTCAGATTCTGAGGAAAAATATCTATAAGAAAAATGTCTCATAACCTGAGACTTTTTCTATATGAAAATGTCTCAGAATCTGATACTTTTTCAACAGAAACATTTTCTCAGAATCTGAGAGTTTTTCTATAAAAAAATGTCTCAGAATCTAAGACTTTTTCTATAGAAAAAATGTCTCAGAAACTGAGACTTTTTCTATAGAAAAAATGTCTCAGAATCTGAGACTTTTTCTATAGAAAAAATGTCTCAGAATCTGAGACTTTTTCTATAGAAAAAATTTCTCAGAATCTGAGACTTTTTCTATAAAAAAATGTCTCAGAATCTAAGACTTTTTCTATAGAAAAAATGTCTCAGAAACTGAGACTTTTTCTATAGAAAAAATGTCTCAGAATCTGACACTTTTTCTATAGAAAAAATGTCTCAGTATCTGACACTTTTTCTATAGAAAAAATGTCTCAGAATCTGGCACTTTTTCTATAGAAAAAATGTCTCAGAATCTGACACTTTTTCTATAGAAAAAAATCTGAGACTTTTTCTATAGAAAAAATGTCTCAGAATCTGAGACTTTTTCTATAGAAAAAATGTCTCAGAATCTGAGACTTTTTCTATAGAAAAAATATCTCAGAATCTGAGACTTTTTCTATAGAAAAAATATCTCAGAATCTGAGACTTTTTCTATAGAAAAAATATCTCAGAATCTGAGACTTTTTCTATAGAAAAAATATCTCAGAATCTGAGACTTTTTCTATAGAAAAAATATCTCAGAATCTGAGACTTTTTCTATAGAAAAAATATCTGAGACATTTTTTCTATGGAAAAAGTCTCAGATTCTGAGATATTTTTTCTATAGAAAAAGTCTTAGATTCTGATACATTTTTTCTATAGAAAAAGTCACAGATTCTGAGACATTTTTTCTATAGAAAAAGTCTCAGAATCTGAGACTCAGACTTTTTCTATAGAAAAAATGTCTCAGAATCTGAGACTTTTTCTATAGAAAAAATGTCTCAGAATCTGAGACTTTTTCTATAGAAAAAATGTCTCAGAATCTGAGACTTTTTCTATAGAAAAAATGTCTCAGAATCTGAGACTTTTTCTATAGAAAAAATGTCTCAGAATCTGAGACTTTTTCTATAGAAAAAATGTCTCAGAATCTGAGACTTTTTCTATAGAAAAAATGTCTCAGAATCTGAGACTTTTTCTATAGAAAAAATGTCTCAGAATCTGAGACTTTTTCTATAGAAAAAATGTCTCAGAATCTGAGACTTTTTCTATAGAAAAAATGTCTCAGAATCTGAAACTTTTTCTATAGAAAAAATGTCTCAGAATCTGAGACTTTTTCTATAGAAAAAATGTCTCAGAATCTGAGACTTTTTCTATAGAAAAAATGTCTCAGATTCTGAGACTTTTTCTATAGAAAAAATGTCTCAGAATCTGAGACTTTTTCTATAGAAAAAATGTCTCAGAATCTGAGACTTTTTCTATAGAAAAAATGTCTCAGAATCTGTGACTTTTTCTATAGAAAAAATGTCTCAGAATCTGAGACTTTTTCTATAGAAAAAATGTCTCAGAATCTGAGACTTTCTCTGTAGAAAAAATGTCTTAGAATCTGAGACTTTTTCTATAGAAAAATTGTCTCAGAATCTGAGACTTTCTCTGTAGAAAAAATGTCTTAGAATCTGAGACTTTTTCTATAGAAAAAATGTCTTAGGATCTGAGACTTTTTCTATAGAAAAAATATCTATAAAAAAATGTCTCAGAATCTAAGACTTTTTCTATAGAAAAAATGTCTCAGAATCTGATGTATAGAAATAATGTCTCAGAATCTGATACTTTTTCTATGGAAAAAACGTCTCAGAATCTGAGACTTTTTTTATAGAAAAAATTTCTCAGAATCTGAGACTTTTTCTATAGAAAAAATTTCTCAGAATCTGAGACTTTTACTTTAAGAAAAATGTCTTAGAATCTGAGACTTTTCTATTCTCATATTAAAATCCTAATCCAAGTGGGTAAAAGAGTTTTTGCTTGGTACTGTGAGTTATAACCTAACTTTTTTTGACACACAAAATTCAAAAATTTGTATGATTTAAAAATTGGGTTAAATTGAGATATTGCTTATTTCTACAAATTTCTCCTTTAAATCATGACATTATCATCCTTTATTTAACCATGACAATATTATTATATATTTATCTTAATTTATTATATTTAAGTTTTGTTTTATATAAAACATGTATAAATATACTCCTTTAAAATCGTTTTCTTTTTCTCATTGCTTATTATCTATTACAAAATATTAATTTAATATTATTTCTTGTTTAACAATGAATTTTTTTTGCTTTATTTAAACAAAATATTATAAAAATAATAATAAAAAAACAATACAAATTGTTGTTACAATGACCAGTAATTCTTAAAACTTATTCTTTTGTTTCCTTTCATCTTGTTACACTTGTTTCTTTTTACAGGAATTAAAAGCATTTTCAGTTACCAGTTCACCAAAAAT
Source organism: Pegoplata infirma (assembly GCA_963921195.1). Lineage (NCBI taxonomy): Eukaryota > Metazoa > Arthropoda > Insecta > Diptera > Anthomyiidae > Pegoplata > Pegoplata infirma. The sequence continues at coordinate 33,576,528 of OY992539.1, forward strand.
GCCAGTAAAATTTCAAACAGCACGTTTACGCAGTAGTATTGATAGTTTACGTAATATAGTGGTTCCTTTGGAGAATTCTGGTAAAAATTTATTAAATGAAACCTTGAAACAACAACAGCAGCAGTAAATAATAAACTAACAGAAGAAAGAATAATTAACAGCATTCCACATACAACAAAAGTAAAATAAACAAAAAAAAAAACATCACTTAAGGGCAATATATATTTAATGTGATTAAGTAATTCAATTCTCTCCACTAACCACCATATATAACAAAATTACAATAGAAACATTTAAAAAACAAAATGAAAAAAATATTTATTAAAAAAATTATATTCATAAATTAAGGCTTACATAATATATTCTTATTAGAAAAGAAATATTTTTTTTTTTAGTTAATTAATTAATTATTTTTAAATGTCGCTAAAGTCCTTTTTAGACTGTAACACCTTTTCTTTTTTTTTACTCCAACTTTTTTTTTTCCAGGAAACCTCATGTCGAATTTTAATCAATAGTTAAGGTTTTTTACTGTTAGCCTCTTGTTTATTATGATTTTTTTCTTTAGAAACATTTTCAAATTTTAAAAACTTATTCCTATAGAAAAGGTTTAATGTCTCCATATGAAATTCTCTGGTCCTAAAGCATTTTTCTGACAGCAAAAGACCCAGATTTTGAAACAATTTTCCAATTGAAAATATATCGGATTTGAGACATGTTTTTACCAAAAAGATTTTTTCAGATTCTCTTAGATTTAATTTCCCCACCAAAAAATTCCTATATTTAGATTCTTCGTATGAAAAATTCACAGATTTAGTGACTTTTTTCCCCAGCTTCTGAAACATTTTTTCTATAGAAAAAGTCTCAGACATTTTCCTACAGAAAATGTCTTAGGTTCTGAGATATTTTTTAAATAAAAAAAAAAATTGAATCTAACTGTAAGACATTTTCTCAGATTCAGGGTAATTTTTCCCAAAAATCTCAGATTCTGAGGCATTTAGTCTGTAGAATAAGTCTGAGATTCAGAGCCATTTTTCCTATAGAAAAATTCTCAGATTACAGAACATTTTTTCTTTATAAAAGCTCAAAAATTCTGAGACATTTTTTCTAGTGTCCGACCGAATATTCGGCTTCGGCCTTGGCTTCGGCCAAAAAGCACTATTCGGCCACTATTCGGCTTCGGCCACAATTTTGGCCGAATAGGCCGAATACCGAATAGTTGTATAATATTTGTGCTCGCGTGTTGAAAAACATACTAAACTAACTTTGAATCACATTAGTAAGCCACAAAAACATTTTAATAAGTGTTTTTGCAACTAAAAACATTTTTTACATTAAAAAAAAAAATTTCGATCGAAAAAAATTTACACTCTAAAATATATTTTTTTTACAAAAATGTCCAAAAAAATTTTTTGCTTAAAATAAAATCATTCTAGACAGCATTCTCATGCAATTGAGTATCCCGCCGAGTCGACTTTTATTTTTTTCTTGTTTTTACTACATAAATATTTTTTTTTTTTTTTTAAATTCGGCTTCGGCTTCGGTTTGGCCGAATAGTGAAAATTTGGCCGAATATTCGGCTTCGGCTAAAAAAGGTGTATTCGGTCGGACACTAATTTTTTTCTATCGAAAAGTTCTTAGCTTTTTCTATTAAAAAGTCTTAGATTCTGAGACATATTTCTAATAGAAATAATCTCAGATTCTGAGACATTATCTCAGAATTTAAGACATTTTTCCTAAAGAAATAGTCTAAGATTCTGAAACTTTTTTTAAATAGAAAAAATCTCAGATTCCAGAATATTTTTGCCATAAAAAAAGTCACAAAATCTGTGTAATTTTTGCTATTCAAAAATTCTCAAATTTTCCCTGAGAAAAATTCTCAAATTTTCCTTGAGAAAAATTCTCAAATTTTCCCTGAAGAAAATTTTCTTATTTTCTATAAAAAAAATCTAAGATTCAAATTCTAAGATTCAAAAATTCTAAGATTATAAAAATTTGGATATTTTTCTTAGAAAAAAAATTCTGACATAATTTTCTTTTCATTTTCTCTTTCCTTTTTAGCCATCTCCATCTTAGTTTTTTCCAAAAGAAGTGTAATCAGATTTTCCCTCTACAAAATTCTCAGATTTTTCCTATTTTTCCTAAAAAATTCGCAAATTATTCCTAAAGAAAAATTATATTTTTTTTCCTAAAGAAAATTTTTTAATTTTTTCATATAAAAAATCGTTTTCCAATGGCCCTCTTATAAAGCAATCGTTGCTTTTCTCACCCGTTCCGCCATATTACGTCTGAAATTTAAATTCTTATCTAGAAATACTCCAAGATACTTGGCTCCATTTCAGTGCGATCCAGAGAAATAGCAATCAAAAGCAGGAATCTTATTTTTCCTTGTTAACAAAACAAGCTCTGTTTTACTTGAATTAACTCCCAGCCTCTTGCCCATTTAAATAGATCTTTCAGAGAGCCCTTAAGAATGTCCCTCAATACTGGCAGGTGCTTTCCCTTTCCCGCTATCGCGACATCCACATACTTCTTCAAAGAAACGAAAATCTTTTAATCTACCTCTGAGCTGTAGCATATTCCAGACTGAAATAGTTGCTATTAATAAGGCAGCCTTACAGTTTCTTGGAGAATCGGAGAGAATAATAAACTTTTACGTCGACAGCCAAGCTGCACTAAAAGCTCTAAGAGGCTTTTGTATTAAATCAAAAGTCGTCTTTGAGTGCTACGAGAATCTTCAAAGATTATCCAGCAATAACCTCGTCTCTCTAATATGGGTTCCTGGACATAAGGAAGTAGAAGGGAACGAGAAGGCTGATGAGCTTGCAAAACTGGGTGCAGATGGGTTAGGGGACTTTGTTCATATTGATCCCCCAATGCAGTACTACAGATCGAGAAGTGACTGTCAGTGTATTTCCATGGCAAACAGGAAATGGCGATAGTTAAGTACAAGCAGAATTACCAGAATAATCTGGCCGCGTTACGACCTCAAAAGAACTCGCTACCTACTTTCTCTCAACAGAAGAGAATGTCGTTTACTCACGGGAGTGGTCACGGGACACTGCCTAATTGCTTTCCACGCAAGAACAATTGGACTCATCTCTGATTCCAATTGTAGAAGATGTGATGAACCGAATACGGATGAAACAGTTGAACATATCCTGTGCAAATGCCCCGCATTGGCCAGGCATCGTAAACAAATTTTAGGCAAAGCTGAACTCGAGAATCTGGAGGAAATCGCAGTTATGGACCTTATGCGCGTTCACTCAAAAAATTATGTTAGTAAAATCAACTGAAAATGTCAGTTAAAATAACTACTTTGTAAGTTGTTTTGGGGTCAACTACTTTTTCAGTTAAATCAACTAACAATGTTAGTTATTTTAACTAACAAAAAACAACTGATTTATGTAGTAAAAACAACTAACATTTGTAGTCAAAACAACTAAAATGTAGTAAAAATAAAATAATCAATATATAATTTTTTTTTCTTCAAAAAATTGTTCAAAAAAAAAAATTGAAGACCAAATTTTTTCCAAGTTTTAAAGTTGTGAAAAATAAAAAAAAAAATGAAAATATGTTTTTATTTTTTGGAAAAAAGCTTTGAAAATGTTTCAGAGATAAAAAAATTTAAATTCACTACTTTAAATAACTTTTACTACATCACAGTACTTTTTTGTTAGTTGTTCAAAAAAACGACTTAAAATAACTAACAGAAATAGTTGTTTGATATTTTTCATACAAAAACAACTGACTTTGTAGTTGAAAACAACTAACTACTGTAAAATATACAAATAACTAGCATGTAGTAACTTACATAATTTTCTGAGTGTTAAATTGTTTGCAACATGGACTAACGCGTTTTATCCACGTCGTTGAAGGAACATGTGGTATTGCTATGGACCAGCCGGTCTATGCGAGGAGTTCAAAATTTTGAGCTCCGCCACCCCTAACCTAACCTTCAAAGAAGCGGCGAAAGAACAACTCCCCATTGATAAATCGAAATATGTTTTTTAACTATTGATTAACAACTATAAAAACGGTAAAAACAACTTCAAATTACAGTGGTTTTTACTGTAACTCAAATTGTCTGAATTTTTTCATGAACAAAACAAATTTCTAAAGGGTTAAAATTGTTTGTTAATAATTTCTGCTGAATCTGACTCGTCCAACCCGTTCAACACATCCATTTTTCTAAATTTTTTTAGAAAATTATGAGTTTTTTTATTTAACTAAAAACAACTCCATAAAACAACTGTTACTACAATGTAGTAATTTTTTGTAAATATTTTTATAAAACGACTACAAAATGTAGTTGTTGAAAATTATTCATACAAAAACATCTGAAATTGTAGTTGAAAACAAAAACTACTACTTACTACACAAATGACCGTCATGTAGTAACAGCAATAATTTTCTAAAGGAACCTTCTGATTTTGATTTTCCCTAGTTATGAACTTTACGTAAAAGTTACATTCTGACTTCAGTATTTGTGTAATGGGAATGATTATTTTTGTAGCCTTCTTTTTATTTGTGACCTTTAAAAGTTTTAATAGGGCAAGTTTTAAGATTTGGGAAGGATTCTTACCTGTATAATTTTAGAGGACTTTCTTGTTAGTTTTATCAATTTTGTTATGCTAAGTATTTCTTTTTTAATATTTTTTTTTTATAATTTTTAAGAAATCTTTGTATTTTTGTATAATTTGTGATATTGTGTATTTTGTTTAAGCATTTAAATTTTTATTCATTTGTTGTCTAAGCTTTAAGTACAGATTTGTATTAAAAAAAATCAATGTTTATTTATATGTATAATCTTTAAGGACATTAATAAATCATTATCCTGCTAAACTTTTCGATGCAAACAATTTTTGTATGAAAATTCATATCAAATAATATTTTCTTTACAGTTGAAGCATTTTATATTTTTAGGTTATGTGGAATGTATCAACATTTTTGAGTTATCCTTACATTTTCGTTTATAACTGTTAAACTGCTAAACAGCGGATAATGCTAAAATGCTGTACGAAACTGCCCTAACAGTTCGCAAGCGTTTTTATACCCTCCACTTAGTGATAGAGGGTATATATAAGTTTGTCATTCCGTTTGTAACTCATCGAAATATCGATCTGGGACCCCATAAAGTATATATATTCATGATGCCCGATCGATTTTAAGACATTCTAGCGATGTCCGTCTGTCTGTCTGTCTGTGGAAAATGCTGTCACGAAAATATTGCACAGAGATGACTGAAACTTAACATATTTATTGGAAGTTCTCTCGAGAAGTTTGGTATTGCATTTGAGCAATATCGGTTCAGCGGTTCAAAAGTTATGAACGAAAATGTAAGCACACCTCAAAAATTTCAGTACATTCAACATAACCTAAAAATACAAAATGCTCTAATTCGGCTTCTGGTTGACATATGTGAACATAATTGAACACCAAATGGTGTTTAAACAACTACGAACATATTTTTTGACAAAAACAGAAAAAAATCGCGGATTTTTTTTTACCAAAATTTTTTTTGCGAAAATTTTTTTTTCAAGAAATTTTTTTTTTCAAAATAATTTCCTTTTAAATAAAGTTTTTTGCAATAATCTTTTTGAAATTGTGGAGGGTATCACTACATTCGGCAAGGCCGAATTTAACTTTTTTACTTGTTTTTTATAAACTGTTACCTCTGTCATATTTTAACCGTGATCGCCATTTTAGCAGATATTCGGACATCGCTGGATCGACTTAAAATCGACCGAGAATCACGAATATATAGACAGAAAACTTCAGTTAAAATTCGTGAATTCGAATTTAAGTTCGAAAATTACATTTAAATTTGAAAAAGCTCAATTGTAATTCGTAAAAGTCCAATTAAAATTTGAAGATTTAAAAAAGATCAATTCATTGTCAACGCATAACGGTGACAGCTACTTTTACCTAAAATAGTAATGATCATTCCAATAAAAAAATCTTAGCAATTTTTATATATTTTTTTATATTATTTATTAAGTACATTTTTATATTAATAATTCCCATGTATTAAACTATTATTTTTCTCTTTTTTTTTTGTTAAATTAAAAATAAAAATTGTTCATTATCACTATATGAAATTTCACTAACTGGTCTCACATTCAATAATAAATCAGCTGAAGAACTACGCTTTAAAATATTATTGGAACGAGCATTTCCGCTATTTGTAAATGACTTACTACGAGCATGTCTTCTCCGTACAGCAGTACGGCCAACAGCTGTATATTTTATTTTGGCATTAACTTTAAAGGGATTATCTTTGAATGGATTATTAACGGTGCCAAAACAAGATATATTACCACCATCATCACTCTCCAGCTCAGACATCAATAATAGTTGAGTACCTCTGCCCTCACGCTGACTACCACTACTCGATGACGAAGTTGTTGCAGCAGCACTAAGGCCGCCACCGCCACCACCATCATATAATGTATTATCACTTGCATTATTATTATTTTGGGAATAAATAGTACTTTGCGTACAATATTTCAGCCTTGTTTTAGAATTGTGACACTCGATACTATTGGAAGATGGATCTCTTGAAATATCCGATGCAAAATTACTGGTATTATTACTTAATAGAAATGACTGTTCATGTGGCAATATGGAACCATAGTTTTGTGAATCACCATAACAAGACCATTCATTTTGAAAAGATTCTGGCGAAGAGAATGTTGGACGTAATCGTTGAACTCTATAAGTTTGGCCACCACTATTCATAATAATCCAGGATTTTTTCAAATATGTTTGTTCATCACAATTGACGGAACTTTTAGGTCTTGAGGAACCTTGAAAAAAAAGAGAAGATTAAGGTAAGGAATATTTTGAATATATGGTATATCGAGTAAAAATGTTTCGGATGTTCAATTGGATCAAATTATATGTGATTCTAGATATGGTCATATACTTTACGAGATAAAGTCATAAATATGAACCAAATTGCATGAAACTTGAAATATATATAAAAGGGACAATTCCAATGTTGGGGTGTCTCGGCTTATCGGCCATATAGGGTATTTAAAGCGAAAAAATCGGTTTTTGGATTTTTCAGCCATTTTTTTTAAGAAACTATATGTTTTCATATGAGAAGAAAGGGGTTTTAATGCCTATCCATTGGTAGCATAACCTTGTAAAAATTTGGCTTCGTTCAATAATTTTTTCATGAAAATTTGTAAATTTTGGGGGGTATTTAGGTGAAGACATATATATACTTTTTGTTGTGTCGGCAATATTTACCAAGTTATGAAAATTTTAAAATTTTCGGGAATGTAAAATTTTTTATTAAAAAATAGGATTCATTAGCGGTCCAATTTTTAACATTTGAAGAGGGCCGGGGTGTAAAGAGGACCAGTGAAACTATACGATTGTATGAACCAACAATGCCCTCTATGTTGCTCTATCTGGCTTTGTTTTCGAGATATCGCCATTTTAAGTTTTTTTTTAAATATTTATTGTAAAAAAATGTTCACAAATAATGCCAATGCCAAAAAAATTCATTGACAATAAATGCTAATGTTTTTTTTTATATTACGCATGGATTTTTTCGGTGTAAAAAATATTTTTTTTATTATCTCTTACCATTTTCCCCGTTTGCAATATTATTTTCATTTATTATTCCTGCGATCGGTTGTGGGACACCCAATGAAAATGATATGTTTAAAGTGTTATCACAAAAATCTTGGCTACATTCTTCTATTTGGGTTGTGGTATTACATCTGAAATTAAATTTTCAAATTAATTTAATTTTAAATTCAAAATTCTTTGTTTAGCTAGCATCAATTAAATACAGTGAAAACTCCAATAAGTGGGCTTTAAGTAATTATTAAAATTTAATCAACCAAAAATTCAGAAAACTAAAAACGCGAAAATAAAATTCAGAAAAGCTCTGGACTATCTGAATAAGTATTTTCCAAATTTTAATTAAGAATTTTTTTAGTATAACTTTTTTGAGTGTAAAAACTAATTTTGTGGCTTGCCAATGTCATTCAAAGCGTTGTACTGTATTCGCATTTATTTTTTTAAACATGTTTAAATTTAAAAATGCACTAGAGCTTAAAAATGGTTAAAAAAATTAATGCGAATACGAAATTAATGTGTTTTTCAAAACGTTAATTTGAAATGAAATCCATATTAGCGGTTCTCACCTTTGATAGAAAACAAAAAAAGAATCGGTGAAATGAAGAAAATAAGAAAATGTTTGACAGATACAACAACAAAATACATGTATTTCTGTCAAACATTTTCTTGTTTTCTTCATTTCACCGATTCTTTTTTTGTTTTCTATCAAGGGTGAGAACCGCTATTAATTTCACGATTTTGCTGAAATTCAATTCCATCCTGACCACGAAAAAAATCAAATACCTATGTCCCGTCTTAGAAGCCTCAAATTTGTCTTTCGGAAGTAATCGTGTTTTTTACAGACAGACGGACATTGCTCAATTGCCATAAAATCGATCTAGAGTTGCAAAAACTTCTCCGCTTGGCAAAATGATCTTTATTATTTTATCCGCTTAAATTTGATTTCACTGTATTCTTTTTGTAAATGACGAAATTTGAAAAGAAGTGTTAAAGTACTTACGAGTTAATATTTGGATTCAAATTTTCTAAGATTGTTGGTGTCACGGGATATTTCCTCTCCTTCGCCTTGCACTGACACTGGCATGTAGTTTTTGCTGTCGTTGTCTCTGGTGTTTGAGACGTGCTTGTAATACCTGCAAACGAGCATCTTTATGTATGTTAGTCAATACAAGTAAGCATTATTTTTTGAGCTTTATTTTGGAGATGTTCTGAAGCAGGATAGAAAATTTATTCGAAGTTTCTTTTAGATCAAATTTAAACATCTGTTTTGAAACCTGTTTGCTGATTTCATAAATTCAGAGAAATTCGAGAGAAACTTGAAATCTTCTGATTCCAAGTCTGCCTTCAACATTTTTCTATTATTACCGTTTCTATTTAGCACTTTTTTGGTCTCCCTTGTAACGTAATTTTAAGTTCTTCTCCTTGCACCCTGGTATACCTGAGGGCTCCTAATGGGGTGTGGTCTATCTCCAGTGGGGAGTCGCTGGATCTCATTTTAAACACATTTTCCGGGCAATTCCATTAAGCCGTTTCAAGCTTTGGAACGTTCTGACGCCCAAGCATCTGAATTTGCTTTGAAAATAATAAATATGACAAAAGGGTAGATCAACGAAAAAAAGCTCTTCATGAGCTCGTTGGTACCATCAAGAGATCACTTGTAAAGTAGTACGCTATGGTGACCTTTCTTGACATAAAGTCGGATTTTAATAATATCAACCCACACTCAACAATTGTGGCATTGTCTACTCTGGGAGTGAAGCGAGGGATTGTTTTAATGGTAGAAAATCTACTTGCTGATAGACGTATAACGTCTGAATTGAGAGTGTATATCATATCTCGATTTGTCAATAGGGGCACACCCCGGGGAGGTGTTCTTTCGGCACTTCTTTGGAACCTGGCACTGGATTCAATGCTGGTTTCTCTAAAACCACGTAGTTGTCATGTCGCATATGCTGACGATGTCGCGATACCGGTTAAGGGAAAGCAACTGCAAATATTATTTGGCATTCTTCTCTGAAAGATCTGTTTAAATGATCAAGGGACTGTGGTCTGGGAGGTTAAAACGGAAATTGTCCTTTTTACAAGGAAAAATAAGATTCCTGCTTTTGATCCTATTTCTCTGGACGGCACTGAAATCGCCTTCTCAGATGGAGCCAAGTACATTGGAGTATTTCTAGATAGGAAGTATAATTCCTGTAAAAGGGACATTGGAAAACGATGCGGCTTTAGCCCTAAATTTGATTTCTATAGCAGTGGTGCGTCCAATTCTGCTGTATGGAATCAATGTCTAGTGCTTGCTTTAGAGACAAAAGGAAACTGTGTGATTATCTCGAAGGTACAGAGAATGGCGTTGATTTGAATCACTGGTGTTCATCGTACTACACCTACGGCTGCATTAGAAATCCTCCTTTTCCCAATACCATTGCATATATTAGGTAGGTAGTATGCGGCTACGTCGGCAATTCGACTGAATAGCACACTGTAATGAAAGAGCAGTTATTGTGGCCATATCGTGATCTTAAAGAAGATAACAATACAATTAGTGGACTGTGTTAACTCTATGAGCCTTTTCGAGCGCCATTTACCACTATGATACTATCCAGGATGTGTTGGGCGAGGGGTATTCCGGTAAAGACACACGAACAGGAGGGCTTTGGAGTCTATTTGGAAGAGCTTGGGTTAAGCCTGGCTTGATGATTGCCAGATCATTGCAGTGCTTACCAGGCAGAGAGGAAGTGGCTGACTGGTTGAATTACAGTGTTTTGTCTACAACCGCAGTAAGCATCTATACTGACAGTCAAGCCGCGGTCAAATCCCTGGAGTCAATGTTTGTAAAAACAATATCTGCACTTTACTACCGCTGTCTTTAAATGTGATAGCCAAGCAGTTTGACATACGACTCAAATGGTTCCCAGGCCACGGAGATATTCCAGGAATTGCAAAGCCGATGAGCTTGCAAGACTGGGAACTACTTTACAGGTTCCAACGGAATTGGAATGTGTTGTAATGCCTCTAAAAAACTTGCAACGAAGTATAATCAAAGATGGGCACAATGATGGACGTGTAAGACTACAAACACATTTTGCCTTCTCTTAATTAGAAGTGCACATGTGAGCTGATATCGCTTCCAAGAGGAGAGATTTCGACACTGGTTGATGTAACTACCGGACACTTTCTTATAGAAAGCATGCAGAGCGGTTTAATGTGCCGTCAAATAACTTTTTTTCCGAAGTTGCATGGATAAGGAGTAGTTGAAAACTATCGAACATTTTATCTGCCATTGCCCGGCACTTTCTGGCCAGAGACTTGCTTTACTGGTATCTAGGGAGCTGCACGATCTTTCTGATTTGGATGTCGAAATTAAATATCTTAGAAGTTTCATAAAGAGCTCAAATTGGTTTAACGGAAGAGACTAACCCTATTAACGTCTCGACGTATCACGACGAACCTCAGAGTCTATGTGTGCTGACGTAAAAAGTCAGCGGCCACTTACAACCTAACCTATTGCGTTGGCGATCCAAAATACTTGATTTTGTATAAATTATACCTCCATGTTCCAAAGATGCCATCGAAATTTGTATAATAATCCACTTTTTTGTTTCGTCATGAGAATGTTGTGTATGTACGAATCGACCCGATAAGTGGAGCTGAGATGAAGCAAATTAGATATTCATATATATGTGAGTTGACCTGGGAAACGCCGGTCACTTTAGCTATTTTATAACAAAAGTCATATTTTTTGAAAGCAACGTAAGAATACGTAACAGCGGACCCCAAAAAGTGCAAAATTTCTATTTTTTTTTTTATTTTTAACAGTGAATATCTGGAAAACGGTACATGGAGACCAAAATATATGAGGATATTTTACTGGGAGATTTTTAGTATTGAATAGAATTACCAAATTCGGGAAAGAACGGAGTTGTACTTATCGTTAGACTGAAATACTCTAAACAGTACACTCGAAGTTTAAGTAAACGCAAGTAGGATTCTAAAAACTCCGGACTGCAGTTACCTTCTCATTCAAAGCTTTATCCTTACAAAACTTGGTGGTCAACAAAGTAATTCTTGAGTTTTGCTAGTCTTGAGCTTTAAACTTACCACAACTTTGAGTCGCTCGTAAAACATGTTGGCTTAATTCTTGACACATAGCACCCTCAACCAGTACCGCTGGAGGAGGTGTAGGAAGTGGAAAAATTTCAGCAGCTAACGCTGATGCAGCTGCAGCAGAAGTTGATGGCCTATCACTGCAATGATGTATGGGTACAGTTGAAGCATTACTGTGAGCGCGGCTGCAATCACGATGACGTTTATGTCTACGATGACGTTCGCGCGGCTCACGCATTTCATGTTCCATGCCAATTTTTATAACTTCTTCATAGTCGGGGGGAGCTTCATAGCTGGGTGGTTCATCGGGTGTGGTAATTTCGTCTTGGCGATCTGAACAGAATGAGGGTTTAATAAAAAAGATAATGAATTTCAATAAAATATTCGTATTACCTAACAATTCACTTATAGTTTGTAAATGACTTTGCAGTTCTCTCTGGTGACGTGCCCTTACTCCCATGCGATATAAGATGACCATCCAACCCGATAGTACAGCAAATATACCCAAAGTAGAGATAATAAAAATACCAGTTGCTGTTTTCAAGTCAGGATATTGTTCAATTTTTGGAAAATAATAATTTGCCTTATGAGAATACCATCTGCGATCATTTTGCAAATGGGCCCAATCGTCTTCACAAGAATCTGGTTCATCACTACCATCGCCGCAATGATCGAAGCCATCGCAATGTAAACGTATAGAGATGCAATGATTATTGTCACAAAGAAACTCTGAACCGATATAACAATCTAAAGAAAGAAAGCAATTACAAAATAAAAAAATTCTAAATTCTCCTATTCTCGACTTACTCAAATAGTTGAAAACACTATAAACTATGGCCAATTTGGAGGACATACCAAACACACCTCTCAAACGTATATAATAACCGGTGAGTATGGGTACAACATGACTTTCTTTACTCATACCATTGTTAGGCCACACTACACTTTCGATTTCTGTAGAATCGGAAGTGGTACCCTGTTTTATGGTTAAATCAGAACGTGAGGCCATACTATGGAATTCTTCTACTCTCAACGATATATGAGTCTTCATCATCATATAATTATTGCCCGGTTTTATAATCCATATACAATCGAATGAACGTACATCGGTAGCATTTTCTAGCATATTCATCATGGTTATAGCACCACCAGGTCCAGATACTAAACCTCCACAATCTAGATCAAACAAAAAATTTAAACAGTTTTATTTCTTTACACCAACCAACAGCAACCAACCTGTATAAGGCGTTAAACGATCATCTTTGAGTTGTCTGGGCGTTACAAAGCTAACTTCAGCCCGAAAACCCGAACCAGTTACGCCATTACCACGAAATTGTAATAATAACGACTTTCCGGTACTAATAATAATGGGTGGGCGAAAATGTTCACCGTTATATGAATCCACCATTTGACCATTTGAATCAAATATTTCCAAAGTCGAAGTCATACCCAATTGAAAATCGGTAAAATCTAATCTAACATTACAATTTTCTGAATCGCAGGTTAATATATATTCGGTACCATAATCACGAGGATAACTCATAGGAAAGTATGGAGTTGATATAATTTGTGTATCAATTTTGTTGGGATTATTCGTTGAACTTGTTTTACGGGGTGAACCGCTAACGATTTTAACATTACCTGGAGTTTGTTTTTTTATAAATGTAGATTGATTTAAATTTTCTTGAGATTCGTAATCGAAATGATACAGATTTAACACATTAGCGTTTTTTACGGGACCGGGATTCTTTGCAGGTTTTAATAATTTTTTGCCTAAGATGTTGAGACAAGTTTTGGATGAAAAATTTCTTAGATATTTAACCTTTTTACCAAATAATTTCAGATTTTCAGAAATTTCTTAATAGAAAAACCGACAGATTTTGATAGACAGCTATCCGAAACTGTTAGATTCGAACCCCATCAGATCTCTTAAGGGTTTGCCGAATGTAGTGATACCCTCCACAATTTCTAAAAGATTATTGCAAAAACTTTATTTAAAAGGAAATTACTTGTGAAAAAAAAAAAATTTTTTTTGTAAAAAAATTTCCGCGAAAAAAAAAAATTGGTAAAAAAAATCCGCGATTTTTTCTTTTTTTGTCAAAAAATATGTTCGTACTTGTTTGAATATTATTAAGTGTTCAATTATGGTGACATATGTCAACCAGCAGCCGAATTAAAGTATTTTTTTAGGTTATGTTGAATGTTCTAAAATTTTTGAGGTGTCCTTACATTTGCGTTCATAACTTTTGAACACATAAACCGATATCGCTCAAATGCAATACCAAACTTCTCGGCAGAACTTCCAATAAATATGTTAAGTTTCAGTCATCTCCGTGTAATATTTTGGCCGTGATCACCATTTCCACAGGCAGACGGACATCGCTAGAAAGAGGTATAAAGACAGATTTTTGAGAAATTTTTGTTTCGATGGAGGATCATACATTTCAAAAATCAAGTTTTAGGACCATTATTCCAAATTTCGTGGGATCGTCTTAATGGTGGAAAATCTACTTGCACATAGACGTATAACGTCTGAATTGGGAGCGTCTATCATTTTTCGATTTATCAATAGGGACACACCACAGGAAGGTGTTCTTTCGCCCTTTCTTTGGAACCTGGAACTGAATTCGATGCTGCTCTCTCTAGAAGCACTTGGTTGTCATGTTGTCGCATAAGATGTCGCGATAGCGGTAAAGGGAAAGTACCTGCTAACATTAAGGGACATTCTTCTGGGTTTTCTGAAAGATTTGCCTAAATAGGTAAGACCTAGTGGTCTGGAAGTTAATCCAAGTAAAAGAGATCTTGTTGTTTACAAGGAAAAATAAGATTTCTGCTCTTGATCCTATTTTTCTGGGTGGTATTCAAATCGCCTTCTCAAAAAGAGTCAAGTATCTTGGAGTATTTCTAGATAGGAAGTTGAATTTCAGGCGTAACATTGAGAAACAGGTGAGAAAAGCAACGATTACTTTATATTCCTGTAAAAGGGCATTGAAAAACAGTAGGTCTTTAGCCCTAAAGTTGTTCATTGGATTTATACAGCAGTGGTGCGTCCAATTTTGCTGATGGAATCATTGCCTGGTGACCTGCTTTGGAGACAAAAGGAAACTGTGACTATCACGAAGGTACACGAAGGTCAGAAATGTTCATCACTAGTTCTCTTTGTACTGCAACTACGGCTGCGTTAGAAATTCTCCTTCACCTGAGTCCATTAGACATATTGAGTAGGTAGTATCCGCTACATCGGCAAATTGACTGAAGGTTATGCAATGGCATAGCAGCGATTGTGGCTATAGCGCGATCTTATAGAAGATAGAAATACCACAAAGTGTAGACTGTGCTCCCTCTATGAGCCTTTTTGGGCGCCACTTAACCCCTATGATACCATCCGGGGAGTCTTAGATTAGGGGCATTCCGGGATGTTGAGCCTCCGTACATTTTTACACAGATGGAGTCTATTCGGAAGAGCTTGGATTGAGACTGGCTCGAAGATAGCCAGATTATTGCAGTGTTTACCAGGCACAGATGCTGGCAATAAAGGAAGTGGCTGGCTGGTTAAGTTGCAATGTCTTGTCTACAACCGCAGTCAACATCTATTCTGACAGTAAAGCCGCGGTCAAGTCTCTGGAGTCAATGTTTCTCAAAACAAGATCTGCCCCTAACTGCCGCATGTCTTTGATTGTGATGGCCAATGACATACGACATTCCAGGGAATTGCAAAGCCGATGAGGTTGCAAGTTTGGGAACTACCTTACAGATTCCAACAGAATTGGAATGTGATGTTATGCCTCTAGAAACTTTCAAGCAAAATCTACGGCTTTGTTTCGCGACGGAGACTAATCAGATGTGGGCACATGGATGGACGTGTAAGACTACTTGAAAGATTTGGCCTTCTTCTAATCAGAAGCGCACAATTGAGCTGATATCGCTTTCGAGAGGAGAGCTTTGAACGGTGGTTGCTGTAATTACCGGACACTGCCCTATAGGAAAGCACACAGAGTGGTGCCGTCACATAGATGAGGAGTTAAAAACTATTGAGTTACATAGATGAGGAGTTAAAAACTATTGAACACTTTATCTGCCATTGCTCAGCACTTTCTGTTCAGAGACCTACTTCACTGGGATCTAGGTTTCTGATTTGTCGGATGTCAAAATTCAAGATCTAAGGAGTTTCATAAGGATCTCAAATTGGTTTAACAGCAGGGACTAGTAGGGGAACCTATTACAGTTCCGTGGTATCACAGCGGACCTTAGAGTTTAAAAGGTACATTTTCCATATTTTTTTTTTGGCTGAAGGGTCCTATATTTCAAATTTCAAATTTCTATGACCGTTATTTTAAACGTCAAAAGAATTTAGATGTAAAAGGTATTGATATTCAAGTCAGATTTCAGCTAAAATCTACAATATAACCGCTTGATGTGATATTAGCGACATTTGATGACTGTTTTATATAGGGTTTTATGTACTGATTTCAAAAACATTTTACAATTATTTACTTTAGTCTGATATCTGGAAAAAATCGCGGTTGAAAATTCAGGCTGAAAATTGCAGTTTAAATTTTTTAAAATTTGTTTTCTAATTCTAGTACCAATTTTTGGCCTGCTATATCGAATATTTTGGAAATGCATGAAAAATGTGCAAATTTATTTATCTTCGTCTCACTAGCCACGTGTTCTATCAAATTAATTGACACTTAACATATGCTCTTTGACGCTAAACCCAATTTACTGTTCGGTTAGTTCGTTTACGTTATTAGCCTTTAATGTGTTAAATCTGTATCATTTTCGTTTTACAAATATCTTACGTTCTGAAAAGTATTGCAATGAGAAAACATGACTATTTGTAGCTCGATAGAAAAATTTCAGCAACAATGTACGTGTTTTACTACGTAATACTTTTCCATCTCCACAAAATTCTTGACCCGATATTGTAGTATCATATGGAGGTTCCGAAAATTGTATATGCTCACAGGGGCACATTGAAGATTTACCCATTGTTGGATTGCCCATACGTTCGCATGTTTTGGAAAAATTCGAATACGTAAAGGTAATGCGTATTACACATTCTGCACAAGTTACCAATTCAAGGTTACATTGATACCAATAATCAAGTGACGTACGATTTTTTAACGAATTTCCATTTGCCGAGGTAGATGGTAAGAACAAAGTACTCTACAAGAGAATAAAAAAAAAAATCAATATGAATTAAAGGAAATATTTTTTTTCCAATTTTCAATGCAGCATAATTATAATGATTTTTCGTACACGAAATGCTGAAGGTGTAACATTACGAGCATGTAAATCACCACGTTCACCCAGTTCTAGGAAATGTCTCCGTCCATTCCAATGATTGCAAATATCCAAATCTCTATAGGTATTGGAAGGATATGTTTTGGCGTAGGAATTAAAAAAACACAAAATAACCGTTAATTTCACGATAATACAATTACGAACGAAACTTATATTAAGTCCTTGATAGGATTGTTTAGACATATCCAACCGTTTATAAATAATAAGGGGTTTCGGGGAATTAACACTATTTTAATTATGTACAATTATAAAGGGGGAATGTTTTTTTTTTGTTCTTATAAAGTCTCTTGTAATTTTTTTCCGTTAATTTTAAATTTCAACATGTTGACCGTTCCTTAGGTACGAAATGACTGCAAGAAATTTAAGAACAAAATTTAATAAAGCCAAATGGAAAATAGAAGAAACCTTAAAAATGTTTTGGATAACATGATGTTTTTTTGTTGTATATTTTATGTATTTGTTGATAAATATTCTTTAAACGGGTCTAACAAAAGAGTTTTCCTTGTTTTTTTGTTTGTTTTTTTACTTAGTTTTTAGCAAAAAGATAGAGGACAAAAGTAAAAGTTGGATTTAAAATTAGACGAAAGGTTAAAGACCTTAAAATCGGTGGTGGTTTGGTACTTTTATATATTTTTTAAAAATTATGGTCCTAAGAAATTGAAATTTGTACTTTTTGGAAATTCTGATTTTAATTGCGATTTTAGGAGAAATTCCGATTTTACTTGGATAAAAAGGATGAAAAATTGTACTTTGGCTAAGAGGGTAAAAAAGTGTACTTTAGTACTTTTTCGACCTTCAGAAACAATGTTCATAACTTCTTCTTTAGTGGTGTAGCAATACTACACCATGTCCAAGAATGGACTTATGCCCCACAAAGGTGGCATAAGTCTATATGCCACCTTTGTAGGGTTTTAATTTATTAAATAGCTATCTATTAAATAACTGTAAGTCTTTTATGAAATCTTACCGATCTAGGACATCTCTAACCCACATTGGCTGGGGGTCAAAAATGACCCCCGCAGAAATTTTGTGTTATAAACAAGTATAAAATGGCTTCTGTGTTTTTCCCCCTAGGTTAGGTTAGTTTGGATGGGCGTCCGCCAATTTGGCGAATTCACTCGGAGGCCATAAGGCCCATTGTGATTTCCCTAAAGTTGTCTCCCTACTCCCCTCTAATATACAAAATTCTACCTCTCAAACCACCACGATTCCCTAAGGTATTCCGGTAGAGATGTCAATGGGACACTGTTTAGGCAATCTAGGTCATCAAAAAAAATCGTTGCCGCAAATACTTAAGACGACGTTTCATCAGACCCGGACATTCACACAACAAGTGCTGCACTGACTCCTCCTCCTCCACCTCTCCACAACTTCTACAAAAGTCCCTTTCAGAAACGAACGGCCATTTGGCCGATTATACAGTGTCCTGTTAGTACTCCTAATAATAGGCTAACCGTCCGTTTGCCAAAGGTAAGAAGACTTTCTGTCCCATTAGGATCTGGCAGTGGCCACATGGTTCGTGATATCCTGCACGTGGTCAGCGATATCCACCTATCCCTCATCCTATTCTCCGATATCCTATCAATTTCGTTCATCAACTCCACTATAGGAACCGAGATATCAGGTTCGACACGTTCCCCCACCGACTCGGAGCCATTTCTTGCACATTCGTTACCATCGACCCCACTATGTCCAGGGACCCAGATTAGCTTGACTGTGTGCTGACTGATTCGATGAAGGGATTGTATACAATTACTAACAATTGACCCTAAGGCATTCAGAGCTGCAAGACTGTCCACAAAAATGTTGATGGCGCAAGGACTTAGGTCATTTGTCCTAATCATCTGCGCGGCTTTGTCAATTGCAAAAACCTCGGCCTGGAAAACACTACACTTGTCCGGGAGCCTTACTGAGGCCCTGATTTCGAGGCATTCAGAGTATACCCCCGAACCTGTACCCATCTCCATCTTCGATCCGTCCGTGAAAATTGAGATCGCATTCCCCGTTATAACAGAGTTTTCTGGCCAGTCCTCCCCAGTTGGTATTTCGACTTCGAAGTTCCTATTTAAGTTCGTTTGCGGTGAAATATAGTCGGTTTTTCGTTCTAATTCCGTCCCGCCCACCGTACTTAATATGGTCGAGTGTCCCTAAGAGCGTTGCTTAAGCATTAGTGACTCTCTTAACCTAAGAGCCGATTTTGCTGCTGTGCTCTTGATGTAGATATCTACGGGCTGAATGTTTAGTATCACTTCCAGACCCGCCTGGGGTGCTGATCTAATAGCACCAGTGATACCCACACCCAAAAAAAAACGTGGGTATTCAATACTAAAAATTTAATTTTAGTCCAAAAGGACCTAGTGCAGAAATTGGTAACCAATACTAAAATTTTTAACTAATATTAGTAAAAACCAGTAAAAATTACTAATGTTAGTACTTTGAAGATACTAAAATTAGTAACCAATTAGTAGATTTTGGTACAATATCACTTACTAAACCTTTTACTGTAGAATTATTTTGAGTGCACGCACGCCAGTCGCTGTACCTTCTGTAGGTTGCAGAGATATGATTTCTTATCCGCTGCTTTCCACCATACATGGGCTCCATAGGTTTTTTCCCCCCTAAAATTTGAAAATTTTATTAAAAAAAAAAATTAAAATGTATAATTTTTTCTTTCTGAATTCACTAAGAACACCTTGGAGAAGAAAAATGTGAAATATGACGGATATCCGTCAGGCTACTTTTCGGGAATTGCTGGGGGAAGTTAGGGATTTCAAGGAAATGTTGCTTTTATTAAAAATTTGGCTTAATAAAATCTTATAAATTACGTTAACCTACATTGGATGGGGTCAAAAATTACCACCGCAAACAATTTAAAGTTTAGAGCATACATTTTGTGCTATAAACAAGTATAAAATGGCTTCTGTGTTTTTTCCCCCAACTATAATTTCGTATTAATACATTATCTTTAAAAAAAATCAATAACCCTTCTTGGTAGGGTGTCAAAAATGACCCAGGTTAGGTTGTAAGTGGCTGCTGACGTTTTACGTCAACACACGTAGACTCTGAGGTCCATTGTGATACCACGGGACCGTAATAGGTTTCCCTACTAGTCCCTGTCGTTAAACCAGTTTGAGCTTCTTATGAAGCTCCTTAGATGTTGAATTTTGACATCCGATATCAGCTCACTTGTGCGCCCCTGATTAAGAGAAGGCCAAATCAGTCGTGTTGTCTCACACGTCCATCCATTTGCCCATCTTTGATTGGTCTCCGTCGCAGAACAAAGCCGCAGGTTTTGCTTGCAAGTTTCTAGAGGCATACCAACACATTCCAATTCTGTTGGAACCTCTAAGGTAGTTCCTAGTCTTGCAAGCTCATCGGCTTTGCAATTCCCTGGAATGTCTCTGTGCCCTGGGACCCATATGAGTCGTATGTTAAACTGCTTGGCCATCTCATTTAAAGACGTGTGGCAGTTAAGGGCAGATCTTGTTTTCAGAAACATTGAATCCAGGGACTTTACCGCGGCTTGACTGTCAGTATAGATGTTGACTGCGGTTGTAGACATTGCAGCTCAACCAGTCAACCACTTCCTTTATTGCCAACATCTCTGCCTGGTAAACACTCCAATGATCTGGGAATCTTCGAGCCAGGCTCAATTCAAGCTCTTCCGAATAGACTCCAAAGCCTATCGAAGTGCTATTTTGCATGTGAGTTACCCTTATGGGACCGACACTTTTGGCGGGTATTAGAATTTGATCAGAGAGAAAAGCCCAAAAACAAGCCACCCTATTAGACACCGTTGTCTAATGGCACTCGCGGAGAAATAACCAATACTAGCGACCGACAAACACGTTTCTAAATTTATGAAATAATTTCAGCGACGAATAGATGCTTCTCCGACGCGATCTCGATTAAAACTTCATGTTCATAACTTATCAAAACTTAATTTTTTTAAATGTAGGATCTTCCAGGACCATATATTGCAAACATATTTTAATATTTTAAATAATTTAATAAAAATGTGTCAGAAAGCTTTTCAAATTGTACCAAAGTACAATTGTAACCATATTATCATCACTAGCCGCTAAGAGCTTTTTAAAAATGGTCAATTTAATTGATGACAGCAATTTTTTTTTTTTTTGTTAAACGTACAAATTGTTTTAAATGTTGATTTTATAACCTTGAAATTGGATTTTGGATTATTTTGTAGTTTACTTTGGGCAAATATGTCTTTAAATAACTGCTAGGGGATTTCAAAACATTAGCTGCGAAAGCGCTAAGTGGAAAAATTTAATACTTTTCAAATTATTCAAAGAAATTTTTAACATGTAAAAACGTGATATTGAAGATAGAAATAAATTGCTTAAAATTTTCATTGCACCGTCTTAGGAAACTGTTTGGCATCAAAATAATTTATTATGGGGGTCAAAATTGTACTTTTGGTACTTTTTATATTTACTGAAATAATGATACTAGAAACTTAACATTTGGAATGCATGATCCGCAGGGAAAAATTTAATACTTTTCACATTATTCAAAGAAATTTTTAACATGTAAAAACGTGATATTGAAGATTGCTTAAAATGTTCATTGCAATATCATAGAAAATTACACTGGTCGGCATAAAGGTTATTTATTATGAGAGTTTTTTTTGGGAAATTCCGATTCTAATGGGATAAAAAGGTGTACTTGGTACTTTTTATCTTTCCTGGAAAAATGGAAAAAGTTCTTTCAGGAATTTCTGATACTAACAAGGGAAGTCTCCCTGGTGTCACCCTCCGATCTTCATGAAATTTGGATATGTTGTTAAGAACGAAAATTAATTAGACACGTATTTTTTTTTAGCGGCCCAAACTCATTTTTAGGGGGGGTCGATTTGTATGGGGGGAAATTGACCTTTTTCAGTTTTTTACAATTTACGCCTATTTAAACAAAATTGATATAGGCATGTGTGGTATCAGATTAAAGGTATTAAAAATACCTATCTCGTGGTGCTAACAGCGGGCCAAAGAAGTTAATATTTTTCGACTTATTAACAAAAATGTCCTAAAATTTTGGTATTTTACTCAATATGACGAAAAGTTGTGCATGTTTGAACACGTTCTTAGCACAAGTAGATAGGTTTTTCAAAGACCTTTCATTTGGTATGTAACATGACTAGGTTTCCTTGCATAATATAGGAGCTAAACGAAAAAAACTGAAAAATGGCCTTGTCTTCCCCCCTCCTTTACCCCCTAAATATGAATTTGGGCCGCTAAAAAAAAATACGTGTCCCTTTATTTTTCTGCTCTACAAAATAAAACTAATTCCATAAAGATCCGCGGGTGACACTAGGGAGACTTGCCTTGTAAGGGCGGATTTCTCAATGAGTTAGCTGCTAACTGCCGATTTAACGGAGCCTTATGTCAAAATTTGTATGAAAAAGTTAGATTTAACGGAGTTATTTTATAACGGAGCATTGAGTAATCCAGCCTTATACAATAAAAAGGGGTAAAATCGTGTACTTTGATACTTGTTTCCTGACATAATGGTTATAAAAACTTGAAATTTGAAAACTATGATCCTTCAGCAAAAAAAAAAAAACAAGTAGAGAAGTTAAATTCGACTTGGCCGAATCTATGAGTAACCTCCACAATGCCCTTTTTAAGTGAAACAACTTGTTTTAGTAATTTTTGAAAAAAAAAAAAAAATATTTACTAAATTTTTTTTTGAGTGTACAATTTTTTTTGAGTGTAAAATTTTTTTCGGGTGTATTTTTTTTTGTTTTTAGTTTTAAAAATATTTTTGAGTGACAAAAATATGTTGTAATATATTTTTGTGACTTACCAATGTTTTAAATCATGTTTAACGGGTTTTCAACACATGAATTTTAGGTGTAACTAATCTGAAATTCACGGATTTGCTAATAACTTTTGAATCACTGGACCGATTTGGCTGAAATTCAATACGAACCAGGTTAGGGGAACGACAAATATATACGCCAAGCTTCAGCCTCCTCAGAATTGCATTTCGAAACGAAAAACCCTTGCCGAAATTCAGTCTTTTGCTCATAACTTTTAAACCACTACACACTGGGTAATTTGAGCCAATTTTTAGGCCAAAAATAATTACAGCCAAAGTTTTAGACCGATATGGCTGAAATTTTAAATTCCCGGCTAAAAATAAAGTGTTCAAACGCATGTACGATTATATATGATAATTTATGTTAAGGATGGACCAATATATGATCGCATATTATCATATGTTCTTCCATATATGGTCATATATTAAATAAGCGCCAATTTTAATATATGTTAAAATATGATCATATATGTTTCCGAATTAATGAAGTATGGTCAGATGTGTTCATATATGCTCATATAAAATTCATTTTTAGCCGGGTTTAAGAGTTTTTTGTGAACACGCACAGCTGGATTTTATGAATTTGGTAATCGTGGAAATTTTTAGGGTTGCCACCATACGAAAAAAAGGGAAAATACTGAATATCTCCAAAACGAATAGGCTAATTTTTTTGAAACTCGGCACGAAGAAAATACGCAAGAAGGCTAACAAAATGGCACATAAACCATTTTGTTTGATTTTGCTGAAAAAATCTGTTATTTTTTGAGTGGGCCTTGTACCACCTTAACGAAAAATTTTCAAAAAAAGTTCGTACTATTTCCTTCAACGAAGCCAAATATTGGTTTAAAACATTATTTTAGTCAATTTTACTGACAACAAAATTATAAACAGCAACAGGGTTTTTTCTCTTATTGTTAGTTCTTTTCCCAATCCAAACGTTAGAAAGTTCAAGATATGGCAAGATGAGGCTGTCTGAAAGAAAATTGATATCTCAAAAAGTGCAAAAAAGTGCAACGGAAAATAAAAAAAAATGAATTCAGAATTATTTTCTTTAAATTTTTCATCAATCAAAAACACGGCACACCACGGCTAACATTATTAAAAGCTTATGCGAAGTTTATATTCATTGAAAAAGTCATTTATTTAAGGTTAAGTTATAATTACACGTTTTGTTAAAAAAAGCAATAACGTCCACCAAAATATTTTGCTATTTTTTTATTACTTAATATCCCCTTTCTTCTCCATATTATACACGATATCCTTCTTTATGTTTAATAGCTGAAAAAATCGTTTGAATTTATATCAAAATTAGGCGTTTTATATTGCACTGTGCACGTTGCTTGAAAATGCCGAATTCGACTGCCCGTCAATCAGTTTATATTTGTTTTTTGGAAAAACCAAATATGCAGTTATTTGCTTTAATATTTTCTAAATCGAACGTAATTAACAAAAACATTATTATTGTTAGTTCGAAAAATGATTTTTGGCCAAGATTTCGGTTCAAATTACCTACTGTGCACTAGACCGATTTCGCTGGATTGCAATACCAACCTGACCAGGTAAATACCCAACATATATGCCAAACTTCAGGAGCCTCCGTAAAGTCTTTCAAAAGTTAGCGTGTTTTCAACAGACAGACAGACGGAAGGACGGACGGACATCGCTAGATCGTCTTTTTAGAGTAAAAGGAGGGTAAACAATAAATAAAAGAAGGGTACAATAGTACTTTTTACATATTGAGATAAACGCTCTAGATTTTTTTTTATTTTTTTAAGCGCATTTGGAAAGGAGTGAAACTTACATTGAACGACAAATGAAATGGAATAGAACGGAAAACGAAATGGAATATAAAAGGGAACGACATGGAATACAATTTTTATGCTCAAAATCTTTTTACTCAAAATTCTTATTACTAAATAGTTTTTTTTTATTTTTTTAATTTTTTACTGAAATACCTACTTTTATCTAAGTTTTTAAATAATAATACAACGTTATCTTTTTTATGATCAGGGGTAACTCATGAATAGTAGTGTCAGTAATAACGAAGTCGTTATCTATAGATGGCAATCTTTTTTTGGAAAGTATTTGGGAACGATTTGGGAATAACGAAAAATAAACATTGAAAATTTTAAAAATTATGAATGAAAATTATTGTTGTGTCACTTGAAAATAAAAAAATACATAATAAAAAAAGAAATGAATATAATTAAATCAAAACAACCGGCAAAATTAAACGAAAAATAAAAGGTAAACAAAATTTCCAGCTTTCCCAGATACCATTTGTAAAACTAATACCACCTTTAAACGTCAAAAAGAATTGACTCTTGCATAGTCTTTATATATTTAAGTTTTTGTTTATGATTGTATAAAAATGAATTGGTTTATTTTTGTTGTTTTTTTTTTATTAATTTAACGTTTTCAAAACGACAATATGCAGTTGTTGTTATCTATGATGTAAAAAATGCAAAAGATGATGATCTTTAAATATTAAATAATGATCTTCTCTAGAACAAATCTAAAGATGAGACTTCTTATCTTCTGGGTCGGCTAGTCAGGCGAGGGCCTTCTTCAAGTTATCAGCCAATTTTTCCATGAATTCAAAGGTTTCCAAATAATCACTACGTTGTACATTGTTCATGCCCTTAATGCAAATAGCCAAATCTTTGGTCATGGAACCAGATTCAATAGTATCAACACACACCTTTTCCAAAGTTTCGGCGAATTTCTTAAGTTCAGCATTGTTGTCGAGCTTGGCACGGTGCAATAAACCACGAGTCCATGCGAAAATGGAGGCAATAGGGTTGGTAGATGTTTCCTTGCCTTGTTGGTGCATACGATAATGGCGGGTAACAGTACCGTGAGCAGCTTCAGATTCGACAGTCCTGCCATCGGGACAGAGTAAGACAGAGGTCATGAGACCCAAAGAACCATAACCTTGAGCAACGGAATCAGATTGTACATCACCATCGTAGTTTTTGCAAGCCCATACAAAACCACCTTCTGATTTCATGGCATAAGCAACCATATCATCGATTAAACGATGTTCATACCAGATGCCAGCGGTTTCATAGTCTTTTTTGTATTCCTTAACATAGATTTCTTCAAAGATATCCTTGAAACGACCATCGTATTTCTTGAGAATGGTATTCTTGGTACTCAAGTACAAGGGCAATTTGCGGGAAAGGGCAAATTTGAAGGACGCATGAGCAAAATCAACAATGGAGTCGTCAGTATTGAACATACCCATAGCAACACCAGCACCTTTGTATTGATGAACTTCATGTTTAATTTCACCACTACCATCGGCAGGAACAAAAGTCATAGTTAAGGTACCAGCACCGGGAACAACAAAATCGGTGGCCTTGTATTGATCAGCATGAGCATGACGACCAATGACAATTGGTTTCTCCCAACCAGTAACCAAACGGGGAATGTTTTTGCAAATAATAGCTTCACGGAATACTGTACCACCAAGAATATTACGAATGGTACCATTGGGACTCTTCCACATCTTTTTCAATTTGAATTCTTCTACGCGCTTCTCATCGGGAGTAATGGTGGCACACTTAATACCAACATTGTATTTCTTAATAGCTTCAGCACAATCAATAGTAACTTGATCTTCAGTTTCGTCACGATATTCCATACCCAAATCGTATGTGTGCAATTCAATATCCAAGAAAGGTAAAATCAATTTATCCTTAATAGATGACCAAATGATACGGGTCATTTCATCACCCAAAATATCGACAACGGGACC
This sequence comes from Pegoplata infirma, assembly GCA_963921195.1. NCBI lineage: Eukaryota > Metazoa > Arthropoda > Insecta > Diptera > Anthomyiidae > Pegoplata > Pegoplata infirma. Next base: position 33,603,133 of record OY992539.1, read on the forward strand.
AGCTTTAATTTTAGTAGCCATCTGGAAATGAAAAAAGGTAATTAATTTAGTAATTAATTAAGATAAAAGATGGTTTGATGAATAAAGGTAATTAATTTTTTAACATTGCAATTGATTCTTAAATATATGCTACTCAATCACGACACAATTTTTAATGTAAAATAATTTTTCAAAACAAACTGCTTGCTGTAAAAATGCGTTCTAAAACCGATTTTTTAGAACGGAAAATTTAAGAACAGAAATAATTCAAAATATTACAGTTTGAAAAGCTGTGAGATTCCTAAAATTTTATAGTTTAAGAGCCAGTGATATTTTTAATAGTTTTTTATAGTTTGAAAAGCTGTGATAATTTGAAAATTTTGAAGTTTAAGAAGCAGTGAGATTTTTAAGGTAAAGCATTCCAAACTTACGAAACCCAAAGAATTATTTAACCAAAGTGGAGGGTGTATTTTGAGTCATTTCTCTGTTAAGAAAGACATTTTCTTCTGCGAAATTAGTGCAGATCGACGTGATGGAATGAAAGACTGCATACCTGTGCCTTGAGCTCAAATAAGACTTGAATTATTCGAATGCAAAAATGTAGAGATGGGCACATGAGCAGATTAGAGCGTGTTTCACGCGTGAACACGCATAAGCGTGATTGAATTAAATTTTAATCACGTGGTTGTGAGTTAGGCTGGTTCATATATATCACTTTTTTTGGATTTTTGTATGGGGCGCCCGTAATAGTAATAGCTTTAATTTTAGTAGCCATCTGGAAATGAAAAAAGGTAATTAATTTAGTAATTAATTAAGATAAAAGATGGTTTGATGAATAAAGGTAGTTAATTTGTTAACATTGCATTCCAACCAATTTTTCTGAAACAGATTCCTATTGCAATTGATTCTTAAATATATGCTACTCAATCACGACCCAATTTTTAATGTAAAATAATTTTTCAAAACAAACTGCTTGCTGTAAAAATGCGTTCTAAAACCGATTTTTTAGAACGGAAAATTTTAGAACGGAAATAATTCAAAACATAGAGAAACATAGAGGCGAAGGTGAAAGAAAAAATAATATCACTATCTTTTTCTAATTTCTCACACGTACGTTGTCGATGTGAATTCACCACACAATACATGTTTACAAGTCGTACTTTGACAACAAATACATGTATACAAGTTGTACTTTGACAACTCAATTTTTGACGCCTTCGCCTCTATGTTTCTCTATGATTCAAAATATTATAGTTTGAAAAGCTGTGAGATTTTTAAAATTTTATAGTTTAAAAGCCAGTGATATTTTTAATAGATTTTTATAGTTTGAAAAGCTGTGATATTTTGAAAATTTTGAAGTTTATGAAGCAGTGAGATTTTTAAGGTAAAGCATTTCAAACTTACGAAACCCAAAGAATTCTTTAACCAAAGTGGAGGGTGTATTTTGAGTCATTTCTCTGTTAAGAAAGACATTTTCTTCTGCGAAATTAGTGCAGATCGACGTGATTGAATGAAAGACTGCATACCTGTGCCTTGAGCTCAAATAAGGCTTGAAGCAAAAATGTAGAGATGGGCACATGAGCAGATTAGAGCGTGTTTCACGTGTGAACACGCATAAGCGTGATTGAATTCAATTTTAATCACGTGATTGTGAGTTAGGCTGGTTCATATATGGCACTTTTTTTGGATTTTTGTATGGGGCACCCGTAATAGTATATAGGATGGTCAGACCTTTTGCATATAAAAGTGTGTATAACTTTATTGTTTCGCGTGTTAGAGACAAATCCGTCCATGACTTCCTAGGAGCAGGTCTTGAGAACACAATGCCACAATATCAGATCCCTAATCGGTTTATTTTAGGTTTTATTCGTGTTTACAAAAAAATAGTCATAAATGGTAAAACCAGGTCTGTGTAGACCTATGTGTAATATGAATGGTGTGGCATGCGATTGAAACTATTTTCGAATGCAAAAATTTAATATGTAGAACGCAGGTAACGGGTTAATATAGCCGGAGGCATCCAAACAGACAAGAAATTTTTGGGGGCGATCAATTTTCCTCCGCGGCGGCGCAATATTGGCAAAATCGGTCAAAGGATGGAAAGCTTTGACCATGGGTCATGAAGGCCCAGTTCCAAGGATTATGCGAAACCCGGTTTCGATTTTTTAAATGCTAATAACACCCGAGATCGTCAGTATAATTATACGTGAAACGAACCGTAAGGCCCAATAGCTATGCCGTCTATGGTCTGAAAAGAATCCTGAGCACACATAGCGAGAATGGAGGACACCTGTAACCGAAAATGTAATTTACGCATTTTTTTGCCTTACTTTGTTTCCCGGCATATTCGGGTCAAACAGTCAGCCAGTTCATGAGTTGCGGGGCCACAACGGTAACCCTATCTACAAGGCGACGATGTCTGCTCACCGATATAAATCTATTCTAAGATATATTCGATTTTATAACGGCAACACAAGACCCGCTAGGCTATTAGAAAGCAAATCGGCTGCAATTGACGACGTTTGGAACATGCTCATGAAAAACTTGGAGCGTCTATATGTTCCAGGTGCTCAGATATCTATTGATGAGCAATTGTTTCGAGGACGCATGCTTTTCACCCAGTATATACCGTCGAAACCAGCCAAATACGGTATAAAAGAATGGTGGATGTGTGACGCCAGTTCCAATTATCCTTTGAAAGGAATAATTTATGTTGGAAAACAGCCTAATGAATCAAGGCGAGAACATTGTTCTAAAATTGGTCGAAAAATACGTCGGTTCTGGATAATTTTTTCTCGTCGTACGTTTGGCATATGTAGGCACCATGCGCAAAAATAAAGCCTGCATACCGAAGGAGATGTTGGATCCAAATCGAGATGTATTCAGCACAGTTTTCGGTTACCATAATAATGACATCGCATTGTGCTCATACGTGCCAAAAAAGAAAAAGCTGTGGTTCTCATTTCGACCGAACATTATAAAAATACCGTCGACTCATCAAAGCCATCGAAGAAACAATTTTAAATTCTGAACTACAATAAGTATAAATCCGGAGTGGACACCATGGATTAGATGGTTGGCGGTTACACTTGCAAACGCGGCACAAACCGATGGCCGTTAGCATTGTTTTTTTAACATGTTGGACGTGGCGGGCTTGGCTGCTTTTGTCGTTCATGACAAATAAGGGCATGTCAAGAGGAACGACCGAAGATGTGTCTTCCTAATGGAATTGGCGGAACAGCTGGTGATCCCTCACATGGAGCAGAGAGCAAAAAATCCCATTGTTAGAGGTTTTCAAAACGTCAAACAGGCAATGGCAATGGCTTTATTCCATGTAGAGGTGAGCACTTAATTTTTTCTTACAATTCAATTTATAAAATCAATTGCTCAACTTTTTTGCGGGCGGTGTGAGGCCCACCGATAGATGATCAACCAGCCCATGCCGTTTCCTCTTCAACTCGACCATCGTGCTCAATGTGCTATAAAAATGATAAAAAAACAGCGAAAAACTCGTTTTCATTGCATGTACTGCAAAAATCCAATATGTCAACAGCATTCACATGCCAGATATGCGTGCCTTAATTGCCGTCTCAAGACTTCTTTTTCTAAGCTATAATAATAAAATAATAGTGCATTCACATTGGCGTCGAAACCCCGCTTAACGAGGTTTCGAGCCAAACCTCATTTGAAAATACGCATTTTCCCACACAAATTGAAACCTTTTTGTATTGAGGTTTCAACGAATGTACAATTGAAACCTGTTAAATTCCATAGTTCAACTCTTTTTTACAACTGTTATAATAGAAGAAAATAAATTAAAGAAAGTGTCAAATATAAAAAAAAATAAAAATATTTAAATATTTACATAAAAAACAACTATTAACAAACTATTTCGATAAATTATTTCAAAATATAGCGTAAATTAATTAATTGTGTGTTTTTAAAGCCGATATAATCGCGAATTTTGTTCGGTTAATTTCGAAAATGTGATAAATGTCAAATTTTTCGGGTGTGAACGGTTAAGTTTTCAAAATGAAAATACGTATTTTCAACGAGGTTTCAAGGTCAGTCTGAATGTGCTATAAGGTAAATTGTTACCTGAAAAATGTACTAATATGTTTCTATTGTTCACATAGACTTTTTCCTAGCATTAAGCACATTTACACACTTAGAATATCTGCCTATGTATTCCCATATAAATCCCATATAGGTCTGTGCAGACCTAGTGAGTGAGTGTGCGTGATTCTAAAATTCCTGTCGTGAGTCAAAAGTCACTCTCGCGCCCATCTCTAAAAAAAACTTTCTTAATTTTACAGTTTAAAAGTCATTAGTATATTCAAAAAACAGGGTTTCCCTCGCTTTTTTTTTCGAGTACTATGAACTTGTAGTTGAGCCCAAATATAACGCAACGCGCCGCGTTATAAAAATTTCTGTGTAATTTGTTTTTGTTATAACAACAAATTGAATTGAAAACTTTAAATGCTTTAAAATCACCAACTTCAAGTGCGCGTAAAAAAAGTATCTAGCACTAAACTAAACAAGTAAAAAAGTTAAATTCGGCCTTGCCGAATGTAGTGATACCCTCCACAATTTCAAAAAGATTATTGCAAAAAACTTTATTTAAAAGGAAATTGCTTTTGAAAAAAAAAAATAAAATTAGGGGGCCTCTGTAGGCTAGTTGGTAGCGTGCTAGCCTATGAAACAGGGGGTCGTGGGTTCGATTCCCACCAAAAACCCTTGGTCGATTTCGCTACAACGAGACGACGGTCATTGTTACCAGTTCTCGGTTAGGTTAAAATTATTTAAAATGAACTGTAAATAAAAATTGGAAAAATAAATAAAAACTGATCATTGGATCAAATTATTAAAATTAAATAATTATATAATTATTAAAAAAATAAAATTTGAAAAAAAAAAAAAATTTCGCAAAAAAAAAATTTTGGTAAAAAAAAAATCCGCGATTTTTTTCTTTTTTTGTCAAAAAATATGTTCGTACTTGTTTAAATACCATTTGGTGTTCAATTATGTTCACATATGTCAACCAGAAGCCGAATTAAAGCATTTTGTATTTTTAGGTTATGTTGAATGTACTGAAATTTTTGAAGTGTGCTTACATTTTCGTTCATAACTTTTGAACCGCTGAACCGATATCGCTCAAATGCAATACCAAACTTCTCGGGAGAACTTCCAATAAATATGTTAAGTTTCAGTCATCTCTGTGCAATATTTTGTCCGCTACAGCATTTTCCACAGACAGACAGACGGACAGACGGACATCGCCAGAATGTCTTAAAATCGATCGGGCATCATGAATATACATATATACTTTATGGGGTCCCAGAACGATATTTCGATGAGTTACAAACGGAATGACAAACTTATATATACCCTCTATCACTAGAGTGGAGGGTATAAAAATACCTTGAGTGTTTAGTTATGGAAAATGTCAACTTTCATTTGCTTTTATACTATTCCCGTTCGGAAATTTCGATTTTGTATCACTGTGATATTGTTGACCTGTAATATTGTATGTTGTTGATTTAGTTTGGCTTCAGGTCATGAATTATATACAAATTTTGTTAAATAAAAACACTGTTTTTAATATTTCACTAAAATTTTGTTTATTTCCCGATATTTCGGTTTATTATCGTTGATCATCATCAGGGATTTAAAAAAACAAAAAGTTTTTTCTGTTTTTAAAAAAGCTCTTAGCTGGTGTGTAAGTTTTTGTCAACTTTTGTTTTCATTAAAATTGCTAAAAAAAAGCATTTTTCTAGTAAAAATTTTAAAACTATTGGGTTTTTTGTTAAAAAAAAAATTACAATTACATACTAAAAGTGATTTAGACATTTTGAAGAGAATTAACGGATTCGTTTAAATCGAATTACATTTTTTTAATTAAGATATTCTTACCCCGGCATAAATTATCGTACGATTAACTGTAGTTGCTCTTAAAAGAGTTGGTGCGGCAACATTTAAACAACGAGTTGCTGCTAAACGTATGGAGAACATTTTGTTTATGCTTTCAAAACTTTTACTCTTTATTTAAATGCTTAATTTTTAATTTAGCAACTTTTCTTTTTGTTAAACACACACTAAAAATTTATTTTAATACTTTTTGGTTTTGAAACGAAATCAAGACTGATAAGTTAACTAAAGGAATCAACAATTGTACTTTACTCTCCGTCGTTATTATTATTGTTGTATTAAGTTATGCAATGCCCATAATAAAAATGGATGAATTCTAAAACGAAACAAGTATTGTACGAACATGAGAATCACACACTGATAACAAGTAGAAATTGATAAGATTTGTGTTAAAAAACGTATTGTAAAACCATTTTCAATTACAATTAAAAAAAAGTAATAATGAATTAGTTAAAAATCATTAAAAATTATTTTGAACCGGGCGTTATCAACAACGATGACCGGTATGAAAACTGAAAACTAAAATAAAGAAAACAAATGTTTTTTTTTTGACAGATAAACATATGTTATTGACAGAGAGATTAGTTTATGCTCTTAAAATTTATCATACTCTCTTAATTCAAATTAGTGATGTATGATTTCATTAAAAAAAATTTAACCGGTTCAAAAATAGTTTAAATTTTAAAACAAATCAAATTCTCTTTGTTCCAGAGAATATTCGTATCATTTTCTCTGCATAAACCAAGTTTGATTTCTCTTATTTTCATTTGTTTGCATTTCTTCTTTAAATAACATCACGCCAGTCGCCTTTTCATATATTTGATTAATTTTTTGTGTCTATATTTTTTTTGTTATTCGTCTATGCTACTTTCTATTTGATAAAAAAAATAATAAATTAAACCTTGCCCTCGATTAAAATATTTAAATGTTAAATTCACAAACAAATAACAAACGCAGTAAATTCATCTCAAACCGTTTCACAGTATGGGGGTATACTCACTTTGTCATTCCGTGTGTAACGCATCGAAATATCGGTCTAGGACCCCATAAAGTGTATATTTTATTGATCAGTGATCGATTCTAAGACATTCTAGCGATGTCCGGCCGTCTGTCCGTCTGTAGAGGACACGATACAGTCCAAAATAAAAGAGCTAGACTTCCGAAGTTTGGCACGAATATGTCTTATATTCCTAGGCAGGTTAAGTTCGGAAATAGGCAAAATCGGACCAAAGGGGAAAAAGTTTTCCCTTGGAGAACTAAACCAACCCAAGAAAATGCAACATTCTTATCTCAGAAGAAGTTCAAAATCGCAAGGGGAAGGTGCCCCTAACGTCTTCCACCAACCCCCCGCCCCAAAAAAAAGGACGCCCCTGGATTTTTTTTACATTTTAGAGGGTATAAAAGATTCGGCACAGCCGAATGTAACACTCTCACTTGTTTTTGTTATTTTTAGTACAAAATTCAATAGTATGTCTTGGCCCAAAGTCTATCCCAATAAACTCAGCTTTTCAATTTATACCCTCTTATAGCGAAATTTTCGCCTTAACTCTCCGATTGTTAATTTTGTTATGCCATCCAATCACAAACAAATAACAAACTCAGTAAATTCATCTCAAACCGTTTCGCTAATTAAATTTTTTTTTTGTTATTTTTCGTACAAAATTCAAAAGTATGTCTTGGCCCAAAGTCTATCCCAATAAATTCAGCTTTTCATTTTACACCCTCTTATAGCGAAATGTTCGCCTTAACTCTCCGAATGTTAATTTTGTTATGCCATCCAATCTGAACATTCCCGACAGAAGACATTTGACTATCTGCTCAGCGTGTTTACCTTTAAGGCCGCTTTCTTGTCAAAAAATCTCTCCTAATGGGAGCAATAACATACTTTTAAGAGAAGTCTTAATATTTGATTTTGCTTAAAAGAATTTCAAATATGTTGTGTAATCTCACTCTCTGCAATCTCTCTCACTTTAAAATTTCCTAGAAACCTGTAAGGCAATTTCCTAGAATGACCCTGTTCTTAACTATCTGATTTAAAGATATCTGGAGTTAAGAGCAGGTTTTGTTATCAATGATTGAAAATGAACGACGGGTAACATTCTTTCAATATCTAGGAAAGCATGATTGATGGAGTCGGGGGAGCTGTACTTGATGTAAATTCCAAAATCAAGAAGGCGAGAGGGGCTTTCTCTCTAATGTCGTGTACTCCTATATCATACTTGGGACCTGAGCATTGAGGCTTTAGTTTTTTCATGTAAAATGCCAATGAAAAAGAAGGCATTGTTTTTTCATATAAAATTAATGCCAGGTCTTAAGTATGTGCTATATGGATGCGAAACGTGGCTCGTCACCGAGACATTTAAGAATAACCTACAGGTTTCATTAATAAATGTTTGCGTACAATTAATTACTTAAAATCTACTCGTAATATCGAAATAGAATCTTTTAAGGAAAGCAAACATGACTAATATATATATAGAGATACGATGTAGAAAATTTGGTTGGATTGGCGACACCTTATGTTGAGATATGCTCAAGGGCTTTGACATACAACCCGCTGGAAAACAGGAAGCCCGGCCGCCCCAGAAATACATGGCGACACTTAACGCTAAGTGATGTCAACAACCTTCCTGAATAACAACGAAGCAGAATAAGTGACTTGAAAGACGTGAACTTTGTAGCTGCAGTACGTCCCATATGGAAGACTCTGGATACCATCACCAAGCAAGGCATTATTATTTATTATTATTATTTTTAGAACCATAAACTATAGGCACTTGATCGCGACTTGACTGCGGATATTTACAAGATCTCAATCAACCAACTAGTATTCTTCGGGCCAGGTTCTACCCACGTTTCCCTGTATAGACTTCGAATCCACCTTGTTTGTGTAGTTTCAAACCGTCTGCTACCTATCCAAGACTTACTGTATTGTATAATAGTAATATAGTGGCTCTCAAATAGGTTTAAAGAAAGAGCACAGTAAAAAATTTGTGGTACTGTAATTCCTTTAAGGAGCGTGTTATGGCCACCATTGCTACCTTTTCATTGCTGTGGTCTTTTTAGTCAGACCAATTATAAAGGCATGCTAACACATTCAAATTTCTTAGCAACCTGTAAGGTAGTTTCCAGCCTTGAAAGATAATTGACTGCAATTCCTTAGAATGTACCTGTGCTTGGCAATTTGATTTAAAGGTGTCTGGAGCAGTGTTCGAAAAAAACAGTTCGTTAAATTACGTACGGGTTTTTCCAAAGAACTAATTTTTTTTTTAGTGATTGTGTTCGTGTACGCAAACAGAATACCGAACGTTATTCTTGCGAATTGACGAACTCAAACTTTACCATAATGTACTGCACTATAAACAGAAACGCTACATTTGTTCGTGTACGCAAACAGAATACCGAACGTTATGCTTGCGACTTGACGAACACAATCTTTACGATGATGTACTGTGCTATGTACACAAACAAAATAAAGTACTTTTAGTGTGCTGTTTCCGTACTTCGCAGATTTTTTGTTTTAAATTTAAAATGGCGATATCTCGAAAACCAAGCAAGATAGAGCAAAACGAAGACCACACGTGAAGAGGCCCGGCGGTACTATGAGGATTCTAAGAACCAAAAATATGCTCCGATTTGCTCTATCTTGTTTAGTTTTCGAGATATCACCATTTTAAGTTTTTGAAAAATTTGCTAAGTACGCAAACTGTACACTAAAATTACTTTATTTGTTTGTGTACATATCACAGTACATAATCGTAAAGATTGTGTTCGTCAAGTCGCAAGCATAACGTTCGGTATTCTGTTTGCGTGCACTTAAAATAATTTTTAGTGTTCCGTATTTCTTGTTGGGAATGTGTTTGCGTATTTCCATCGACATAGTTCAGTACAGAACACTAACGTACCGTTCGTTAATTTTTTTTTCGAACCCTGGTCTGGAGTTAAGTCTTGTTTTCAGGATCATTAACTTAACCAGTCAGCAAGATCATGTATTGCCAGCATATCTACCCGGTAAACACTGATAATCTTCTACCCAGACTCAGCCCTAGTTATCCAAAATAAACTTCGAATCAATTGTTTGTTTCGTTTCAATCCATCTGCTACTTATCCAAGACTCACTCTATAATATGATAAGTTATATAGTGGCGCTTAAATAGGCCTTAATAAGGGGCACTGTTCAAACGTTGTGGTATTTTAATCCATTTAAGGAGCACGCTATAGTCACTATCCCCGGCCTTCCATTGATGTGAGCTTTCATTTAGTTCACATTTCTTTAAAAGAAAAGATATATTAGCTCGCTTGTGCGCCTCTGATTTAGAGAAGGCCAAATGCTTCATGTAGCTTCATACGTCCATACATGTGCCCATCTCTGATCAGTTTCCGTCGCGGAACAAAGCCATAGATTTAGCTAAGTAAGTTTTCATAAGGTAGTTCCCAGTCTTGCAAGCTCATAGGCCTTACAATTCCCTGGAATGTCTCTGTGCCTATGTCAAACTGTTTCGCCATCTTATTTTAAGAAGTGCGACAGTTAAGTGCAGATTTTGTTTTTAGAACCAATGACTTCAGGAACTTGCCACGGCTTGTTAGAGTAGATGTTGACTGCGGTTGAAGACAAGACATTGGAACTCAACCAGATAGTCATTTCCTTTATTGCTAACATCTCTGCCTGGTAAACACTGCGGTGCTCTGGCAATCTTAGAGCCAGGGTCAAGACAAGCTTTCCGAATAGACTCCAAAGCCCACTTGTTTGTGTAGCTTCGATCCATCTTTGCAAAAATTTATGGAGGCTTCACTACCTGGAATATCCTTCATCCAAGGCACTCAAAAAGGCTCATGAGTAAGCACTGTCGACATTTTTCTTCCATTACAGTGTGCTATTCGGTCAGTCTTAGGAATTACAAACATCATGCATTAAGCCCACCCGCATGACTAATCTGGCCTTCTCTTAATCAGGGGCGCACAAGTGAGCTGATATCGCTTCCAAGAAAAGAGATTTCGACGGTTGTTTCTATAAATACCGGACACTGTCTTATAGGGAAGCACGCAGAGCGGTTAAATGTGCCGTTGAAAGACTTTTGCCGAAGTTGCATGGATGAAGAGAGGAGTTGGAAACTATCGAACACTTTATTTGCCATTGCCCGACACTTTCTGGTCAGAGACTTGCTTCACTGGGATCTAGGGAGCTGTACGATCTTTCTGATTTGTCGGATGTCAAAATTCAATATCTAAGGAGTTTCATAAGAAGCTCAAGCTGGTTTAACGACAGGGACTAGTAGGGAAACCTATTACGGTCCCGTGGTATCACAATGGACCTCAGAGTCTACGTGTGTTGACGTAAAACGTCAGCAGCCACTTACAACCTAACCTAACCTAAGCCCACCCGCTCCGCAAAAAAAGAGATAATATTCGAAATTCTTTTGGACTTAGTCCCATAAGAATAAGGGTTATGATATGAGAAATATAATATGGGAAATATGACCGCAATGCATTCGGTCATAATCGCCACTTCACTTTTTTTGTCTTAAAAGTTTTCTTGCGTAGCCCAACTTCGGTCGGTCTTAGGGATTACAAATTCCATGCATTAAGCCAACCCTCTCCGCAAGAAAAAGATAATGACCGAGATTGTTTTGGACTTAGTCCCCATAATTAGAATGGGGGTTATGACCGAACAAGTTTCGGTCGTAGTCCCAACCGGGAAAGGACATAGTCCCCATTATCATTATGACCGTTTTGGAAACGGTTATAGTCCCCACAACTAATATGGAAATTCTGCCCGTAATGTATTCGGTCATAATCCCCACTTCCGTTATGAGAGTAATGATTATGACCAGTCACCTAAGATCGGTATTGCATTTGATTGATATCGGTTAATCGGTTCAGAAGTTATGAACGAAAATGTAAAATGTTTTGCAATAATCTTTTTGAAACTACTACATTCGGAAAGGCTGAATTTAACTTTTTTACTTGTTCTATTTCAATTGGAAAATTCCTATTTTATTACGAGATTCAAGGGACAGATGTTAAAGAAATCAGTATCACTACTATTGAATGTTAGGCGAACTGCGTGCGTTTTTCGAAACTGATTGGAACAGTTTGTAGATAGTGGCATTGAAATTTTGTTTTAAGCCGGTTATGCAAAGTCATCTTTCATTTGCAAAAAAAAAAAAAAAATGGATAGGGGAAAATAATGAGTAGAAGAATATATTATTATGACAGTCAAATAAGTTAAATGAACAAATTTTAAGATAGTGATATAGCATGACTTTTATGAATATGAGAAGTGGGATAAACAATGAAAAACAACACCATTTCCTTTGGACACTCAAAATATTTTGTAAGTAATACTAACTGTTTAGGGCTAAACTACATTTTTCTAACTGATAAATTCTTGTAAAAACTACTACAACATTCTCAGCGATGTTTGGGTTGAACTTTTTTGTCTACGAAAAGTGTAAACGCAGTCGTAAATCATTAAAATACATTTTTTTATTTTTGTAAGTGTGTATTTACACTAGACAATTTTAATATGACATGCAAAAAATTGGTTTTTGGGAGTTTGTTAAATACAAGTTCTAGAAATTAAAAAATACTCGTTCAAAGTAACCTCCAAAAATATATGTTATCACAAGACTCCGCATAATTCATTCATTTTTTTGCAATTTTTAAATATTTTGATGTTTTCTAAAGCTATTTTTCAGTACTTTTTTACTGAAATAAAGCAATTTAAAACCGATTCTTAATTTTTTAATTTTGTGTATGAGGTAATGCTGAACCACTTATTTTAGCAGTGGTAATTTTTTTACAGCAGTTGTTAATGTTGATAATAAAATTTTTCTAATTTCAGTTAGATATGGTGTAAAGAAATAAATGGCACGCGTGTTAATTTATAAATTTTAATATTCAAACTATATTGTGTGTTGTTTTCAAAGCTTCTGTTTAAAATTGAGTAGAATACATTGTAATTGTATGCAAAATTAAACAACTTTTTACCCGAGTAAAAAATCATGTAACACTGATTAGAACAGTATATAATATTATTTTACAAGTTTATAGCACATTCGCCTTGCTATGCTAAATGTCTATTAGCATACATGATACACTCAAAGAAAAATATATATAAAAAATGATCGATTTAGCAATGTACATCTGTTGCGATCACGGCCAAAATAGGAAATATCCGATAACAATATAAGTATTTCTCATTGACTCGAGCAGTTTTAAAATAAACTTCAGCGAAATCGGTTGAGCGTATCAAAAGTTATGAATAAAAATGGAACATTTTCCTACATTCCACATGACTTATTAAACTACTAATTTTACATTTTTTTAAGAAATTATTTACTCAAATTTAAAACTTTTTACTAAAAAAATTTTTTTAACAGAAATTGTTTATCTAATTAATAGAAATATTTAGGTTCTCTATTGTAAAACATAGCTGTATTATTGATTTTTTTTATTTGGATTTTTTGGAAAAAAATAAAATACTTTGATATTTTAGTTGGCTATCAAAAAATAAAATGTTTTGTTATTTTATTTATTTTGGTTTGAATAAAATAAAATTTTATTTTATTCAAATTCATAAAAATGAAATAATATTTCTTTCCAAAAAAATCAAATAATTTTTTCTGATTGCTTATTCAAACAAACAAAATAGAATTTTTCAAAATAATCAACAAAAATTTGTGATTTTTTTTGGTTATTCACAAAAATTCAAATGAATAACGTATTATTTAAACAAAAAAAAGAAATATTCTTAAAAATTTTGTGTTTGAAAAATATTTTTTTTTTTATTTATTTTGAATTTTATTATACAGTAAAACACACAATTATTCTTACAAACCACTATTGTTTTACTTATTTAAGGTTTTCTTTACTAAAACATTAATTAGATTATTTTTAATTTTTTCCCAAATTGACTTTTACTGATTAAAAAATGTTCTTAAAACATTTTCTTATGGAAAATACTCTAGTTGATTAGACTTTTCGATATTTTTCTTAAACAATAAAAAGTCGTGAAAGGATGTATAATTACTTAAATACCCTTAATTGTAAAGGTTTATTTTGCAAAACATTGAGATTTTTAAGGGTTTTTGCTTTGGTGACATTTTTAAGAAAATATTCTTTAGTATTAACTGTGAAATGTTTCTACTACACAAAAATTATTTTAATCGAAATAATTTTATTCTTTATACAATTGAACATTTTTGCAATAGAAAATGCATTATTCTATTTTTAAAATTTAAATGCATATTTGCTTATATTTTTTTTATTTTTGACTACTTTTGAGGTAAAACTGATGTTGTACTGATGATGTAATTTATTGTGATTCTCTAGCACAATGGTTCTCAAACGGTGGGTCGCGACCCCCTAGGGGGCCGCGGAAGAGTTTCAGGGGGGTCGCGAACAAAAAAACCTTTTAACCTTAAATTTTGGTATTGTTGTGTTATAAAAATATACAAATTCTTTTATTAAAGCAAAAAAAATTCATCACTTAAGGTCCCTCCGTAATCTTTGTGCAGTTGTTAATTTCTCGGGATGCCCAACACTTATTTGTGAAGTGTTTTGGCTGAGTCTGGGATCTGACAGTTCGTTTTCTATAAACTTTTCGATGCTGATTCCGAATCTGGATTCTAAATTTTTCTAGTACGTTAGATTTTTGAGAAAATTAAAGGCAAAGTTTACAAAAACGTATTCTTGTGCATTTTAAAGAGTTTTGTTTGTGAAATTTTCGGATGCGTCTGGGATCGGACCACTTTTTCGATTTACTTTTTAATGCTGATTTAAAATCAGGAGGCTAATCACGTAAAACGAAAACGATTGACGATGCATAAACGACATCTAAATACATATCGTTTTGGGAAAAAGTTTTAGAGAGTTTAGAGAGTTTGTTTCAAACCAGAAACACTAAAAAATATGGAAACATTTTGTATAATTTTGGAATAACAAGACTCAGAAAATCGACGATAGTTAACTGTCACTTTACGTGATCACAGTCCTGGATCCGAATAACGGATCTAGATTCGTGATAGAATAAAATTTCGATCAATACCAAACATTGGTACATAATTTTGTAAAAAGAACAATCATTACTCCAAATTGGACATTAAATTCTTTCTTGGTAAATATTTCTTCATTTCTGATCAGGTTTAACTGTTTTTTTTTTTTTTTGGAAATAAAAATTCGATGAAGATAGTAAGTTTCGATATAAAATGCCGTAGTTCGGGACCTGGTTTCCAAATTTTTGAAAAAATTTAGGTCAAAGTTCACAAAAATTGTGTTTATGTTTTCATTTTTTAGAAGTTTTTTACTTTAAATTTGTGGTATGTGTCTGGGATCTGACCACACGGTTTCGATTAATCTTTCAAAGCTGCTCCTGAATTTGGTTTCCAATTTTTGCCATTACTTCAGCTCATTAAAAAAACTGAGGTCAAAGTTCACGTTAAAAATTTTTATTTTTTTATGTTGGTCGCGAAGAATTTGAAATATTGAAAAGGGGTCGCAAAGCACAAGTTAGTGAGAAGCTCTGCTCTAGCACATAACGATCTATCCATCTAACCCTCATTTTACGGATTAACTGTTATATTTTTTAAGCGAGATACATTGAAGTCTACCAAAAGGGAAAAAATATTCTACGAATTAGTGCATGAAATTTCTCTGGGGAAGTATCATATTGAAAATAATTAAAATAATAAGTTATAATATATCAAAAATGTTTCAAATTTACTTTATAACTATATCACATCCCAGCAAAAAAAGTGCGGAGTACTTCTATTTGGAGTGCTTTAAAACTATAACAAATGTAATGAAATACAACAAAAATAACAAAAAACACAAGAAAAAAACACACAAACAGTTTTTTCTACTCCATAAAAAGTTGTTATTCAGCACTTAACTCATTACCTTCCGCGACACTCCCATACAAATGTAAGTAGATATTCAGTAGATAAGAAGTACTCCGAACTTTCAAACAACTTCCAACTACTTCCACGGAGTAGTTCTTATCTACTGAATATCTACTTACATTTGTATGGAGGTGTCGCGATAGGTAATGAGTTAAGTGCTGAATATCTATGTTTTCTGGAGTAGAAAAAACTGTTTGTGTGTTTTTGTCTTGTGTTTTTTGTTATTTTTGTTGTATTTCATTACATTTGTTATAGTTTTAAAGCACTCCACTGAGAAGTGGTAATGACCTTTTTTGCAGGGATAGGCCAGGTAAAATTTGTGACTTTGACCAACCAAGTAAAACACGGGTGGTTGGAAACAGTTTTTGCCTAAAAGTGCGAATACTATATTTTCTTTTTTGAATACGTATTTGGAATGTCTAAGAATAATATAGGAACAAAAACCAAAACATCGATCGAGCACTTTTTTCAAAAATCGCAGTTGAATTGCAAAAGATTATTATATTCGAATTTTCTCGAAAACTAGAGATATCAAAAAAAAAAACAAATATTATTTGGAATTATGCATTTATATAAAGTATTCAAAAAAATTTACATTGCAGTATTCAAACGGTCAAAAAATAAACATAATTATTTTGAATGTATTTTATATGGTATGGAATTGGGCACATTTTTAAGCGCGAAAAACACAAAAACGAAACAAGCTACAGCATTTTAGATGACAGATTTGGATTCTACAGGTCCATATTATATAAAATCCACTCTTAGTTTTTGACATTAACGCAATAATGTCTAACAGTGGTGCTACAAAAACGCTTATAAATAACATTTTTTAAATTTCTATTCCGAATATCTCGAAAACGAGAAGCTATAGAGAAATTGTATATTTCATAGAGTATGCGGTACGTTTACGTTTTTTTAAATTTTTAAATATGATCCGATTTGGCCCATTTCCGTACTTAACCAGCCTCAGACCATAAGATATATTTCTGCCAAATTTTCGCAGTCTAGCTCTTTTATTTTGGATTGTATCATGTCTTCCACAGACGAACGGACGGACATCTGCAGAATGTGTAACAATCGATCACTAATAAATAATATATATTTTATGGTTTGTTAGATAGATATTTCGATGCTTACACACGGAATGACAAAGTGAGTATACTCCTTAAACCAACCTATGAAAGTCGCCAATTTTTACAGATTTTTATACTTTTCTTTAAAAAAAAAGTTTTGTTAAGTAAATATTTGCATAAGTTTATTGCTCTGCACTTGGAATTTCCTAAATCACAACTTAACTTTTCTGAATTCAAATGGACTTTTTATAAATTACAATTTATAAGAATTAAGTAAGAATTTGTAAGAATAATTTTTTGTTAAACTGTACAAAATAAATGAAATAGTTTTTTTTTCAAACACAAAATTTTCAAGAATATTTATTTTTTGTTGTTTGAATAATACGTTATTTATTTGAATTTTTGTGAATAACCAAAAAAAAATCACAAATTTTTGTTGATTATTTTGAAAAATTATATTTTGTTTGTTTGAATAAAAAAAATCAGAAAAAATTATTCGATTTTTCGTTATTCAAATAAAATCAAAATAAATATTATTCATTTTCAAATATTTAAATAATCTGTTATTTGATTATTTTTGAAAAAATATTGTTATTTATTCATTTCGTTATTTCAATCATAGCATACAGCTATGTTGTAAAATAAACTTGTTTAAGTTATGTATTTGTACTCAAACTACAATACATATGAGGCATTCCACACCTAATGTTCAGCAAAAAAAAAAAGTTATGTAGTGTCAATATGAAATCAATTGCAGAGTATTCGCCCTTAGGACACTATTAAATAACACAAATAGAATTTGAGTTTTTTCAAAAAGTGGGCTTTGTAGGCACGGTCAAATATTGGAAATTTCAGCATTTTTTGCCTGAGTATCTTTATTTCAATCTTTATGTAGATTTAATGAAACACAGTAAGGTCTTTAAAACAAAAGTCTATTATAGATTTTTATATGTGCTATCGATTCAAAAAATAAAAATTGGAAAATTTTCAGAAGAAGTTCTGAATTTTTCAAATTTCAAATTAAACTTTACTTATCAAAAAACATGCCGCAATTTTTATATTTTTTTTTAAAATTGTTAAAAAAATTAAAAATGCTTTTCTATCTGTTCTGAAATTTTCAGAGATGTGTTTTGCCTTGTTTTCGAGAAATCAAATTTTAAAGATTGCACTACGCCAATTTTATACAATAATGGTGTATATAACGTGTGCGTATGAGTAATAAAAACACTTAAACAATATTTAAAATATTAATGGGATCGTGAATACGCATTCTCTCACGCATATTCACGCACACGTGAGTAGAACAAAATAATTCACGGTCACGATGTTCACGTGAGCGTGAGTAAAATAATATATCGTGAGTGAATAATTTTTTGCTTTCATTAGCGTTCGTGATCGTAAATAAAAACTCACTCACTCTACCATCGCTATTTAAAATATTTTTTAAGTGTTGATATTACTCATACGCACACGTTATATACACCATTATTGTATAAAATTAGCGTTGTGCAATTTTTAACATTTGATATCTCGAAAACAAGGCAAAACACATCTCTAAAAATTTTAAAACAGATATAAAAGCAAATTAACTTTTTTTTAAAAATTAAAAAAACAAAAAAAAAAATAAAATTGGGTCATGTTTTTTGATAAATAAAGTTTAAGTTTAAATTCGAAAAATTCAGAACTTCTTCTGAAAATTTTCTAATTTTTATTTTTTTAATCGATAGCCCATACAAAAATCTATAAAAAACTTTTATTTTAATGACTTTACTGTGTTTCATTTAATTTGCATAAATATTGAAGCAAAGATACTCAGGCAAAATATTTTGATATTTTCAATATTTGACCACGCCTACAAGGCCCACTTTTTGAAAAGTCTTAAATTTTATTTTTGTTATTTAATAGTACCCTAAGAGCGAATACTTTGCAAATGATATCCCATTGAAACCACTATGGTTTTTCTGTAGTGGAACAGTTCATGTGGAATGCCTCATATGTGAAATTTTACACCAACTGTTTCAAAAATCCACTTAAACTAACGAATATGACTACTAGAAAATAAGCTGATTCCGAACCCAATAGTTTTGTGGCAATGAAAGCTAAAAATTTGCTTAAAATTAGTTAAACTTTAAACGTTACTTAAATTTTTTAAGAATTTTGTTAATTCTTAGTAAAAAAGTAGAATAGCTTTTTACTTTTTTAAAATTTTCAAGTCCGAACACTCAAAATAATTACTCTGTTAAAAGACAGAGATACTCTGCTGAGCCAGCAGAAAATACCATAGATTTCCAACCAGCAAGATTTTTTGTTATTTTACGAAGAAAACTCTGTAATAGTACGTTCAGATTGGCCTCGAAACCCCGTTTAACGAGGTTTCGTACCAAACCTCATTTGAAAATACGTATTTTCCCTCACAAATTTAAACCTTTTTGTAGTGAGGTTTCAACGAAAGTACGATGAAACCTTTTAATTTTCACATTTTTATGTATTTTTACCACTGTGCGACAATGAGAAATAGAGAAAATGGGAAAATGTCAAATATAAAAATATAAAGAAATCAATTTATTTACAAAATTTCTGTGAAATATTTATTTGTTTGAAATAAAAATAAAATTAAACAGTGTTAAAAAATAATTTCAGCATAATTAAATTAGTTAAAAATTAGTTATCAAAAATATTTTTTATGTGATGGTTTCCGAAACCTACATAGTGAGTTTTTAAAATGAAAATACGGGGTTTCAACGGGGTTTCAAGGCCAATCTGAACATAGTATAAAATGATTTCGATAAAAAAAACTGTAGATTTACAGAATTATCTGTAAAATGTTGATGAAAGCGACCAGAATTTTACCAAGAAGCATGGATAGTAATAACGTGGCACAAAAAAAAAGGCAAATGCTATGATTTAAATACGCCCGCTTAAATGTTTCGCACGCAAATGTTTAGCTTTGTAGAAATTATTTATAAACTCGCTGGATGTTCTCACGGTTTTTTTTCATAAACTCTTCATTTTCAGTTCCACATTTGAGCAGGGTCATTCCAGTAAACACTTCTATAAAATTAAGGTGCCTATTCACAAAAAAAAGTCATAACTCAATCATAACTCAATTTTTTCCATGTGGTTGTTGTAAACAATCATAAAAAAATTCAAATTTTGTTTGAAAATTTCAAAAAAATAAAGACCTGCTACCCACATCGTCTCAAAATTGACAAATAATTTTAAATTTCGAGACTTTTTATAATTGTTTTTACAACAAACACAGGGAATATGAAGTTTCAAAATAATAAAATTAGTCATAACCAGTCATAACTGAGAATAGGCCTGTTACAGGCCTATGTGTAAATGAAAATTTACACAAGTTTTACACTACGGTCACTTTTTGAGTTCTAATCAATTTCTCATTCTCAGTAGTGTTGACAATTGGGAAATGCCATCATGTAAATTTCCCCGCTTTAATGCTTCTAAATTGTAAATTTACTTTTTTATTTTTGTGAAGATAACGAGTTTTTTACAAGTACCTTCAATTATACACGACATCCTCGTAAAATTAACCAGCTTTTATTGTAATTTAAGACGCTTTTTAAAGAGGGGTTGAAATATTTGGAAGTTTTTTGAAGAGATTTTTATTTGAAAACTGAATTCCAAAGCAATAAGTAAAATTACAGATGAAATTCAGTAGTTTGGTTACGAGAAAAAACAAAGTATTTTTCTAAAATCTATATTTAAAAAAAAAACTGATTATTTTCTGTAAAATGAAGATTACAAAGTAAAAAGTTAAATTACAGATAAATTTTAGTTTTTCGCTCACAAGAAAATACAAAGTATTTTCCTAAAATCTGTATTTTAGCAGATAACTTTGTCAAATATCTGTCGAATTGAGATTACAGTCATTTTACAGAGTATTTAACAGAGTAATTATTTTGAGTGTAGTGTTGACAATTGGGAAATTCCATCGTGTAAATTTGCCGCCTTAATGCTTCCAAAGTGTAATTTTTTTTTTTGTGAAAATTTCGAGTTTTTTTCCAATTTTACACGACATCGTAAAATTTACCAGCTTTTAATATAATTTAAGACGCTGTTTAAAGAGAGGTTGAAATAATTGGAAGTTCTTTGAGAGATTTTTATTTGAAAACTGTATTACAGAGCAATAAGTAATATTACAGATGAAATACAGTATTTTGGTTACGAGAAAAAAACAAAAGTATATTATTTATTATCTGTAAAATAGAGATTTCAAAGTAAAAAGTTAAATTACAGATAAAATTTTGTTTTTCGGTCCCAAGAAAATACAAAGTATTTTTTAATATCTGCACAGAAAAAAATATGGAGGAAACAAATTTGATTAATCACTTGTTTAAATTTAAAAAGAAAAATTGAGTAATTTTTTAATTGACGCAATTAAAAATTTACTCAAACATTTTAAAAACAATTTAAGTAAATAATTTAATATTTTTTTAAATTTTTTTTTTAACTCATAGTTTTTTGAATTCTCGTTTAGTTTATAGTTTTTTGTATATGTATATGAAAGTTTGTAATCGTCTTTATAAAATTTTCCTATGTTTTTGAGACATAAATATGTTTGGTAAAGTTTGAAAAAACGAGTTGTTGGTTTTTTTTTTGCAAAAAAAATTTAAAACTTTTTTAAACTTTTTAAAAAAATAAATTGATAAATTTTGAGTAAATTTTTAATTGTGTCAATTAAAAATTTACTCAACTTTTTTGGCAAACATTTAATAAATTTTTATTAAAAATTTACTCAATACTATTAAATCGTTTACTGGTGCAAAATTGAGTAATTTTTTACTCAATAGTATTAAAAATTTACTCAAATATTTTTTTTATTTTTTTCTGTGTGTATTTCGGCAGATAACTTTGTCAACTATCTGTCAAATTGAGATTACAGTCGTTTTACAGAGTATTTAACAGAGTAATTATTTTGAGTGTACAGTTTATGTGGAATCCCTTATATGTAAAGTACAATATTTTTGAGGTTAAAATTACAAATTCGAAAAAAAAAATAATTAAACTTGTTTACCTTTTATCAGATTGAGATTGTTGAACGCTACTTGATAAGATTTTGTAGAAAGTAATCGAGTACGATTAGTTTGTGGTGGTGTGAAATTTAAAACTACCCAATGACAGACTACCTCCCCCTTTTAAGTACAAACTAAAAATGTCTCGTCATTAACAGTGGGCAAAAACTAATATTAGATTATTTCAAAAGCTACGATATTTTGCAAAAATTATAAAATTTAATAATTTTAATTTATGTATGTATGATTAAATAAATAATGTCTGCAAATAATATGCATATGTTTGAACTAAATTAAAAATGAAATCGAAATGAATTGAATTAATTAACAATTCACCTTTGTATCTTGTGGTTGAAGTTTGTATTTTATAAAGTCATTAACTTTTAACTTCAAAAAAAAAATAATTAAAAATCAGAGAAATTTACACAAACAAAAAACAAACATTATGGATTGAATAAATCTAAAAAAATAAAATTTAACAAAAAACACGATTTATATTGGCATAAGTGTATAAATGTCAAAATAAAAAAGAATCGTTAAAAATAACTCTTTAATTCTGCTCTTAGTATCTAAATTTTTGTCTAAATTCTGCTCTTTGTATCTTAATTTCTCTGTAGATAAAAATTATTTCTCAAATTTTGTTTTTAGGGAAAGTTATGCATTGAATTATATATAAAATTATTAATTTTAATATGAAGTATTTTTTTTTTTTCAATGTCATGATTTATTAATAAATTTTATAGTTAGGGCCACTCACCTTTTATCACAAAATTTAGTTTTATTTCACTGGATTAATTATAAAAAAAAATTTTAAAAATACAACCACTCCCAACGATAGACGAAAAAAAAAAACTAAACTTACGTTTTGCGTTTTGGCTTTTATGTATTTTTTTAAATTAATTTTTTTATCTTTTTTTCATTTTCTCTTCTTTTTTCTTCTTCTTTTTTTTATTTTCTCTTCTTTTTTCTTTTTTTCAAAAAAAAAAAAATCT
The DNA here is from genome assembly GCA_963921195.1 of Pegoplata infirma. Classification (NCBI taxonomy): domain Eukaryota; kingdom Metazoa; phylum Arthropoda; class Insecta; order Diptera; family Anthomyiidae; genus Pegoplata; species Pegoplata infirma. The sequence goes on from OY992539.1 coordinate 33,626,043, forward strand.
TCTTTCTCGTTTACTCCAAAATTCTGTTGGTAAAATGCCAACAGGAATTTGGTTAGAAAGAGAAAGAATTTAATGCTTCTTCTTACTATGAAAATTTATCTACAATCTTTTTTTTCAGAGAATAAGAGAATCAAAGAACGAAGCCGATCGGCTAACAGCCGCAACTTAGCCGCCGCCGACACTTTTGCAGGTACTGCAGCCGCCGCCGGTTTGATCAGCTAAATTCGGCTTGGAAAATATTTGCATAAAATTCTGACTAAAATATTTTGAAACTTATAAAAGATACCGAACTTGCTTAAAATAAAAAAAATATATATATATGGACAATTGTCATTAACTTTTAACGCTTGTGATATTTTACTAATTTCGCAATAACATTTTTATTTGTAAACTAGGTTGTACCTGTGAATGTAGATATGTTAAGGGAACCATAATGAGTAATTCTGCAAAGGCACAGCGCAAATAGTCTCATTATCTCATGGTAAGGAACGTGCAAAGTTGAAAAATGTAAAAAAATCGCTTGATACTCTCATGAAATTTTTCGTTCAAAGTTCCATATTGTTGGGTGCGTTAAAGCTATTGCTCCAAATTTAATACCGTTTAATCAACTTGGGTAATTATTTGGTGTAGGTTCAGTGGATGTGCCATCAATAAGAAAAAAGTTACATGGACCTAAATCTTTGATACCAATTTTTTTCAATTTTAAATTTTTCGTGGCTTTTTAATTGTAGCTTTTGGTGCAAACTGTAATTTTAAAATTCAAATACACGTGGTAAAAGCCCTTGTAAATATGCACAATCTGAGACTGATTCGAGGGATGTGCTCGCAATGGTTACGAAGCTGCAGCTCTCCAAAGATGGGAAGAAAAAACGTGAATTTTTTAAAAAGTCTGTTTTTTGCGAGGCACACTCCCAGTTTTATTCCGAATGGTTCCGAATGCTTTGTGAACTTTATAAATTACCATTTCCCACTTGATTTACAAACGCACCCAAAAAATATTCAATTGCAAAAATTTTATGAACTTTTTAAATTTTTTGCAAAATTTCGATATTTTAGTTTTGCATTATTTGACAGCCAAATGTGCATGGCTGAAAGTTGAACATGTAGAAACAATGGTATGTGTAAATATAATAAATCATGGAAAGCAACATTGATCAAAAGTTAATATTGGCGAATTCCGCGGTGTTTTTCAGTTTTCACTTTTTTGTAAGGCACATCCAGGCCGCTTATAGAAATTGGTCGGTGAAAGGCGCGTTTGGTAGTCTTTTTAATTCTCTATCTTCAATTAATTCGCACCCGAAAAAATTTAACGTTTAAGCGGTTTTTCGGTGGTTTTAAATTGTTGATACCTTTAAATTTAATGGTTATATAAAATCTTACATTACTTAAAAAAAGTAGAAAAGAAATGTATTTTGATAGATTTTGACATGTCTAATTTGAATAAGATTTCAAAATTATTTTACTTTTTTTTGTAGTCGCGAAAATCGCGAAAAATCGCTAAAATTTGTTATAGCCTTAATAAAATTAGTAATAACTAGGGATGAGATTTTCATGCTCTAAAAAATCGAAAATATGCGCTAAAAAACTCAAAATATGCACTAAAAAACCTAAAAATATGCAGTAAAAAATAAAATACGCCCAAAAATATCTTGTTTTCGTAGGAAAATCTTCTTAAAAAACAAAAAAAAAACTTTAAATATGCAAGATTTTTTAGAACTTAAGACAATCTATAAAAAAATTAAAGAAAAAAAATAATTTTTCTTATTTCCAAAATAAATTTTTAAAATTTAAAATAGTTTTTGAAACAAATAAATTGCATTTTGTGCTTTTGCTAAGTTATGCCAAAATATGCAAAAATATGCAATTAAAAGTTGGAAATATGCAAAAATATGCATTTAAAACATTAAAATTTTTAATGTTTTTAAAACATTGTATGCTCAGTAAACAGCAATTTAGCCGTATTTTTATTTAAAAAAATGTATTAAATTAAAAAAATAATAATTTCATAAAATTAACGCACAGTAGAAAACTGAAATTTTAAAACTTACGTTTTGGTTTTTAGATAGGAGAAATTTTTTTTTTTTTAAAAAACTTGTTAGAGAAACAAACGAATTAATAAAATAAAAGACACAAAAAAACATACTAAATTAACAACCACCTACAGTGGCCGCCATAAGTCTACGTACAATTTTTTTATAAATTTTTTAAGTAAGGGGGATGTCACAAACTCAATTATGTTTGGAAATTTTAGGGGCATGTCACAGACTCAACAAACGAATTAATAAAATAAAAGACACAAGACACAAAAAAAACATACTAAATTAACAACCACCTACAGTGGCCGCCATAAGTCTACGTACAATTTTTTTATAAATTTTTTAAGTAAGGGGGATGTCACAAACTCAATTATGTTTGGAAGTGTTATGATTGGTTTACTCGTAAAATGCAAAACGAATATTTTTTTTCGGAATGAAATCACTTTCAGAAATCAAAGTGGATTTAAATTGCATAGAAGTGCTTTCATTCCGAAAAATTATTTTGTTTCACGTTTTTGGAAGAAAACTATGAAACCACTTAGAAACGGAATTAACTCTGTGACAGGCCTTTAAATATTATTTTTTGTATATCAATAAAAATTGATTTCAAAAAAACTGCATTATTATGTATATTTTTATTTAACACTTTTCATAAAATATCTTAAATTAAGGCGGTACGTCGACTTTTTCGTACGTATACTTTTGTCGATCACTGTACATCAAAGTACATGAGTAGTAGGTTCACAGAGTTGCATTTGATGTGTGTAAGTATTAGTGACAGCACACAGTGTAACTTAAGATCTGTACTAAAAGCCATACCACCATATTGGAAAGTACGCAATTAGCACCATTGTTTGCATACTAGTCTGTACTGTACTGTGCATTGATGTCGAGGAGCATATATTTAATTGGAGGCACAAATCCAGACCGCATTCTGTACCACCTACCAAATTTTGCATACAAACAAGCAAATTTATTTTAAAGGCTCACTTATGTATACCATTAAATTTTTTTTTAAACCAGTAATGTCCAAAAATTTTTTGCAGTACACTCAACCAAAAATCATTGTATTCCCAAAGATTGTATTCGTTGTAAATTCAATAGAAATTAGTGCCTACGGTCAGTACCGTAGTACCGGGAATACCGAGTACCGGGAAATGGAACCGGTTTACCGGTTCTTAATTTATACCCCGTATTCCCGGGAATACCGGTATTCCCGGTTCCGGTTCTGACGGTATTCCCCGGACTACCGGTATGTATATTTGGTAAAATTTTGTTCAATTACAATTTTTTCTTTGCTTTTACCAAAAAAAAAAAATACAAAACATGTGAAAAATACCATTTCCATTTTATTTTTTGAATTTAAGAAAAAATAGTTACATGATTTTCATGGTTTTTGAGAACCGGTACCAGGATCAGAACCGGGAATACCAGTATTCCCGGGAATATATCTAGAACCGGGAAACCGGTACCAGAACCGGGAATACCGGTATTCCTGGGAATACCGAGAACCGGGAAATGGGGGGCACTAATAGAAATCATTGTTGATTTTGACCCTACAAATATTTATGCTGATTTCAATAAAAAATGTTGTCAGTTTTTGTAAAAGTTGATCAACTCGTTTTTTTGTAAATCAACTCTTATTTTTTGTAAATTCAACTCATATTTTTGTTAATATAAGAAATTTTATTAATAAAAAAAACTAGTAATTTGTAAATATTCTTTTATTAAGCATAAATCACAAAATTTTTATATTATCCGGCTTTTTAAGGTGCAATATTTGAAGATTTTCACACACACTTTGTTTATTCATGTTATGCACTAATAAGCCATTGTCCAGGACTGTGATCATGTAAAACGATAGTTGACTATCGTCGATTTTTGGAGCCTTGTTGCTCCTAAACTAATCAAAATGTTTCCAAATTTTTTAATGATTCTGGATAAGACAACACTCTTTAATAATATAATAAAGAAAAACTTTCAAATTTCCCTTCAAAACGATATGTATTTTGGGCCTCTGTTCTGTCTTTCACAACTTTTCAATTCACATGAAAATTTCCGAATCACATGAAATCAAGTTTAGTGTTTTGTTGATCACGTTTTTATTAGAATTTGAAATCGAATAATTAAAATTTAAAAAATTGTAAGGAAAAAAGTGCATTCGTTTTACTTTCACTAAATTTTATTTATGTGAAACAAAACGAAAAAGAAATTCGGATGTGAAATCTAGAACACCAAAAAAATTCGGAAATTTTCACTTTCACATTTTTTATGTGAATTACTTTTTTTGGAACAGCGGCCTTGATGTCGTTTATGCATCGTCTATCGTTTTCGTTTTACGTGATTAGCCTCCAGTTTTCTGATGATACTAAATCAAAATCCTTAAAAAAAACAAAAAAGTTTTAATATATGTACTATGAATACATAAAGTAATCAAATAATTCAGAGTCTTGTTGCCACCCCTGGCAATGTAGCAAAAGAGTACTTCTTTCAAAAAATACATGTATTTTGAAAAGTAATTTTGAAAAGTGCTCTTTTACCACCAGTGCCAGGGCTGGCAAGCAAGACTCTGAATACCACTAATGTATTTTATTACTTACCAAATATTTACAGATCAGATCCTATTTTTATTTATTTTTATAATATTAAATAATTTTATAAAAAACAAACACATCAAATAATTTTATAAGAGACAAACACGTTTCACAATACTACCAACTCACTCGTTAATAATGAAAAAAAATGAACGAACAGGGTTGTTTTTTCTATTTTGATTTATATATTGAATTCTGTAGACACATTGGAAATAGTTGACTTAACTATACAGATTATTCAACGATATCAACATTAATTTTTGTACGGCATTATTCTGTAAAACTTTATCTACAATTGGTTTACTAATTTTGCTACTAAAATATTTCTATGAGTGTAGTTTTACCCGTGTTCTTTACGTACCAGAAAAGCATCGATTTTTCTGTTAACAAACGTCAGTTGTTTTATGTTAACGCATCGTAGACATAATTGTTTATGGAAATGGAAAAGTGTGATAGTGGAAAGTACCCTTTAAGGGCATACATGGGAAATTATAATTTGTTGCAAATTGAATTTGGTTTTTAATTTCAATTAATTCATACAAATGGAAATTAAAATTTTTTTAATTTCCATTTAATTAAAATATCTTCGCCACATTTTTAAATTACGTTGCCATAAAAATTCCAAGACAAAAACCTTTATAATTGCCGATAAAAAACAGAATATTTTTTAAAGACAATGGCAACGCAATATAAAGCAAATTCACAAACCCCAACACAATAAATATTGGTTATTAGGACCAATACCCTACCTCATGCAATATCGATTTTAAGTTAAATTTTCAATCGAAATAATAAAGAGATTAAAAATAAAACACAGTTGATAACCAAAATATTTTTAACGACAAGGTTTTAAACATGTTGTGGTGAAATATCATACCTTTCCGAATTTTCAAATAGTATATTGTTAAAATCCTTTATAAGACGTTTTACATGTCGCCACTAGTTTTCCACTGGTAAAAAGTAAAGTATACTAACATGTTATGTTTCTCAAACCACTTACTATTAATTTTTAAAGTAGAATTTGGTAATTATACCATTTTGCATTTATAACAGCAAACAACATTATTTTCCAAAAGCACAGGCATTAAAAATCTATTTACTTATTGCAAACTATTTTGCAAAAAAGTAAATACATTCTTAAGCTAGGCTACCTTCGGGCATAATAAGTTGTGACCAAGTCAGATATTTGCAGTTAAATACTCCTGGAGAGTATTATTGGAGGGAACACCTTTAACGTTGCATATAGCGCTAATGGCAAGCCCACTAGGTGTTCACTGTTTCCCAACTGAAATAATCAATGGAAATTGCCGCAACCATGCAAAATGGAAAAAATAAAAAAAATAAAATATATTTTAGCGGTTCAATGAGAAAAAAACATTTTAAAAAAGGACATGCAAATTGAATTCACATATTTAACTTTAAGATTTTACCATGTAAATATGTAAATTTCTGCACCACTACTTGCAAGAAACTCTATCGTATTAAATATTTTGGCTTGAGGCGGAATCCGAAAATGGATTCATAATATCTTTATTTTATTTTTGCCAAAATCTTAGATAAATAAATAAAATTTAAATAATCTTTTGCATTTAATTGTGCCATATCCATTTCATTAAGACATCGCGCTTGCTTCCAGTTCGACTTGAGGAATGGAATCCTGAAAAAAAAAATATTAGTATTTAGTGCTAATTTTATTTGATTCCACATTTGACTATAAAATATGTTTAACAATTTAAAAAAAAATTCTCAAAATGTCAATTAAAAATCAGAAAAAAATCAGAAAATACCATTTGTAACTTAAAGATTACATTTGTTATTTGAGATTATACTTATGATTCGAATTTTTCATTTGTAATTTCAAAAAGATCAATTGAACAGTTCATGCGAATAAGAACCAAGGACTTAAAATAATTATTTCCAAAATTTAAAAATAAGGAAAAATTGGCCATTTTTAATAGTTATTCAAAAAAATTAATTCATAATTATTATGAACAATTTAAAAAATAATAATTGGAGCATAACTATTATTATCCAATTAATATTTTTTTTTATTGATTTATAATAGTTTAGTCACACAGAAAAAAATATCGTGAAATCAAAAGTAGCTAAACAAATTGTTAGCAAATAATTTCTAGTTCAACAACGTTTTTAATTGTGTCAACAATGTATATTGTTAATGTGACAAAAATCCAATTTAATTCCCAATTAAATGCATCAATTAAAATCATAGTTTAAAAACACACAAAATACTCATTGACCATGACCCTCAAATTGTTGCACAGTGTTACAATTTGAGTTTTCAAATTACATATGAAATATTCAATTTACAAGTAGAATCTCCAAAGAAATGGAATCTTCGAACTACATATAGAATCATTGAATTACAATTAAGGGGCTTAAAGAACAATAGGTTCAAGTGCCTTTTTTCTAAAATTGAAATTCTAGACGTAAAAATGGTAAAAATTGTTTGGTAATAATTCCTGCTGCATCTGACACTTTATAGACTAAAATTGTTGCTGTTTTTAACTATTGATTAACAACTAAAAAAAAACGGTAAAAACAACTTCAAATTACGATTGTTTTTACTGTAACTCAAAGAACAAAAAATCTAGACGTAAAAATGGTTAAAATTGTTTGGTAATAATTCCTGCTGCATCTGACACTTTATAGACTAAAAACAACTACATAAAACAACTGTTACTACCATGTAGTAATTTGTTGTATTTATTTTTTAAAGCGACTACAAAAAACAGTTGTTTGAGATTTTTAATACAAAAACAACTGCAATTGTAGTTGAAAACAACAACTACTATTTACTACACAAATGACCGTCATGTAGTAACTGCAATAATTTTCTAATTGTAAAGGCGTGATTAGACGATAGAGAATTCCCCTAGATTTAAAGAAAAAAAAACAACTCTGTGATAACTTTTAAAATTGGAATGTCAAATAAAATTTTATTACATATTTTTTATTTACTTTAATTCGATTTCCAATCTACAAATTATTGACTAAATGTGCGAAAGCAAATAATAATATAATGAAAACGGTAAGCATATACAAGTAGTAAAGAAATGAGATTTGACACAACAATTTATAAAGTCAAAAGTATATTACCACAGAGTTGTGTTTTACTTTAAATGTAGGGGTTTTCTTTTCCGTCTTAACGCGCCTTAAGTGAAGTTTTAATTCAAATGATTACTCAATTGTGATTTGCAGTAATAATTAAATAACTTAAATCGGTTGAAAATACGCGAAGTATAACAACTTTAATCTCGTATTTCTCATTATTAAATACAAGTCACCATAAACCTTGTACCTTAAACCCCTCAATTGATCTTTTTTGAATTACATCTGTAAATGGTGTTTTTTTTTTATATGGCAGTGCAAAAGGCGTTTTTTGAATACTTACTTCAATAATGTATAAGTAAATAATACTTTTTGCGTCGATTTGCCAATGTTCTTCCGACCGCCTGCCCGTCCATGTAAACATAATGTAGGGTATAGATAAAAAATAAAATTGACTAGTTCTTTTTATACCTTTTATGCTAAATCTTATAGATACATACATATGTTTAAATTTACAAAAAACTTACCAAATATTTACATTGTCTTGAATTTGAGATGAATGAGGCACGATGATGGGTATTTTTTCCGCTAAAAAAAACATTTTTGTTCAATTAAAATGCACGTATTTACACGCAAAAGTACTCTAAACATAGTTAAAACTTACCTTGTCACGTTTTCAGTATGCAAATCCTCTAAAAAAAATGATTAAACATTTTTATTTTTAAACAAAATCTATTTGTTTTTATTTTTGGTATAATTTATTTTTTTTTTTGTATTGACACAAAAATAAATACAGGTTCAAAACCAAACTATTAAAATATTGTTGGCAAATCGAACAAATTTAAAAAGTTTCAAATTAATTTAAAAACTCAAAATCATTTTGGAATTTCATTACCATTTACATCCGATTCAACAACCATACATTTCAATTTGATAAGGAAATGGAAATTCAAAAAATTTACAATTTCCATTTGATAAAGAAATGGTAATTAAAATTCAATGGAAATTAAAAAATCCCATGTATGTTTAAGGGGCACTGAACAAAACTAATTAAACGAATTATAAGATATGTCATTAAAATCAAATAAATAATTGAAATATAATTAATGAGTAAAATATATACAGTCGAACCCGGTTATAACGAACTCCGAGGGACCAGTAAAAATAGTTCGTTATAAGCGAAGTTCGCTAAAAGCGGGGTATATTTTTTATCAACCTAGTTTTATTTCCAAAAAATAGATCCAATTTGGTTTTATTTGATGTTTTTTTAGAAAATAAACTACTAATTGAGAAGAAATCTTTAAAAATATAAATAATATTCTATGAAAATTATTATATAAACCAAAAAATGTCAACCTTTGTTAGTTTGATAAACATGATTGCCACACATTAAACAATTTTTACGGGAGTTCGTTATAAAAAGGTAAATATACATGAAATTGTGTTCGTGGGACCATGAGTTGAGGGTGGGTTGTACAAGCCTAAAAATAGGTAAATTTTTAGGCAAGTCTATGGCGCTCAGACTTAAAATAGTCCATTGTACCGTATTGTGGGACCATAATAAGCAGTTCGTTTTAACCGAGGATTCGTTATAACCGAGTTCGTTATAAAAGAAGTATTTTGTGTGAAAATTGATTCAAAAACGTTGGGACTTTAGAATTAGTTCGTTATAACCGAGTTTGACTGTATTTGTATTTATTTTTATACAATTTTAATAACATTTTCAGAAACATATTTTTTTGACCTTCGAAAATTTTATTTACCATTAATTAACCAATAATTTACCATCAATATAAGATCTTATTTAGGTCATACAAATATAAATATTTGACATTTGAAGAGTTAATTAATGAAATTATTTAGATTCGAATAAAATTTTGAAATAAATTTAGATTATTTAAAATATAATTAATTAATATTGTGAATAATTCAATTTTCATACAGTTCATAAAGTTCGAATAGGTTTTTCGAAAATATCGAATGTGTCTTGAAATTTTTTTTTTTTTTGTAAATTAGAACATTATTAGAAAAGTTTTAAATTCCTTAAAAACCAGAAACTAATTTACAAAAAAAGTAGTAGGATCGGATTATTCCCATTTTAGTGGGCTTGAAATAAATGAATAAAAACAGATTAGGTATAGATTAGAGATGGGAACTTGAGCAGATTAGAGCGTGATTCACGTGATTCACGCGTGATCACGCGTGAGTGTGACTGAATTCAATTTTACTCACGTGATTGTGAGTGAGTGTGAGTGGAGAAAAAAATTGCGTGAGTAAGTGTGTGCGTGAGTAAGATTTTTGCGTGAGTGAGTGTGTGTGAGTCGATTTTTTTGCGTGAGTTTGCGTGATTTATTTTCTCTTCATATTTCCTTTAGTACCCAAAAAAGCAACAAAAAATTGGTGAAATTTGGCTTAACTTAAGATTTCATCCCAAAAAGAGACAAAAAAAATGTAAAATTTCGCTGAACTTTAAATTTTGCTGAAAATATTAAAAGATTTTTTCAAATTTTAGTTTTTGATTTTTTTTTTTGTACGAATAAAAGTTTCGTGAGTGTGAGTCAACGTGTGAGTGTGAGTGAAGCTTGCGTAAGTGCACGTGAGAGTGAGTTATTTTAAATTTACTCACGTGATTGTGAGTGAGTGTGAGTAGAAAATATATGCTCGTGAGTGAGTGTGCGTGATTTAAAAATTCCTGTCGTGAGCGTGAGTGAGTGTGAGTAAAAAATCACTCACGCGCCCATCTCTAGTATAAAGAAACAAACTATTTTTTTATTGTTTCCAAATAAATTGGTGGTCAAAAGTATTGGAGGTAAAAAAAATGGTTTCTTTAGCTGTATTGATTGACTTTTAGTATTTTTGTATGTCGTTAGAAAAACTATTTGACAACTGAATATAAACTATTCTCAGTTTGAAAAAAATTAACTTTGTTCGACCTTCGTAAAACATTTATTATTTACTAAAATTACTCCCAACCTAAATTATGTTATCTTGTCCGATCTAAATGATGGGATTAAGGACAGTTTTACGGGGAAAATAACAAAAAAAAAAAAAAAAACAGTTGTCTACCAGCTTCTAAAGACTGCAATCTTAGTGCATTTAAAAATAATATTTTTGTTTTTCAAAAAACGTCAAAAAATAATTAAAGCACTCTTATTCCAATTTTACTACTTTGACATTAACAAATGAATGCAGTTGTAATTTTTGACTGCATTCTGTACCAATGTCAATCTCATTAATCGATAATAGTCTTAAGGGTATATGACACTACATTTTTTTTTTATTAAATTGAAATTGACGGCATACTAATCACATTAGATCACAGTATTACCGACTCCGGTAATGCTGTTCTCTAATGTGATTAGTATGCCGTCAATTTCAATTTAATACAAAAAAAATGTAGTGTCATATACCCTTTAGCAATTTTAAATGTTTAATTTTTAATTTTTGAAATAGAAAAAATCCCTAATTTTTAGAAAAAATACCCAAAAATTATCGAAATCCCCAAATCTCTCCCCTGGAAATCTTTTCCACAAACCAAACTCGAAATCCCCATTTTGAGGACAAATCCCCTTATCTGGCAACACTGTTTATACAACAAATTTTGTATGCAGATTCGATTAATAAACCTCTTATTAAAAACTTTTATCTTTTAATGAATTTGGACGTAAAACAGGGTTGCAAAATGAGAACTCTAAAAGTGTACCAACGAGCTGATCAAATTGTACTTTTTCGACCCCAATTGTACCAACATTTTTTTTTTAATATATTTTTTTTTATATAAGCAACAAAAATATTTGTATTCATAAAAATTAGTTTTTTAAACAATACCATCAAAATTTGTACTTAAAAATAATTTTTTACAATGAAAAAGAGTTTATTCTTGTTTGAGGTCATTTATTGTCCCAGTAATAAATTCACATTACAAGCACTTATGGTAATCCTTATTTCTCTCTTAGATTATTCTCCCAACAAATCCTCATAATAGAGTTTCTGCTTTCGATTTTTTTGGTAATTTTCAGCATTGAATGGACGATCGTTTCAGTAATTTTCCAATTATTTCCCATCATCAGAACATCATCAGAACATAACATAGAATAAGCCCTTTTTATTGTACACTCGAAAGTTCGAAAAAATAACAAAATTTTATTATTTTTAATAAAAACTAAAAATACTTGAAACCGTTATACCCTCCTAAATGTTACAGAATTAAAAAAAAAACCATAAAAAATTTACAGGGCCGTTCTTGGGACCCGTTTAACAGTTTACAATTGAATTTAGGCGGATTAGCTGAGACTCACAGTGATTCGTTCCCATATATCGAGTGGGCAAAAATAGAGTATTGGTCGCAGATTTCTGAAATTTGGTACACATGCAATTAATTATCTAATCAAGAAAAAAACGAGTTTTTGGAAAAATCGGAGCAAGGACACGCCTACCCCCCATATATCCTGAAATTTAAATATGTGATTAAAACTACAAAAATGGTCACAAAATTCCCAAACTTTGTCATTGTTACCAATTTTAATATAGTATTTTATGTGTAAATTTTTTTCTAGATTGAAGCAAGGACTCGTGTGGCTGCCATATATCCTTTTTCTTAAAAATATTTTAAATCGCTCAAAAATTACTCGATACCCTTGAAATTTTTTGTAAAAATTTGAATAAGTGATGTCAATGTGTGTGCCAAATTTCGCTGAAATCGATTCTGTAAAACAAAAGTTATTTACATATCCTTTTTAAAAACTGCAATAAAGTGTTAATATAGTTTATTCACAAAAATAAAATAGAAAGAGTTGTCAACGATTTTCCAAATTTGGTACGCAAGCACAAACTTAATTAGTAGAAAAAAAATAAAAATTTTGAACAAATCGGTCGAAGGACATTTGTACCTGTCGTATATCCTGAAACTTAAAAGAACAGTTTTAGCCAAAAAACTTGCTATAAAATTACTAAACTTAGTTATTGTCTTAGAAATTTAGATAACCACCGACGTACAACATTTGTATTTTAATCTGAGCAAGGACTCGCGTGGCTGCCATATATCCTTTTTCTTGAAATCGCTGTAACTATTTTAAAAATCTTTCAATTGCTATCAAATTTTTAATATAGATTAGATCAAATAACGTTAATAAGTGTGCCAAATTTCGTTGAGTTACTTGCTGTAACAAAAAAGCTGTTAATATATCCTTTTTTTAAATATAGTCAAAAATATAAAAATACCTAATAACTGCAAAAACAAAACATTCACAACACTTATTTCCTGTTGCATTACGAAAATAAATTTATTCAAAATAAGTTTTAAGTAAACTCGTTTAATACTTGCTTTATTTCTAAGTATATAACCCGTTAATAACAAAAAACTAAAAAAAAATTTTTTTTTTGGTACTAAAATTTTTTTTTTTTCGTTTTTTTCAAAAACTTAGTTATTTTTATTATTTGATTGTATAGAAAACAGTCCAGGATGTTACAAAAATCAATAAAAAATAATTTTTGAGTACGAACTTTTTTTATGTATCTCAAAAAAAAATTTGGTTTTGATTTGGGATACCAACGAAAATCAAATACTGGTTTTAAAGCAAAATGGCCCACTGTATACTTACTTCATCGAATTTTTTACTATAAATTTATGGTATACAATACAATAAATCCCTTTATATAAAAAAACACGAAAATGTTGATGTATTTTTTTAATTTTATTTACAGTACATAAAATAAATAAAAAAAAAAAATAATCCAATTTTCGATTTTTTAAAAATTTTTTTTTTCAACTTAAAAAAAAAACTTAGTTATTTTTATTTTTTGATCTTATAAAACATAGTTAAAGCTACAAAAAAAATGAAAAACAAAAAAATTTTATTCACGAACTTTTTTTATGAAGGCCATTAAAATTTGGTGATTTTGGGGATTTTAGTAAAAGTCATAGATAACTTTTAAAGCAAAACGGCCCACGTACTGCATATTTTTTTTCTGATTTTTTATTATATTTTTACAGAATACTATATAATATATCAATGTGTAAAGAAAAAATACTTAATATTAAATTTTTTTTTTAATATTTTTTCCATTAATAATATAGCTTTTGAAAAAAATTAAATAAAGACACAAAAAAAAACCTAACTTTTTTCCAACTTCAGACAAAAACTTAGTTATTTTTATTGTTTTGCCTTATAAACCATAGTCCGAGCTATCGAAAAAGCAAAAAAAATAATTTTTTGACTCACGAACTTTTTTTATGCATTCCATCAAAATTTGTCAATTTTTGGGAATTCGGTAGAAAAAATATAGATTTCAGAGCAATACAAAAATGTATTTTAAGATTAATTCTAAAAAAATGCAAATACAACATTTAGCTAATATATTAAAGTAACTTTTGCAAAAAAAAGTTCGTTGATTTCTTCAAAATTCGATTTTTCATAATTATTTTAGTAAACCTATAAAAATCAATTTTTAGGTTTTAACACAATAGCGTTGAATTTCCATACTTTAGCGCCCTCTTGTGGCAACATATGACTTCTTAAAAATCAGAAAAGTACATATTTCTTTTAGTTTACTATTAAACTGTAAAAATACAAAAAATCATCAACATTGAAGACATACTTTTTTTTTTGATTTTTGCCAATGAAACGAATCACTGTGAGACTGGTCGATTTTACATTTTTTCCACGTTTGTGTATAACTTTGAAAACTTTTCTTATCAGAGAGCAGACCTTTGAAGATTTAATTCCCTAATTCAATTTCTTAAATCTGATTTAAAATAATTGAATTAATTCCCTGTTTCTATAAATCGAAAAGAATTAATTCATTATTTAATTCACTTAATTTCATTGCAAAGAATTAATTCTTTGATTTGATTAAATTGAATTAATGCATTTTGATTTGAATCAACTGATTCAAATCACTTTGATTTGAATCAACTGATTCAAATCAGTTTGATTTGAATCAACTGATTCAAATCACTTTTGATTTAAATCAACTGATTCAAATCACTTTTGGTTTGAATCAACTTGATTTAAACTTTTTTCACTTAAATCAAACACTAAAAATGCACATTATAAAAATCTTATCATGTCTGATTGCGTTAAAGTCATTGGAATATCGTCAATTTTAAACACACGCCATCAATAAACAACACTCCAAATTGTACAGTTTTATTAAATATGTACCTTTAGTCTAGAGTTGGGCGCTGGTCACGTGATTTGCTTGATTCATGTGAATCACGCGTGAGTGTTTTTCATTTCAATCACGTGATTGTGAGTGAGCGTGATTTGAAAAAAAAAACTGAGTGAGTGATTAGTGAGTGAGTCATTTATTTTATGCGTAAGTTTGCGTGATTAGATTTTTTGATTTGCCCAATTTTTTTTAAATTTTCGTGAAATTTTTTTTTTTAAATTTCTTTTTTTTTTGGTAAGAAAATTTTATTGCGTGAGTGGATTTTGCGTGACTCACGCGTGAGCGTGATTGAATCTGGCGTGAGTCACGCGTGAGTGTGAGTAAGTTTTTTATTACTCACGTGAATAGTGAGTGAGCGTGAGTAAAAAAAAATTGCGTGAGTGATTAGTGAGTGATCCGATTATTTTTTGCGTGAGTGAGTGTAAGTAAAAAATGCAGCTTGTGCGCTGCCAATAAAATGTACACTATTAAATTCTGTTGCTTTGACTTTTTGCTTGCTACTACCGCACAAGCATAAATGTTATAGTTAGGGAATTCACATGGGTATCGTATTTGGTGTTGTATGTTGTATGTCCTATCTGAAAATAGGGTTGGTTAAACTTTAAGGCTCTTATTCATAATACTTATAACAGACTTATTGTAGGTTTATTTGACAATTGTTCCTGCAATATCTGTCAAATAAACCTACTTTAAATATATTTTAGGTTTTATGAATAACCACATAAATTAATAATATGACACTTACACGATATGACGATACAACATTTATACCTATGTTTTGTGTGCTATTTTCAAGTATGCTAACAAGAAGAGAATCTAAGAGAAAGTTATCAAATGAGCGATAAATAATTTTTACCAAACCTGTTTTTGGATAGTGCATACAACATATATAACAAATACGATACCCATGTGAATTCCCTAAGTATGTGTGTGCGTGTGTAAAGTAAATACTTTGATTTAAGAAAAAAATGTTTAAATCAACTGATTCAAAACATTTTTGATTTGAATCAATTGATTTGAATCAAATTGATTTGAATCAATTGATTTGAATCAAATTGATTTGAATCAATTGATTTGAATCAAATTGATTTGAATCAATTGATTTGAATCAAATTGATTTGAATCAAGTTTGTTTGATTTGAATCAAGTTTGTTTGATTTGAATCAAGTGAATCAAATCATTATTTAAACAAGGAATTAAACAAAAAATTAGTTAATTCTTTCAACAAATAGTTGAAATTAATTCTTTTGAATCAAATCATCAAGAATTAATTCCTTGATTTATTAATATGAATTAATCTTTATGCGAATCAAATCAAAAAATGAATTAATTCTTCAAAGGTCTGTCAGAGAGAAAGAAAACACGAAGATTGATTCCAATTTAATGACGAAATCGATTTCATCCAAAACACATGAATACACAGTAAAAAGTTTTGGGTTAATTTTAATTCCTAGCTGGTGTGTATATATAACAATGCCAAAAATAATTTAATTTATTCCATAAAAAGTTACTTTTAAAGAGATAAAAAGAGAGTGAGAGAATGGATTTTGAATTTATTTTTGGGTGTTATAATAAAACCAAAATATGGAAATAATTTTACACCTAAACAGGTGTTTATTTGAACAAGGCAGGACTTAAATTTCTCCAAAAATAAATAAAACAAATGTAAGGTTATGTTTTTTAATATTTTTGTGTATTGAATACAAATACAGACCAAATACATGAATAAAGTTAAAATCCAGAGGACTGTTGATTTGTCACCCAAACTCAGCACAACTCTGCATAAAATAAACTGCTACTGCTTCTATATTAAGAAATTATTCCTGGAGGTAGGCACCGTCGTGATCTAAAAATTCCATCACTCTGCCTTCTGCTTCAAGATTTAGCTGGCCTAAAAGTATAGTTAACCAAAAATCAATTAAAATGATTGATAAACGTTTGTAGTCAATACTTACTTGATATTTATATTTCGGTCGGAGTAAAATCTTCACTTTCTGGATCACAAATTTTGATAATATAAATTTTTTACTTTTATGTACATTGCTCACTTTCATTGAATGAATAAGAATTTTTTGTTCACTCAAATTGACAGCTGTTTTTAATTCCTTGTTAAGTGTTTATCTTAAACTTGATGAAATACAATTTATTGATGACGTTTGACGTTTATTTTTTATAAGTTTTTCAAGAGAGAAATTTAATTATTTTTTGGCATCAAAATAAAACTAAAAAAAATGACATAAAGATAATCAAATTTTTAATCCCTATGTGGTTTAGCACATAACCCATTTCGGATTTAACTTTAAATTTAATTCCAAAGTAGTTTAAAATGTGCTCCGCTAGGTTTTAAATATAACCCAAAACTTTTTACTGTGTACAAGTAGGTCTAGTTTCTAGGTCCAGGCCTTTGTTTGTTTGTAGTCTGAAAGTTATTAATTTGTAGTACACTACTCATTTATCACTTAAATCTGAGGTGACAAATACGCTTTGACATAGAATTTTCCTTAAGTTGTTTAAAAATAATGCAAAAACACAAAGAAATGATAGCAAAAATGAGTTGCCACCGCAAATCAATCAAATCATTAAACTCTGATCAAATTCTTAAATTGTACCAAATGAGTCATTGGTGTACCATTGTACTTTGGAGCTTTTTTTTTTATTATTATTATTCAAGGGGTGATCTAGCCCTAACGGCCGGCACTGCGACCCTTATGGGTCTTTTGTGCCAAGATCCATTAATCTAATTCATCTTTGGAGCTTCAAATTGTACCAAAAAAAGTACAGTTGTACCAACTTTTGCAACCCTGACGTAAAAGCATAAAAAGCTTTAAATTCGCCGCATTTTTTAGGGTTACCGAAACTTCTAAACTCATTTTTATTTGGGATTTTTTAATTTTAACAAAATCCCAAATAAAAATTAATTTAGCAACTTCGGTAACCCTAAAAAATGCGGCGAATTGAAAGCTTTTTATTTAACCTCCTAAAAGTATGCAATAATTGTTTTTTACCAGTGGCGTTATTCGTTTTAAAAAATAAAATATTTATGCTGGCCAAACTTAAGAACTTTAAATAGTTTAGTTATTTTTTGTACACAGAAACAAATCTTTGGTTTACTAACTTAGGGCTGGTATTAACCAATGATTAAGAGTTATTTTGATTAGTTACCAGTTCTTTAATTTTTTTAGAAAAATGATACAGCCAACTTACAAGCCACCTTTTTTACTAGCAATAAAGTCTCGCCACTTTTTTTTTTGTCAAACGGGGGTGACAAGCACACAGAAAAAAAAAAAATTGAGTAAATTTTTAATACTATTGAGTAAAAAAATTACTCAATTTTGCACCAGTAAACGATTTAATAGTATTGAGTAAATTTTTAATAAAAAATTATTTAATGCTTACTAAAAAATTTTTAATGGATACTATTAAAAATTTAATTAAAAATTTTTAAATTTTTTAAGTAACTTTTCAATTGTGTCAAGTAAAAATTTACTCAAAATTTATCAATTTATTTTTTTAAAAAGTTTAAAAAAGTTTCACATTTTTTTTTCGAAAAAAATGTTTTTTCAAACTTTACCAAATATATTTATGTCTTGAAGACATTGGAAAATTTTATAAAGATGATTTCAAACTTTCATATACATACACAAAAAATTATAAACTAAACGAGAATTCAAAACACGAAGAGAATAAAAAAAAATTAAAAAAATTTTTAAATTTTGTATTAAATTATTTACTCAAATTTTTTTTTTAGTTTTTGAGTAAATTTTTAATTGCGTCAATTAAAAAATTACTCGAATCTTATTTAAAAATTTAAACAAGTGATTACTCAAATTGTTTTTCTCAATATTTTTTTCTGTGCAACGAAGGAGGAAAACAGAATTTGTGATTTTTTTTTTTAACCCGTTAGCGTTTCACCCCTAGGACTTTTTGAAGTTCTGGACACAAACATTTTTTTTTGTTTTTTTTTTTGCGTTTTGGAGTAAAAATTTTGTTAAAAATGCTTTTAGAGAATTTTTTTTAAAAAAAAGTTTCGAAAAATTTATTGAAAATTTATGTTTTTATCACGTGACAGGTGAAAATTGCACTTATCACTTCACTGTCTCAAAAATACTTATCTTGTGACCGAAGACAATAAGGGCGTGATTAGGCGAGAGAGAATTTCCCTAGATTTAAAGTGAAAAACAACTCTGTAACTTTAAAATTGGAATGTCAAATAAAATTTTATTATATATTTTTAATATACAAATTATTGACTACATGTGCGAAAACAAATAATAATCAGGGATGCCAACTTAGTGCTTTTCGCGCTAGATCTAGTGCTTTTTGATGTGTCAAAACGCGAAAATTTTTGACCTAGTGCCAAATTAGAAAAACGCACTAACGTGGTGCTTTTGAAATTTTCAGGTTGTGCTTTTAGTGCTTTTTAAAATTATTTTTTATAGCCTCCAAACAAAGTATGACGGTTTACTTAGTTTGTTATTTCGAGTGTAACGCATCGAAATATAAGTCGGAGACTTCACAAAGTATATATTTTATTGATTTTTTATCGATTCAAAGACATTTTTTGAATGTCCGTCTGTCTATTTGTGAAAAGCAATATGCAGTTCAAACTAAGAGCTAGACGCCTAAAATTTGGAACGAATTTATAATTATGGTCAATAACTATTGGTCGTATTAAGTTCGGAAAAAGGGGCAAAATCGGACTAAGGGGAAAATGTTTTCTCTTGAAGAACTAAACCAACCTCTATTGGTTTAGTTTTTTTTTTGTATTTAGTTAGGTTTTTTTTGTATTTAGGTTTAATATTTGAATTCTGTTCTGGGTGAAGTTCAAAGACTAAATTTGGCTTTTGAAGTGGAAAATGCAGACCATGTAAAATTGTACAGCGATTTATATCGGTCGCTCAAAAGTTTAACCAACAAACTTATCAAAAATTTTGTTTGAATAAAAATATTTTTTTTATCTATTTAAAAAACAGCCCAGTGCTTTTTTACCATTTTTTCAAGCAAATTTACGCGTTTTTACCCGTTTATAAAATTTTTGTGCGCGTTTTGCTCTCAAATAGTTGGCATCTCTGATAATAATATAATGAAAATGGTAAGCAAAAACAAGTATGAAAGAAATGAGATTTGACACAACAATTTTTAAACTCAAAAGTATATTACCACAGAGTTGTGTTTTACTTTAAATCTGGAGGGTTTCTTTCCCGTCTAAACGCGCCTTAAGACTTACAAATATTTTCAAAATTTTCGTAGTCCCAGACACTGTCCCATTAACTGTTTATCCCCTACACCCAGACCTTTGAAGAATTAATTCACATTATTTTTAATTAATTTTTTAATTAATGAATTAATTCATGCTTGAATTAATTCTTTGAATTACATTTCAATTATTTAAAACAGAATTAATTAATTTTGTGAAGAATTCAATTTTAATTAAAAGAATTAATTCAAGCATGCATTAATTCTTTTTAAATTAATTCATTATGAATTAATTCTTTTTGAATTAATTCGTTTTGAATTAATTCATTTTCAAGTCTTTTTTTGAATTAATTATTTTTTTGATTTAATTATTTTTTGGAATAAATTCTTTTTTTGAATTAAATTTTTTTTAATTTTTTGGAAAGCACACACATACTATAACATTTATGCTTGTGCGAAAGTAGCAAGAAAAACATCAACCAAACAAATTTTTTTTTGTACATGCATCAACGTCGCATTTTGAGAGCACTTTCCCATCGCGATAAATAAACCAAATGTTTCATTTATTTAACAAAAATACAAAAAAAAAACATGTAAAAAAAGTGTATTTTTTCAGAGGTTGGTTCAGTTCTTCAAGGGGGAACTTTTTTCCCCCTGGCCCGATTTTGGCCATTCACGAACTTAACCTGCCTATGAACATGAGACATATTTGTGCCAAACTTCAGGAGTCTAGCTGTTTTATTTTGAACTGCATTGTGTTATCTACAGACAGACGGATGGACGGACATTCACAGAATGTCTTAGAATCGATCATGGATCAATAATATATACACTTTATGGGGTCCCCGACCGATATTTCGATGCGTTACAAACGGAATGACAAAGCGAGTATACCCTCATACTGTGGTTGGAGGGTATAAAAACAAGTGAGTGTTATATTTGCCAGTGCCGAATATTAAATAACTTCTAATATAAAAGAGGGATTCCGTGAAAAAAGAACAATACTTTTGATTTCTTTTGCAAACATTTTGGTTTATAACAATGTTTTATAGTTTTAAAAAATCAAAATAGACCGTGCAAAATGAATTAAAAAAGAATTAATTCAAAAAAAGAATTAATTCAAAAAAATGAATTAATTCTAAAAAAGAATTAATTCAAAAAAATTAATTAATTCAAAAAAAATTAATTCATGCTTGAATTAATACTTTGAATTAAAATTGAATTATTCACAAAATGAATTAATTATTTTTTTTATATATTTCAAATTTAATTCAAAGAATTAATTCAAGCATGAATTAATTCATTAATTAAAGCTTTTGATTTCAGAAATTGAATGGTGAATTAAAATTTTGAAGGTCTGACTATGGGACCATTTTTTTAAATTTTAAATGTTTGAACTTGCAAAAATCGGCTTCAAAATATTTTTAAAAAAATTTCTGAAAAATATCTATAAATAATACCGCTCAACAAATCGAAGGTTTTTGACTCCGGTTTGAAGTTTGATACAAAATTTTTAAAGATTTTGACTCGCTGATTCCAAATCTGTGCTCCAAATTTTTCCATCACGTCCAGAATTTTAATTATTCGCGGTTGAAAATTCGAAAAACCGCGATTTGTGCATTTTTTGAAAGCCTGCACAGCAGCCACTGGGTGGAATAAAAATCTGGTATAAAGCGTAAGAGTAGAATTGAACTATGATCTCAAACATATGATCAAACAAATTTGAAGTTGTTGCACTATTATTGGCCAAACAGGTATTTTAAGAAAACACTGTGAAAAAAAATAGAAAAAGCACCATTTTTAAAAGGCTCTAAAACAAAAACCAGATGATCAATCTTTACTGTGATGAGCTCAAAATTTAGGCAAAAGTTCATTCTTTCTTATAGACTTTTAAACCCATTAAAGATATCTACCGGTTTATAAGAAAAATAACACAGAAAATTTAAATTTGTAAAATATTAATTTTTTTTTTAGTTTTCTTTGAAAAATATCAAAAAAAAAAACTAAGGTATCTATCTACCTTACCTTTTTTACAAAAATGATAATTTTAACAGTATCATTTAAAACGCAAGTATAACCCAACCAAACGCAATAATTAGAAAAAAAAATTGTTTTCTATGTCTCCACCATAGACAAATTATACTTTTGCGCTTTATACCAGATTTGTATTCCACTGAATGGCTGCTGTGCAGGCTTTTAAATAATGCAAAAATCGTAAATTTTCGCATTTTCAACCGTGAATAACTACAAATCTGGACGTGATGGAAAAATTTGGAGAACAGATTTGGAATCAAGAATTCAAACCAGAATTCAAATGAGTGTCGAGCGGTGTTATTAAAGCTTTTCTGTTAGCTTTTCCCAAACATTTTCTTATTAAAAAAGTCTCATATTCTGGATATTTTTCCCAAAGAAAAATTCTAAGATTCTCCGACATTTTTCCTATTGAAAAATTTTCAGATTCTGAAACATTTTTCATAAAGAAAATTCTCAGATTCTGAGACATTTTCATATGGAAAAATTCGCAGATTCTGAGAAAAATTCCAGATTCTAAAACATTTTTCTATTAAAAAAATTCTTAGGTTCTGAGACATTTTTCGAATAAACAAAATTCTCAGATTCTAAGAAATTTTTCGTACAGAAAAATTCTCAGATGTTGATACATTTTTCTTATGAAAAAAGTCTAAGAATCTAAGACATTTTTCCTAAGAAAAAGTCTCAGATTTTAAGACATTTTATAATAAAAAAAGTTTTAGATAGCATACGTGTCTGATTTTGAGATATTTTTCCCAAAACAAAGGCCTCTGATTCGGAGATATTTTTATATAGAAAAAATCTCTGATTCCGAGACTTTTCTTAAAGAAAAAGTCTTCGATTCTGAGTAAAAGTCAAATTTTTTGAGACATTATATACATAGATACTATACTAAAAAGTCTCAGAATCTGGAACATTTTTTCAAAGGCAAAGTCTCAGATTCTATGAAATTTTTTCCATAGAAAAAGTCAGAATAAATACCAGATTCTGAGAAGATTGCTATATGAAGGGGGCCGCCCCCCCCTCCTGTATACGCCACTGTCTGTTAGGATAATGTTTTTTTTTAAATTTTTTGAGTGAACATTTTTTGAGTGAAAAAAAAAATTCTCCCCACCCCGCCTCTAAAAACGTAAATTTAAATAATTTTGTTTTTGGAATAAAAACACTTCCGTACACTCAAAATAATTACTCTGTTAAATACTCTGTAAAATGACTGTAATCTCAATTCGACAGATATTTTACAAAGTTATCTGTCGAAATACAGATTTTAAGAAAATACTTTGTTTTCTTGTGACCGAAAAACAAAATTTTATCTGTAATTTTACTTTTTACTTTGTAATCTCTATTTTATAGATAATAAGCAGAGTTTTTTTTTGTTAAAATACGGATTTTAGAAAAATACTTTGTTTTATTCTCGTAACCAAAATACTAAATTTCATTTGTAATTTTACTTATTGCTCTGTAATACAGTTTTTAAATAAAAATCACTTCAAAAAACTTCCAAATATGACCGATAAACCGCTCTTTAAAAAGTGTCTTAAATTACAATAAAAACTGGTAAATTTTACGAAGATGACGTGTAAAATTGGAGTTACTCGTTATAAACTCGTAATATTCACAAAAATTAAAAAGTAAATTTACAATTTGGAAGCATTAAAATTTTAATTTTAAATATTTTTTCTTTTTAATTTTAATTAATGTTTTTGATGCAGAGAAGTTTTACTCATAAAATGGATTTAACTAAAACTTTGTAAATTTACAAAGTTTTTTTTTGTAAAATTTTGAACTCATAAAATGCATTTAACTAAAACTTTGTAAATTTACAGAGTTTTTTTGGTAAAATTCTTTTTTGTTTTATCAATATTTTACAGATAATTCTGTAAATTTACAGTTTTAATTATCGAAATCATTTTACAGAGTTTTCTTCGTAAAATAACAAAAAATCTTGCTGGTTGGAAATCTATGGTATTTTCTGCTGGCTCAGCAGAGTATCTCTGTAATTTAACAGAGTGATTATTTTGAGTGTACAATTCAATTCCACTTTGATTTTTTATTATTTTGAGTTTTCGTAAACATAAGCTGGAATTAAAAATTATTTTGAGTTTTCGTAAGAGGTGTCATTTAAAATTATTTAAAATTTTTCGAAATCTTAGCGCTAGACGTTGCAAATTTGTTTTGTGTAATTTTGTCTTTATACAATTTAAAATATTAAAAACTGTAAAAAAATGAAAGTTAATATTAGTCAGTCAATATAAAAAAAATTTAATCAGACGAATATAATTCTTAAATTTTACTTTGACATACATTTTTATATAATATCACTTATCTGCCTTTCAATCAATGCTCATAAAAAAAACCTTCACTTTCAAAATTCTTTTATTTATTGATTTTTAAAAGAAAAAGTTTTGTTTATGATCAAATAAAATTAATACTTTTTCTTTTTTTTTTTCTTCTCTAAAGAAAAAAATAAAATAATAATAAAAATATCAAAGTCTAATCCATTAATATGTTAATCTACCTACACTAAAATTAAATCTCCTACTGTTTTTTTGCGGTATTCTTTTCTAATTTCTCACTTTTTTTATATCTAAAATAATGACATTTTTATGACAAATTATCAAAACAAATCATTTATGGGTTTTTGACAGTTAGAGACAACAAAATTAAAAATAAATAATATGAAAGATAATTCAGCAAATATCATCATCAGCGACATGTGTGACATCTTTCCCAAGACAAATTAAATCTTTGATGTTGTTTTTACAACCAAAATAAATATTTAAAATCCAATCAATATACATAACTTTCAAAGACTATTAATCACAACAATTAAGTAAAAAAAAAAATATTGTTGTAAAAACAAAAAATCCCAAAAAATGTCGTCTAAATTTAGAATACTAATGAACTAAACTGTGATTTAATCATAAAATCGAATAGTATAACAGTAAATTTTATATTAGAGTGATTTGAAAATTTTTAAGATTTAAAATAACACGTAACAAATTTAGTTGCACAATTAAAATATTACAACTTCATTTTTGAGGTTATCGCAAACGTTGATTTGGTTGTCACAACCAGATTATGATTTTCGAAAACCAAATGAGGGTTTAAAACAATTAAGATTTACTTCTTCATATTGAGAAATAATTTAAAAACGGCCGTTGAAATTATAAAATGATCAATTTCAATTTGAAAAATGTTTATTAAATTTCGACAAAGATTTTTTAAAATTCGAAAAAGACCCACAGAATTAAACATCACTGACTGACAAGGGAATATATCGAAAGTACGTCGATAACACTCAAACACATATGTTTTCATTGTACACATCTCTAACGTTTTCAGTAATAGTACAACCACCTCATCAAGCAAGTTTAGGTTGTGTTGAAATGGTGATAAAATCGGCTAATGCCATTTCACTCCTCTTGTTTGAAACTATAAAAATCGTTACCACGAAAATCTAAGCTGATCCTGTTTTCGAGTTATTGCTAAATAATTATACTGATCGACAAAAAAAACTCCCAGTGATATATCCAACTGATTCTTACATATTTTGCTCTCCTGAATCCAAATATGCTATCATTGGATTTTCTAGCACGAATCGTTTTTGAGATTATCGCTGTTAAAATGTAAAAACAATAATTTCGCACTTTTGGTGGTCCCCTGTTACAGATGGAAAAATGTCTCAGAATCTGAGACTCAGAATCTGGCACTTTTTCTATTGGAATAATGTCTCAGAATCTTAGACAATTTCTATGGGGAAAATGTCCCAGAATCTAAGACTTTTCTTTAGAAAAAATGTCTCAAAATCTTTTTCTATAGGAAAAATATCTCAGAATGTTCCGTTTTCGAGATATTCGCGTTTGAAATTTTGTTCACGCGAAAATATCGAACGTGAATATCTCGAAAACGGAACTTGCTAGAAAAGTTTGGATTGCAGTTTTGAAATCAGGAGGTCCAAGTATCGTGCTGTTTATAAACTAAATTTTCTACTTAAATCCTAGAAGATCTAACAATTTTCAAATTTTCTATCAACTCTACTAAATACTGTATAAGTTATTAAAACAGATTTGCATAAGATGAATCGTAATAATTTAAACACCACCAAAAAACACACTCGAGAAACGTTTAAAATATTTGAAAAAAATTATTTTCGATTTCATTTCATCGGAATAAAAGCGGCTACAAAGAAAAAAAGAAATGAAAAGTAAAAAATGTAACTCCCCAAATGATCTTTTTTTTTTTTTTAAATAAGTCTGAAAACGAAGCTAGAAATTTATGCAAATCTATGTGAGAAATAATAGGGGTTTTCAAGATCTCTGACATTTTAGTGAGATAATTGACAAATTTGCCAGACGTCAAATAATTTTGCTAGACATTTTTCCTATAGAAAATATATCAGATTCTGAGACATTTTTTCTAGACAAAAAGTCTCCGATTCTGTGACATTTTTCTATCAGATTTTGAGACATTTTTTACTATAAAAAAGTCTCAGATTCTGAGATATTTTTCTTACAGAAAAAGTCAACGATTCTGAGGAATTTTTTTAATAGAAAAAGTTTCAGATTTTGAAACATTTTTCAGATTCTGAGACAGTTTTTCTATAGAAAAAGTCTCAGATTCTGAGACATTTTTCTTATAGAAAAAGTCTCAGATTCTGAGACATTTTTCTTATAGAAAAAGTCTCAGATTCTGAGACAGTTTTTCTATAGAAAAAGTCTCAGATTCTGAGACAGTTTTTCTATAGAAAAAGTCTCAGATTCTGAGACAGTTTTTCTATAGAAAAAGTCTCAGATTCTGAGACAGTTTTTCTATAGAAAAAGTCTCAGATTCTGAGACAGTTTTTCTATAGAAAAAGTCTCAGATTCTGAGACAGTTTTTCTATAGAAAAAGTCTCAGATTCTGAGACAGTTTTTCTATAGAAAAAGTCTCAGATTCTGAGACAGTTTTTCTATAGAAAAAGTCTCAGATTCTGAGACAGTTTTTCTATAGAAAAAGTCTCATATTCTGAGACAGTTTTTCTATAGAAAAAGTCTCAGATTCTGAGACAGTTTTTCTATAGAAAAAGTCTCAGATTCTGAGACAATTTTTCTATAGAAAAAGTCTCAGATTCTGAGACAGTTTTTCTATAGAAAAAGTCTCAGATTCTGAGACAGTTTTTCTATAGAAAAAGTCTCAGATTCTGAGACAGTTTTTCTATAGAAAAAGTCTCAGATTCTGAGACAGTTTTTCTATAGAAAAAGTCTCAGATTCTGAGACAGTTTTTCTATAGAAAAAGCCTCAGATTCTGAGACAGTTTTTCTATAGAAAAAGTCTCAGATTCTGAGACAGTTTTTCTATAGAAAAAGTCTCAGATTCTGAGACAGTTTTTCTATAGAAAAAGTCTCAGATTCTGAGACAGTTTTTCTATAGAAAAAGTCTCAGATTCTGAGGCAGTTTTTCTATAGAAAAAGTCTCAGATTCTGAGACAGTTTTTCTATAGAAAAAGTCTCAGATTCTGAGACAGTTTTTCTATAGAAAAAGTCTCAGATTCTGAGACAGTTTTTCTATAGAAAAAGTCTCAGATTCTGAGACAGTTTTTCTATAGAAAAAGTCTCAGATTCTGAGACAGTTTTTCTATAGAAAAAGTCTCAGATTCTGAGACAGTTTTTCTATAGAAAAAGTCTCAGATTCTGAGACAGTTTTTCTATAGAAAAAGTCTCAGATTCTGAGACAGTTTTTCTATAGAAAAAGTCTCAGATTCTGAGACAGTTTTTCTATAGAAAAAGTCTCAGATTCTGAGACAGTTTTTCTATAGAAAAAGTCTCAGATTCTGAGACAGTTTTTCTATAGAAAAAGTCTCAGATTCTGAGACAGTTTTTCTATAGAAAAAGTCTCAGATTCTGAGACAGTTTTTCTATAGAAAAAGTCTCAGATTCTGAGACAGTTTTTCTATAGAAAAAGTCTCAGATTCTGAGACAGTTTTTCTATAGAAAAAGTCTCAGATTCTGAGACAGTTTTTCTATAGAAAAAGTCTCAGATTCTGAGACATTTTTCTTATAGAAAAAGTCTCAGATTCTGAGACATTTTTCTTATAGAAAAAGTCTCAGATTCTGAGACATTTTTCTTATAGAAAAAGTCTCAGATTCTGAGACATTTTTCTTATAGAAAAAGTCTCAGATTCTGAAACATTTTTCTTCTGGAAAAAGTCTCAGATTCTGAGACAGTTTTTCTATAGAAAAAGTCTCAGATTCTGAGACAGTTTTTCTATAGAAAAAGTCTCAGATTCTGAGACAGTTTTTCTATAGAAAAAGTCTCAGATTCTGAGACAGTTTTTCTATAGAAAAAGTCTCAGATTCTGAGACAGTTTTTCTATAGAAAAAGTCTCAGATTCTGAGACAGTTTTTCTATAGAAAAAGTCTCAGATTCTGAGACAGTTTTTCTATAGAAAAAGTCTCAGATTCTGAGACAGTTTTTCTATAGAAAAAGTCTCAGATTCTGAGACAGTTTTTCTATAGAAAAAGTCTCAGATTCTGAGACATTATTCTTATAGAAAAAATCTCAGATTCTGAGACATTTTTCTTATAGAAAAAGTCTTGATTCTGAGATATTTTTCCTTTAGAAAAAGTCTCAGATTCTGAGATATTTTTCTTATAGAAAAAGTCTTAGATTCTGAGATATTTTTTTTTTACAAAAAGTCTCAGATTCTGAGACAGTTTTTCTATAGAAAAAGTATCAGATTCTGGGACATTTTTTTAAAGAAAAGTATCAGATTCTTAGACAGTTTTTCTATAGAAAAAGTCTCAGATTCTGAGACAGTTTTTCTATAGAAAAAGTCTCAGATTCTGAGACAGTTTTTCTATAGAAAAAGTCTCAGATTCTGAGACAGTTTTTCTATAGAAAAAGTCTCAGATTCTGAGACAGTTTTTCTATAGAAAAAGTCTCAGATTCTGAGACAGTTTTTCTATAGAAAAAGTCTCAGATTCTGAGACAGTTTTTCTATAGAAAAAGTCTCAGATTCTGAGACAGTTTTTCTATAGAAAAAGTCTCAGATTCTGAGACAGTTTTTCTATAGAAAAAGTCTCAGATTCTGAGACAGTTTTTCTATAGAAAAAGTCTCAGATTCTGAGACAGTTTTTCTATAGAAAAAGTCTCAGATTCTGAGACAGTTTTTCTATAGAAAAAGTCTCAGAATCTGAGATATTTTTGTTAAAGAAAAAGTATCAGTTTCTGAGATATTTGTCTTAAAGAAAAAGTCTTAGATTCTGAGACATTTTTCTTTAATAAAGTATCAGATTCTGAGACATTTTTCTTTATGAAAAAGTTTCAGATTCTGGGACATTTTCTTAAAGAAAAAGGATCAAATTCTGAGACATTTTTTCTTAAGGTAAATTATCAGATTCTGAGACCTTTTTCCTAAAGAAAAAGTATTAGATGCTGAGACATGTTCCTATAGAAAAAGTTTCAGATTCTGAGACATTTTTCCTATAGAAAAAGTCTCAGATTCTGAGACATGTTTTTCTGTAGAAAAAGTTTCAGATTCTAAAACATTTTTTTTAAAGAAAAAGTTTCCGATTCTGAAACATTTTTCCTATAGAAATAGTCTAAGATTTTGAGACATTTCTCCCATTGAAAATGTCTCAGTTTCTGAGACAGTTTTCCATAGTAAAGTCTCAGATTCTGAAACATTTTTGCATAGAAAAAGTTTCAGATTCTGAGACATTTTTCCTTTAAAAAGTCTTAGATCCATTGAAGCTCAAGGCGATGACCCAAAATTTGTTGCAAAGTGTTATTTTCAGTTTAGTTTTACCCAAAGTTTCTATGATTCAACAATTTTAAAGACACCTTTCCATTTTTAGGGTATTCATTAAAAAAAATACCAAACCCATTAATAAGTAGAAAAGTAAAAAAACCGCAAAATATAATAATTCTGATGAGTGGAGAATTTATTTGTTCAAATTTGATGTTATAACAACTAACTGGTAGTAATCGGATAACAAACATTTGAAAAATTGTATTAATTATGCGAATGATAAATTTAAATTTAAATAATAAACAATAAAAGATGATTATGAATGAACAAAGTAGAAATTAAAAAAAAAAATAAAAAAAAAAAATAGTATGTTTGTGTGCGCATACAAATGTGATAATGATGATGGTGATATTGAGATTCAGATTTAGAGATCGATTGCAAGTTCAACGAAAGTGAACCCGATTCAAAAACACATCAAAAAAAAAAAAAAACGGAAAAACAAAAAACAGCTACATTTGTGTCTGTGTATGATAATTTGTTAATACATTCATATAAACATTAGTTAAAAAAATTAAAAAAATAGTATATAAATGAAATGAAATGTAACGAATTTACGGAGGAACTAAAATGATTTGGACTTTCTCTCAATAAACAATATTAATGTTTGCTTTATTATTTCTGTATAGTTTTTCGGTTTCAGTTTAGTTTGGTTGGTATGTAGATATTTAAGATGGGCGCGTGAGTGACTTTTGACTCATACTCCCTCACGCTCACGACAGGAATTTTCAACTCATGCACACCCACTCACGAGCATAGTTTTTCTACTCACATTCACAATCAGAAAAGTGAATTAAATTCAACTCACACGAGCTTAACTCACACTCACGTTGGCTCACACTCTCGAAACTCTTATTTGTAAAAAAAATTAAAAAATTAAAATTTCAAAAAATTCACAAAATTTTTGGAAAAAATTTAAGCTTAGCAAAATTTTACAAAATTTGTTTGCTTTTTGAGAACAAAATTTAAAGTTTAGCCAAATTTTAAAATTTTTTTGCTTTTTTTTTGGGACGAAGAAAAATCAAATCATGCAAACTCACGCCAACATAATTGGCTCCCGCACACTCCTTTAAGCAAAAATCTTACTCACGCACACTTACTCACGCAATTTTTTTTCCAATCACACTCACTCACAATCACATGAGTAAAATTTAGTTTCAGTCACTCCCACATGTAATCACGCGTGAATCATGCACTAATCTGCTCATATGCCCATCTCTAGTAGAAATACACATATGTATTTTTACAATAATGATGTGTAGTTTTCAGTTACTTTTTTTTTTTTTGAAAATTGTACAAAACCAGCGACCAGAGTGAAAGAGAGAAATAAAGATTATTTTGTTAAGATATTTTTGCATCTGTATCAATCAACAATATACATATGAACTGAACAATAAACACACAAAAAAAAGAATGTAACTACATACAATTGTATATGTAGTACAGATATAAAGTTAGTATTACCTACATTTCAAACTAAAATAGTCGGTCAAATAACATAAATATAAGGTTAGGTCGAATCTAGTGTACACTTGCCTGATCTCTAACAATCGGATTCCATGTTTTGTAAAAAAAACGTTAATGTAATAAATGTAAATACCGGATAATAAAACGGTGATACAAAATCTAACTTTCCGAATCGGAATGGGATGGAACCATCGTTCAAACTTGAGCTCAAAATTACGTTAGCAATAATCGGTATGAATTTCGCCGCAATCGGTGCAGTACTTAATGGCCGAATTGTTAAAGATAAACCACTGTGCATCGTTGCGTATGATTGTTATTTAAAGGCAATTACAATATTAAGTATACGCCTCTTATACAGTTTTCAAGTAGTTTAATTTATAATTATAATAAACTAAAAAAACCTTTGAGGGTTTTTAATGGAAATTACCAACTTTCACTTGCTTCATCCCATTCCGACTTTGGTTTCGCATTTCTAAATTTGTACCTTCTTTCCTTTAAAAATATGGGTTCGGACCACATGGGTCCACATCTCATTAGGCCCTTTAAGGGTCGCCATAGATTTAATCCAAAACTTTTGTCCGTTTCACTCTACCTTTCTTTGTTTTTAGGATACAGGAATTTGGGGGCCTAATAGGGTCTTGAGAATCTTAAAAACAAGATAACTTAAAAAATATTACTCGGAGGGCTTTCGGGTATTTTGCGGTAGAGTTTTGCTAGTCAAGATCTAAAAAAATGCTTGCTTAGTTTTCGAGATATTTCCGTTTGAAGCAATTAGGGGACATCAGAAGGGAATGTCCTCTACTGTGCGGTCCACTGGCCAATTGATCACAAACGGATGTGATCTACTAGATAAGCGAGTGTAACAAACAAAAGCTTGAGTTACAGGAATGAGTTCGCTTAATTCGTAAGAACACTTCCCATTGTAATATAAATAAAACTGAGTCACACAACGCACATGCTCCAATGGATCAATGGAGTTGGATACCCTACTATCGCAGACGAGCCTCAACGCAATCCTTTGAACACGGTCCAAGAGTGCTAAATATACTTTAAAGCCCCTGTCCCTGTATGGAAGTTGTATTCCATTTTCGGACGGATATAGATGGAATAAATAGTGGGGAGATTGGATACAGTGAAGCAATTTTTACACCGTTTTAGAAAACCAAGACACTTGAATGCTATTTTCGACACTCGAAAAACGTGATTGTTCCAGCGAACATCACACTGTATTCGCATGCCCAGAACATCAAGAGTACACAGATTACAGATACAACACTGGGTCGTGCGAGTCCTTATTGAGTGTGTCATTCATATATTTCCGCATGCCTCTAATCTCAACAACGCTTGGCCTATGATTGAAAGAAAATTAATGACAAATGTTGCTGTCATCTGCAAGCGAATGCATAGGATTGAAAGTCTGACCCAAAAGGTTATTTATAAAGATAAGGAAAAGAGTGGGGGAAAGAACAGAACTGATCCTATCTACAACAACACGTGAGAAAGCTCGATTTTAATCGAGAGAAGTCACCAAAAGCAATAAGCTTAGCCACGATTGCTTCTTGGCACACACAGTCAAACGCCTGGGAAATATCAACAGCAGCCACCTGACTCCCACTCTAAATGGACCAACAGATCTCCAGTAGAACGACTTTTACGAAAACCATACATTAAGAAGTGAGTTAAACTCCAAAAAATTAACAAGACGGTAATTAACCATGCTCTTTATCACCTTCGAGAGCGCAGAGCAAATTGCAACTGGGCGGTAAATTGCAGGGTTGTATACTCGGAGGTCTCTACCGTTAAACCAATTTAAGCTTCTTATGAAACTCCTAAGATATTGAATTTTGACATCTGGCAAATCAGAAAGACCGTGCCGCTCCTTAGATCCCAGTGCAGCAAGTCTCTGACCAGAAAGTGCCGGGCAATGGCAGATGAAGTGTTCGATAGTTTCCAATTCCTCTTTATCCATGAGGCATTTTACATGCTGCGTTTTTTCTTGCACACCTTTTTTATTTGAGTTTTTTAAGCCAATCGGGGGTGCGAAGCAACGAAGGAGGAAAACATAATTCGTGATTTTTTTTTAACTCCTTTGCTTTTCATCGTCGTTTGCCTACAAAAAAAAAGTTGAAATACTTTATTGCAAGCAAAAAAAAGTCAGTATAAAAATACCATCCATGCAACTCTGACAAAAGTCATTTGAGGGCACATTTAACTGTGGTTGTAGACAAGATATTGCAACTCAACCAGTCAGCCACTTCCTATATTGCCAGCATCTTAGCCTGGTAAACACTGCAATGATCTGGCAATCTTCGAGTCAGGCTCAATCCAAGCTCTTCCGAATAAACTCCTAAGCCCACTTGTTCGTGCAGCTTTGATTCATCAATGAAAAATTCTATGAAATCTCCACTACCCGGAATGCCCCTCATCCAAGACTCCCTGGATTGTATCATAGTGGTAAAGTGGCGTTGTTTTGCGGGTTATTAACCGCACCCTTGTCCAAGGACACTGTTTCAGTACAAGTGATGGTATGCCATCCGGCCACGGAGACTGTTTACTGTGAGATTGGCATCTGTTTAAGATGGAGTTCCTTGCAAATAAATCAGCAAAAAAGGTTGGCTTCATCATCCGGGTCCGTGAATGTTCGGTCATCCATTATAAAAGTCGAAATAGAAAAACTAGCATTATCATAGACTGTTTAAACGAATGGCCAGAAAGTTTCATTGCTGCTCGTAAAGAGTCCTTTCACGTCTAAATACTTTGGCACATTCAGGTCTCGCCTTCTTGCGTTGCAGATCAGTAATGGAGTTTTTGTTCAAACGCCAATTATGGAACGCCTCCTCTCTGGATCTGGCTGCATTTTTATACGTCTGGTTTAACGCTTATGTAAACCAAGACATGCTTTGATGGAATAAAATATTTTATTCCAAACACCATCGCTTTTGCAGAGGCATCGACATTATCGTCCTGGAAACATAGTTTCTAAATAAATTGCTTGTAAAACTCGTTGCTGTTTTCGAATCGCCGCGGAGTTTACAATATTTTTTCAGTTTTTTTTTTATATTTGGGGAAAATTTCTTACAAATATAAAATAACTCTATTATTTGTTTCTATAAAGACAGTGGGCTCTAATTACACTATCACATCCGGATTTTGAGAAAATTGAGGTCAAAGTTAAAAAAATCGCCGTTTTGTGTATTTTTGACAATTCATTGCGGATGAACCCGATGTGATAGCGACTTAAAAATAATTCGAGGGCAAAGCTTAAACATTGCTCTTAAGGATGCTGAACTTATTTGGTCAGTCGCCTTAACCCTTTGGGCACCAATTGTGTTTCAGTGATGTTTTTCCCCTAAAAACGATTTTTTTCGCTACTAATCATATGAAAAAACAACTTGTTGTGATTGGAACGCCACCTTATACAAATGGTTACAATTATTCTCCTGGTCACGAATCCGGTCTCTAAACTTTTCCATTACATCCGGTTTTGAGAAATTTTAAAAATGTCGAGTTTTTTGACATATTTGACAGCTCGATGTTCTTACGACTGTAAAAAAAGTCAAGGGTAAAGCTCAGACATTGCTTTTACAGATGTATGTATAACTCATTTGACCAGTCGCTTTAACCGTTTGAGCACCAATTGTCTTTTAATAAGGTTTTTTCCCCCAAAAACTTTTTTCGATACTGGGGAATATTGGTTCCCAAAGGGTTAAGGCGACTGACCAAATGAGTTCGTCATCTTAAAGGGTAATGTTTGAGCTTTAACCTCGACTTTGTTTTTAGTCGTCATCACATCGTGTTCATCCGCTATGAGCTTCCAAAAATGACCACCACAACTATTGTAATCAAGTATATAAGGTCGCGTCCCAGTCGCATTTTCGATATTCAGTAGTGTTATTATTTTGTTTTATAATTTTTTAATTGTTATAAATGGTTTAAATTGCGAAAGGTGTGAAAGAAAAATTTAATTCTTCAAAAATTATAGACATTCTGGTTCGTTTTTACTAGTTTCATATAATCCAGTTATTATTATAATCATCAGAAAACTTGTAATGTCAAATTAATTAAGTTAACAGTCAATTGTTCCCTATAATGCGTAATATTTGCTATTAACTGCCTAGGCACGGTCGCTCTGGACAGATGCGCTAAGTTAGCTGTTAAGCAAGTATCAACTAAATTATGATTTTCAATTCGTGTTTGGTTGTTACACCTGTTTTTTATGCTCAGAAGAGTAGTAGTTGTAATGTGCGTTAATAAACTATATTTTTAGTTATCATTATTCTTCTTCCTCTCCTGCATTAATTCTTATCTTTGTAATTTTTTTTTGCAACATTGACAAACAAAATCTGTATTTTGTAAACACAAATATTACTCCATTTTAAGAAAAATATGAACTATTTATTAGTTCATGTATGGACTAAAGTTTTTTTCCTCATAGTTAGGAAAATTTAGCATTTTTAAGCTAAATTTAACAAAATTTTAGGAAAATTCAAGAACTATTACACTGCGTGACAAAACTAACCACTATTTTAGAAAACAAGTGGTACGACCATTATTTCAATATATTTCGGACATGCTGAATCGAATGGCGTACTCCGTTTTTCGATGTATGGTACAGTTTTCTTGTAAAATGTCATTAAAGATTGGCTGATTTTCAGCTGCTTTTTTAACAAAATAAACTCCAAAGCTAATGATTTTTAAATTTTATCGCATGGAAAACAAAGATATAACTTGTAACAATATTTCTAATATAAATTTGG
The DNA here is from genome assembly GCA_963921195.1 of Pegoplata infirma. Taxonomy (NCBI): domain Eukaryota; kingdom Metazoa; phylum Arthropoda; class Insecta; order Diptera; family Anthomyiidae; genus Pegoplata; species Pegoplata infirma. Next base: position 33,662,152 of record OY992539.1, read on the forward strand.
TTTAAAGCTTTTCATCTTAAGCCCTTAAATTCGCGGATTTCTTCATTTTTTAAGTTTTCGCGAAATTAACCGCTAAATTGGTCTCTGATAAAAAACTTCCATATTGTGGATCATAAAGGAGTCCATGACACTACGAATAGTGGACAAAAAACATCTATGTTATATGGACCATCATGATGAAAATCGCGAAAAACCGTTTTTTTGTATATGGCAGCATCACTTTAGGAGATGATTTGAGGCTTCATCTTTTATTATATAATGTAAGAACCTTAAACAATGAACTGACCCAAAATTTGTCCAAAAAAGTTTTCATTTGCAAAAGATATCTTAACAAAAACTATAATTATTGTATCGCAAACACTGAAATAATAGTTTTTGTAAAGATAACTTTTGCAAATGAAAACTTTTTTGGCCGAATTTTTTGTCAGTTAGTTGTTTAAGGTTCCCACATTATATACTAAAAGATGGAACCTTAAATCATCTCGTAAAGTGATGCTGGCATATATAAAAAACGGTTTTTTGCGATTTTCATCATGATGGTCCATATAACATAGGTGTTTTTTGTCCAATATCGTATTGTTAGGGAATGCATTTTTGATTCGTTAAAAGCAAGTTTTTTATCAAAGACAAATTTGGCTGTTAACTTCGCGAAAACCTTAAAAAATGAAGAAATTCGCGAATTCAAGGGCTTAAATTGAAAAGCTTTAAACCAAATTTGCATAAGAAATGTTGCTACAAGTCATATCTTTGTTTTCCATGTCATAAAATTTATAAACTATTTACTTTGCAAATTTTTTTGTTAAAAAACTGGCTCGAAATCAGCAAATCTTTAACGACATTTTGCAAGAAAACTGTACCATACATCGAAAAACGGAGTACGCCATTCGAATCAGCATATCCGAAATATATAGAAATGATGGTCGTAACTCTTGTTTATTTTTTAGTGTTCCGCAGTGTTATTAATGAAATTTTTTCCCAAATTTAAGTCATGCCTTTTTTGAGTGGTAATTTAACTATAGATAACTTTAACTTTAAACTTAAACTAGAGTTTTGTTCGCAAAATTTTAAATAATGCTATCATTCAAAGTAAATTTTTAGTTAAAGTAAATGACCAACCGCTGTTTAAGTCCCCAAATTTTAAATTACAAACTCCAGTCCAAAACTAAAGAAAAATTTCTTGTTTCCACTGATTGTAGCGTACAAAAAGAAATGAAAATAAAAGGTATGAAAAAAATAATAATAGAAAAACTTAACAAAATTAAATTCAACACACTAAACAAATTAGTATTGCCATTATCATGATGATGTGGGCAAGATAATAATAAAGAAAATGATGACAATAAAAAAATAAATATTTATTACAGAAACCTATTAAATGTTATTTAGTTTTTTTTTTGTTGTTAATATTTTTCTTCATTATTTTCTTCTACACTAAACGCGATTAATGCAACACCAAACCGTATTATTGGATTCCAAACTAAATACTATAAAAAGTGTTTTTGTTTGTTAATATGTGTTCCTTTCTTTACATAAATATTTTGTATTCTATACTACACCGATTCCAATTTTAATTATTAACTTTTTTCGGGCGATGTCCGTTTGTCTGTTGAAATTACTTCTTGGTGCTTCGAGCAATTTAGTGTTAGATTTGAGCGATATCGGTTCAGCGGTTCGAAAGCTATAAACGAAAATGTAACGAAAACCTTGAAAATATTGCTACATAACAATGCAAAAGAGTTAGAGGTCATTTATTGTCCACATAATGAATTCACATTATAAGTACCTACTTATGTTTACTTTACTTTGTCTCTTAGGAAATTCTCTCAATAAACACTCAGAGAGTTATGGTAATTTTCAGAATTGAATTGACGATCGTTTCCATCATCAGAATTCTTATGAATTCTTATTTCCCATCAACAGAATTCTTCTGAAAATTGTTCTAATACTGTGGTTGTACAAACATCAAATATTTATAATTTCAATGATTTGAACCCAGTGCGAACTACTGTAAAAAGAAATAAAAGAAATACATGATTTCGAAAGTTGATCAGTATTATCCCAAACTAAAGAATCTTCTTTTCATTGCACAAAAAAAAACTAATTTTTATTATTTTTAAAAAAGATAAACCCTTCTTGCGAAGGAAGGAAATAGCCTTCAATCACAGTGCAAAATTTTTAAAAAATCGGGAAATAGTGTATAAATTTCTAAATATTAATAAAAAAAAAAAAACGTTATTTGCTCTACATATCATCAATATCGACATCAGCATCCACATCAATAGCATGCCATAGTAGGTATTTAAAGTTTTTGACGTTTCAAAATGTTGAAATTGTTCAAAACGTTAAAAACGTTTATGTATATGTTCTTTTTGTTATGACTCTTTATATGAATATTATAATATTTATGCATGTGTCAGTCAGTCAGTTTATTTTTCAGGTAGCAAAAGTTAAACTTATCAGGTGTAACTATGACTATTAAGCGGCTCTTTAGACAGAAGAACATAACATACCAACCGACTGACTAAACACGCAAGGACAATCATTTGTACGTTTTAAGTAAATTTATGTTTTTTAAATGAAAGTAAATTAGAGAATTATTAAAATTAAATTTAATTTTAATAAAAAAACCACAACAAAAAATTAATTTTAATTTAACTTAATTTTTCATGAGTGGAGATTTTTAAAAAGTTACACGCAGTGATAAAGAGTAATGTATCGACCGTTTTGTAAATCTGGCATCGTCAAGAATAATTGCCAAAATCTGGTAATACCACACTAAAGTTCAAACGTAAAATAAAGAGAGACAAAAAACAATCTGCATTCTCATTGTATAACTGGTATCTTCCATCTCGCTCAGATTTCGATTTGTGATATAACTTCGTAAACAATACCCATATGGTTTTTGTTTACTACATTTCAAACGCCATTTGTTCACAAAAAAAAAACGAATTGTTGTATTGACCCCCATATTTGTGAATACAATTAATTTTTTTCACTGAAAGTGCTCCTATACGGAAATTTGTAATATCAACATACGATTGTAAATTTTGATTGTTGACCCAGCAAAATTTTCGGTTGCAAAGAACCGATTGTGGAATAACTTATACTTCCCTAGAACCTGTTATAATTCTCGTGCTACACCGATTCTTTTTACAAAGGGATTGCCCCAAAAGCAACAGGTGTTTGTAAGTAAAATTAGAACATATTTTTGTTCCTCGGAATCGGTTCTAGAAGTAAAATTTGGATCAAAAATAAGAATTGAAGAAATATTTTGAATTGCATTAATTTATTAAACAAAAAAATATTAAGGGTTAATTTCTGATTTTTTTTTATATCCTCCAACCACAATATAGAAGCATACTTACTTTATGTAACGCATCGAAATATCGTTGGACGACCCCTTAAGGGGTATATATTGTGCTCGATTCGGGTGTACTCTTTCACCAATAACCTACTTTTTAAAAATTTGATATCCTTTCGAATTTTAAATTTTTTTCTTGTAAATATTGAAGATATTAACTAGAATTTTAATTTTAACAAGAAAAATTTTTCAAATCATAAAATTCAGAAAAATCTAAAATTTTTTTAAAATTTGGTGAATGGTGAAAGAGTTCTTCCGAATCGAGCACATTTATTGATCCATGATCGATTCTATGAGATTCTAGCGATGTCCTACCGTCTATCCGTCTGTCTGTGGAAGACTCGACTGGAATGCATCCAAATCAATACAGCTAGACACCTGAAGTATGCCAAGAATAAGTCTTATGGTCTAACGGTATGAATGTTCAAAAATGGGCAAAATAAAACAAGGGGGAAAAAGTTCCTCCTTGTAGAACTAAAACAACCTCCAAAAAAATGGCACTTATTTTTGTTTTTTTAAACAAATGAAACATTTTTATACAAGAAGAACGTCAGTGTTCTTTACATGGAGAAAGGGAAAGACTATTTATATATATAAAAAAGGTATGTCGCCATATTGAATTTTTTTTACCAACGGAATTGTATTCAGCGACATAAAAACCGCCTACATACATACTAGATACGCCATTTTCAAATTTAAGTTTTACGGAAACAACTTTCTGGATTGACGTGCAAATTTTATTTTTGTTGTGGTCGTCAAACAAGCCCATTAACCATCAAAATCGCACTTTCACCAAAAAAATTGTACAGCGCAGCCGTATTTTATCCGCCATGTGCTTAATATTCTAAAGCAATTGATTTTGATTCAGCAACGAAAATTAATCATCGTTACAAATTTTTATTCTAATCTTACTATTAACAAAAGTTTCTGCCAACATATTGGATTCGCCATTTTGAATTTGGATTTTTAAGCATTGAATTCGAAGTCAGCGGCTTTAAACCTTCCAGATACATTTTTTTTTTAAATCGCAAAAAATTTTTAAAAATTTTCGACACTTATTGGATTCCCCATTTTGAATTTTGTATTTTTGTGCTCATTTTTAAAATTGTGGACCCCAAAAATTTTAGAAATACAACTTAAAAATTTTTTATTCAAATCTTACAATTTTTTAAAGTTCTAGCCGCCATATTGGATTCGCCATTTTAAATTTGATATTTTTAGGCATCGAATTTGGATTCAGCGGCTATGATACCTTCTAGACACAAATTTTCTTTTTGGTGGCACCACTTTTAAAAAATTTCGACGCCATATTGGATCCGCCATTTTGAATTTTGAATTTTTGGGACCATTTTTGAAATCATTGACCCCGAAAACTTTAAGATACCAATTAGTGCCATGCTACGACAACTGGAAAGAATTTTGGCCGGAAAATACCTTCTGTATCCCAGTGTGCACTGTGGGAGGCACCATGGGCGCCATAAGAGCTGATTTTATAAAACAAATTAATAAAAAATTGCAAAGAGACTTGAGGTAGATGGTAGGTATGTTCTGAGAAGATGCTAGCGTGGAAAATATTGCGGGTCAGTCATACATTTGACTCCTCTAGCTAGAGCGGTAGGATCAGTTTTTGAAAATGTAATATTTGTATAGTGGAGCCAGGGTTGCCAGAATTGTTGGGTACAAAATCGTCAAAAATGTACGATTTTATAAAAAAAATCGTCATTCCATTTATAAAAATCGTCAGAAAATCGTCAAAATAAAAAAGGTATATTTATCCTTGATTAAAGAGTAATTCTAAGAAATCTGTTGAAGGCATGATGCAGTCGAATTCCAAAAGAGCTAAATCCATACAGTTTGGCACAAATATATCTTATGGCCATTGGATGATTCAGTTCGAAAATTGGCAAAATCAGACCAAGAAGAACAAAGTTTGCCCTTGTAAAACTAAACCTGCGTCCGATTTTTTTTAATTTTTTGTTATATTTTTAAGCATATAAAATAGTTTTATGAAAGAAAAGGTTATGCAGTTGGCTCAAGTTAATTGGAAAATGTTTTTTTTACCCTTTTTAGTGGACACTTCTATAAAAAAATAATAATGATAAAATTCATAAATATCATAATAAATCAAAGAAAGGTCCTCCACCAAAAACTCCCTATAATTTTTTTACATTTTGGAGGGAAACAGAGAATGTAACACTCTCACTTGTTTCTTTTGTCCCTTTTTGTACAAAAATATTGGTGGATAGTTTTTTAACTAATAATAAGCAAAAAATAATTATTGAATATTAAAGTTCTATTAAAAAAAATTTAAAAAGTAGACAAAAATTGTCAGGTTTTTTTTATTTCTAAAAATCGTCATTTTTTGGGCAAAAATTGTCAAATCGTCATTTTGCTGTTTTGGGGAGTAAAAATCGTCAAAATGCAGAGAAATCATCAAAGCTGGCAACAGTGGGTGGAGCCCTTAGGGAGCACTAGGCTAAGGTGTGTTTGAAATGTTAGGGGCAATCTTACATTTTTTACATTTAGAGGCGACTGCGGGTCTTTTTGCGGATTTCTTTGGTCAACAACGACCACTTTTAAGGTACAGAGTGTTCTTCATGAGCTAATTGGAGTACCTAAACACGTTTAGATTGTGTTGGCATGTTCGTAAGAGTTGTTAAGCTTTACCGTGGTTACAATTTTGACAAATATAGTTAGTAAAAATTAACAGAGTTTGTTAGTAATTCTGAAAATAGTGAAAAAACAGTTTTTTCAATTTTTTTTTAAAAGTCCATACATTGTGGTTCCCACTGCTCTTCAGAATCTCTGGAGTCCCATAAATAGGAATTGGTAACCACACAAGATAATCCGAGTATAGTGTTTTACTACCTTTTTGTAGAACAATTAAACTTGTATAATAAAATTCTTGTGCTTTTCAAAAAGGTTTATTTGTTGCACAGTTATGTATATAACCGGTAACGAAGTGCCAGACGGGCATGCTGTAAATTATAAATTTTATTTTATAATTTTTTTTTTTAAATCTCTCCAACTACAATATAATTAAATTAAAATTTCTTTCAAAATTATTAACATCTCATAAAATGTTAATCACTCAATATTTGTACATAATTACACATCATGAAACACTAAATAAAAAAATACTACTCAAAATTCAGTTACATTACTTGTCGTAATATTTATTCAATATTTGTTTAAACAATAAAATTAAAAATATAAAAAAAACAGTTAATGGCATAAATGACGGATACAAATTACTAAAATACACTTTGGCAGGCAGGCAGGCGAGTTACCACCAGTTTGGCCCGAGTTCAACAAAAAACCAAACATTTAAAAAATCTTTCAGTACTACAATTGAATAAAGTAACATAATTTTTTGAAAAACATAAACGGAAAAAAACTATTAAAAACTACACAGAAAGAAATAAAAAAAAAATTTGAGTAAATTTTTAATACTATTGAGTAAAAAATTACTCAATTTTCCACCAGTAAACGATTTAATAGTATTGAGTAAATTTTTAATAAAAATTTATTAAATGTTTGCCAAAAAAATTTGAGTAAATTTTTAATTGACACTATTAAGTGCAGGAACAAAACAAGAAGCACCACCTTTTAAAAACAGAACAAGTTTTATTTCACATCGGCGCCGGCCACCGGTTTAATCTGCCAAACCGTATGGAAAAAGTCGTGCCGGGCTTATTCTGTTTCTACTCTAAAAAAAACAAAGTTTAAAAAAATTTCATATTTTTTTACAAAGAAAAAAAAACATGTTTTTTCAAACTTTACCAAATATATTTTTGTCTTAAAGACAAAAAAAATTTTATAAATATGATTACAAACTTTCATGTATATATACAAAAAACTATAAACTAAACGAGAATTAAAAAAACTAAGAAAATTCAAAAAAAAAATTAAAAAAGCTATTAAATTCTTATTAAATTATTTACTCAATTTGTTTTTAAATTTTTGAGTAAATTTTTAATTGCGTCAATTAAAAAATTACTCAAAACTTTTTTTAAATTTAAACAAGTGATTACTCAAATTGTTTTTCCCCATATTTTTTTCTGTGTATAAAAGAAATGAAATTTAACAAAATGAAATCGAAAGTTAAAAATTTAGAAAGAAACAGCTATTCATAGTGAATATTTTACATTTTACTGCTTGATTTTTGGAAATAAATCACTGCTCTGCATTATAAATAACATTTGATGATTTTGTTTTTAATATTTCTTGACGATTTTTCGATTGTTATATTATCTGCAAACGATAAAAACGTGTATGGTTCATTGATTCCGTAAAAATACACATTTAAAAATCATTAAAATTCCATTATTTGTTTAAGACTTGGGACAAATAATTAATTCTCGACGATATTAATGATTGCGAAATTGTTTAGAGAGTAAAAGAATGTATTCTTTATTTTAGAAAGATCTTAAAACAAATATTAATTGACATTCATGAATATTCTCTAAATTCTTAAAACAATTTGAATATAAATGAGTTTGAGTGTAAAAATCATTTTTTAGTGATTATAGTTTTTTTAAAACAAAAAAAAAAAGAAATTAAAATTAAGACTTTGTTTTTGTAATTTTTGTTAAGAAATTTTTTTTTGGTTTGAGTGTAAATTTTTTTTAGCGTAAATTTTTATTGAGTGTATAAAATTATTTTGTTTTGTAAAAAAAATTTGATATATGGGGCATTCCATGTCAAATCGGACACTTTGAATTTTTTTTTTTAGATTTTCCCAATTTGTTTACAGTTTTTAGTACCCTTCGAAAACTCCTTCGTGGTAAATTTTCAGATTTTTTTGATGACCCGTTCAAAAGATATAGAATTTTTAAAAATTGGTAGTTTGTTCCTTTATTCAAACTTCTTTTACTCATAACTTCTTCAATAATGGTCTAAATTTCAATTTTTTTTTTCAAAATTTTTGTTTGTTTACGTACTTAAAAAAAAAAAATCCCAAAAAATTCTTAAAAGCGCTCTAGTATGAGATATTTAAGTTTTAAAATTTAAATATCATTTTTAAAATGTTTGTACTCTTCGATTTTTTTGAAATTTTTTCGTGTAAAACTTTAATTGATTCTACAAATTTTTTGCCCAGGAGGATCGATTATTACTATTTTTTAAAATTTTTTGAAAAAATTTTATTGTATTTTTCCAATCTTAAAATGATTTCTACTGCTCCAATGGTGCGTTATAGAGGGTTCATTTATAAGACTGACCCCTATTAATTTTTACGTCTTAACATTTCTTTGAAACAAACTAATACCCTATCTCCAATTTCTAAGGGGGCTCCCACACAAAACGACATTTTTTAAAATTTGCTCCAACCGCTCTAACTGCCCTAATAGTTCCCTTAGAGCCATCAAATGTATGACCGACCCACAATATTTTTTTAGTCCAAACATTTTCTCTGAACACACCTACCCTCTATCATTAACTGTTAAGGCGGTCCCCATACATTTTTTTTTATTTTTTGTAAATTTGTTTTATTTAATCAGCTTCTACCGGTCCAATGGTGCGTCTGAGAAGGGTCATTAGTGAGACCGACCCCCATTTATTTTTACCCTTCAACATTTTTTTAAAACAAACCTACGCCCTATCTCCACTCCCTAAGAAGGCTCCCATACAAATAACAGTTGGAGCAAATTTTATAAAAATGTAATTTTGAATGGAAGCCTACTTAGGGAGTGGAGATAGGGCGTAGGTATGTTTTAAAAAAATGTTGTAGGGTAAAAATAAATGGGGTCGGTCTCACTAATGACCCCTCTCAGACGCACCATTGGACCGGTAGAAGCTGAATAAATAAAACAAATTTACAAAAAATAAAAAAAATTGTATAGGGACCGCCTTAAAAATTAGAGATAGAGGGTAGGTGTGTTCAGAAAAAATGTTTGGACTAAAAAAATATTGTGTGTCGGTCATACATTTTGTTGGTCTAAGGGCACTATTAGGGCAATTAGAGCGGTTGGAGCAAATTTAAAAAAATGTCGTTTTGTGTGGGAGCCCCCTTAGAAATTGGAGATAGGGTATAAGTTTGTTCCAAAGAAAAGTTAAGACCTTAAAATAATGGGGGTCGGTCTTATAAATGACCACTCTATGACGCACCATTGGAGCAGTAGAAATGATTTTAAGATTGGAAAATTATAATTAAAATTTTTTAAAAAATTTAAAAAAATAGTAATAATCATTATCCCACGATCCTCCAGGGCTAAAAATTTGTAGAATGCGATAGAAGTTTTAAACAAAAAAATTTGAAAAAAATCGAAGAGTACAAACACTTTCAAAAATGAGATTTAAATTTTAAAACTTAAAAATCGCATACTAGAATGCTTTTAAGAATTTTTTGGGATTTTTTTTTTTAAAGTACGTAAAAAACAAAAATTTTGATAAAAGAAATTTGAAATTTGGACTTTTATTGAAGAAGTTATGAGGAAAAGAATTTTGAGTTAAGGAACAAACTACCAATTTTTAAAAATTCGATATCTTTTGAAGGGGTCATCAAAAAAATCTGAAAATTTACCACAAAGGAGTTTTCGAAGGGTACTAAAAACTGTAAACAAATTAGGAAAATCTAAAAATTTTTTTTTTCAAAGTGTTCGATTTGGCATGGAATGCCCCATATATTATTCATCAGTGATCGATTTTAAGATATTCTAGCGATGTCCGTCTGTGGAAATGGTGATCACGGCCAAAGTATTAAACAGATATGACTAAGACTTAGCATATTTACTTGTTGTTGCCCTAAGTAGTTTGGTATTGCATTTGAGCCAAATCGGTTCAGCGGTTCAAAAGTTATGAAATAAAATGTAAGAACACTTCGAAAATTATGGTATATTCAACATAACCTAAAAATATACAAAGTGCTTTAACTCGGCTGCTGGTTGACACATGTGAACAGAATTGATCACCAAATGGTAGTTAAACAACTAAAAACATATTTTTCTACAAAAAAAACGCCGATTTTTTTTTTCACCAAAAATTTTTTTTGCGGATTTTTTTTTTAAATTTTTTTTTTTTTGTAAATAAACTTTTTATCCATATTGGAGGGTATCAATACATTCGGCAAGGTCGAATTTATTTGGAGTTTGACAGGTTTTCACGTGAAAACCGAGCAACTTCTCACCTTCAGAATCGAAACTTTTTAAATGTTACTTTTGTCAGAATGATTTTTTCGCAAGATAATCCTACATTCCAAATTTTTAGAACCATTATTTTACAAAACAGAAAAAGTACCAATGTACACTTTTTACCCTTTTTATCTTATTAAAATATTAATTTTTTACATTTTAATTGTCTAGGAATATTATTATTTCAGAAGATACAAAAAGTACCAAAGTACACTATTGTTTACCGTTTTTGCACCCTTAGGATCAAAACTATCTGAAAAGTATTTTTTTGATGAATCACCCTACATTCTAAATTTCAAGTTTCTAGAACCATTATTTCAGGAAATAATGGCCCTAGAAACTCCTATATTCTAAATTTTAATTTTCTTGGGCCATTATTTACTGAAATAATAGTCAAGAAACTTGAAATTTAGAATGTGAGATAACACTACGTTACAAAAAAAAAAAAATTTTTTTGTGACACGAGGTCTGGCCATCATTTCTATATAATTTAGGCATGCTGATTTCAATGGTGAAGTCCGTTTTTGAATCAATGAAACAGTTTTCTTGCAAATCTTCTTCAAAATTTTACCCATTTTTTGGCGGTTTTTTATTTAAAAAAAAATCTGCTTTCACAAATTTAAATTTGTTTGATTTGGGAAATGTGGATTAGCGCCTAAAGAAATATACTTAGTACGAATTTGGATTAAATTGTTTAAATTATTTGTAATTAATTGAATAGTTCATGCGAATAAAGACGAATAGACCATTTGTAGAATTTTACAGGGGACAATAAAAACGCAGGAAAAGGTTAAAAAATAATATTTTTGTCAACTTTTTGGTATTAGCTTAAAGATTTAGGTCACATCTACCTATATACAAAATTTTAGTAAGGTATTCGAAAGAGAACTTGCCAAAAATTGGACTTAAATTTTTTGCTTAAATGGAAAAAGGGCGAATATCCAAAAAAATGTATTGAAATTTGAATAAAAATCTGTTATTTTGCAGCAGATTTTGACTACATTTTCACGAGACTTGCAATACTTGACGAACTATGGTTGGTATTTGTTTGTAACACTTTAAGGACTTCAAGGATACACTTTTTAAGGTTTGCCAAGACATGCAAAAAATTTTTTTTTGTTAATTTTTTTTTTAATATTCCTGCCATTTGATACAGTACTAATTCTTTATGACACTAAATACATTTTTAGGAATTATAATATTAACCCTTGACTGCATATTACGACGTAACATAAAAGGACATGAACAAATTTTTGTTTTTTATTCCTGACATTGGATGCAGTATTAACACTAAAAGTTTGTATGTGCTAAGATTGTTTTTTTTTGTGTACAATTTCAAATTTTAGCTAATATCAATTTTAAACTCGCAGCTAAATAATTTTTATATATTATTTTGTTAAGGATGGATATTCGCCCTTTTTGCTTTCCACACTTTAAAGTCTTATAACTCAAGAACGGTAAAATTGTTTGCCAATATAATAAGTGTGGTTTGTTCCTCCTAATGTTCTTTTAACACATTGTTACCGAAAGTAAAATTTTTGTATGTTTTTGTGTTGTATTTAATCAAAATTGTGCGTTAGTTTACTCCCAATTTAAACAAAAATATAAAAATATACGAATTATTGCACTTTCAAAGTAATTTTTTTAGCCTTAAAAGTCAAAATTTCCCCAAAATTTCTGCATAGGATTGTAGGGCTTGGCTAATAAAATGCATTTATGCAAAAAAATGTGTTTGCGAAAAAGTGGTCTATTCGTCCTTATTCGCATGAACTATTCAATTGTAGAAATGAAGAGATTTCAAGTTTCTGAAATAATAGTTCTAGAAACTTGAAATGAAGAATTCGGGATCATTAATCAAAAAAAACTTTTAAGAAAGTCGATCCTCAGGGTGCAAAACGGTAAACAAAAGTTTACTTTGGTTTTGACTTTGGAACCTTTTACTACTTGGAAGAAATTTGATGACATTTTTAATTATATTGATAAAACTTTTCATTATTAAATAAGTTTATTGTTATTCGACCTTTTTATTAATATAAATAATAGCAGATAATCAAGCTCGAGGTCTTTATTTTATTTAAAAATCTAAAATATTGGAGGAATGAAATAAAGAAGATTTTTAAATGAAATAAAGACCTCGAGCTTGATTATTTACTATTAATTACTTTTCATTAATGTGAAAATTAGGTAAATCCTTTTTGAACGCTATGGCTTTTTCATAATAACACAAAATCCCTTAAATGAATAAACACCTTAAAAACTCTGGCGTAACATAAAATCTACAGAAAAGGGCAGATTTTGGCAGTTAGTTAGATGGCATATTGTAGCATTTGTAATCGATATTTTTTTTGCTTTTTGTGTCCACAGCTTGTTTAGCATAACAATCGTGTCTAAGTTTTTTTAGATAATAGACAAATACCGACTATCGTACAACGATAGAAATGGAAATGTACGAGTGAGTATGTTTTGCATGAAATTTGCTGAAGATCTACCCACAATTTGACTTAGCTTTCACATTCATACATATTGTTGTGAAAATAGTTAGAGAACTGTGCGCAAAAGTATTTGAAACTATCTCGTTAGAAGTCGATATAACTTACAAAAGTAGCTAACTACCATGTTGTGGTGCATAAGATTGTCCAAAACGCATTTCTTTAGTTCGTTTTTTTTGTTGTTCAAATATATTTGACTACATTTGGTAAATTTAGAAGCCAAAAGGCATTGCTATCACTGACTGCCACTGTTTGCAAAACGTTTATAGCCCCCATCCACACGAACGAGCGAATTGCATTATTATGTGCGAAAGCATCTAACATGTTTAAAAAATTGGGCTTATTGGCAGTGGCAGGTATTAAATGTGTATGTAGACAACCAATGCCAAAGAAATACCACCTACATACAACTTGTTTGGTTGTATCTTCCTGCTGCCTGACTACCAGCCAGCCAGCCTGCCATTCACTTGAAATATTTTGATAGTTTTACATGTATCCGCATTTTGGCTGTTTGATATTTGTATGTAGAAAAGTCACAAACCGAAATGAAAACAAAAATCTGTGGAATTAACAATTTGGGCTACTAGTGCCAATAAACAATTTTAGAATTAAAAAAAAAATAAAAAACGCCCTTTCTGTGGTATTCCTTTTTCAACTTCTTCAACTCTTCAGAATGGTTGTGGACGAACGTAAGATAACGTGGGCAGTCCGTTGCTTCAAGCCCTACAAATCGGCATAGCCTGATGGGATTTTCGGGAACTCTTGCAGGAGTCCCTCGGAATAATGGCTGCTGCGTATCTCCCCCCATCCCTCTAAACGGAGAGAGGTAATGGTGGTCTTTATTCCCAAAGCGGGAATGATAAACCACAATACCGAAATGAATTACAGATCTATAAATCGGTCATCGTTTTTATTGAAAACATTGGAAAGTACCCATACATAGGACAACTTCAGCAATGCCTGACATACATACCACAGATTACTCTATAAACGGGTAACATGCTGAAAAGCAGGGCAATTAACTCGAAGAAAGGCAAAGGTGATGCGTGGGAAGTCGCTACAAGGGGCACTCCACAAGGGGGAGTGATTTCTTCCCTTCTGTGGAGTCTTGTAACCCTGATAACGTTATGATCCCAATCAAAGTTAAGTTTTTACCAACGATTAGCGAACTCGAGGAATCAGCGCTTAAGATACTCTCGACGTGGGCAAAGGGCAACGGTCTAGGAGTTAGGTTAGGTTGGAAGTACATATATTCTGAGGTTCGTTGTGATACCACGGGTCTGTAATAAGTTCTTCTACTATTCGCTGCCGTTAAACCAATTAGAGCTCTTTAAATTGCACATTCTGATTAGTCTCCGTTGCGGACCAAAACAGTAGATTTAGCTTGCAAGTTTCTAAAGGCATACCAACACATTCTAATTCTGTTGGAACCTGTAAGGTAGTTCCCACTCTTGCAAGCTCATCGGCTTTTCAATTTCCTGGAATGTCTCTGTGCCCTGAGACCCATATGAGTCATATGTCAAGCTGCTTGGCCATCTCATTTAAAGACGTGCGGCAGTTTTGTTTTCAGAAACATTGACTCCAGGATACTTGACTGTCAGAAGTTGCGGTTATAGACAAGACATTGCCACTCAACCAGTCGGCCCCTTCCTTTATTGCCAGCATATCTGCCTGATAAACACTTCAATGATCTGGCAATCTTCAAGCCAGGTTCAAAGCAAGCTCTTCCGAGTAGACTGCGAAGCCAACTTGTTTGTGTAGCTTCGATTCATCTGTGTAAACATTTTTCCACTGCCTGGAATGACGCTCCTCCAAGACTCACTGGATGGTATCATAGTGGAGCGCAGTCCACATTTTGTGTGCTATTAAGATGAATTGATGATATTACCGCATGCTGCCTACCCAATATATCCAATGGTATTGGTTGAAGGAGGATTTCTAATGCAGCAAGTGTAGTACAAAGAGCTCCAGTGATACACATCGACGCTATTCTCTTTACCTTCGTTATAAAGACACAGATCCCTTTAGTCTCTAAAGTGGGCGACCAGAAAATGATTCCATAGACAGAATGGGACGCACCACTGCTGTATAAATCCAGTGAACGACTCTAGGGCTAAAGCCCATTCGTTTTCCAATGGCTCTTTTACAGGAATATAAATATGCTTTTCTCACCCTTAATATTACGCCCGAAATTCAACTTCCTAAGATAATTGGCTCTATCTGAGAAGACGATTTCAGTGCTGTAGAGAGAAAAAGGATCAAAAACAGGAATCTTATTTTTTCTTGTAAACAAGTCAAGTTTAGTTTTACTTTTTAGACATATCTTTTAAAGGACCCTGACGAATATCCCTTAATGTTGGCAGGAGTTTTCTCTTTACCGCTATTACGATATCGTCAGCATATGCGACAACATGACAACCACGTTCTTCTAGAGAAATCAGCATTGAATTGGAAATAGCTGAGGGGCTCTCAAAGATAAAGAACGGCACAGCGGCGGGAGTAGATTGCATCTACCCGAATTCATCAAAAACAAGTGACACCGTACCAGAATTTAGTTCGCAAGATTCTTCACGGATATCTTGAGTTCTGGTAACCTTCCTGGGCAGTTCAAGAGTTCATTGCCTTACTAAAACCAGGAAAGGACTCAGACGACGCATCGAGTTACCGTTCAATCGCCCTGCTTTCTGTGTGCTTATCCTAAGCCGCATAGAGCTGGACGTCGAAAAAGTCATCCCCCCCGAGCAAGCGGATTTCAAAAATCCGTAACAAAAATAATTTTTTTCAGTCATTTCGGTGAAAAAAGTTCACGCACCGAATGCAATTTCTAAAACTCCCCCAAGAATGATTTTTTTTTATTTTTTTGTTTTAAAAATTTTATATTATGACGTCATATCTTAATTATTTGAAATTTATCATACACTCATGACTACATATCAGAAAGAACCAGCATTTAACTTATTTATAACATCCGCGAAAAAGCACCAAATTTCCGCGATTATAATCTTTAGTTGCTGAAAAGAATTACTGCCTCATAGCACCTATCACTTGACACTAAAATTTATCTAATTTAAAAAATCCGCGAAATAGCGTCATAATATCGCGATTTTTCGCGCCCTCCATTCAATTGATGAGATTTTGTTTTTTTATTAATGAAATAACAAGAAAATCCTAAATATTTTGCAATTAAATTTAATTTGTTTATTCTTAAAAGAAAAACTAATATTAAAAACTTCATCGCGTTTGGTGCGTGAACTTTTTTAACGATCGCGAAAAAGTAAGACATCATTTCTTAATATTTTTTCATGGCCTATACGACTTTGGGATGGACTTTTTGATATTTGCAAAAAATGGAAAAAGTTATAACCCTAATCTACATCCATACCACAGCTCAACAAGAAAATGCGTATTGGATTCTGATTAGTGAGTTGGTTAGTGTTTGTTGCGCTGATTCCAAATCCGGATCCCAAATTTGTCTATCACGTCAGGATTTTGAGTAATTCGCTGTTAAAGTGCCGAAAAAGGGAATTTTTGACCCTTTTTAAAAGCTTATAAAAAAATATCCTGACATGCGTATGACTTGGTATCAAGCTCATTCGAAAGTCTGTAATTTTCTCTTAAAGATAAGATAACATGTTCCAAAAATTTAATTTTCTAAAATGGTAAAAAAATCATTAGCAAAAAACCTTCCATTTTTTTAAATAGTTAGTTTATTAACACAGTGTTTTTTAACAAATTTCCATACAAATTTATACGTAAATTTTGAATTTAAAGCACTTGTGGCTAATGATTTTTTTACCATTTTAGAAAATTAAATTCCAAGAAAATTTAATTTTGTCTGAAAGATAAAATTACACACTTTCGAATGAGCTTAATACCGAGTCATTTGCATGTCAAGATTTTATTTTATAGGCGTTCAAAAATGGTCCAAATGGGCTTTTTTTGACACTTTAACCGCGATTTTCTCAAAATTGTGATGTGATAGAGAAATTTGAGTGACCGTTTTAGAATCGGGGTACCACAATCTATCAACTTTTTTTGGTTTGATCCAAAACGCAGCGACAAACCTCAGATTTGTAGAGCGGTGTAATCTACCTTCCACTACCTCCCGCAAGTTTAATTATGCCGACGACATGGCCTTCGCCTACCAACACACAATCTTTAACTCACTCGAAGCCGTGCTGGAATCGGACTTATTAAAAATCTCCTCATACTGCAGTATATGGAGGCTTAAACCAACTTAACGGTTCCATTCTTCAACATAACTTTATCCCAAAATATCTGGGCATTTAGAATGCACCTATTCAAATCAGCTCAAAAAATAAAAACCGGAAACACCATCATCCAGAAACTCGCAGGAACAAGCTGGGGTGAATATGCAAATTTTCGGCGAACCTCAGCCCTGGCGCTTGTCTACTCTACAGCCGAATATGGTGCTCCAGTGTGGTTGAACAGCCCGCATGTAAAGAAAATTGATACTCAACTAAACTCAACGATGAGATTAGTAACTGGAACCTTAAAGGCCACGCCAATGCTATCGAACCTGCTTCCTCCTCTTAGAAGAAAACAAGCTCTCTTCCGAGAGTTCAACACAAACATCCCACTGTGCTATGACCTTTCCATTCCCTTTGAATCGAGGCTAACATCCAGAAGTCCTCCCCCTTATACTGGCGAAAAAACTACTAGACGAACGTGTTGATACTCATACGGTCTGGATGTTACAATGGAATGACTCCGGACGACGCAGTCCTATATTCAATCAAGAAGACCGGATTATGGAATTTGATCATCCACGTAAAGCATGTTGTAACCTAAACCGCTTACGGACATCTACTGGTAGAACAATGAAATCTCTAAGTGAGGACTTACAAATGATGCAAGTTGCCCTTGCGGTTTTCCATCTCAATCAATTGAACACATAATGTACAACTGCCCAATCCTGTCCTTCCCTGGAAATATCGAAGATATCAACAAACTAACACTTGACGTCGTTTCATGGCTGAATGCCCTACAATTGTAATAAAGGGTGATTCAACTAGAGATACTTTTTTCAATAGTCTTATTTTGACAGATCACGTGTGAGTCGTGTCATGCAGTCATGTTATTTTTGTTTAGTATTGTTTGGCATTTCATAATGGAAAGACTTACGCCTGAACAACGTTTACAAATCGTTCAACTTTATTACGAAAATTCACGTTCTGTGAGGAATGTATTTCGTGCACTTTGCTCAACTTATGATCAACATAATCGGCCTAATGAGCGTACTATTCGCAACACCATCACCCATTTTGAGACCCAGCATTCATTATTGGATAATATTCAACCGAATAGACCACGTCCAGCACGCTGGGAAGAAAATATAGCGGCCGTAGCTGTGAGTGTACACGAAGACCGTGGAGAGTCGATTCGGCGCCGTTCCCAGCAACTCGGACTGACGTATGGAACGACATGGCGCATTTTACGTCGAGATCTTAAATTGAAAGCGTACAAAATACAGTTTGTGCAACAACTGAAGCCGCTCGACCTTCCCAAGCGACATCGCTCTTGAAAAGTTCTTAGAAGATCCGACGTTTTCGAGGCAAATTCAGCGATGAGGCCCATTTCTGGCTCAATGGGTATGTAAACAAACAAAATTGCCGCATTTGGGACGATGAGCAACCTGAAGAGATTCAAGAACTGCCACTTCATCCAGAAAAAACAACAGTTTGGTGTGGTTTGTGGGCCGGTGGAATCATCGGTCCATATTTCTTTAAAAATGATGCCGGTGCGAACGAACCCGTCAATGGCGACCGTTATCGTGCCATGATAACCGACTATTTGATGCCTGAAATTGAAGCTCGTGATCTCGGCGACATTTAGTTTCAGCAAGACGGCGCCACTTCCCACACATCGCATCAATCAATGGATTTATTGAGAGAACACTTCGGTGAGCACATAATATCACGTTTTGGGCCGGTCGAATGGCTACCAAGATCGTGTGATATCACACCGTTAGACTTTTTTCTGTGGGGATATGTTAAGTCTAAAGTTTATGCGGACAAACCCGCTTCGATTCAGGCCTTAGAGAAAAACATCACGCGTGTCATTCGCCAGTTACCAGTCGAAATGCTCGAGCGAGTCATCGAAAATTGGACTCAACGGATGGACCATCTGCGACGTAGCAACGGCAAACATTTGATAGACATAATCTTCAAAAACTAAATGCCAAAGAATGTTCTTTCAAATGATAATAAACATTCCCCATTAAATTTGAATTTTCTGTGTTTTTTTCTTTAAAAAAGTTGGAAACCTCGAAATGGATCACGCTTTATAATGCAGCACAATAATCGCAAAAGAAAAATTAATAAAAAAAACTCTGTATTTAAATTCCATACGCTAAATAAAAATAAATTACAGACGCTCCCAATTTAGACGTTATACATCTATATATAGGTTTTCCACCATTAAAATGATTCCATGCTTCAGTCCTAGACCAGACAATACCACAATAACAAGAAAGGTCACCATAGTGTGCTCCTTTACCGAAGCGATCTCTCTATCTCCAACGAGCTCATGAAGAGCTGTATTCGTTGATATACACTTGGTGTATGCATGTTGCCAAGGCGAAAGCAACTTCAGGTTAATCCCTCAATGCAAATATTTTCATAGATTTTGTTTGAATTTTTTTAAATTTTTTCCCAATTTCCCGAATTCTGATTTTGGATTTCTGAGAAGAATTCAATGTTATTGTTCATTTTATCTCACCAAATATTGCAAATTAGAAATGTTACATTAAAATGTTAAATATTTTAAACCGTCAAAATCTATCATAAACCTAAAAAAAAAAAAATAATTATAAAACTTTTTCCTTTTAAAAATTTAACGATTTAACAAAATTTTTTTTGTATTCATTTTAAGTTTTATTTTTTTTTTGTTTTGTTCAGCATTTAATGTATATAATAGGAAGTTATTAATGTGCAAAATCAATTATAAATATTATGATGACCATTAAATCTTCTGTTTTTTTTGTTTTTCGGAGGAATAAAGAAATCTATTTTTTTTTAAAGACATGTATCTAAGTGTAAGATTTTTGGTAAGTGAAAGTTATATTTTTTATTAATAACACAAAAAAAAACGGGAATTTTAAATTTAATAAAGTTTTTTTTATAGCAGTCAATTCAGTACAAATGTAGTACAAAATATTATGGATGCTGTTAAACAATACCAAAAAAATAAAAAAAATAAATATTAAAACGCTTTCAATTAATGATACACATATAAAATTATTAATATAAAAATAACTTTTATTTATTTTTAAATACTTTTTGCAAAAAAAATTAACAAAAAGAAACACAATTTATTAATTGTTTGTAAAGAAAACAATAATAACAATAGGTTATTTTTTGACATACACGTGTATAACGCGCGCTTTTAGCGGTAGTCATTTGTAGTTGTCGTTTTCTGACACTATTGTGTTTTTTGAATAACCCACTAAACAATTCGGTGGGATTTACATTTAAAGCATTTGTAACTGCTTCTTCCTCTCAATAAAGCTGTTTTGAATTAAAATTGATTTCTTCTGACTTTTAAATGAATTTTCAATAGGTCTATTCAATTTTATATTGAAAATAGTTTATTTAAAAGTCCTGTTCTAAAATGTTAATTGGGTTTAACATAAAACTATTTCTAATACTTGGTGCGTTTATGGGAAAGATATTTTGTATAGATATTTTTTGCTATAGTCAGAAAAAAGTGAAATAATAACAATTTAGCACAGCTGTCATGTGGTGGACCACATTGAAAATCTTTTTGTTTATTATTTTTTTGTTTTTAATTTTGGTTAAGAAAAAGTATTAAAAGATTAAGAAGCATGAAAAAAAAAAACAATAATGTGCTGTGTAATCGAGATGAAAGAAAGTAAAATTTAGTTTTTTTTTTCATCAGCAAAAAGAAAATCGTGTATGAAAATTTAAATTAGCGGATATTTAGCATGCAGTGTTAAAATAATGCTAAAAAACACTGTTTAGTTAACATTTGAATACCAAGTAAAAATTGTAATCAGTTTGATTAAGTGTGCTCTATTTCTTAGTTCCTAGTATTCCCGGTTCTATATATATTCCCGGGAATAATGGTATTTCCGGTTCTGATCCTGGTACTGTTTCTAAAAAAGAAAAAAAGAAAAACGCTGGTATAAGACTATTCGTCAAAGCATATCTATGTGGTGGTTGTAACGTCTTAGGTGCCGGTCAGCATGTGTTGTTAATGGTCTGAATATGACAAAATATTGGCAGTTTAATTGGTGAAACGACAATTTGTCAAAGCAAAGCATATCAATCTGGTGCCGGTCAGACTGCGCCCAGCAAAAATAAATCGAGATTTTGGCGACACAACATCTTTTTATAGCATACCGAAGAGCATCCAAAGAGCGCTCTTGAGGATGCAGTTAAAGTAAGGGGAAAAATTTAAATTTTTAACACATTTTGAATGAAAAAAAAAAAAATGATACACCATTTCCGCTTTAATTTCAGAAAATACAAGTTATATTACAAAAAATATCCAATCATATCATTTGAAATTTTTGAAATATAATTGGAAATTTTTTAAATATGATTGGAGTTTCTGAAATATGATTGGAAATTTTTTGTAATATAATTTGTATTTTCTAAAATGTTGAATTTTTTAACAATACTACAAAATAAACTAAAACAAGTGAGAGTGTTAAATTCGGCTGTGACGAATCTTTTATACCCTCCAAAATGTAAAAAAACAATATAAAAAAATCCAGGGGCGTCTTTTTTTTTTTTGGGGGGGGGGTTGGTGGGAGACGTTAGGGGCACCTTCCCTTGTGATTTTGAACTTCTTTTGAGATAAGAATGTTGCATTTGCTTAGCAAAAGTACAAAAAACCCTTCAAAAAATGCGGTTTTTCTTAGGTTGGTTTAGTTCTCCAAGGGGGAACTATTTTCCCCTTGGTCCGATTTTGCCCATTTCCGAACTTAACCTGCCTAGGAAAATAAGACATATTCGTGCCATACTTCGGAAGTCTAGCTCTTTTATTTTGGACTGTATCCTAAATTCAACTTTGTCGGACGAGCAAAAAAAGTCATGGAAAAGTCTTAAATCTACAAATTTATTAGTTCTTGCCGAAGAAGGTTTGTTTTTCGTGATCATATTTCAATTTTTTTATTTATTTGTTTTAAAAGAATTTTGTGCATTTTCGTGTACATAGAAAAAGTCTCAGATTCTTACACATTTGACGTATAGAAAAGTCTAAATCTAAGAATTTTTGAATAGAAGAAATTCTTCCTACATAGAAAATATCAGATGTTGAAACATTTTTCCTGAAGAAATAATTTTTTATAGGGAAAATGTCTCAGATCTTAGATTTTTTTCGTATAGAAAAGTTTTCAGATTGTAAGAACTTTTTTCCATAGAAAAAGTTTCAGAATTTGAGACCTTTTACTAAAGAAAAAGTATCAAATTCTCAGACCTTTTTCCTATAGAAAAAGTCTCAGATTCTTAAACCATTTCCCTATAGAAAATGTTTCAGATTTTGAGACCTTATTCCTAAAGAAAAAGTCTCAGATTCTCAGACCTTTATTTATAGAAAAATTCTCAGATTCTGAGAGCTCTTTCTTATAAAGAAGAAGTCTAAAATTCTGAGACCCTTTCCCTATAGAAAAAGTCTGAGATTCTGAGACCCTTTCCTAAAGAAAAAGTTCCAGAGACCTTTTTCTTATATAAAAAAGTCTAAAATTCTGAAACGTCTGAGATTTTGAGACCTTTTTTCTATAGAAAAAGTAATAAATTCCGAGATTTGTTTCCTATAGAAAAGGAAATGTCTAAAATTCTGAGATTCTGAGATTCTGAGAATTTATTCTTATAAAAAAATCTTAGATTCTAATACATTTTTCCATAAAAAAGTCTCAGATTCTGCGACTTTCTTCCAATTATGTAAGTTTAACTGCTGAGACTTTCTTTTAACAATAAAAAGTCTCAGACTTTGAGACCTTTTTCTTTTTAAAAAATACTGTGATTTTTAGGGGGCCCCTGTAGGTTAGTTGGTAGCGTGCTAGCCTATGAAACAGGGGGTCGTGGGTTCGATTCCCACAAAAACCCTTGGTCGATTTCGCTACAACGAGACGACGGTCATTGTTACCAGTTCTCGTTTAGGTTTAAATTATTAAAAAATGATGTGTAATTAAATTGGAAAAATAAATAAAGACTGGTAATTGGATCAAATTATTATTATTATTATTACTGTGATTTTCAGACATTTTTCCTAAAGTCTCAAATTTAGAGATTCTGATACCGTTTTCCTATAGAAAAAGTCCTAGATTCTTAGACCTTTTTCCTATCGAAAAAGTCTCAGATTCTGTGACCTTTTTCCATAAATAAGTCTTAAATTTTGAGACCTTTTTCGCATTTTTCTCAAATTCTGAGACCAGAAGATAAAGTCACATTTTTCTTTTAAAAATTTAAAAATTTTCCCTATAAAAATTTTCCAGTTTTTTTTCTATGAAAAATTTTTCGGATTTCGATATTTTTTCATTCTGAAATTTTTTTTAGAAAACTTCTTTTTTTCTTCTTTTTTTTCTATTCTTATTTTTTCTTTCTTATTCTTTTTACTTCTTTTTTTCCTATTTTTTCTTTTTGAAATTTCGCCTGGGGGGGGATTTCCCCTTTCCCACCCCCTTGTACCCGCACATGCATATATGAAAACCAATTCCCTAAAGACTAACCTACATTTAAAATCCTACTGATGGTAACACTAAAACAGAAGTCTTCGAATATAAGAAATAATAATTTTTACTCGGGGAAACATTATTTAAAACAAAATGCATATTTTTTTTTAATTTAAAAAATGCGGAAATTGTTAAAAAAATTTCATGTTTAATTAACGGTTTAAGAGAAATATTTTGTTCTTATCATCTGCTACTAGCCACAAAATCAACCCATTATTTTTTTTGTTCTTGTTATATTTAACCCTTGCGGTGGAATACACTGAAAAAATTTATTTCCTAAATAATTCGTCAAAAATTATTTACTGTTTAAAAAAATACTACTATTCAAGGTAAATAAACTGAAACAATTTTTTCCTTAATTTTTCGTCAAAAATAACATACTGTTTAAAAAATATCTCAAGTTTTTACATTCATTATAGTGAGTCACTAGACAAGCTTTTCGTAAGTGAAATAAAACATTTCATTATCGTAATGAAAACTTTTATCATATTGAAGAAATTTTGAAAATTTAATGAAATATTTCATCATATTAATGAAGCTTTTTATCTATCGTAATGAAAACTGTTATCACATTGATAAAAATCTTGATCACATTAAAAAACACGTAACGTATGTTAAATTTAATGAAATATTTCATCATATTGATGAAGCTTTTTAGTTAAGTGTACGAATTTGTTGCTGTAATTATAGCCGCGCGGATGAATGGTTTCTATGAACATCATTTTAAGTATTTTTATACCCTCCACCACTCTGTGGTACAGGGTATAATGAGTTTGTGTTGATGTTTGTAACTACCCGAAATATTGGTCCTAGACCTACCTTCAAGCATACCGATCGACTCAGAATTACTTTTTGAGTCGATTTACCGATGTCCGTCCGTCCTTCTGTTCGTCCGTCCGTCTGTCCATCTATCGGTTTAAGCACGATACAGGTTCAAGCACGCAATTTTCAATCAATTGACTTGAAATTTGAAACTCATGTATCTTTTGACCCAAGGACGGAGCCTATTGAAATTGGAGAAAATCAGTCCATGTTAAGACCTAGCCCCCATACAAACGCCCCCTTTGGATTCGGCTTAAATGACTCTAATAACGCATTATAAAAGATATCGCTTCGAAATTCAGCAGGTAATCAAATTTTGTATGCACGAATCACCATTCCAAATTTCAAAGTAATCGAGTCAGTCCTTCTGGTAGTCCCCATACAAACCACCTTCCCGATATTCACATATGTAATTCCCTCAAAATTCATAAAAATGGAAATATTTGATAAAAATTTTATTTTTAGGTGTTAAACGTGTACTTTAGTAACCTAATCAAATCGGAATATAATTGGATAATTTTTGGACTTAGTCCCACATATACAAATTTCGACCGATATCCAGTTAAATTGGTCTATTGACAAAAAAATAAACCAATTCCACTAAAATTTGATCTGTGTGTATTTTCTACACTAAATAAAAATTTAACAAAAGACAGATACAATCGGTCCATGTTTGGACTTGGGACCCATTTTCCCGAAAACACTGGTGTAGGGTATCATATGGTCGGTCTTAACCGACTATAACTTTCTTACTTGTTTTTGTGTTGTATTCGGTCAAATGTTGAAGATCATAAAAATATTGATTAAATAAATATGTACTTTACACTGCAGATATTAAAATGTTCTTTAGATATGGGTGGAATCAAAAAATGTGAGTGTTGCAATGAAAAATTGTGTGAACACAAAAAGAGCTAGTTTTGGAAATTTTTTTAATATGAAAATGAAAAGAAACAAATAATATGTCTTTCGATACATCATATTTATAAATTTTGATGCACTGAACACGAATGTAAAAAAATGTTTGCATATGTCGAACGGGTTTCGAGATATTGCTATTTCAAAATTTTAAAAATGAGTTTTTTTTCTATGTTGAACATTTAAAAAAAAAAAATCTTAAAATTTCTTTTCTTTGACACTTTCATAGCTTAGCTTAAGACGAACTTTTATTTAAACTTAATTTTATCCAAATTAGAGATGGGGGCGTGAGTGATTTTTGACTCACACTTACTCACGCTTACGACAGGAATTTTTGAATCACGAACACTCACTCACGAGCATATTTTTTCTACTCACACTCACTCACCATAACGTGAGTAAATTTAATACAACTCACACTCACGTGCACTTACGCAAGCTTCAATCACACTCACGTTTACTCACACTCACGTTTACTCAGACTCACAAAACTCTTATTTATACAAAAAAAAATTCAAAAACTAATATTTCAAAAATCTTTCAAAATTTTCAGCAAAATTTTTAAGTTCAGCATAATTTTACATTTATCTTTTCTTTTTTCGGGACGAAATCTTATGGTGTTTTCTTTTCTGCCAAAAATGTCACATTTTACCGTCCCTTCAAAAAATATTTCACTTTTTTGTTCTTTTCTAAAAAAACTGGCAACACTTTAAAAATTTATTATGTTTTTTTCTAAAAATGTTGCATTTACAAGTTTCAAAATATCACACTTTTCACATTTTTATTTAATGACGGGGTAGTAAAGTTGCCTTATAAAAACAGCTGATTGCCAATGTTTTGGTTTAATGAAAATTTTTCTCAATTTTTTGTTTTTTTGTAATCACAAAACTGGCAACATATTAAAATGGTTGTGGCTACATTTTACAAATGATACTGTTTAAGGGTGTAACATTTTGTCTCAGAAAAGAAAAAGCCATTAAGTTAAGCCAAATTTTACAATTTGTTTGACGCTTTTTTTGGTACGATAAGAAATATGAAGAGAAAATATATCACGCAAACACACGCACAAAAATCGACTCACTCACGCAAAAATCTTACTCACGCAATTTTTTTCTCCACTCACACTCACTCACAATCACGTGAGTAAAATTGAATTCAGTCACACTCACTCGTGATCACGCGTGAATCACGAGAATCACGCTCTAATCTGCTCATGTGCAAAATTGTAGAAGTTCGTCCCAAAGTTCTATAAAAGTGCCAGGATAAGAAATTTTGAGATTTTTTTTTTTTATTTTTTTGAACGTAGGAAAAATCTGTAATTTTTTACAAATTTCAAAGAGCAAAATCTCGAAGACCGGTTGACCGATTTAAAAAAGTATTTGAGTTTTTAATAAATTTGATGTTTAACAAGACATATTATTTTTTCTGCGACAGGGTAATTTTTGATTGATCGAGCTCATATTTTTGTCAAATTTTTGTTTATCCTAACCTTACACAAAACTGGGTTCCGATTTTATAAAATTAAAAAAAAAATATTAATTGTGATAAAGACTCTAGATTGGGTCGTTTTTAATTCAAACGTTGTTGTATTAACAAACAATTTTATTGTATTGACTAATTGTGTTGTTAAATGAAATATCAATTATTTTATTTGTCAATAAAATTAAATTGTTTGTTAGTGCAATAACGAGTTAATTGCAAATGAGCCTACAAAACTATTTTTTTCTGTGCTGTTATATGAAAAGGAATGAAATGAAATAGAACGGGGCATGGAATGGGACAGGAAACAACGTAGAATAACAATGGTTTTCTTAACTTTTTTGACCTCATTTTTTTCAATCAAGTTTTTTTCATTCAATAATTTTTTCACTAACAATAAGACTTTTTTTCACTCAACCTTTTGTATACCCTCCACTCTAGTGATCATGCGCGGGTACAAGGGGGGGGAAAAAGGGGAAATTTCCCCCCCCAGACCAAATTTCGAAAAGGAAAAAAAAGGAAAAAAAGAAAAAAAGAAGAAAAAAAAAAGAAAAAAGAAAGAAAAGGAAAGAAAAGAAAAAAAAGAAAGAAGGAAATTTTCTAAAAAAATTTCGATGTCCAAAAATTTTTCATAGAAAAAAATCTGAAAATTTTAAAAGGCAAATTTTTTAAGGAAAAAGTGAATCAATCTGAAAATTTTCTGTAAAAAATATCTGTCAATCTTATTATGAATTTTGGCATAAACAAATTACTTAGAATATGCTTTTTTTGTTTAGAAAAATGTTACAGGATCTTAATTTTGTTTATATAAAAAGTGTTTGTCTTCTACATAGCAATAAAAAAACTATCTTAAAATCTTAAAAATGTTGATAGTCGAACTTACATTTGTAAACCTATTTAAATTTGTTTTTTCTAAAGAATAAACTTTTTCTAAAGAAAAAATTCTCAGAATCTGAGACTTTTTTGTGTGAAAAAGGTCTCAAAACTTATTTATAGGAAAAAGGTCGCAGAAGAATTTTTCTATGGGAAAAAAAGTCTCAGAATTTCTGAATTTGAGTTTATTTTAAGGAAAAAGTTCTCAGAATCTGAGTCTTTTTTAAGAAGAAAAATGTCTCAAAGTCTGAGACTTTTTATTGTTGAAAAATAGTCTCAAAAGTTGAAACTAACTGAATTGGTAGAAGGTCGCAGAATCTGAGACTTTTTCAACGGAAAAATGGTCTTAGAATCTAAGACTTTTTTATAGGAATAAGGTCTCAGAATCTATGACCTTTCTATAGGAAAAAAGTCTTAAAATCTGAGACGTTTTGTATAGGAGAAACATTTCCAAATCTAGGACTTTTTCTATAGGAGTGTCTTAGAATCGGAAAAGAATTCAGAATCAGAAAAAGGTCTCAGAATCTGTCAATTCTTCTTTAGAGAAAAAGTGCCAGAATTTTAACCTTTTTCTATATAAGAAAAATATCTCAGAATCTGAGACTTTTTCTTTAGGAAAAATGTGTGAGAATCTGAGCCTTATTCTTTAGGAATAAGATCTCAGAATTTGAAACTTTTTCTTTAGGTCTTAGAATCTGAGACTTTTTCTATTGGAAAAAGGTCTAAGAATCTAAGACTTTTTCTATAGAAAAAAGTTCTCAGAATCTAAAACTTTTTCAGTACGAAACAAATCTAATAATCAGAGACCTCTCTATAGGAAAAATGTCTCAGTAGTGCTTTAAAATATGAGACTTTTTCTATAGCAAAATGTCTCAGAATCTGAGACTTTTTCTGTGGAAAAAAATTCTTAGAATCTGAAAATTTTTCTATACGAAAAAGGTCTCAGATTCTGAGACATTTTTCGTTAAGAAGAAGTCTTATATTCTAAGACATGTTCCCTATAAAAAAAAAATTCACAAAAATTGTCTCAAAATCTGATATTTCCTATGTAGGAAGAATTTCTTCTATTCAATTCTCAGATTTAGACTCTTCTTATGTATACGAAAAATATACAATTTTCTTTTAAATTCTTTTAAAAATCCGAAAATTTTTCTATATGAAAATAGTCTCAGATTCTGAGATATTTAGTCTTATAATTTGAGACATTTTCCTTATAAAAAATAATTTTTTCACGAAAAATGTTTCAACATCTAATTCTTTCTACGTAGGGAGAATTTCTTCTATTAAAAAATTATCTTCTTATGTATACGAAAAATATACAATTTTCTTTTAAAACAAATTAAAAAAAAATATCTAAACGAAATATGATCATGAAAAACAAACCTTATTCGGGAAAAACTAATAAATTTGATGATTTTATAGCTTTCCCATTACTTTTTTTGTAAAAAAAACGTATTCCTCTTTTTTGCTCGTCAACAAAGGAGAATTTATGATTGAAAAAAAAAAAATTCCCCCCCCAGACCCAAAAGCTGTACCCGCCACTGCTAGTGATAGAGGGTATATATAAGTTTGTCATTCTGTTTGTAACTCATCGAAATATCGATCTGGGACCCCATAAAGTATATATATTCATGATGCCCGATCGATTTTAAGACATTCTAGCGATGTCCGTCTGTCCGTCTGTCTGTCTGTGGAAAATGCGGTCGCGGACAAAATATTGCACAGAGATGACTGAAACTTAACATATTTATTGGAAGTTCTCCCGAGAAGTTTGGTATTGCATTTGAGCGATATCGGTTCAGCGGTTCAAAAGTTATGAACGAAAATGTAAGCACACCTCAAAAATTTCAGTACATTCAACATAACCTAAAAATACAAAATGCTTTAATTCGGCTTCTGGTTGGCATATGTGAACATAATTGAACACCAAATGGTATTTAAACAAGTACGAGCACAAACAAAAAAAAAATCGCGGATTTTTTTTACCAAAATTTTTTTTTCGCTAAAATTTTTTTTTCAAAAAAATTTTTTTTTTCAAAAGTTATTTCCTTTTAAATAAAGTTTTTTGCAATAATCTTTTTGAAATTGTGGAGGGTATCACTACATTCGGCAAGGCCGAATTTAACTTTTTTACTTGTTATACCCTCCAATTACAGTATGAGGGTATACTCACTTTGCCATTCCGTGTGTAACGCATCAAAATATCGGTCTAGGATCCTATAAAGTTTATATATTATTGATCAATGATCGATTCTAAGACATTCTAGCGATGTCCGTCCGTCTGTCCGTCTGTAGAGGACACGATACAGTCCAAAATAAATGAGTTAGACTTCCGAAGTTTGGCACGAATATGTCCTATGGTCATAGGCTGGTTAAATTCGGAAATGGGCAAAATCGGACCAAGGGGAAAAAGTTACCCCTCAGAGGACTAAACTAGCCTCAGAAAAACATTAACCCATTACTGCCTGCCCATAGATCGGCTCGTACGATTTTGATGAAATTTTGACATGTGTACCTGGAAGACCACAGAAGTTGCTAGAAAAAATAAAAAAAAATTTACCTCAGCTCCGACCTGAGATATGGCATGAATATTAGGCAGTGTAATTTTTTACTTTTATTTTTTGTTTGAGCTGAAAGGGGTCTAAAAAGTTTCTATTGGGTGTCAAAATAACTCCAATAAATTTTCGTGAAAACCAAAATTGTCCTTACCCCCCTGCATCACGTTTTAGGTGCACTTTTCTTGAGTATTTTCGATTAAGAAAAATCTTTGATTTTTGTCAGTGAAAAACAAAAGTTAAACAAAACAAAAAAAAATCTTGTTAAATGTTCACATTTAGCCCAATCTCTTCTCTTTTTTATGAAAAAAAGAATTAGCCCGATATCTTCCATCTAGCCCGCGCTAAATTTTTTTAAGTATCAACACTTTTTTGGGTATTTAAATACCCATTAGGCAGGAATGGGTTAAAAAAAGAACGTCCCTGAATTTATTTTTGCATGTTGGAAAGTATAAAAGATTCGGCACAGCCGAATATAACTTGTTACCTTTGAATTTATTTTTGGAACTGACATGTTTTCGCTCAATAACTTAAAAAAAATTAATTCAATTTTTTTCACTCGAATTTGTCTAAATACATAATTTGAGGTGTTTTGTTAAAATTTTCCGATTCTACTCATATATTGTCTGGTAGCCATGCTAGTCGTCTGATGGATTTTATGAGAAACTAGCTGGTTGATGATTTGATTGAATAGAGCTTTAGAGATCGAAAAATTTTGTTAGATGCTTGTGTTTGTTTTTCTTAGAAATTAATAAAAAATAGAAAAATTACAGTGGAGCAAAAGTGAGATGATTGATAAATTTTATTGTTTATACTAGGAATGTATTGATACCCTCCACAATGTAAAAAAATATTACTTAAAAAAAACATTTTTGAGAAAAAATTACGCGAAAAAAATTTTTTGGTGAAAAAAAATTCCGCGAATATTTTTTGTCTTTTTGTAAAAAAAATATGTTTGTACTTTTTAAAATACCCTTCTCTTTGCAATTCTGTTCACATACATATGCCAACCATCAGCCAATTCAAAGCATTTTGTATTTTTAGGTTATGTGGAATGTACCAAAATTTCCGAGGTGTTCTCACATTTTCGTTCATAACTTCTGAACCTCTGAACTAATTTCGCTGAAATGCAACACTAAACTGATTAGGAAAACAACAAGTAAATGTGAGAAGTCTCAGTCATATGTGTTTAACACTTTGGCCGTGATCACCATTTCAACAGACGGACAGACAAAGAGGAAAACAAATGGGCTCTATTTTTAAGTCATCAAATTTAAGGAACGAATAATTTTTGATCAGGGCACAAACATATTTTTACTTGTCAAGCGAAATTAGGGTCATAAATTGGACTCAGAGATCCACTTTTTTTAACATAACTAAATTTAACCAAGTAAGTTATTAAAATCATCTGTGATCACATGACAGTTGCATCAACTACTATGTTAGTTGTTTTGGGGTCAACTACATTTTTAGTTAAAACAACTAACAAAAACTGTTTGTAGTTAAAAACAAAAGATTTTTTGCTATTCAATATGTCCCAATAATTCCCACTGTAAATACCATTTTTTTTTGTAAGATGAAGAATATAATTTTCATATTTTTTTTTTGTTTAGTTAGAAAATTAGCAGAAAATATAAAATAAACATCCCAAAGATGGACGGACAAACAAGCAGACAGAATAACAGACACTGATAAAAGTGACATAAAACATTTACAGCCCCATTCAAATGCTGCAAATAGACAGGCTAAAAAGACAGACAGTAAAATAGACCTTCTAAACTTAACAACCAGTGGAAGAAGGCGTGGCTGATATATGCCACTGTGAAAATTTTCAGCAAAAAAAGAAAAAAAAAACAAATTTAAAAAATGATTTACACTTATTTTATGCAATTCATGACTGACTGCCTAACAACTGACTTATCTATCTATCTGTGGTAAATCTATTTGAGATGTTGTGTAACTGCACATCTTTCTGCAGTTATTATAATAACAAATACAACAAATTCAACAAATAATAATAAACCTAACCAATTTTTATCCCACCTATCTTTTATGTTCAATCTATCCTTTTGCAAATAATCTTAAGTTAGGGTGGCAGTTATGTTTAGGGAAAAGCGGCACTTATGAAAAATGATCCCGAAGTTCAAAATGAAAAAATGCACAAGTTTAGGGTCTTTTTGAAAATGAAATATCACCCCAATATAAACTATGAAATATGACCTCAATTCGAAGTGAAAAATTGCCCCAAAAAATAAAAATTAAATAAAGGCCCCTAAATTGTCTTTATTTTACAATATGAAAAATGGCCCCACAAAAAATAAACTTTCAAACCAATAATAAAATAAACAATCCACACACAAAAAAAAACTTTGTCAAATTACTAGGAAAAGTCTCGTAATCCCATTTTACCAATATTTGACAGTTTTTCTTGTTTTTTAACAAATCTAAAATTTACATTTTTTTGTAATTTTACAATTTTTTTTTGTAATTTTACAAATTTCCAAAATAATTTTACAAAACAAATCTAGTAAATTCACGAGAATTCCTTGTAATTTTAATTTCGCCAAAAAACTGTAAATTTAAAAATTTTTTGGTAAAAGGCTTGTAAAATTACAAACTTATTGGCAAAAAGCTTTTAAAATTACTAGGAATTCTCGTAAAATATATGGTAGCAAAAAATCTAGTAAAATTACAAAACCTCTTTGTAAATTTTATCGTGTCAAAAAATTTGTAAATTTACAATTTTATTGGTAAAAACTAGAGATGGGCGCGTGAGTGATTTTTGACTCACACTCACTCACTCTCACGACAGGAATTTTTGAATCACGCACACTCACTCACGAGCATATTTTTTTTTACTCACACTCACTCACAATCACGCGAGTAAATTTAATCCAACTCACACTCACGTGCACTCACGAAAGCTTCACTCACACTCACGTTGACTCACACTCACGAAACTTTTATTTATATAAAAAAAAAAATCAAAAACTAAAGTTTCAAAAATCTTTCAAAATTTTCAGCAAAATTTATTATTATTTTTTTTTTGTTTCTTTCGGGACGAAATCTTAAATGAAGCCAAATTTTACAATTGTTTTGTTGATTTTTTTGGTATGAAAGGAAATATGAAGAGAAAATAAATCACGCAAACTCACGCAAAAAAATCGACTCACGCACACTCACTCACGCAAAAATCTTACTCACGCACACTCACTCACGCAATTTTTTTCTCCACTCACACTCACTCACAAGGACGTGAGTAAAATTGAATTCAGTCACACTCACGCGTGATCACGCTTGAATCACGTGATTCACGCTCTAATCTGCTCATGTGCCCATCTCTAGTAAAAACCTTGTAAAATTACAAAATTATTGGTAAAAATCTTGTAAAAGTACTAGGAATTTTTGTCAAATAGGAGGTAGCAAACACAAAAAAGTTACAAGTTTTTCTTGTAATTTTACAAGGTTTTTTTTTTTGAGTGCATAAGAGGGATTATGTCTACTGCACTAGTTGCTCATAGTCCAAAAAATATTTTTTTTATTTGCTAAATAATCTTGACAATGGAATCTGACAAATTCCGAAACACGAAACAACATAAATAAATTTAAAACAGAAAAATTATTTTCTTTAAAATTATTCTATGAGAATATCATAGTTTTAATTAGTAAAGGAAATAATGACCTCGAGCTTGAATAAACCTACGCAAAATATAATTTTTTTTTTGCTTAAAACTTTTCTGGGTAACCAGCTTTCAGTCGGGCTTATGGACTACTAATTCTATGCATTAAGCGCACCCTCTCCGCAAAATTAAGGAATTATGACCGAAGTTTTTTTGGACTTAGTCCTCATAATACGAATTTGGTTACGACCGAACAAAATTTAAAAATGGCCCCAAATCAAAAAAAGACAAATTCACCAACAGTTTTGGGGTGATTATTAAATGAAAAATGGCACCGAATTGGAATAGGCAAAATGAACCCAAAAAATGGAAAAATTACACTAATTTGCACCCCATATAAAAATTTGGGGCCTTTTCTCATTATACCCTAAACCACTCTGTGGTACAGGGTATAATAAGTTTGTGCTGATGTTTGTAACTATCCGAAATATTGGTCCTAGACCCACTATCAAGTATACCGATCGACTCAAAATCACTTTTTGAGTCGATTTAGCGATGTCCGTCCGTCCGTCTGTCCGTCCATGTAAACGTTGTGCGCACGATATAGGTAGTAATTTTTAACCGTCTGCAATTTGAAACTAAGGCTTCTCTTGACCCAAGGACGGACGCTATTGAAATTGGAAAAAATCGGTCCATGTGTTGACCTAGCCCCAATACAAACGACCCCTTTAAATTTGGGTCAAATGGCTCTAACAACCGTAGTTTAATAGATATCGTTTTTTGTATTCACAAAGCACCGTTCCGAATTTCGAAGGAATCAGACCAGTTCTTCTTGTAGCCCCCATACAAACCACCCTACCGCATATTCACATAAATCTATAAAATTTTATGAAAATAGAAAAAATTTTATAAAAATTTTCTAGAACTATTATTTCAGGATAATAAAAAGTACCAAAGTTACACTATTTCTTCAAAAAGTACTTTTTTTCAGAAGGTTTTATTCACCGAAGGATCCTACATTCCAAATTTCAATTTTCTAGAACCATTATTTCTAAGATATAAAAAGTACCAAAGGTACACTTTTTTATCCCCCTTAAAAACGGAATTCTAAAAAGTACTTTTTCCAGAATCCTACATTACGAACTTCAAGTTTCTATGCCATTATTTCAGAAAACATAGAAAATTCTACGACCATTATTTCAGGAAATTTAAA
This sequence comes from Pegoplata infirma, assembly GCA_963921195.1. Classification (NCBI taxonomy): domain Eukaryota; kingdom Metazoa; phylum Arthropoda; class Insecta; order Diptera; family Anthomyiidae; genus Pegoplata; species Pegoplata infirma. Next base: position 33,697,329 of record OY992539.1, read on the forward strand.
ACGAACCAAAAGTATAATTTTTTACCCCCTTTACTCCACTTAGAAACGGAATTTCAAAAAGTACCTTTTTCGGAATGTTTTTTAATTTCAAGTTGCTATCACAATTATTTCAGAAAATATAAAAAAGTACCAAAAGAACACTTGTTTACCCCTTTTACCCTCTTAGAATCAACATTGGCAAAAACCCAGCCTTAGTGGATCTATATTCCGGGAGGTGAAACTACTTTCCAAATTTCAGGAGGTCAAATTACATTTTAAGGACCAAAGTACAATTTTCAAAAAAAGTTTACAGGCACTATGTACTAAAGTTTAAGTTGACACTTAAGTACAAATATTTCCAAAAATAACTTTTTTAAACTTTAGTGCCAGTTCGTGTGCACTTACAAGGAAGGTCTTTCACAGGGTCTTCCTGAAACTTGCTCACGCGAAAGAGGGGAGGAAAATAAGAGTTAGCTGTTTTTTCTTAGCTGCCCAATCACACATTTAGCGGATCAAAGGGGAGGGGGAAAACGGGATTTTTTCGTTTTTTGAGGATTTTTCACATTTCTTCAAAAGCAACTATATGAACATTTTATACAGATCGAAAGGATTTTTGAATGCCTATCAAATGGTGTATCGGCTGTTTCAAAATTCGGCTTCGTTAAGTCCTTATTTTCAAAAATGTAAAAACTTTTGGGGTAGTTTATATGGAAGGTATATACGTACGACCGCCAAATTCATATATATTAATATATTTTAAAATTAATCTGACCCGTATTTTTGCGTTTGGTGAACTTCCTGCTAGTTTGGATTTTATTCAGTTTTTCCCGAAAGACCAAATTTTTTCATAAGGTGGCAACCCTTATTAAAATTTGAGATTAGGCAGCTAAAAAAAGATGTAACTCTTAGTTTTCTCTCCTCATTCCCATATGCAAGTTTCAGGACAATCGGTGGGTGCCGTCTAAAAGACTTCCCTTGTTGGCTAATAACGGCCACCCTATTGAATACATCTATCTTAGAATCGTAAGAATTGTTAGTTTTTAAGACATGTTTTCGCCATAAAAAATAGAAAAAAACGAAATAAAAATTTTTGCTGCAACACCAGCCAACAATTGTACTTCAGCAAATCGTTAATGAGAAAAATGAATGTGATTTCACAAGAAATGTGTGCACATTTGTGAGATTTTTCGGGCGTTCCTTTAGGTGGAAAGTGAGCCAGTGAGCTCAACGTTGGTAACAAATACACAACCACCAGTTAACCAAATATACAGCCAGTCAACAATCACCAGTGGGCAAGGCAGGCAGGCAGTCAGCCAAACAGTCAACATTCACATACAGACACATTCTAACAATAAGTGGCATGTGTACTTAGACTTGTTGCAGTTTTCTTTTTGGCTTAATTACGACGTCTGTGGCGCAAAAGCGCCATTCCTCTATAGAAAAAATTTAAAAAAAAACATATTGAATTTGATTTTCCTTTTAATTCTTTTAGTTTATTTATTTAAGTTGTGAAAGATCAATGCCGAAGGCCGTTTTATTAATATTTTTTTGTTTTGTTTTAGAGTGAAATATTTATTTGCTTGAGGCTGGAAAATATTAAAACAATAGAATTAAATAGAGAAGCATAGATGGGCCAGGAAAGATCATACCTCGGGACATTATTTAATTAAGCCCAAACATAAATGTGTACAATTTTTCATAAGTATCTTGAAGGGATGTATGAGAAATTGTGGAAAATATTGAAAAACTTGGGAAAGATTATGACAACATGAGTAAAGTCAAACAGAAACAAGAAAATCTATGAATACCCCCCATAAGCTCTTTTTAAGTAATAGTAAATTTTCTAAGGTGAAATAAATACCAATTTTAATTAGAAATACTTTATTTTGAGAAAAAAAAAATTTTTTTTAATAATTTCTGTAAAAAAAATTTACAAATTTTTTTTTTGTGAGTGTAAAATTTTTTTCGAGTGTAAATTTTAGAAAAATGTCTCAGAATCTGAAACTTTTTTAAAAAAATATCTCAGAATCTGAGACTTTTTCTATAAGAAAAATGTCTCAGAATCTGAGACTTTTTCTATAAGAAAAATGTCTCAGAATCTGAGACTTTTTCTATAAGAAAAATGTCTCAGAATCTGAGACTTTTTCTATAAGAAAAATGTCTCAGAATCTGAGACTTTTTCTATAAGAAAAATGTCTCAGAATCTGAGACTTTTTCTATAAGAAAAATGTCTCAGAATCTGAGACTTTTTCTATAAGAAAAATGTCTCAGAATCTGAGACTTTTTCTATAAGAAAAATGTCTCAGAATCTGAGACTTTTTCTATAAGAAAAATGTCTCAGAATCTGAGACTTTTTCTATAAGAAAAATGTCTCAGAATCTGAGACTTTTTCTATAAGAAAAATGTCTCAGAATCTGAGACTTTTTCTATAAGAAAAATGTCTCAGAATCTGAGACTTTTTCTATAAGAAAAATGTCTCAGAATCTGAGACTTTTTCTATAAGAAAAATGTCTCAGAATCTGAGACTTTTTCTATAAGAAAAATGTCTCAGAATCTGAGACTTTTTCTATAAGAAAAATGTCTCAGAATCTGAGACTTTTTCTATAAGAAAAATGTCTCAGAATCTGAGACTTTTTCTATAAGAAAAATGTCTCAGAATCTGAGACTTTTTCTATAAGAAAAATGTCTCAGAATCTGAGACTTTTTCTATAAGAAAAATGTCTCAGAATCTGAGACTTTTTCTATAAGAAAAATGTCTCAGAATCTGAGACTTTTTCTATAAGAAAAATGTCTCAGAATCTGAGACTTTTTCTATAAGAAAAATGTCTCAGAATCTGAGACTTTTTCTATAAGAAAAATGTCTCAGAATCTGAGACTTTTTCTATAAGAAAAATGTCTCAGAATCTGAGACTTTTTCTATAAGAAAAATGTCTCAGAATCTGAGACTTTTTCTATAAGAAAAATGTCTCAGAATCTGAGACTTTTTCTATAAGAAAAATGTCTCAGAATCTGAGACTTTTTCTATAAGAAAAATGTCTCAGAATCTGAGACTTTTTCTATAAGAAAAATGTCTCAGAATCTGAGACTTTTTCTATAAGAAAAATGTCTCAGAATCTGAGACTTTTTCTATAAGAAAAATGTCTCAGAATCTGAGACTTTTTCTATAAGAAAAATGTCTCAGAATCTGAGACTTTTTCTATAAGAAAAATGTCTCAGAATCTGAGACTTTTTCTATAAGAAAAATGTCTCAGAATCTGAGACTTTTTCTATAAGAAAAATGTCTCAGAATCTGAGACTTTTTCTATAAGAAAAATGTCTCAGAATCTGAGACTTTTTCTATAAGAAAAATGTCTCAGAATCTGAGACTTTTTCTATAAGAAAAATGTCTCAGAATCTGAGACTTTTTCTATAAGAAAAATGTCTCAGAATCTGAGACTTTTTCTATAAGAAAAATGTCTCAGAATCTGAGACTTTTTCTATAAGAAAAATGTCTCAGAATCTGAGACTTTTTCTATAAGAAAAATGTCTCAGAATCTGAGACTTTTTCTATAAGAAAAATGTCTCAGAATCTGAGACTTTTTCTATAAGAAAAATGTCTCAGAATCTGAGACTTTTTCTATAAGAAAAATGTCTCAGAATCTGAGACTTTTTCTATAAGAAAAATGTCTCAGAATCTGAGACTTTTTCTATAAGAAAAATGTCTCAGAATCTGAGACTTTTTCTATAAGAAAAATGTCTCAGAATCTGAGACTTTTTCTATAAGAAAAATGTCTCAGAATCTGAGACTTTTTCTATAAGAAAAATGTCTCAGAATCTGAGACTTTTTCTATAAGAAAAATGTCTCAGAATCTGAGACTTTTTCTATAAGAAAAATGTCTCAGAATCTGAGACTTTTTCTATAAGAAAAATGTCTCAGAATCTGACTTTTTCTATAAGAAAAATGTCTCAGAATCTGAGACTTTTTCTATAAGAAAAATGTCTCAGAATCTGAGACTTTTTCTATAAGAAAAATGTCTCAGAATATGAGTCTTTTTCTATAAGAAAAATGTCTCAGAATCTGAGACTTTTTCTATAAGAAAAATGTCTTAGAATCTGAGACTTTTTCTATAAGAAAAATGTCTCAGAATCTGAGACTTTTTCTATAAGAAAAATGTCTCAGAATCTGAGACTTTTTCTATAAGGTAAATGTCTCAGAATCTGAGACTTTTTCTATAAGAAAAATGTCTCAGAATCTGAGACTTTTTCTATAAGGTAAATGTCTCAGAATCTGAGACTTTTTCTATAAGAAAAATGTCTCAGAATCTGAGACTTTTTCTATAAGAAAAATGTCTCAGAATCTGAGACTTTTTCTATAAGAAAAATGTCTCAGAATCTGAGACTTTTTCTATAAGAAAAATGTCTCAGAATCTGAGACTTTTTCTATAAGAAAAATGTCTCAGAATTTGAGACATTTTCGATAAGAAAAATGTCTAAGAATCTGAGACTTTTTCTATAAGAAAAATGTCTCAGAATCTGAGACTTTTTCTATAAGAAAAATGTCTCAGAATCTGAGACTTTTTCTATAAGAAAAATGTCTCAGAATCTGAGACTTTTTCTATAAGAAAAATGTCTCAGAATCTGAGACTTTTTCTATAAGAAAAATGTCTCAGAATCTGAGACTTTTTCTATAAGAAAAATGTCTCAGAATCTGAGACTTTTTCTATAAGAAAAATGTCTCAGAATCTGAGACTTTTTCTATAAGAAAAATGTCTCAGAATCTGACTTTTTCTATAAGAAAAATGTCTCAGAATCTGAGACTTTTTCTATAAGAAAAATGTCTCAGAATCTGAGACTTTTTCTATAAGAAAAATGTCTCAGAATATGAGTCTTTTTCTATAAGAAAAATGTCTCAGAATCTGAGACTTTTTCTATAAGAAAAATGTCTTAGAATCTGAGACTTTTTCTATAAGAAAAATGTCTCAGAATCTGAGACTTTTTCTATAAGAAAAATGTCTCAGAATCTGAGACTTTTTCTATAAGGTAAATGTCTCAGAATCTGAGACTTTTTCTATAAGAAAAATGTCTCAGAATCTGAGACTTTTTCTATAAGGTAAATGTCTCAGAATCTGAGACTTTTTCTATAAGAAAAATGTCTCAGAATCTGAGACTTTTTCTATAAGAAAAATGTCTCAGAATCTGAGACTTTTTCTATAAGAAAAATGTCTCAGAATCTGAGACTTTTTCTATAAGAAAAATGTCTCAGAATTTGAGACATTTTCGATAAGAAAAATGTCTAAGAATCTGAGACTTTTTCTGAGAATCTGAGACTTTTTTTATAGCAAAAATGTCTTAGAATCTAAGACATTTTCTATAAGAAAAATGTCTCAGAATCTGAAACTTTTTCTATAAGAAAAATGTCTCAGAATCTGAAACTTTTTCTATAAGAAAAATGTCTCAGAATCTGAGACATTTTCTATAAGAAAAATGTCTCAGAATCTGAGACTTTTTCTATAAGAAAAATGTCTCAGAATCTGAGACTTTTTCTATAAGAAAAATGTCTCAGAATCTGAGACTTTTTCTATAAGAAAAATGTCTCAGAATCTGAGACTTTTTCTATAAGAAAAATGTCTCAGAATCTGAGACTTTTTCTATAAGAAAAATGTCTCAGAATCTGAGACTTTTTCTGAGAATCTGAGACTTTTTTTATAGCAAAAATGTCTTAGAATCTAAGACATTTTCTATAAGAAAAATGTCTCAGAATCTGAGACTTTTTCTCTAAGAAAAATGTCTCAGAATATGAGATTTTTCTATAAGAAAAATGTCTAATAATCTGAGACTTTTTCTATAAGAAAAATTTCACAGAATCTGAAACTTTTTCTAAAAGAAAAATGTTTCAGAATCTGAGACTTTTTCTATAAGAAAAATTTCACAGAATCTGAAACTTTTTCTATAAGAAAAATGTCTTTGAATCTTAGACTTTTTCTATACGGAAAATGTTTCAGAATATGAGATATTTTTCTTTACGAAAAATGTCTCAGAATCTGAGACTTTTTCTATAGGAAGAATGCCTCAGAATCTGTTTGTCAGGGGTGATTTTATTTTGCCAACTGGGTACCAAATTCCTTAAATTCATTTAAAACCATTTCTAGCGGTATACTTCTCATAATTCTCAGTCTAATATGCCAGCAAGTGTAATGCTTTCTGTTTAAGTTAGTAGCTCTTGACATAACTGAATACAATGCATACAGTTTTTTATACCCTACACTTACTTAGTGGTAGAGGGTATTAAAGTTTGTCATTTCGTTTGTAACTTATCGAAATATCAGTGTAGGATACCATAAAGTATATGGGGCATTCCATGTCAAATCGGACACATTGAAAAATTTGTTTTTTAAATTTTCCCAATTTGTTTACAGTTTTTAGTACCCTTCGAAAACTCCTTCGTGGTAAATTTTTAGATTTTTTTGATGACCCGTTCAAAAGATATCGAATTTTTAAAAATTGGTAGTTTGTTCCTTTACTCAAACTTCTTTTACTCATAACTTCTTCAATAATGGTCCAAATTTCAAATTTTTTTTTTCAAAATTTTTGTTTTTTACGTACATTTTAAAAAAATCATAAAAAAAATTCTTAAAAGCGCTCTTGTATGAGATTTTTAAGTTTTAAAATTTAAATCTCATTTTTGAAAATGTTTGTACTCTTCGATTTTTTTTTAAATTTTTTTGTGTAAAACTTCTATCGATTCTACAAATTTTTTGCCCAGGATGGGATAACGATTATTACTATATTTTAAAATTTTTTGAAAAAATTTTATTGTAATTTTCCAATCTTAAAATCATTTTAACTGCTCCAATGGTGCGTCATAGAGGGGTCATTTATAAGACTGACCCCCATTAATTTTTACGTCTTAACATTTCTTTGGAACAAACTAATACCCTATCTCCAATTTCTAAGGGGGCTCCCACACAAAACGACATTTTCTAAAATTTGCTCCAACCGCTCTAACTGCCCTAGTAGTGCCCTTAGAGCAACAACCGACCCACAATATTTTTTTAGTCCAAACATTTTCTCTGAACACACCTACCCTCTATCTCTAATTGTTAAGGCGGTCCCCACACAATTTTTTTTATTTTTTGTAAATTTGTTTCATTTAATCAGCTTCTACCGGTCCAATGGTGCGCCCTATCTCCACTCCCTAAGTAGGCTTCCATTTAAAATTACATTTTTATAAAACTTGCTCCAACTGTTATTTGTATGGAAGCCTACTTAGGGAGTGGAGATAGGGCGTAGGTATATTTTAAAAAAATGTTGTAGGGTAAAAATAAATGGGGGTCGGTCTCACTAATGACCCCTCTCGGACGCACCATTGGTCCGGTAGAAGCTGATTAAATAAAACAAATTTACAAAAAATAAAAATAATTGTATAGGGACCGCATTAACAGTTTAAGATAGAGGGTAGGTGTATTCAGAGAAAATGTTTGGAATAAAAAAATATTGTGGGTCGGTCATACATTTTGTTGCTCTAAGGGCACTATTATGGCAGTTAGAGCGGTTGGAGCTAATTTAAAAAAAATATCGTTTTGTGTGGAAGCCCCCTTAGAAATTGGAGGGTCGGTCTTATAAATGACCCCTCTATGACGCAGAAATGATTTTAAGATTGAAAATTACAATAAAATTTTTTCAAAAAAATTTAAAAAATAGTAATAATCGTTATCCCACGATCTTCCTGGGCAAAAAATTTGTAGAATCGCTAGAAGTTTTACACAAAAAAATTTCAAAAAAAATCAAAGATTACAAACATTTTCAAAAATGAGATTTAAATTTTAAAACTTAAAAGTCGCGTACTAGAGCGCTTTTAAAATTTTTTTGGGATTTTTTTTTAAAAGTACGTTAAAAACAAAAATTTAGAAAAAAAAAATTTGAAATTTGGACCATTATTGAAGAAGTTATGAGTAAAAGAAGTTTGAGTAAAGGAACAAACTACCAATTTTCAAAAATTCGTTATCTTTTGAAAGGGTCATCAAAAAAATCTGAAAACTTACCACGAAGGAGTTTTCGAAGGGTACTAAAAACTGTAAACAAATTGGGAAAATCTAAAAAAAAAAATTTTCAAAGTGTCTGATTTGACATGGAATGCCCCATATATATTATTGAACAGTGATCGATTCTAAAACATTTTAACGATGTCCGTCTGTTGAAATGTTGATCAGGGCCAAAGTCTTAAACAGATATGATTACGACTTAGCGTATTTACTTGTTGTTGTCCTAAGTAGTTTGGTATTGCATTTGAGCAAAATCGGTTCAGCGGTTCAAAAGTTATGAAAGAAAATGTAAGGACACCTCGAAAGTTTTTTTACCTTCAACATAACCTAAAAATACAAAATGCTTTAATTCTGATGCTAATTGATACATGTGAACAGAACTGATTACCGAATAGTATTTAAACAAGAATAAACATATTTTTTTACAAAAAAAAATGTTCGCGGAATTTTTTTTTACCAAAATTTTTTTTTCGCGGATTTTTTTTTCAAAAATTTGTTTGCAAAAAATTTTTTTACATTGTGCAGGGTATCAAAACATTCGGCAAGGCCGATTCTAACTTTTTTATTTGATTTTTTTGTATTTGTCTTGCTGCAGCTGCAGCATTTAAACGCGCAGCATTAGTTTAAACCGGAGATGATTTATAATGCGTTCTTTTATTTTGACAATAAACTAAGGAAAAGAGGTGAAGTTTATGACCACGCAAGTTGTAAGTAGTAAAATGTTGTAAATTCTTTTACTTTTTTTTTTTGGTTTTTCTTTTTTTTTAAGGTAAGAATATATTTGTTTAAAGTATGCTTTCCTTTTGGCTATTTGGTTTTGCTGACTGGATGACTTCGTTTCCTAGTTGCAACTGCAATTCTGCTGTTTAAAGAAACTGAAGGAGAAATAATAGAAAAATAAAGAAATATATTTGTATGTAGGCAAACAGAAAAACAGTGCAAGAAAAACAATTGGCATCGACACGCTAACCAAACAAAAGTCAAACATGCAAAGTCCACATTTACCGGATAAAGTTGCTAAAAGTTGGTTAAATGACTTGACTGCATTCATATGACATTAACTGTCATTGAAGCAAATGAAGCTAAAGTAGAAAGAGAAAATACTTATTCAATGAATAGATTAGGGTTTGCTTTTACTGGATAGAATTTATTTTTAAAGAACTTTTTTGCAGAAAGAAATGGGATTTTTTTTTATTTTTGAATTTTTAAAATTTTAAAATTTTTTTATACCCTCCACTTAGTGATAGAGGGTATATAAGTTTGTCGTTCCGTTTGTAACTCATCGAAATATCGGTGTTGGGACCCCATAAAGTATATATATTTATGATCCCCGATCGATTTTAAGACATTCTAGCGATGTCCGTCTGTATGTCTGTCTGTCTGTGGAAATAGCGATCACGGCCAAAATATTCCACAAAGATTACCGAAACTTAACATATTTATTGAAAGTTCTCCCGAGAAGTTTGGTATTGCATTTGAGCAATATCGGTTCAGCGGTTCAAAAGTTATGAACGAAAATGTAGAGACACCTCCAACATTTTAGTAAATTCAACATAACCTAAATATACAAAATGCTTTAATTCGGCTGCTAGTTGACATATGTGAACATAATTGAACCCCAAATGGTATTTAAACAAGTACGAACATATTTTTCGACAAAAAAAGAAAAAATCGCGGATTTTTTTTCGCAGATTTTTTTTTTTTTAGAAGTAATTGCCTTTCAAATTAAGTTTTTTGCAATAATCTTTTTGAAATTGTGGAGGGTATAGCTACATTCGGCAAGGCCGAATTTAAATTTTTTACTTGTTTTCAATTGAAATTTTCAAATTTCAATTGGAATCATCGAATTTAATTTTTTTTCAAATTTCAATTGATTTTTAAATTTCAATTAAAATCTTCGAATTTCAAATGAAATCTTCGAATTTCAATTGAAATCTTCAAATTTCAAATGAAATCACCGAAATGTTTTTTTTTTATTTCAATTAATCTTTTCAGAATTTTGTTTAATCTTTTACAAATTTTAATTGATTTTTTTCTTCGAAATTTCGAATATGAATTTTTCTTTTTCGAAGTATAATTAATCTTCGAATTTCAATAGATCTTTAGGAATTTCATTTTCATTACGAGTTTTAATTGAGAATTTTTCAATTTCAATTAATATTTTTCAAATTTCAATTGAATCAAGTTTCAAATGAAATCTTTAAATTTCAATTAAAATTTTCGAATTTTCAATGAATCTATAGAAATCACTATAGTGATCTTTTCCGAATCTTATCTTAAACAAACTGTGCTAGTGGCAAAAATTAACAAGCTGCGCACCTTGCTTGTACAGCTATCTCTGGTTCGCTGAATTCAATGGGTCGTGCCGTTTTTCGAAGTTAGCACTCATATTCGCAATAAAGTACAAAAAACAAGTAAAAAAGTTAAATTCGGCCTTGCCGAATGCAGAAATTATTGCAAAAAACTTTATTTAAAAGGAAATTACTTAAAAAAAAAAAATTTAAAAAAAATTTCACAAAAAAAAATCCGCGATTTTTTTCTTTTTTTGTCAAAAAATATGTTCGTACTTGTTTAAATACCATTTGGTGTTCAATTTTGTTTACATATGTCAACCAGCAGCCGAATTAAAGCATTTTGTATTTTTAGGTTATGTTGAATGTATTAAAATGTTTGAGGTGTCCTTACATTTGCGTTCATAACTTTTGAACCGCTGAACCGATATCGCTCAAATGCAATACCAAACTTCTCGGAAGACTTCCAATAAATATGTTAAGTTTCAGTCACCTCCGTGTAATATTTTGGTCGTGATCACCATTTCCACAGACAGATGGACATCGCTAGAATGTCTTAAAATCGATCGGAGATCATGAATATATATGGGACATTCCATGTCAAATCGGACACTTTGAAAAACTTTTTTTTTTAGATTTTCCCAATTTGTTTACAGTTTTTAGTACCCTTCGAAAACTCCTTCATGGTAAATTTTCAGATTTTTTTGATGACCCGTTCAAAAGATATCGAATTTATAAAAATTGGTAGTTTGTTCCTTTACTCAAACTTCTTTTACTCATAACTTCTTCAATAATGGTCCAAATTTCAAATTATTTTTTTCAAAATTTTAACTTTTGTACGTACTTTAAAAAAAAGTCCCAAAAAAATTCTTAAAAGCGCTCTAGTATGCGATTTTTAAGTTTTAAAATATAAATCTCATTTTTGAAAATGTTTGTACTCTTCGATTTTTTTGAAAGTTTTTTGTGTAAAACTTCTATCGATTCTACAAATTTTTTGCCCTGGAGGATCGTGGGATAACGATTATTACTATTTTTTTAAACTTTTTGAAAAAAAAATTATTCTAATTTTCTTATCTTAAAATCATTTCTACTGCTCCAATGGTGCGTCATAGAGAGGTCATTTATAAGACCAACCCCCATTAATTTTTACGTCTTAACATTTCTTTGGAACAAACTTATACCCTATCTCCAATTTCTAAGGGGGCTTCCACACAAAACGACATTTTTTAAAATTAGCTCCAACCGCTCTAACTGCCCTAATAGTGCCCTTAGAGCAACAAAATGTATGATCGACCTACAATATTTTTTAAGTCCAAACATTTTCTCTGAACACTCCTACCCTCTATCTCTAATTGTTAAGGCGGTCCCCATACAATTTTTTTATTTTTTGTAAATTTCTACCGGTCCAATGGTGCGCCCGAGAGGGGTCATTAGTGAGACCGACCCCCATTTATTTTTACCCACCACAGCACTGTTGCCAAGTTGGAGGTTTTCCCGCTAAATCTAGCGCTTTTTGTTTGGATTTAGCGGGGGAAAATTGGTTTTAGCGGGAACTGTGTTTTAGCGGGAAAATCTAGCCCTTTTTGTTTGGATTTAGTGGGAAAAATTTAGAGGTTTTTTTCAATTTTTCTTTTTTTTTCAATCGAAAACGCCAAGTTTGTCGAGTTTTAGCCCTTTTTTTGTAACTTAGCGGGAGAATTTTATATTTTCACTCTAAATTTTTTTCGGCGGTTTCTTGCGCGTTTTTAGTGAAAAGTAAATTTTCGTAGAAAAAATAATTTGGAGGTTTTTTTTTTAAATTTTGTTTTTTGTCAATCAAAATTGCCAAGTTTTTCGGTTTTAAGCGCTTTTTTTCGTAATTTAGTGGGAGAATTTAAAATTTTCCCCGCTAAATTTATTTTTGGGCGGTTTCTAGCGCTTTTTTAGTGAAATTTTGATGTTTTTGGTTAAAAATAGTTGGCAACAGTGCTCCACAGCCCTATCTCCACTCCCTAAGTAGGCTTCGTCATCAATGAATCAACCTCACGGCGCACTTTCCCCGGTGAAACTACGTGGCGTATGTACTCCAGGGGGTACATGCGTCGTCGGCTAATGTGCCCTATGGGGTGCATTCGCCGGCAAAACTGCCCCATCCTCAATCTGGCAAATATACATACAAGAACAATTTTGAAAGAAAACCCTATTCAAAACAAACAATTCATATTTTTTTTTTTATACAACAACAATATTTGTACAATTCATCCATCTCAATGTTTGAAATACCGATGTTTGAAAGTCTTTTAGTCATTTGGCACAAATGGAGTTACTAACCGAAAAAATGGGTAAAAAATTAAAATTAAAAAAAAAAAACTTAAACTAAAAATGAGCCGCAATAACATGCCATCATGGCATATGATGTCAATATGGATAAGTGGCTCACAAACACCAACTGTTGCTATAGATGCTGTTGCCGTTGCTGCTGCTGCTGCTGTTGTTGCATTCTTAAATATGTGAGTATTTAAAACATGACTTTTATTTACAGATGACTTGAATCTATAGAATTAAAAAAAAAGAAGCAGAAGAACATAATAACATAGGAGGGACCTATTTAAATAAGGTAAATAATATGAAAAGAACAAGTTTGTATTTGAGTATGTACTTTTTAATGCGCTTGATATCACGTGTATCATTTTAAATTATGACATTGTTTAATAAAGAGTTTATTTTAACTTTCTATCGCTATTAATAAATTTGTTTAATTAAATGATTGCTTAGTGGTATAGATAACAAATTCTTAAGATTTTACAAAAAATATATAATATATTTGTAAGTAAAGTAAAAAAAAAACATTTTAGCATTCATATAATTACTCAGAAAAACAAAATATGTAATAAGGAAACTTACTGTAATTCATTAAAAAACAAAAGACTTAAGACACGAACATGTGTAAACATTAGACATGTGCACGAATGCATTTAAAAGAGAAAAATCAAAGCAAAAAACTGACAATTAAAAAAATGTTGACCAAAAACAAAAAAAAATCCAAAAAAAATTTATTCAAAACAAAAATTGTCACACAAAAAATGGTAAAAATTTAATCGAAAAAAAAAAAATTATCAAAAAAAGTTTTTTTTTTTTCAAAAAAAAAAAAAAAACTCAAAACAAAAAACTGTCAAATAAAAAAATTTTGCATAAACAAAAAATTTGCCCAAAAAACAAAATTAGCTTCATAAGAAAAAATTGTCAAATTAAAAAAAACTTTTTTAAAAAAAATGTTTGTTAAAAACAAAATGGTGGTCAAAATTGTCCGCGAAGTTTGTACTCTTGCCCAAACCATTGAATCACGATAATGTTTTTTCTGTATAAACAGATTCTTACCAAAGCAAAATTTTTCTAGAAAAAATAACGCTATATTAATTTGTCGTTTCATGCAAATATCGGTCGGAGACCCCATTATGTATATGGGGCATTCCATGTCAAATCGGACACTTTGAAATTTTTTTTTTAGATTTTCCCAATTTGTTTACAGTTTTTAGTACCCTTCGAAAACTCCTTCGTGGTAAATTTTCAGATTTTTTTGATGACCCGTTCAAAAGATATCGAATTTTTAAAAATTGGTAGCTTGTTCCTTTACTCAAACTTCTTTTACTCATAACTTCTTCAATTCTGGTCCAAATTTCAATTTTTTTTTCAAAATTTTTCTTTCTTTACGTACTTTTAAAAAAAAAATCCCAAAAAATTCTTTAAAGCGCTCTAGTGTGCGATTTTTAAGTTTTAAAATTTAATTACAAATTTATTGTAAAAATTTATTGTACAAATTTATTGTAATTTTCCAATCTTAAAATCATTTCTACTGCTCCAATGGTGCGTCATAGAGGGGTCCTTTAAAAGACCGACCCCCATTAATTTTTACGTCTTAACATTTCTTTGGAACAAACTAATACCCTATCTCCAATTTCTAAGGGGGCCCCACACAAAACGACATTTTTTAAAATTTGCTCCAACCGCTCTAACTGCCCTAATAGTGCCCTTAGAGCAACAAAATGTATGATCGACTGTTAAGGCGGTCCCCATAAATTTTTTTTTATTTTTTGTAAATTTGTTTTATTTAATCAGTCCAATGGTGCGTCCGAGAGGGGTCATTAGTGAGACCGACCCCTATTTATTTTTACCCTACAACATTTTCTTAAAACATACCTACGCCCTATCTCCACTCCCTAAGTAGGCTCCCATACAAATAACAGTTGGAGCAAATTTTATAAAAATGTAATTTTGTATGTGAGCCTACTTAGGGAGTGGAGATAGAGCGTAGGTATATTTTAAAAAAATGTTGTAGGGTAAAAATAAATGGGGGTCGGTCTCACTAATGACCCCTATCGTACGCACCATTGGACCGGTAGAAGCTGATTAAGGAAAACAAATTTACAAAAAATAAACAAAGTTGTATGGGGACCGCCTTAACAATTAGAGATAGAGGGTAGGTATGTTCAGAGAAAATGTTTGGACTAACAAAATAATGTGGGTCGGTCATACATTTTGTTGCACTAAGGGCACTATTAGGGCAGTTAGAGCGGTTGGCGCACATTTTAGAAAATGTCGTTTTGTGTGGAAGCCCCCTTAGAAATTGGAGATAGGATATTAGTTTGTTCCAAAGAAATGTTAAGACGTAAAAATTAATGAGGGTCGGTCTTATAAAGGACCCCTCTATGACGCACCATTGGAGCAGTAGAAATGATTTTAAGATTGGAAAATTACAATAAAATTTTTTCAAAAAATTTTAAAAAATAGTAATAATCGTTATCCCACGATCCTCCTGAGCAAAAAATTTGTAGAATCGATAGATGTTTTACGCAAAAAAATTTCAAAAAAATCGAAGAGTACAAACATTTTCAAAAATGAGATTTAAAATTTAAAACTTAAAAATCGCATACTAGAGCGCTTTTAAGAATTTTTTGTGATTTTTTTTTTTGAAAGTACGTAAAAAAACACAAATTTTGAAAAAAAAAATTGAAATTTGGACCATTATTGAAGAAGTTATGAGTAAAGGAACAAACTAACAATTTTTAAAAATACGATATCTTTTAAACGGCTCATCAAAAAAATCTGAAAATTTACCACGAAGGAGTTTTCGAAGGGTACTAAAACTGTAAACAAATTGGGAAAATATAAAAAAAAAAATTTTCAAAGTGTCCGATTTGACATGGAATGCCCCATATATATCAGCGAAAACTTCATAGCGATTGGTGCCGAACCTTTTTTAACAGTCGCGAAAAAAGAAGACACATTTCTTATTGATTTTTCATGTACTTTCTCACAAGGATAGGTCCTTTTTGATATTCGCAAAAAAACTGCAAATGGTTATATATGGTGGACATATGGAAGGACCATTCCAGGTATTGTTGAGAACATTTTCTAAATCGGATAGGAAATTTTGGAAATTTTTAAATTTTAATTCTTTTGGCCAAAAAAAAAGCGTAGAAGAGGGCGTAAAATTGGACGTGGTCGATAAATCTTAGCGTATGTCCATACTAGAGGAACACTCGAACACTAATATAGTGAAAACATTTTAAAATCGGATGAGTAGTTTACAGATTTTTAAATTTTAAGTTTTTTTGCAAAACCGGTCGTAGAAATGGGCGTGGTCGATGAAAGTACATGTTAATCGAGAAGGAACACGATTTTTTTCAGCTTTGAAATTGACGTCTTAAAATTTGATTTAGAGGGGATACCCTCTAAACAAAGTAAGAGTATATAGATGAATATATAGATATTAAAAAAAAAATCATAAAAAATCTTAGCGCATACTCAAAACTTTCACGCATGATTTGCGTTTGTAAAGTTGTTTAATAACAAAAAAATATAAAAAAAACTACATACAAATTACCTAAACTGTAGCATATTGTTACATAGAAAAAATACATACCTATGTTAGTACCTATTCACTCCATTCATATTTAATTAACTGTATTTAATGTTCAACTAATGTTCAAGTATATTAATATTGACACATACATAGGTAAGTACATTAATAAACACTTCCTCTTTACAGGTGTAAGTAAAAATTAAGTACCTACACACATACAACACATATATTAGGAAATTATGAAATCAATTGCCACTGTCAAATGAGATAATGGTCATTATGAATACTATTATGTATTTACATACATAATTCACTCACTCACAATACGAAAATATTCATTAATTGTTAATAACAAAAAAAATGTTGACCCACAACTACTATTTTGAAGAAGAAAGTCTTTCTTTAATGATTTTTTGTTTTTTCCTACTTACAAAAACGATTTCATAATACTTAATTTTTCGCATAATTATGATTTATGATATGTAAAGAAATGTGTGTTAAAATTAGTATGTAAATTCATAACTTTTATTTAATCGATAATATTATTAAATTGCTGAATTTTAAAAAATATGTAACATCGCTTATACAGTGCCAGTCAAAATTATGCATTCACACAGAGCTATAGTTGATGAAATTTGTTAAAGACAAAATTTAAAATACCAGACCTTTTTTTATCAAACGAGTATTTTTCTTATAAGGTGTTTTGTAGGTTATTTATTTAGCTTTAATTTAAGCTTTATAGCGTCCTCTTCTTCGGGTTCCCTGTGGGGTCCAGTCGAGGGATTGCCTTGTAACGTCGTTTTGAGGTCTACGTAAAGCGTGACCTATCTATCTCCAAAGCATTTATACAAACCTTTACACTTAAGTACATTTTTATACCCTCCAACTACAGTATGGGGGTACACTCACTTTGGTATTCCGTGTGTAACGCATCAAAATATCGGTCTAGGACCCCATAAAGTATATGGGACATTCCATATCAAATCGGACACTTTGAAATTTTTTTTTTAGATTTTCCAAATTTGTTTAGAGTTTTTAGTACCCTTCGAAAACTCCTTCGTGGTAAATTTTCAGATTTTTTTGATGACTCGTTCAAAAGATATCGAATTTTTAAAAATTGGTAGTTTGTTCCTTTACTCAAACTTCTTTTACTTATAACTTCTTCAATAATGGTCCGAATTTAATTTTTTTTTTAAATTTTTTGCCCAGGATGATCGTGGGATAACGATTATTACTATTTTTTTAAATTTTTTGAAAAAATATTATTGTAATTTTCAAATCATAAAATCATTTCTACTGCTCCAATGGTGCGTCATAGAGGGGTCTTTTATAAGACCGACCCCCATTAATTTTTACGTCTTAACATTTCTTTGGAACATACTAATACCCTATCTCCAATTTCTAAGGGTGCTCCCACACTAAACGACATTTTTTAAAATTTGCTCCAACCGCTCTAACTGCCCTAATAGTGCCCTTAGAGCAACAAAATGTATGACCGACCCACAATATTTTTTTAGTCCAAACATTTTCTCTGAACACACCTACCCTTTATCTCTAATTGTTAAGGCGGTCCGCACACAATTTTTTTTATTTTTTGCAAATTTGTTTTATTTACTCAGCTTCTACCGGTCCAATGGCGCGTCCGATAGGTGTCATTAGTGTGACCGACCCCCATTTATTTTAACCCTACAACATTTTGTTAAAATATACCTAGGCCCTATCTCCACTCCCATACAAATAACAGTTGGAGCAAATTTTATAAAAAATGTTATTTTGAATGGAAGCCTACTTAGGGAGTGGAGATAGGGCGTAGGTATGTTGTAAAAAAATGTTGTAGATTAAAAATAAATGGGGGTCGGTCTCACTAATGACCCCTCTCGGACGCACCATTGGATCGGTAGAACCTGATTAAATAAAACAAATTTACAAAAAATAAAAAAATTGTATGGGGACCACCTTAAGAATTAGAGATAAGGTGCAGGTGTGTTCAGAGAAAATGTTTGGAATAAAAAATATTTTGGGTCGGTCATACATTTTGTTGCTGTAAGGGCACTATTAGGGCAGTTAGAGCGGTTGGAGCAAATTTAAAAAATGCCGTTTTGTGTGGGAGCCCCCTTAGAAATTAGAGATAGGGTATTAGTTTGTTCCAAAAAAAATGCTAAGACGTAAAAATTAATGGGGGTCGGTCTTATAAATGACCGCTCTATTACGCACCATTGGAGCAGTAAAAATGATTTTAAGATTGGAAAATTACAAAATTTTTTTTTTCAAAAAATTTAAAATAATAATCGTTATACCACGATCCTCCAGGGCAAAAAAGTTATAGAATAGAAAAAAAATTCAAAAAAACCAAAGAGTACAAACATTTTCAAAAATGAGATTTAAATTTTAAAACTTAAAAATCTCATACTAAAGCGCTTTTAAGAATTTTTTGGGATTTTTTTTTTAAAAGTACGTAAAAAAACAAAAATTTTGAAAAAAAAAAAAAAAATTGAAATTTGGACCATTAATGAAGAAGTTATGAGTAAAAGATGTTTGAGTAAAGGAACAAACTACCAATTTTTAAAAATTCGATATCTTTTGGTCATCAAAAAAATCTTAAAATTTACCACGAAAGAGTTTTCGAAGGGTACTAAAAACTGTAAACAAATTGGGAAAAACTAAAAAAAAAAAAATTTCAAAGTGTCCGATTTGACATGGAATGCCCCATATATTAATTGCAGAACAATTGGAGTGTACCTTCCTTGTAAGTGGAGGGTATACAAATTGTTGTGTGAAATCACAAACGTTTTCGTACATTCTACGAAAGGATTCTAAGTTATTCCCGAATATGTCTTATGGTCATAGAGAGGTTAAATTAGAGTTTGCAAAACGATTAAAATCGTAATCGTAATCGCGATTAATCGCACCAATTAATCGTAATCGTAATCGACAAAAAAATCATGCGATTACGATTAATCATTTTCTATAAAATACACTGTTTTTAAAACGATTTTAAAATATATTATATTGGCCTACGATTCATTTAACTTATTTGCAATTTCTCTTTTCTTTTTTCTAGTAAAAGTTATTTAAATTTAACCCTTAAATGCACAACGACGCCGATTTTGATGAAAATAACATAAAATATGCAGAATGATGAACAAATAAATCCTGCATACCACGTTTTTCGAAATATTTTTTTTTTTAAGATTTTATATGCGAAAAACTGAAAAACGCAAAAATTTTGGATTCCCAATAAACAAAAATGTAGCCAACAGAGAACCTCTAAAATATTTTTTTTAAATAGCTTATAGTTTATTCTTTAAATGTATGTAGTTTAATTAAACATTTTCGAAATTTTATTACCCTTTTTTTAATATTATTGAAAAAAAAGATTTGGGAAATTTTACGGAAAATTGCATGATTTACATTTTTTGACTTTCGTCGTCAATTCAAGACACATTTCTATAAATATTCATGACAACATATTTTTTAAAAAAGGGTTTGAATATATTAAATAAGTTTTGCTTCAAAAAATTAAATTCTAATTCAAAATAAAGACGTGGGAATTTTTTTAACGGTTGTATCTTTAAAGATACACGATGCATTTAAGGGTTAAAGTAAAATTTAAATTTTCATCCTAATTTTTCGAGAAAATTGTATTGAATATTGGATATCAGAAAAATTCTATAATTCAATTGTATTTTATTGTGTCAACACCGCGTATGAGTAACGACTATTTGCGAAACCAATGAATTTTCGTTACTCATACGCGGTGTTGACACAATACACAGAAAAAAATATTCGATGGAAAAAAACAATTAAATATTTGCTCAGCTTAAAATTTGACATTCAATTAAATTTTACTTGAATCAATTAACCATTTGCTCAAATCTGAAAAATTCACAGTATGAAATTGAAAAACAAAAAAACTTATCAAAGTAGGCTTTGTCTAACAATGTGATGAGCGCTGTTGAGTTTCTTGTTTTAGTTTTCGTTAGTAGCCAAGCAGAAAAGTACGTGAACGCACACAAGACAAAGAAAAGAAATATAATATAAAACACAAAAAAAAAAACAATTAAAATTTACAAAAAACACTAAAATTGTATGATATTGATTAACAATTCACTCAAATCAAGCATTGGTTTAATCAAAAATAACCAGAAAATATTGATTAACCACTCACTCAAATCAACCATTGGTTTAATCAAAAATAACAGAAATATACCGATTAATCAATTGCTCAAATCAAGCATTGGTTTAATCAAGGATCAGTCAATGACTGACCTACAATTTTAGTGCTTGATCCAACAATTTTCCTCATTAGATGACTTTTAATTAAAATAATGCTCAACCTGGTGTATTTCGTGCTTGATCTAACAACTCATTTTTATCTGTGTAAATACAAGAGAATTGCAGAATTTTTATGAAATCTAATATTCAAATGCTATTTTCTCGAAAAATACTAAATTTTTTTTTGTGTGAATAGACAAACATCTAAACTTAAAAAAAATGTGGCCGGATTTTTGATAAATTGACTTTTTTTTTAAATTAAAACTTTCAAAACGGTTTCTGAAAATTTTCCAAAATAAAAAAAATTTAGTAGATAGCAAATACAAAAATATGCATGAATGTTAATTTTTGCGGTTGTGGTGCATTTCGTAAATTTGATAAATATTTAATCAAGGGAACTCGACACAATTTTGCCAATTTTTCCAATAGTTTTTAAGAAACTGAAAAACCAAAAACGCAATTTTCTTAGTTTCATATAGGGCTATCTATACCACCTATTCAGACGTTCATGGGACATATGTTTTTTCGCAGGACATTTGGTGTGAAAATATAATTTTATTGCATAAAATATTTATTTTTGTATTTTCGTACATTCTGAAATTTAAATTTTAACAGAGTTTTTTTTTAAATATACTATTGCAATAATATTTATTTAAAAATTTCGATTAATCGTTAATCGCGATTAACGGCTATTTTTTTAATCGTAATCGCGATTATGAAATATCTCGATTATTTGCAAACTCTAGGTTAAATACTGAAACGGGTAAAAACGGACCAGCGGGAGAAAAGTTTCCTTTTGGAGAACTCTTTAAGATTTTCTTCAAAGCTTTTACAATTATATATGGTTTTGAATTGCAATTTTTCATTGATGATTTTTCAACTATAATCAAGCTTTTTCGAATCTAAAGTAAATTCAAATTCGATTTTTTTGTGTTAAATAAATATTTTTAATTTTGAATTGATCAATTATAAAATTCTTTTTATATTCTACGAATTTCAGTTAATATTTTTCAAATTTTAAATTAATCTTTAACAAATTTCCTTGGTAATCTTCGAATTTCATTATATTTTTTTTGTCGAATTTCATTTGATATTTTACAAGTTTCTTTCTTTCAGAATTTCAAAAGAGCTTTTTCGAACTTCAATTGATGTTCTGCAAATATTAAAATTTCAATTCACTTTTCTTTAATTTGAATTTGTCTTTTCGAATTTCAAATTATTTTCAACAAATTTCATGTGGTCTATTAAAATTTTCAACAGAATTTCTAGCAATTAACACCAAGGGACCATTCACACGCCCCATTAACCTTTTGTCCAATATTTTGTAACCGCCTGACATCCGTTAACGTCAAGTAGTGATGATATGATAATTGCATAACTTTAGATTAATTTGAAAAATTTTACATTTACCAGTTTTCGAAATCCAGTTTAATGATACTAATCTAAAATTGTTTATAACAAAACTATCAATAAAAAAAAGAAACAAACTACAAAAAAAAAATAAAATAAAAACTAATTGTATGCATATGTAACAGACAACAAGTGAATTTATTTGATGGATAAGTTCCAAAACGCGTTTCACTCTTAAATAATTATTTTGTAAACTTTATTTTTTAGTTTTTAAAGAATTAAAAAAAAAATAAAAGTGAAAACGCAAAAAGTACACATATTCAAGCATATTCAAAAACATACGCAACATATTCAACAATAAAAATCAATGGGTCATTTACGAATGAATACTCGTACCACAGCAATAGCAACAATACTCGTATTAAACAATAAACATAAAAACTTTACAAAAATGCCATGAAAATTAAACAAAATTGTTAAGAAAAGAAGAAAAAAAAAAAAACTATAAAAAAAACTAAAGAAACAATTAAAACCATTTAAACGGGAAATGCTTTACAAATCGTCATAATCAAGCGCAAAAGTGAAGAAAACAACAATTACAATCCAACATTTTAAAAAAATTACAGAGTTTTAAAGTATGTTTTCTTGTATTAAAGAAATTTGGCTTAAAGGAAACAATATTTTGGATAGTCAAAAATAATAAATCTTGTCAAAGATAAGTTAAGATTAATGCACAGTTTCCGTATGACAAACGTAATTCGTCGCTGACGAATAAGAGCGGCTGTTACGACTTTTTATGGCATTTAAACTTCAATCCTTGTTTCCTCGACGACAACTTTAACGCCGCAGCGTCAAAGTCATCATAAGGCTTGGCTAAGTCAATGTACGTTTAACCAGACTTGCAGGAATGCAGTCAGGTCCAAGGAAAAAGCTTCTAGACGAGCATCGTCTTCGAGCTTTTGGTGGCTTGTTAAAAGCGTCAAGGAAAATGATAGTTCTTCTTTCTCAGGCACGGATCCACGGGGGGGGGGGGGGAAGGAAAATTTCCCCCCGAAATTTCCAAACCCAATTTTAATTCCGAATACCCAAACCGAATTCGAAAGTAAAAAAGGCCAAATTAAAAAAAATAAAGGGAAAGAAAAGGAGAGGAAAAATAGGAAATTAAATAAAAAAATAATCGGAGAACTTTTTTAACGAAAACTGTCTAAGAATCTTAAAATTTTTCTAAAGGAAAAATGTTTCGGAATGTTAGAATCTGAAATGTCAAAAAATTTTTCTAAGGGGAACAAATTTTTCTCAAGCAAAAATACGAGAATTTTTCTAGACGAAAAATTTTAGAAGTTTTCTATAGGAAAAAATTTAGAGTTTTCCTATATGAAAAATTTGCGAGTTATTCTATAGGAAAAATTTGACAATTTTTATAAGGAAAGTTTAACAGTTTTTTTTATAGGAAAAATCTGAGAGCTCTTTTATAGGAAAAATGTGAGAGTTTTCTATAAGGAAATCTGATAATGTTTCGTTCGAAGAAAATCTGAGAAGATGATAAGTTAAAATGAAAGAAAACAAGTGAGAGTGTTAAATTCAGCTGTGCCGAATCTATAATACCCTCCAACATATAAAAAAAAAATAAAAAAAAAAATTGCAGGGGCGTTTTTTTTTGGGGGGGGTCAGTAGGGGTCATTGGGGGACACATAAACCCATGCGGTATATGTTTACAAATTTATTTATTATGCTTTTCAAGCTTAAGTAATACAATTTTATCATTGTTTAAAAACATTTTTAATATCCACGCCCCCAAAAGGGGGTGGATATTAAAAATGGTCCGATTTTGCCCATTTACGAACTTAAACTGCCTAGGACCAAAAGATATATTCCTGCCAAACTTAACGAGTCTATCTCTTTTATTTTCGACTGCATCGTATCTTATACAGACGGATGGACGGACGGACATACGGACATTCTAGAAAAGTCTTAGAATCGATCATAGATCTTATATATACTTTATGGGGTCCCCGACCGATATTTCGATGCGTTACAAACGGAATGACAAAGTGAGTATACCCCCATACTGTAGTTGGAGGCACGGTTGGGAAATGTGGCACAATAGTGCCATTTTTGGCACTATTGCATGGTCAGTGGCACCACAAAAAACAGTTTTGGCCCTTTTTCATCCTCTCCAAATATTGTCAAGATTTATTTAAAATAAATTTAAAAAAATATTTTTACTAAAATTAAATTATGTCAAAAAGGATAAAAAGTATCAGTTATTCCCATTTTCATATTTCTACCTTTAATCGCAACAATGTAAAGCTTTGTTTTCTTAAAATTTTTTATTTAAAAGTGGGCAAGTGTGTTAAATAACTGCGGGAAATTCATTGGTCTTACAGGAAGAATTGATCAAAAAATCTATCCTATGACTGGCTCAACGCGAACTGGTTATAGAATACAAGCTCTACGACCATTAAAAAAGTGGCAGTTGATATGAACGACTAGTTTGCGACTAGTCCTGGAACATGTCACAAGGTGTTAATTAACCCCGTGCTTAGATCTTGCTATATTAAAGAGACAAAGTTATTGATTGCTGCATAGACTAAAAAGAATCGGGGAAAATTCGTCAAAAGACGAAAGCCCATCCAACCTAACCTACTCTATGATTGATATTGTAAAAAGTACCAAAAACTAAAAAGTATTTAAAAAAAAAAATTTCGGCCCTTTTCGACCAATTTTGGCCCTTTTTAGCCCTCAACTTGGCCCTAATTGAAAATTCTAAAATACCAACACTGGTTGGAGGGTATAAAAAGGAATGGAAATAATTTGAGATTTTTTTCTATGAAAAATGTTGTATGTTCTGGCAAGGTTGCAAAATAAGTACTTAGATCAGAGTTGATGAAGGAGAGGAGGACGAATGATGATTACTAAAAAATTGAATTTATTCACCATAATGCAATTTCACCTTCTTCTGTACGAAAAAACAACAGCAACAACCACACAAGAATTGAAAAAAACCATGATTTAGTTGATACTTGCTTAACAGCCAACTTAGCGTATCGGTCTAGAGTGATCGTACCTAAGAGGCAGTTAATAGCAAAAACATTACAGATTTATGGGTTCAATCCTTGGCGGCTGCGATCTGTTAATAATTTTCACATATAGAATAAAATTGACTATTAACTGAATAAATTTGACATTAAAAGTTTTTCTGATGATGAAATAAATTTTTCTTTCATACCTTTCTCAATTCAAACCATATATAACATGATTAAAAAATTATAATTATAATTAGAGCCTGAGCTCAACTGTCTTTACAGAAAAACAAAAAAAAGTCCAAGAATGTTGTTTTTTTTTTTATTTTTAGTACCAAAAGGTACATAAAAATAAAATGTATTTATTCGGCCTTTATATATGTATATATATTCGATTAGAGTTTTATTCTAGTTCGAGGCCCAAAAATATTTCTATTTATGATATTGTCATAATAGAGTATTTTAAATTTATTGCTTTACAAAAGTTACTCATCTCATAGTATGTCTGTACTGATCAGTTTCATCCCCACTAAGGAATCTTCAGCAGACTTTAAATAGAAATATTTTTGGGCCTCGAACTAGAATAAAACTCTAATCGAATAATGTCCAAGAATTTTAAAATTTTTTTATAGAAAAAAGTCTCTGATCTTTTAATTTTTGTATAGGAAAAATGGGAAAATTTTCTTCAGAGAAAATTTGACGCACTAGGTCCCGCGGGATTAAAAATATTGTTTAAAAAATAGTTTAAATGATGATAAAATTGTATAACTTAAATGCAAAAAGAATAATAAATTAATCAGTAATTCGCTATGGACCAATTGGTCTATGCGTAGTGCCCATCTGGCACCGCCACCCTAACCTCATCAGTAAACATTTTTTGCGAGGGGATTATGTCCCCACAGCACCCGCCGAAATCCCCCCACCAAAAAACGACCCTGTATTTTTTTTACCAATGTGGAGGGTATAAAAGATTCGGAACAGTGGAATTTAATACTCTCTCTTGGTTTCATTATTCTCACTCACTCCGTGGTACAGGGTATAATGAGTTTGTGCTGATGTTTGTAACTATCCGAAATATTGGTTCTAGGTCCCCTTCAAGTATACCGATCGACTCAGAATCAATTTCTGGGACGATTTATCGATGTTTGTCTGTCCATGTAAACGCTGTGAGCACGATACAGGTCGAAATTATGAGTCGATTTGTACGAAATTTTAAATTTAGGACGAAGCCCATTGAAATTGATAAAAATCGGTCCATATTTACCCTTGCCCTCATACAAACGTCCCCTTATAATTTTTCTCATATGCCCCTAATTACCTTATTTTTATAGATATCCTTTCGAGGTTTGGCAGGTAAACGTATTTTGTATTTTCAAATTACCATTCCTAATTTTTAAGGAATTGGACCAGTTCTTCTTGTAGCCCCCATACAAAACACTCTCCCGATATTCACATAAATCTTTCAAAATTCATGAAATTAAGAAATATTTGATTAAAATTTTGTTTGTAGGTGTTAAACGTGTACTTTGGTAGCCTTATCAAATCTTTTTATAATTGGACTATTTTATTTGGACTTGTGTTATTGGCAAAAAAAATAAGCCAATTTCACTTAAATTTGGTATGTGTGTATTTTATACACTTATTAAAGATCCACCGGAAGAGAGACCCAATCGGACCATGTTTTGACTTGGGACCCATTTTCCGGAAATCACTGGTTAGGGTATCAAATGATCGGTTTTGACCGACTATAATTTTTTTAATTGTTTTAATTGTATTACTTAAATCATTCTAAACAGTTTTTGTGAAGAAAGAAATTGAATAACATAATGTATCCGAAGGGAAGAATTTAAGAAATGGAGACTCTAATCCTGCTCCTTCTATTATTCGAAATTAAATATTGCCGGTAATGAAGTACCGTTAATAAATGAATTTAGTTTAAAAAAATTTTTATTTCGAAATTCCAAGTTTCCATACCTGTCTTCGACTCTATTGTTGAACCCCTGGAGCTTTTTATGACGCTTTTTTGGCCCAAGAGATTGGAGAGATTATGCAATTGATGGATCTGTGCCTAGAAATAGCAACAAATTATATCAATAGCTGTAGTCAGGGTTGCCAGAATTGTTGGGTACAAAATCGTCAAAAATGTGCGATTTTTATAATAAAAAATCGTCAAAATCGTATTCCCATTTGCAGAAATCGTCAAAAAATCGTCAAAATAAAAAAGGGATATTTATCATTGCTTAAAGGTTCATTCAAGCGATGTCCGCCAGTTTGTTAAAGACATGATGCAGTCCAAACCAAAAGAGCTAAATACATGTAGTTCGGCACAAATAATATCTTATGGCCATTGGATGGTTCAGTTTGAAAATTGACAAAACAAACTGAACCTACCTCCAAAATTTCCTCTTTATATTCTTTGTTCAACTTCTTAAACACATGAAATAAAAGGTCATGCAGTTGGGTCAAATTGGGTTCTGTGGACATTTCCATAAATAAAAATAATAATGATAAAATTGCGTAAATATAATAAATCAATTTGTCAACATTTATCACGAAAAGAAAGGTGTCCTCCGCCAAAAAAAAACCCTATAATTTATTTACCTTTTGGAGGGAAAAAGAGAATGTCACTCTCACTTGTTCCCTTTGTCCCTTTTTGTACAAAAAATTGGTGGATACTTTTTTAAACTAACAATAAGCAAAAAATATTCATTGAATACTGAAGTTTCATTCAAAAATTTTTAAAAAGTAGACAAAATTGACAGGTTTTTGTTATTTTTAAAAATAACGTCAAATCGTCATTTTGATATTTTGGGGAGTAAAAATCGCCAAAATACAGAGAAATCGTCAAATCTGGCAACAGTGGCTGTAGTCATTGAATCACACACGCAGAGAAGAAACATGATTGCGAAAACTATACTGGAGGGGCAACATAATATAATTGATAACACAGTGCAACAACCAAGCCGGAGTGGGATGAAACCAAAAGCAAATGAAAGTTGACATATTACATAACAAAATCCCTGAGGCTTTTTTAGTTCAGCGCTAGATTTTTTTTACACGAATTTGAAGTTGATGAAATTTTATTATAATTATAATAACTAGGGATGAGATTTACATGCACTAAAAAATCGAAAATATGCGCTTAAAATATGCACTAAAAAATTCAAAATATGCACTAAAAAAACTACAAATATGAACTACAAAATAAAATGTGTGCAATAAAAGTCTTGTTTCATTCGAAAAACTTCTTAAAAAAGCAAAAAATAACACCGGGCTTTAATAGTAACATTTAAAACTTTATGTTAACAGGATTTTTTTAGACATTAGGACAATCTGTAAAAAAATTTAAAAGAAAAAAATAATTTTTCTTATTTTCATAATAAATTTTTAAAATTTAAAATAGTTTTTGAAACAAATAAATTTAAATTTTTGTGTTTTTGCTAATTTATATGAAAATATATGCAAAAATATGCACTTAAAAGTTGGAAATATGCACAATAGAGTGTCCCTTATTTTGGAAATGTTGGAAATCTTGAGACGGTACCCGCTCATTTTTTTCCTTTTGACTTAAAAATAACTCAGGAAAAATTTTACGCCCCTAGGACCACGCCTTCCCTACGCGACGGGGCCTTAAAGAGCGGGGCCTAAAAAATCATTTTTCCATACAAACCAAAAAAATTTTTTTTTTTATTTTTAATTTTTTTGTTATTAATTATTATATTACTTGGTTTGCTTATTCACGACAAAAAATTTGATTTTGGAGGGATAAGTCTTTCAGCGCTAAAAAATTTTTCGCAAAAAAAAAATTTGGGCGGCCGGGGTCCTACAGTAAAAAATTTTTAAAAAATATTTTTTTTTAGTTTTGACCAGCAACGGTTTTAGTTGCTATGTTGCTTTAAATGATATATATTCCAAAAAAAAAATTATTCATATCTGTGACATCTTTATCTTTTTCGAAAAAAAAAATTTTGAGCCGTAGGAATCCTACGGTAAAAAATTTTTAAAAAATATTTTTTTTTAGTTTTGAAAAGCAATGGTTTTAGTTTTTATGTTGTTTTTAATGATATATATTCCAAAAAAAATATTATTCATATTTGTGACATTTTTATCGTGTATCGAAAAAAATCATCAATGCATTTTTTACCCTTTTTTAGAACACGATTAAGATGTCACAGATACAAAAAATATTTTTTTATGAATATATATCATTTAAAGCAACATAGCAGCTAAAACCGTTGCTGGTCAAAACTAAAAAAAAATATTTTTTAAAAATTTTTTACTGTAGGACCCCGGCGGCTCAAAATTTTTTTTTGCGAAAAATTTTTTAGCGCTGAAAGACTTATCCCACCAAAATCAAATTTTTTGTTGTGAATAAGCAAACCAAGTAATATAATAAATAATAACAAAAAAATTAAAAATCAAAAAAAAATTTTTTGGTTTGTATGGAAAAATGATTTTTTAGGCCCCGCTCTTTAAGGGCCCGTCGCGTAGGGAAGGCGTGGTCCTAGGGGCGTAAAATTTTTCCTGAGTTATTTTTAAGTCAAAAGGAAAAAAATGAGCGGGTACCGTCTCAAGATTTCCAACATTTCCAAAATAAGGGACACTCTAATGCACAATATATGCACTTAAAACCAAAATATGCATTTTAACCAAAATATGCAAAAATATGCAAAAACAAATCGATGCCATTTCAAAGCAAATTTCTTGATTCGGAAAGATAATTGGTCAAAATCGTTTTTAGACTATCGACAAAAAACATGCATTTGCATGGAAATCTCATCCCTAATAATAACAATAGCTTGAAACTTTTTAAGGCGTATGATTAATTTTGTAATTGCCTTTAAATAACAATCATACGCAACGGTGAACAGTGGATTATTTTTTAATAATTTGGCTTTTCAGTAAGTAAATGCTTTTGGTTTCATCCCATTCCGATTCGGAAAGTTCGATTTTGTATCACTGTGTAACTTTATCATAACATGATCATCGCTGATCATAGTGTGATAACAAATTGTCATCAGATGATCAATTGGATTAACTAAATTTTGTTGCCCCTCCATTATGGGTGATTTGGTGTGCGCAATCATGTTCCAAACTCACTTTCTCGCTGTGTGTAGTCTTTAAACCAGTGTTTCCTTAAAATAAATTTCTGTCATTAAAATCCCACTTTAAAAATCCCACTTTAAAAATCTAGTCTTTCAAAACACTGCCTTTAAATCGTGCGTACAATTTGTTCATAACATACGCATTTATGTACCTGTTCTCGTTTTTTTTTGTAATTGAAAACATCATTAGTTCAATTTGATGGTTAGTGCATCATAAGTTATTTTTTAAAATTTCTACGGCAAGGCATGGCAGGCAATATGGTGTGGTAGTTGGCTACATTG
The DNA here is from genome assembly GCA_963921195.1 of Pegoplata infirma. Taxonomy (NCBI): domain Eukaryota; kingdom Metazoa; phylum Arthropoda; class Insecta; order Diptera; family Anthomyiidae; genus Pegoplata; species Pegoplata infirma. The sequence continues at coordinate 33,727,497 of OY992539.1, forward strand.
TTGGGGCATCGTCTGGAATGCACAATGAATTTGATGAAATAATACTTTGGCACTTGTTGAAAGTTGTTGGAAGTTCAGTTTTTTTTATTTTCTGTGTTTGATCCGTAACAGCAGCCAGCTAATTTATGTATTATGAAAGTATAACAATTAAAATTTCAATCAGTTTTTTTGTTCGTCTTTATTGTTGCTAGGGAAAAAAGTTTGTAAAGATAGTTGGATTTTTTGTTACACATAGAGACGACCTTAGAATTTAATGATTTACTAAGATGGAAAAATACCTAAAGAAAATTAAGTTTTTTATAGAAATTTTAATTGGTTTATTAGGGTTAAAGTTATTTTGAAACTTTTAAGTTAAATAATGTTTTAGAGAATGAATGTAATAATCTTGGATTTCAAAAGGTTATACACAACAAATTTATACGATTTATAATAGGAAGAGATAAAAAACTTTTAATTTTTTTAAACTTTTTTATCCTCTCAAATTATGTACGTTAACGTATTTTTTTTTTTTTGAAAAGCTCCTTGGTATTAATTTCACTGTGAAACAAATTTGGAGTAACCGAGTGTATCTTTAATGGGACAAAAAAATTAAATTATGCCATTAGAAGACCAAAACCCACAAAAGATTATGAAAACGTAGCTCAAGTTTCACTGAAGTTTTTAAATTTTTTTTTAAAGGCGTTTGGAATAAGTTAAAAAATAAAAAAACCCTCACATTTTTAGGGGTCATTTCGGTCTTTTCTCAAATATCCTTAAAGAACATTACTAAAACGTGCTTTTAAGGGGTTAAAATGTTCTAAAAAAAATTTGCATCAAATTACACCATACTGTTAAACTGTTTTTTAACAAAGTCGTGTGAAATAAGTCGAAACAAGTAGAAAAGTTAAATTCGACTTTGTCGAATCTATAAATACCCTCCACAATGCCTTTTTTAAAGGATAGTACATTTTTAACGTGAAACAAATTAACAATTTTGATTAGAAATATTTTATTTTGAGTAAAAAACTCTTTTTTATCATTTAAAAAAAAAAGAAAAATTAAAAATTTTTTTTTGAGTGTAAAACTTTTTTCGAGTGTAGTGTTTTTTTACTGTAAAAATATTTCTGAGTGAATGCACGTACATATGTACCACAGTACAGACTAGTATGCAAACAATGGTGCTAATTTCGTACTTTCCAATATGGTGGTATGGTTTTTAGTACAGAATTATCATCGTTGCCTACTGTATGTGTGCCTGTACGTGTGAGCTTTTGTGCATGTATTTATATTGTTTGTTTACGTTTTGTATGAAACGTCAAAAGTTACACCGTGTTCTGTCACTAATACTTACACACATCAAATGCAACTCTGTGAACCTACTACTCATGTACTGTGGTATGTACACAAAATATTGTAATTTTTGTAAAAAAAAACTAAATTGTTTTTGAGTGTAAAATTTTTTTTGATTGTAATTTTTAAGTTACCAATGCTTTTTAAACTAAACAAGTTTAAAAAGCATTGCTTTAAAACTAAACAAGTTTGAAAAGCATTGTTAAGTTTCAACCAATGCTTTTAAAACTTGTTTAATACGTGGCATTTAAAATGAAACCAAAACCCTGAAATTCAGGGTTTTGCTTATAACTTTTGAACCACTGCACTATAGGGAATTTATAAGGAATTGTTGACCAAAAGTCCATTTTTGATGTGTTCAAAAAACTTTTTTCGGATGCCATTATACAGTAAACTGTATTAAAGTAAGCTAGCACACATATTTTTGTACACCAAACTCTTTTACCGCTAGTACGGAGGCGTTAAAAACAAAATTTAATTTTTTATTATTTTTTTTTTTAATTTTGGAGAACATAACTTATTACAAAATTAACGTACTTAAAATCCTGTATTAAAATCTTTTGAAATTAATTTTAATTATCAATAGGGCAAATAAATATATTTTGTACAAAGTACAGGTTTAAAATGTTGATTTATATATTTTTTTAATTTTTCTATTTAATTAATTTTTTTATTTTTCAAACCAAATTTATTTGTGGACTGCTACTTTTTTTGCATATAATTGCATACTCCCATATCTCTATGAGATATTGGGAAACTCTTTGTGAGTAAGATGTATTCATCCGCTAAGCCATGCGGCTCCATGGGGAAAAAAAATTTAGTGATGTCCGTCCGACCGTCTGTCGGTCTGACTGTCTGGGGAATGCACGATGCTGTCCAAACCAAAAGAGCTAGCCACCTGATGTTTGGCACGAATATGTCTTATAGTCTTACGATGTTCAAGTTCGTAAATGAGCAAAATTGGAACATGTGAGAAAAAGCTCCCCCTTAAATAACTTAGTCTAGCTACGCAAAATCCCATATTTTACATTTTTTTTGTACATTTGCTTAAAAATTAAAAAAAAAATACGCCACAAGAAGTTCAAAGCCCTGCACTTGGACCAAAGGCACTAGGAAAATTATTTTTTTGCCCGCCCCCTTTTGTGGGCGTGGATGTAAAAATTATTGACAAAATTATATTACAAAATTGCATTAAAAACACGATTTATTAGGCCAGATCATGCCAATTTTTTATACAGAGCCTTAAAACTTACCGCCAAATAAACTTGCCAAATTTTGAGGCAATATCCCAACTTTTGGAGTTTTGGCCACAAAATACCAGAAAATTTCCTATAGTGCACTGGACCGATTAGCCTGAAATTCAAAACCAAGCAGACTTGGGGAACGAAAAATATATATGCTAAGCTTCAGCATTCTTAGAATTGTCTTTCAAAAGTACGCTCGTTTTTTATCTCGTAAATTCGCGAAAAACCCTTGCCAAAATGTACTCCTTTGCTAACGACAACATGTTTGTTGTCGTTAGCCTTAGAACATCATAAAGTAATTATCTTCACGAATCATCGAATTTGTTTAAAATTGGCATTGATTTGTTAGTACATATTTTTGCATATTTTGATGAAAATGCATGTTTTTGCATATTTTGCTGAAATAACATATTTTCTTGCATATTTTTTAATATTTTTCTAAAAAATTGTTTTTTTTTTTAAACTTTCTTAAGAAAAAAAGAAAATTCGAAAAAGCAAAAACATGGGGAGTTACTGCGTAATTCGATTTGAAAGGAAAATGCTCTTGAATCGGTATTTCTATTCCCAAATAATTTAAAAGAAAACATTTTTTAGGTATGAAATTATTTATTAGGCAAGGGAATATTTATCTCAAGCTATTATTTTTAGGCTTGGCCCGCCAAAACATGACCTATTCGTACGCTTTTATGGAGTAATTTTGGCCAAGCGTTGCATAAAAAAATACGGAAGGATTGTTTTTAAATTTTTTTTATTTAAATGTTTTTTGTAATTTTTCTTGTAAAAGAGCCCTAATAGCGCATCGGTGTGAAGAATTTTTAAATTCGAAAATAGCCGAATTCGAAATGCGCTTACTTACATATTAGTAAATATTTACACGTACATATAAACATTTAAAAAAATGGGGCTGAATTTAATGGTTTTTAGGTTTTTTATAAATAAATATTAAAATAAGTAAATTTTTAAATGCATATTTTTCTCATTTTTATTGCATATTTTTTAATTTTTGATACATATTTTTAGCGCTAAAAACGTGATTTTTAGTGCATGAACTTCCTTGCCCTGCTCATAACTATTGAACCACTGCACACTGGGCCGAGATGGTAGGTTTTTTGGCCAAAAGTCTCTACAGGTCGTAAATGTTAATCGATTTTTTGAAATTCAGAATATAAGCCTATATTAGGGTAATAAATAAGTGACTTGAAACTTTTTGGAATCTCCACTCCCTAAGTAGGCTCCCATACAAATAACAGTTGGAGCAAATTTTATAAAAATATAAATTTGAATGGGAGCCTACTTAGGGAGTGGAGATAGGGCGTAGGTATTTTTTAAAAAAATGTTGTAGGGTAAAAATTAATGGGGGTCGGTCTCACTAATGACCCCTCTCAGATGCACCATTGGACCGGTAAAAGTTAATTAAATAAAATAAATTTACAAAAAATAAAAAAAAAATTGTATGGGGACTGCCTTAACAATTAGAGATAGAGGGTAGGTGTGTTCAGTGAAAATGTTTGGACTAAAAAAATATTGTGGGTCGGTCATACATTTTTTTGCTCTAAGGGCACTGTTACACAGTGGGTAAAAATTGACTTTTTTGTCCGATTTTGCCTACAGGTCGCAATTCTTAACCGATTTTAGTTTTCCTTTTTTGAAATTTAGCTTATAAAATTCCTCATCGGTCTGTCATGGTGGATTTCTAAAAATCGTTTTTGTTTTATTTGAATATTTTTTTAAAGTTCATAAAATATTATTTTTTTTAGAATTTTTGCTCTAAAAAATATAATAGGTAGTGCACGAATAAGCTGTATGGACAAAATTAAAGGTATTTGAACCCCTTATAAATGACATTAATAGCATTTGTTAATTTATTGTTATTTTGGTTTTTATAAACAGATGAAAACTTAAAAATGTTCACTTTTAAGTACCTATATCATTTTAAATAATGTACCAATTTCAATGAAATTTTTTTTAGATTAAAGCTTATCATTTTCTTAACCATTATTGGTAAATAAAGTATTTTTGCAAAATTGTTTAACTCTTTTTATCGAATTTACAATGTTACAACTTTTTTTTTTTTAACAGACTAAAAAATAATTTTAAAATTCCAAATATCATAAGGTAAAATTTAAGCAAAAAATAAAATATTTTTTTAAAAAAATTTTGTGTACTAATTATGACTAAGCAAAACATAAGCTTTAATTCAAAAAAGATTTCATTGAAATTGGTACATTATTTTTTATAGATATAGGCTTTTAAAAGTGAAAATTCTTGAATTTTTGTCTGGTTATAAAAGCCAAAATAATAATATATTTTCAAATACTAACCACGTCGTTAATAAGGGTTCACTCAAAAAAATACGTTAGTAGATTTACTAGTTTTTTTTTGCTAATGCTAGTTAGCTAACTTTTAGCAAATTTTTAGTTGAGATTAGCATGTTAGCAAAAAATTCTTGTGAACTTCATTTAGCACATTAGCAATTTTAAACAAACGTTGAACTAATTTCTTTTGCTAAGATTTGAAATTGAGTTGACAACATTTTTACAAGATTTTTTGCTAACATTAGCAAAAATAGTGGTACATTTTTTTTATTTTCAGAAAACTTAAAATGGCTCTATCTCGGAAACTAAGCCAGAAAGAGCAAAATGGAGGCCATTTTTGGTTCTTAGAATCTCCATACTTTCGCGGGTCCTCTTCACATGTGTGGACCCTAATGGGTCCTAACTTTGAATCCAAAAAAGTTAGCATTCCCGAAAATTTTAAAATGCTCATATCTCGGTAAATATTGCCGACACAACAAAAAGTCCAAAACCATTTTTGTAGCTCTCAATACGTAGAACAAGACCGCAAAATAGTCAAAAGCTCTCCGAGTAATATTTTTGAAGTTATCGAGTTTTTTTAATTCTCAAGACCCCAGTGGTCCCCTATAATCACGTATCTAAAAAACTAAGCAAGGTAGAGCGAAACGGACACAAATTTTGGATCAAAAACTATGACGATTTTTAAGGAACCCAACTAGGTCTAGGCCCATCGGGGTCTGGACCTATCGGGTCCGAACCCAATGGGGTCCTCAAATGTGTCAAAAAAAAATTTAGTTAACTAATTATTGGCAAAACATTTTTGCTAACTTTAGCAAAAAAATTGTGGGTTCAAAATCAGCAAATTTTCTTGTAGGTTTACAAGCTTTTTTTGCTAACATTACAGTTTTTTTTTTTTTGAGTGTTCTAATATCTTTAATTTAGTCTGTAAAGCATACACCGCTCTACAAATCTGAGGTTTGTCGCTGCGTTTTGAATGAAACCAAAAAAAGTTTATAGATTTTGGTTTCCCAATTCCAAAATGGTCACTCAAATTTTTTTATCACGTCACAATTTTGAGAAAATCGCGGTTAAAGTGTCAAAAAAGGCCCATTGTGGCAATTTTTAAGCGCATATAAAATAAGATCCTGACATGCGAATGACTTAATATCAAGCTCATTAGAAAGTTCGTAATTTTCTTTTTAAGACAAAATCAAATCTTCTTGGAATTTAATTTTTTATAATGGTGAAAAAATCATTAGATACAAGTGCTTTAAATCTAATATTTACGTGTGTATTTGTATGGAAATTTGTTAAAAAACACTGTGTAAATAAATTAAATATTTAAAAAATGGAAGGTTTTTTGTTAACAATTTTTTTACCATTTTAGAAAATTTAATTCCAAGAACATTTTATCTTGTCTTATAAAGAAAATCACATACTTTTGAATGATCTTGATACCAAGTCAATCGCATGTCATGATCTTATATTATAAGCTTTCAAAAAGGGTAAAAAATGGCCTTTTTCGGCACTTTAACCGCGAATAACTCAAAATTCTGACGTGATAGACATATTTGGGTTGCAGATTCGGAATCAGAGCGACAAACACTACCTAAATCACTTACCAGAATCCAATACGCATTTTCATGTTGAGCTGTGATATTCATCCCATGCCTAATACATTTTTTATTGCAAAAATACTGAAAAAATTAAAATTTTCTGAAATTTAGGAAAATATAAAAAGTAATCCGAATTTTTTTTTCAAAAATCCACCATGACAGATCGATGCGGAATTTTATTAGCTAAAATACAAAAAAAGAAAAACCAAAATCGGTTAAGAATTGCGACCTGTGGGCAAAATTGGACAAAAAAAGTCTATTTTTCCCCACTGTGTGTTAGGGCAGTTAGAGCGGTTGGAGCAAATTTAAAAAAATGTCGTTTTGTGTGGGAGCCCCCTTAGAAATTGGAGATAGGGTATTAGTTTGTTTCAAAGAAATGTTAAGACGTTAAAATTAATGGGGGTCGGTCTTATAAATGACCCCTGTATGACGCACCATTGGAGCAGTAGAAATGATTTTAAGATTGAATTACAATAAAATTTTTTCAAAAAATTTAAAAAATAGTAATAATCGTTATCCCACGATCCTCCTGGGCAACAAATTTGTAGAATCGATAGAACTTTTACACAAGGTTAGGTTAGGGGTGGCGGAGCTCAAAATTTTGAACTCCTCGCATAGACCGGCTGGTCCATAGCAATACCACATGTTCCTTCAACGACGTGGATAAAACGCGTTAGTCCATGTTGCAAACAATTTAACGCGCATAAGGTCCATAACTGCGATTTCCTCCAGATTCTCGAGTTCAGCTTTGCCTAAAATTTGTTTGCGATGCCTGGCCAATGCGGGGCATTTGCACAGGATATGTTCAACTGTTTCATCCGTATTCGGTTCATCAACTTTTACACAAAAAAAATATAAAAAAAATCGAAGAGTACAAACATTTTCAATAATGAGATTTAAATTTTAAAACTTAAAAATCGCATACTAGAGCGCTTTTAAGAATTTTTTGGGATTTTTTTTTTTTTAAGTACGTAAAAAGACAAAAATTTTGAAAAAAAATTGAAATTTGGACCATTATTGAAGAAGTTATGAGTAAAAGAAGTTTGAGTAAAGGAACAAACTACCAATTTTTTAAAATTCTATATCTTTTGATCGGGTCATTAAAAAAATCTGAAAATTTACCACGAAGGAGTTTTCGAAGGGTACTAAAAACTGTTAAAAAATTTGGAAACTCTAAAAAAAAAAAAAATTCAAAGTTTCCGATTTGACATGGAATGGATTTGCCCCATATATTATTGATCAGTGATCGATTTTAAAACATTCTAGCGATCTCCGTCTGTCTGTCTATCTGTAGAAATGGTGATCATGGCCAAAGTATTAAACAGATATGACTAAGCATATTTACTTGTTGCTGCCCTAAGCAATTTCGTATTGCATTTGAGCGAAATCGGTTTAGCGGTTCAAAAGTTATGAACGAAAATGAAAGGACACCTCGAAAATTTTGGTACATTCAACATAACCTAAAAATACAAAATTCTTTAATTGGGCTGCTGGTTGACACATGTGAACAGAATTGATCACCGAATGGTATTTAAATAAGTACACTCAAAATAATTACTCTGTTAAATTACAGAAAAACTCTGCTAATTTAACAGAGTACACCATACTTTTCCAGCTAACAACATTTCTTGGTCATTTTACTAAAAAACTTTGTAAAATGATTTTGACAGTAAAAAAACTGTTAACTTACAGAGTTTCTAGTAAAATATTGATTAAATAAACCACCATTTAGCAAAGAAAACTATGTAAATTTACATATATTTGAAAAATACATTTGATGCAAAAAAAAAAATTACAGAAAAAACTATGTAAATTTACAGAGTTTAGTTAAATGCATGTTATTTTGTAAAATTTTTATAAGATTTCTGAAAAAAAAATTTTGATAACTTTTTTTGAAACTTTTTCAACTTTTTCTCAAAAAAAAAAATATACCCAGCAAAACTTAGATTACCAAATAAGGTATAAAATAAGGTATATGATCTCTTATTTTATACATTGCAGCATTGATGATTTTAACAGGCGATGAGACTCAAAGTAATGCATCCACATTATCACATAGAATACCAGTAAGGTATAAAATAAGTCATAAATTTATAACGAAGAATACCAGTAAGGTGTAAAATATATGATATTTTATAGGTTACGAGTAAGGTATATAATATAGCATACCAGAACGTAATAAATAAGGTGTTACGAGTAGTGAAAAAGTAATTTTGTATTAAATTTACTCACGTGATTGTAAGTGAGTGTAAGTAGATATAATATGCTAGTGAGTGTGTGTCGTTAGAAATTTCTTGTCGTGAGCCCATCTCTAGTTTAAACTTATGCATTTTTTTATAAAATAATTATTTTTTATGTTATTGTAATGCATTATGCATTTAATTATAAATAATGCATTATTTAAAACTTTCAAATAATACATAATGTAACCAAATATAAATCATCCATGATATAATGTTTAGAAATAATAAATATGAAATACATTTTTCCAATAACCATGCATTACGTAGCAAATTATTAGTAATGCATTATTTTTCACTTTAAAATAATACGTTGCGGAACAAATGTTTGGTAAGACATCCTAAAATAATGCTACAAATAAGGTATATACATTACCTGGTAATGTGTTATATAATCACTACCCATTACCAAAGTTTTGCTGGGTACAGATAAAATTTTGATGTTTGGTAACAAAAACAAAAACTTCTCAAAACAGAAAACTTTTTTGGTTATAAAAAAATACGAAGTATTTTGCTTAGATCTATATTTTAGCAGAAAACTCTGTTAATTATCTGTAAAATTATGATTACAAAGTAAAAAATAATATTACAGAGGAAACTTTGTTTTTTTGTCACAACAAAATACAAAGTATTTTCTTTAAATCTGTATTTTGACAGAAAACTCTGTCAAATATCTGTTGAATTGAGATTACAGTCATTTTACAGAGTATATTACAGAGTTATTATTTTGAGTATACAAACATATTTTTTACAAAAAAAAAATTTCGCGGATTTTTTTTTCATCAAATTTTTTTCGCGGATTTTTTCAAACATTTTTTTGCAAATAATCTTTTTTTACATTGTGGAGTGTATCAATACATTCGGTAAGTCGAATTTAATTTTTTTTACTTCCCGAGTAAAAAAGTTCCTATATAGTTGTATATAATTTTATAAACATCATATATGATTAAATAGAATTATATAGAACTTGATGCGAAAAATGAGTCGATAAAACTATATAAAATTTGATCAATGTTTCATATATTTTGTTAAATTTTTTATATAATTTTATGCGAAATTTGGACCCCTATTTTTATATAACAACAGCAAATTTATATAATTAGATATAATTATATAAAAAAATATAAAATTGTATAAAACTGTACACTCAAAATAATTACTCTGTTAAATACTCTGTAAAATGACTGTAATCTCCATTCGACAGATATTTGACAAAGTTATCTGCCGAAATACAGATTTAAAGAAAATACTTTGTATTTTCTTGTGACCGAAAAACAAAATTGTATCTGTAATTTTACTTTTTTCTTTGTAATCTCTATTTTAAAGATAATAAATAAGGCTTTTTTTGTTAAAATACAGATTTTAGAAAAATAATTTGTTTTTTCTCGTAACCAAAATACTAAATTTCATCTGTAATTTTACTATTACTCTGTAATACAGTTTTCAAATTAAAATCTCTTTAAAAAACGTCCAAGTATTTCAACCCCTCTTTAAAAAACTTCTTAAAATGCAATAAAATATGCTAAATTTTACGAGGTGTAGTGCAAAATTGAAGGAACTCGTAATTTTCACAAAAAAAGTTAATTTACAATTTGGAAGCATTAAAGCGGGCAAATTTACATGATGGCATTTCCCAATTGTCAAAACAACTTGCACATTAAGGAAGGAGAAATTTATCAGGAATCAAATAGGGACCATTGTGTAAAAGCCATATCAAGCGCATTTAAAAGATATACAATAAAGTCAAGGCATTCTTAAACGATTTCCCTTTAATTTTATAAAAGTGTTTACTGGAATGACCCCGCTCAAATGTGGAACTGAAGATGAGAAGTTTATTTAAAAAAAACCGTGAGAACATCCAGCGAGTTTATAAATAATTTCTACAAAGTTAAATATTCGCGTGCGAAACATTTAAGCGGGCGCATTTAAATTATAGCATTTGACTTTATTTTGTGTCAAGTTATTACTATCCATGCTTCCTGGTAAAATTCTGGCCGCTTTCATCAACATTTTACAGATAATTCTGTAAATCTACATTTTTTTTTTATCGAAATCATTTTACAGAGTTTTCTTCGTAAAATAACAAAAAATCTTGCTGGTTGGAAATCTATGGTATTTTCTGCTGGCTCAGCAGAGTATCTCTGTAATTTAACAGAGTGATTATTTTGAGTGTATAAAACTATATAAAGTTACATAAAATTATATATAATTATATATAATTAAAACAAAATTTTATGATTTATATAAAACTTGATATAATTTTATGTAACTTTATATAGTTTTATACAGTTTTATACAATTTTATATATTTTTATATAATTATATCTAATTATATAATTTTGCTATTATTATATAAAAATAGGGGTCCAAATTTCGCATAAAATTACATAAAAAATTTATCAAAACACAAGTAACATTGATAAAATTTTATATAGTTTTATCGACTCATTTTTCGCATCAAATTCTATATAATTCTATTTAATCATATATGATGTTTATAAAATTATATACAACTATATAGGAACTTTATTACTCGGGTTGTTTTTTTTTTTTAATTTTGAACTTTTTAAAAATGAGTACGACGAACATTATTATTTCGACTACGATTTCTTCCCTGAGTGCACATAATTGTTCCACTTTTTGTAAAATTTTACTTAATTGTAGGAATATTTATGAACTATTTTTAAGGAAATTGTGTTCAAAAATTAAGTTAGGTCTTTTTTTTTTTTGAGTGCGTAACCTACTTATAGTATTCATTTTAAAATTTTGAAGATTCGAATAATAACTGGGATTAATTCAAACATTTTATTGAAACAAATGTTTTCTCTTCACTTTACATTAAAAACTTAATGGTTTTTTAAATTGAATAAACATTAAGACATCCTCCTTAAATGCATTTATGTTAAATTTGTTGAAAATTATCTTTTAAAGAAAGCGTCATCTAAAACTCTTTTTTACATATTAATTCAAAAGTGTAAAATTTAAACACACACATTTTTAATGCGAACATTTATTTATTTATACCACGCAATAGAGTCATAAGGCGGTAGTGTTAAGTTTTTTATACGGTTGGTTACATTAAAAAATTTGTGATCACATTATAATCGTCAAAAATCGATGATCATCAGCTGATTAAAAAATTAAAACAATTAGAAAAAAAAAATCAAATAAATTCAGAAAATCATAGAAAAACTTAGGAATATAAAAAAAAATTAAAAATAAGAAAATTTAAATAAATTCTGAAAATAATATAATAATAACAAGTAAAAAAGCTAAATTCGGCCTTGCCCTCCACAATTTCAAAAAGATTATTGCCAAAAACTTTATTTAAAAGGAAATTACTTTTGAAAAAAAAAATCCGTGATTTTTTTCTTTTTTTGTCAAAAAATATGTTCATACTTGTTTAAATACCATTTGGTGTTTAATTATGTTCACATATGTCAACCAGAAGCCGAATTAAAGCATTTTGTATTTTTAGGTTATGTTGAATGTACTGAAATTTTCAAGGTGTGCTTACATTTTCGTTCATAACTTTTGAACCGCTCAACCGATATCGCTCAAATGCAATACCAAACTTCTCGGGAGAACTTCCAATAAATATGTTAAGTTTCAGTCATCTCTGTGCAATATTTTGTCCGTGATAGCATTTTCCACAGACAGACAGACAGACGGACATCGCTAGAATGTCTTAAAATCGATCAGGCATCATGAATATATATACTTTATGGGGTCCCAGACCGATATTTCGATGGGTTACAAACGGAATGACAAACTTATATATACCTTCTATCACTAAGTGGAGGGTATAAAAATAAAATAAATTTCTTGGATTTAATAAAGGAAAAATCGGAAGTAGGGATTGGTATGGTCGGTCTTGACCGGTTAATAATTTTTGTACTAGTTTTTTTTTGGTTTTTGGCAATTGTTTATGGGATTTTAAATGAAAGCAACAGTAATTCACTTTATTAAATTAAATAAAAAAGTTGACAGCGTTGATGATGAAGATGTTTTTTTTTATTATTTATTTGATAATAAAAATGCCGCCGACCAACAGCCAACATCCAACATCCACACAATATTCAAAAGCATTCAAAATTTAGTTTTTTAAATTTAAAACGTACAATTTTTAATGGCTGTAGCATGTACTTTCAATAAACTTTACAAATTGAGCCAAATGAAAATGAAGAGTTGTAGTCGTCGTTACAGTTTTTTCCACTTCATTTCAATTTTAATTAAATGAAATTGAAAACGAAGTGAATAATAGTTTTTTTTCATTTTTTATATTTTATTTAATGTGTCCAAAGGTGGAGCTCGTCGCGTTCATATACATAGATATTTGGAGAGATGTTTACAAGGAAAACAATAGCCAAGGAATGCAGAAAGAAAGCTGTAGAAACTATTTTGAAATACATAAATTGTACTAAGTATTATGAATAGATGTGTTAAGATATGCGATATACCGAAAATAATAGCAACTGTTTGCTTATGGGGGAGGAGATGCAGAAACTGGAGTCCCCCAGTATGTTGTATAAAGTTTGATTATGAATTTGGTACACGTGCCGGTACTTGTTTTTTGTTTGTTGTTTATTGTCATCATAACCAAACATGAGAAGTACTCAGTACCCATGTTGTTGTTACACACAGAAAGAAATAAAAAAAAAATTTGAGTAAATTTTTAATACTATTGAGTAAAAAATTACTCAATTTTCCACCAGTAAACGATTTAATAGTATTGAGTAAATTTTTAATAAAAATTTATTAAATGTTTGCCAAAAAAATTTGAGTAAATTTTTAATTGACACTATTAAGTGCAGGAACAGAACAAGAAGCACCACCTTTTAAAAACAGAACAAGTTTTATTTCACATCGGCGCCGGCCACCGGTTTAATCTGCCAAACCGTATTTAAAAAGTCGTGCCGGGCTTATTCTGTTTCTACTCTAAAAAAAACAAAGTTTAAAAAAATTTCATATTTTTTTACAAAGACAAAAAACATGTTTTTTCAAACTTTACCAAATATATTTATGTCTTAAAGACATAAAAAAATTTTATAAATATGATTACAAACTTTCATATATATATACAAAAAACTATAAACTAAACGAGAATTAAAAAAACTAAGAAAATTCCAAAAAAAAATTAAAAAAGCTATTAAATTCTTATTAAATTATTTACTCAATTTGTTTTAAAATTTTTGAGTAAATTTTTAATTGCGTCAATTAAAAAATTACTCAAAACTTTTTTTAAATTTAAACAAGTGATTACTCAAATTGTTTTTCCCCATATTTTTTTCTGTGCAGGTATTATATTACAAACATTTATTTTTAATGCAGTGGCGTTTTAAAGAGATGATTATGATACCTTTAGTCCAGTCGGGAGGTTCTTTTAAGGACTTATATAGTCCAATCAAATCTGCCAAGATAGTGGAAGGGAGAACGATTAGTTAGTGAGATATGAAAAGTACCAAAGTACTTTTTTACCCCTTGCAATCTCCTGGAAATGGGAACTTTCAACAAGTAGAAAAGTTAAATTCGACATGGCCGAATCTATGAATACCCTCCACAATGCCCTTTTTAAGTAGTAAATTTAAGATAGTAAATTTTCTAACGTGAAAAAATAACATTTTTGATTAGTTTTATTTTTGAAATTAAATTTACTAATTTTTTTTGAGTGTAAAATTTTTTTCGAGTGTAAATTTTTTTTCGAGTGTATTTTTTTTTTAGGGTAAAAATATTTTTGAGTGACAAAAATACGTTGTAAAATATTTTTTGACTTACCAATGTTTTTAAACATGTGTAACGGATTTTCAACTCATGAATTTAAGGTGAACCCACCCAGTTGGCAACGTCCTCGAGCCATCCTCAGTGACGGAGCGGTGACATGTCAGTGTCACACCTGACATCCACAAGACATCTCTATGTATGGGTTGAGGACAGTTTCATACAAATTTTCAAAATGTCCTCACTCCCCGGGTGAAAATGACCATGTATGTTCATATATGATGCATATATGGATGTCCATACAAGTGCATATCCGTAATTTGAGGGTACATATACATTAATGATCATACATTGTCATACATTAATTTGTATGTAAAATTTTTTTTCAATTTTTTTTTTCCATAAAACGTCTATATTAGCTATTAATTGAATTATGACACTGTTTTTTATGAGAATTTATGAAAATTTTAAAAATTGAATGCATTCATTTATTATTCATGAGGCTTTTAAAAATCGAATTTATAGAAACTTACGCATTCAATTTCAAAGTCGAATGGAAAAGAAATCGAATGCATTCTATACTTTAAAATCAAATGTAAAATCATTCGAAAAATTGTGATTGGGGAACGCAATCATTAAAGTTTAATTCAGAACACCAAATCTAATTAAGGAATGAAATCCTTCGCAGCTCTGACAGTAATACCGTCAGAGTGTTCGCATTTTCTTCTAAATTTGGTTAGGTTTGTGCTCTGACAGTTATACCGTCAGAGTGTTCGCATTTTCTTCTAAATTTGGTTACGTTAGTGCCGTTCATATTCGCCTATAGAATACACAAATTATATTCAATTTTGATGATTTATGATCAATATTGTCCGACCGAAAGACTTTTTTAGATTGAACCCATACATGAACTTCGTCCAATTTGCAAAGTTCTGCCGAACCCAACCTTTAAAAAAAAATGTTTTTAAGACATGTATGCTATGCAGATGCAAAGCATATGAAGTTGTGTGGCATGTACCTATACACACATAGTTGCATACATTTACATATATGGAATATTACATTTCTTGTGTATGTTCATATATGCTCCCATATATGACATTTATTTCCATATATTGTTCATATACTATCATACATGCCCAGTCAGAAAAATACAATCGCAAAAGCGCTGTGAAAGCGTTGTAAACGGTTCTACAAGCGTTCCATTTACCATCTTGAAAGCGCTTTCAGATGATCCGAATGATAACATCGATCTACGCTAGGTTTAAAGCGTTTTAAAAGCGTTTTAAAAAAGTACTTTCAGCACGTTTTGTTAAAAGTCATGAAAGCGCTTTAAAAACCAAAAGTAAAGCACTTATAAAGAGCTTAAATACAAAAATTAAAGATATTTTTCAGCGATTGAAATAAGAAAAAACAGTACTTTAAAGGACTTCATATAAAGCAGATATTTTTCTTTATTCGTTAATTGTAGATATTTTTTTTATAAAAGTATTTTAGTAAATAAAGGTAAAGGTAAACTTCATAAAAAAGCAAACTAATTTATTTATAGGGACTTTCTTCCTCCCATTCTGTCCTTTACTGCATTTGTAAAAATTGCTCAACATCGTTAATTTTGACGTGGTAAAATCTGTCGTACTAGATGAAATGCATATGTTGTATCTTGGTATAAGCAAACATTTATTGCAAAAAACGATTATCAAGAAATCATTTTCCTTCATTTCTGATGAAAATGTTGCGAAGTTACAACAAAACTTCACAAATATATCAAGAGACATACCGTCAGAGTTTCAAAGAAAAAGTTTTGATTTATTTGATATTGGAAATTGGAAAGTCACTCAATTTAGTTTTTTTTTGCTATATGGTGGAGCTATAATTTTAAAAAATGTAATGGAATATGACCAGTACAGGCATTTTTTAATTCTATTTACAGCTTGCCGTATTCTGTCATCAAATGAATTAGCTACTCTAAAAGCAAATTATGCAAAGGAAATATTAAGAAGATTTGTGGAATGTATGCCACATTTTTATGGTCCTAATTGCCAAACAATGAATATTCACAATCTCATTCATATCGCAGATGATGTAGTAAATATGGGGGCACCAATATCACAGTTCTCTGCTATTGATTTTGAAAACAGTCTGGGGTACTTAAAATCGATTGTTAACTCTCGGAACAATCCCTAAAAACTAAAAGTATTCTCTTGGCAAAGTAATGGAATCCACTGAAACAAAAGTTGTGTTTTCTTTTATTAATATTCATGGTTTCAAAATTACTGCATCCCATCCTGATAACGCAATTCTACTTAGTTATGGAAATATTATGATAGTAAACCAAATTTTTAGTACAAATCGATCTAAACACACATGTGATAATATATATTTAAAAGGCAACATCTTTAATGAAATAAACGATTATTTTGTCTATCCAATTCCATCAAAAGAAATAGGACTTTATAACGTTAAAAATTTACGTGAAGATGTTATTGAAGTCAGTGTGCATATTGTAGAAGTTAAATGCATTATTTGTAAATTTTATAACGAAACTATTGCTATAACTCTTTTGCATAAATGATACACTCTAAACAAATGAGTCCAGTTTCCTACTATAAATTGGGTAAATTTCAACAAATTCAAATAATATACTACACTCAAAAAATTTCATGCATAAAAATACGAAGTATTATTTCGTAAAATTTGTTTCGTACATAAGTATTACGAAATTTTTGTACATATTACGAAATTTTTGTAATTTTACGAAAACTTGGAATTTCGTAAAAATACAAATTTCGTTTATTTTACGAAGTACATTTCGTAGCCAAAAAAATACGAAATACTTCGTATCTTAACGAAATATTTCGTAATTTAACAAAATATTTTTCGGAACAAAATCAAGGGGTTTGATTTATTTATCTGAATTACTAGATTTAACAGATTTAACAATTAAAAAATGAAATACCAAAAAATTTGTTCCTTCTCTTTTTAATTTTTGTTTACGGTTTCTAATTTTAAATTATTTTAAGTATAACAGAAAGTCAAATCACCCAAGATATATTTTTCAATGCAGTCTGTTAGGTGTTGCGACATTAGTGAAAAGTTATACGGGCATGTCACCGAGTCAATTCCGTTTAGAAATGGAATTGGAAATGGAAAAATATGTCGTAACTTTACGAAATATTTTCGTTAAACTAAACATAATTCGTATTCACAAAAAAAAACTTCGTAATATGTACAAAAATATTTTGTATTTTTACGAAATATTTCGTAATTATACAAAATATTTCGTAGTTATACAAAATATTTCGTAACTTTACGAAATATTTTCGTAAAAATAAACATAATTCGTATTTACAAAAAAAAACTTCGTAATATGTACGAAAATATTTAGTATTTTTACGAAATATTTCGTAGTTATACTAAATATTTCGTAAATTTACGAAATATTTTCGTATTTATTTCGTATATATCACAAAAAAAAACTTCGTAATATTTACGAAATGCCATAGGTAAATATTACGAAATATTTCGTTCCGGCAAAACCACGAAATATTTCGTACAATGTACGAAGTATTTCGTTCATTTTACCTATGAAATTTTTTGAGTGTACTATAAATGTGTAAATTTCCAATAATTTTTTGGTACAACTACACATTTTGTGTAAATTTACCCAATTTATAGTAGGAAACTGAAATCATTTTAATTAGAGTGTAATAATAAAACTTAAAATAGATTTACAAATTAAAAAATGTTTTATGTTTTCAAAATTTTGCGTTTTCAATGTGGTGGTAGGAAAAAATTATTTAATTTGATTTAACAAAATGTTTTTATAACAATTTGTTTAAAATTGAGTATAATCTAAAAAAATACTATACTTGTATGTACTACGAAAAAAATTTAAAAACGTTTGCAAAAACTGCTTTTAAACCATTTAATTTTGAAACGAACATGTATTTTGTTAATAAAGTGCTTTCAAATCGCTTTTCGAAAACGCTCTCAAGGCGTTCGAATAAAGCGTTTTGAGAATGCTTTTTTTTTGTTACAGTGCTTTCAGAACGTTTTTCGAAAACGCTCGCAAAGCGTTCGAAAATAACGTTTTGAGAACGTTCTTTTTTTGTTACAGTGCTTTCAGAACGCTTTTTTTTTATAACCGTCGTCAATTTCTGCTTGGGTGTAATCATGTATGATCATGTATGAACATACATCGTCAATTTCACCCGGGTCAAAGTCAGCAGTGGTCAGGGCTGACCTTCTGGGGACATGTCACCTAAGACTTCTTTGGGGAAATGTCTGTCATAGGTCATGCGAAAATACAAAAAATTTTCGTATTTCCTTTAGTTTTTACTTATATCCATTTTCCTTTATAAATTATCTTTCTTATATTTAGAAAAAACTTTTCGTATTTTTTAGTCCCAACTGGATTTGAACCTGGAACCTTCAGTTTATAAGTCCCACACTAACCACTTGTTCCAAACTTTATTTTTAAAATTGTTTGTCTATTTATTACTTTTATTCTACTTGTTAGATTTTATTTTATTTTAATTAAATCGATAATATTGCCATATTTTTCTTGGAAATTGAAGAGTTAGACAGATTTAAAATTCTAATTTAATATACTGCTATTCTGAAGACATTTTCTTTTAGACGTCTTAGAGGAATTGTCCACACTCTTAAAGCAAACATTCAGTGCTGACAATGTTAGGACATGTCATCAAGGATTACCTATGATTTGTCAGAACCTGAAGACATTTCCTCAAGGAATCACTGTGGAAATTTCCTCAGTTACACATTTTCCAACTGGGCAGTTGGCAACGTCCTCGAACCATCCTCAGTGACGGAGCGGTGACATGTCAGAGTCACTGCTGACATACACAAGACATCTCTATGTACTGGGTTGAGGACAGTTTCATACAAATTTTCAAAATGTCCTCACTCAAAGTCAGCAGTGGTCAGGGCTGACCTTCTGGGGACATGTCACCTAAGACTTCTTTGGGGAAATGTCTGACGTAGGTCATGCGAAAATACAAAAAATTTTCGTATTTCCTTTAGTTTTTACTTTTATCCATTTTCCTTTATAAATTATCTTTCTCATATTTAGAAAAAACTTTTCGCCTTTTTTAGTCCTAACTGGATTTGAACTTGCAACCTCCAGTTTATAAGTCCCACACCTAACCACTTGTTCCAAACTTTATTTTTAAAATTGTTTGTCTATTTATTACTTTTATTCTACTTGTTAGATTTTATTTTATTTTAATTAAATCGATAATATTGCCATATTTTTCTTGGAAATTGAAGAGAACACAGATTTAAAATTCTAATTTAATATACTGCTATTCTGAAGACATTTCCTTTTAGACGTCTTAGAGGAATTGTCCACACTCTTAAAGCAAACATTCAGTGCTGACAATGTTAGGACATGTCATCAAGGATTACCTATGATTTGTCAGAACCTGAAGACATTTCCTCAAGGAATCACTGTGGAAATTTCCTCAGTGACACATTTTCCAACTGGGCAGTTGGCAACGTCCTCGAGCCATCCTCAGTGACGGAGCGGTGACATGTCAGAGTTACTGCTGACATACACAAGACATCTCTATGTACTGGGTTGAGAACAGTTTCATACAAATTTTCAAAATGTCCTCACTCAAAGTCAGCAGTGGTCAGGGCTGACCTTCTGGGGACATGTCACCTAAGACTTCTTTGGGGAAATGTCTGACGTAGGTCATGCGAAAATACAAAAAATGTTCGTATTTCCTTTAGTTTTTACTTTTATCCATTTTCCTTTATAAATTATCTTTCTCATATTTAGAAAAAACTTTTCGCCTTTTTTAGTCCTAACTGGATTTGAACCTGCAACCTCCAGATTATTAGTCCCACACCTTACTACTTGTTCCAAACTTTATTTTGAAAATTGTTTGTCTATTTATTTCTTTTATTCTAATAGTTAGGTCTTGAATTTATTTTAATTAAATTGATAATATTGCCATCTTTTTCTTGGAAATTGAACAGTTGCCCAGATTTTAAATTTTAATTTAATATACTGGTATTCTGAAGACATTTCCTTTTAGACGTCTTAGAGGAATTGTCCACACTATTAAAGCAAACATTCAGTGCTGACAATGTAAGGACATGTCATCAAGGATTACCTATGATTTGTCAGAACCTGAAGACATTTCCTCAAGGCATCACTGTGGAAATTTCCTCCGTGACACACTTTCCAACTGGGAAACTAATCTTAACTTCACGGTTTTGCTAATAACTTTTGAACCACTGGACCGATTTGGCTGAAATTCAAAACGAACCAGGCCCGGTGAACGACAAATATATATGCCAAGTCTCAGCATCCTCATGGCTTTCAAAAGTTAGCGTGTGTTTTATCTCGTTAATTTACGAAAAACCATTGCCGAAATTCAGTCTTTTGCTCATAGCTTTTGAACCACTGCACTGTGGCCGAAATCACTGATCTAGCGGCGTTTTAGTCAAAATTAAAAAATTAAAACTGATAAATGTTTTCCATTGTATCGATTACCTATACTTTACAGAGAAAATTAACGTTTTCACTTTTGTTTTTCTCTTAATATTCGCACAGCTGTAAGCTATCAAATATACATTTTCTGGAGCAAGTGTATTAAAGGAATTTGGGGCCTAATTACTCAGTGAGTTTTTCTTGACACTTTTAAGTCAATTGTTTATACATTTTGAGCCAAAATGTTTTAATTGAAAGTAAAAGGTATGTTTTAACTAAAAAATAAATGTTTGTGGCCTGTATGTATCTAGTTTATTATTAGTTCATTATAGAAGTTGACATTTGTGATATAAACTATAGTTTCATGGACTGCAACTTTGAAATTCGATCGTATTCGGTCCAATTCCTGTTTTGTTTATTATTTTGGGTTATTTTTGTTGTGACGTTTCAGTATGGCGTGCTAGTTCGCGCAAGTTGTTCGGTCTTTAGGGTCCATCTGCCTGTCCAAATAAACAGTATAAACGCGATACAGACCACAATTTTCAATCGATTTGGCTGAAATTTGAAATTTAAGTTTCTTTAATCGCAAGAACAAACCCTATTAAATTTTGACAAAATCACTCCATGTTAATCCATAGCCCCCATGTAAATGTCCCCTTCAAGTTTTACTTAAATACCCCTAACAATAGTATTCAAAATATCCTCTTGAAATTCGACCGATAAATGTTTTTTATATTCATAAACAATCGCTCTAAATTTTAACGGAATCGGACCATTTTAATTTCTAGGCCTCATACAAACCACCCTCCCAATATTCACATAAATTTCCCAAAATACATAAAAATAAATAAATATTGTTTAAAAATTAATTTTTTATAAATTTTATAATCGCAAATAAGCATTAGTCTTTATTATTTTACATTTCCGAATTAAGCGCCGCTAGATTGGCCATTTCGGCCACTGTGCACTGGACCGATTTCGCTGGATTGCAACCAAAAGTACCTTTTATTAAAAGTACTTTATAAAAAGTACCTTTTATAAAAAGTACCTTTTATAAAAAGTACCTTTTATAAAAAGTACCTTTTATAAAAAGTACCTTTTATAAAAAGTACCTTTTATAAAAAGTACCTTTTATAAAAAGTACCTTTTATAAAAAGTACCTTTTATTAAAAGTAACTTTTATAAAAAGTACCTTTTATAAAAAGTACCTTTTATAAATAGTACCTTTTATAAAAAGTACCTTTTATAAAAAGTACCTTTTATAAAAAGTACCTTTTATAAAAAGTACCTTTTATAAAAAGTACCTTTTATAAAAAGTACCTTTTATAAAAAGTACCTTTTATAAAAAGTACCTTTTATAAAAAGTACCTTTTATAAAAAGTACCTTTTATAAAAAGTACCTTTTATAAAAAGTACCTTTTATAAAAAGTACCTTTTATAAAAAGTACCTTTTATAAAAAGTACCTTTTATAAAAAGTACCTTTTATAAAAAGTACCTTTTATAAAAAGTACCTTTTATAAAAAGTACCTTTTATAAAAAGTACCTTTTATAAAAAGTACCTTTTATAAAAAGTACCTTTTATAAAAAGTACCTTTTATAAAAAGTACCTTTTATAAAAAGTACCTTTTATAAAAAGTACCTTTTATAAAAAGTACCTTTCATAAAAAGTACCTTTTATAAAAAGTACCTTTTATAAATAGTACCTTTTATAAAAAGTACCTTTTACAAAAAGTACCTTATATAAAAAGTACCTTTTATAAAAAGTACCTTTTTTAAAACGTACCTTGTATATAAAGTACCTTTTTTAAAACGTACCTTTTTTTTAACGTACCTTTTTTAAAACGTACCTTTTATTAAAAGTAACTTGTATAAAAAGTTCCTTTTACAAAAAGTACTTTTTATAAAAAGGACCTTTTATAAAAAGTACCTTTTATAAAAAGTACCTTTTATAAAAAGTACCTTTTATAAAAAGTACCTTTTATAAAAAGTACCTTTTATAAAATGTACCTTTTATAAAAAGTACCTTTTATATAAAGTACCTTTTATAAAAATTATTCTGTAAAATTGTATTTTTCGCAAAAATGCAAATTGATCGAGAAAAACTGGTAGAGACGGGATTTTTATTTTCGGTCCTACTCTCAGAATTTGTCGGTCCAGTTCATGTGTACAACCAAAATTTAAAATTTGTTGGACGGTGTATTAATAGAAATTTGATGCCATAAGAAACCCCCCATTTGTGTGCCAAAAGTTTATGGGAAAATTTATATTTTAGTTTTATTTTTAGTAAAGTTAACGCCTCTGAAACTATTTTAAAAAATATATATCATATGTATGCGCAGCATTAGTTTCATCGGTTTAAGCCAAAGTTCAAACTTTCGTTAATTTCATTATGGTTTTTATTTCATTTAACTGAAATGAAAGTGCAAATATACAAACTGAAAAAAAAAATATATAAAGAAAAGAAGATGAAATGGACTACAATTTGAACAAATAGCAGCAACAGCAGCAATGAATGAATAAATTCACATCCATTCAAACAATCCGACATACAGCCATATTCAAATGAGGCATGTAAGTTGTTTTGCATTCTACTCGTTTTCACATTGTAAGTCAGCGCTTTTTTTTAGCTCCAAAAAAAAGCAGACTCACAATCAGTTACTCCACATACATAATAATGACAACAATCATCAGCAACAATAATATAACAATAACAGCAAGTAGAAGCCAGCAACAATGTCAGCAGCAGCAACAATAATAATCATCATCATAATGATGATGGTACAATCATGTTGTTAAAATATACCAGAAGACAATAACAGCAGCAGCAACAAAATTAAAAAAATAAATCGAAAATGATGCAGCTGCGAATAAAATGAAAGAAATATAAAAGATATTCTCATGATAAAGAATTTTCAGAATTACTTAAATGTAATAAATTTTGAAATCTTTATTAAACAGAAAGACCAGCAAAAACCAAAATAAGAAGAAGCACTTTAATATGTGAATTTATAATGATTTCCTTGATGCTGCTGCTGATTTTGGCGACTTTCGCCATAATTTTTTCGTTTGTTTTTTTTTTTTTTTTTTGGTTTTGTTTGGTGTCTTTATTGTTATGTTGACCTTGTATCAAAGTCAAATGCAGATACAATATGCCATTTAACCAAGTTTAAACTGACAAAGTAACCAACTTACCATAACATGTATGTATTTGAACTGGCCAAGAAAAAAAATGGAAAATCAAATGCAACTAAAAAGGAGTTTTAAACGAATTTTAAATACCCTTTAAAATTTCACCATTTTCAGATGTACATACATATTTCGAACAAGCAATAAGACAATATTGAAATCCTCTAATTATTTCTGATTTTTCCAAAATTTTTATAACCTCCAACCACAGTATGGGGTCATTCTCACTTTGTCATTCCGTTTGTAACGCATCGAAATATCGGTCGGGGACCCCATAAAGAATGTATATTATTGATCCATGATCGATTCTAAGACATTCTATGAATGTCCGTCCGTCCGTCTGTCTGTAGATAACACAATGCATTCTAAAATAAAACAGCAAGACTCCTGAAGTTTGGCACAAATATGTCTCATATTCATAGGCAGGTTAAGTTCGTGAATGGACAAAATCGGGCCAGGGGGAAAAAAGTTACCCCTTGAAGAACTGAACCAACCTCTGAAAAAATACACTTTTTTACATGTTTTTATACCCTCCAACCACAGTGTGGGGGTATACTCACTTTGTCATTCCGTTAGTAACGAATCAAAATATCGGTCGGGGACCCCATAAAATATATATATTATTGTTGTTCCATGATCGATTCTAAGACATTCTGTGAATGTCCGTCCGTCCGTCTGTCTGTAAATAACACAATGCAGTCCAAAATAAAACAGCTAGACCCCTGAGACTTGGCACAAATATGGCTCTTATTCATAGGCAGGTTAAGTTCGTGAATGGACATAATCGGGCCAGGGGGAAAAAAGTTCGCCCTTGAAGAACTAAACCAACCTTTGGAAAAATACACTTTTTTACATGTTTTTTTGTATTTTTGTTAAATAAATTAAACATTTGGTGTATTTTTTTTCGCGATGGGAAGGTGCTCTCAAAGTCCCCCACTGACCCCCATCACCCAAAAAACAACGCCCCTGACAATTTTTTTTTACATTTTGGAGGGTATAAAAGATTCGGCGCAGCCGAATTTAACACTTGTTACTTGTTTTTTTTTTTTTTTAATTACCAGAACTTTTTGAAGTTTACTAAAATTTTTGTGATTTCTCCTGATTTTGCTGAATTTTTATGATTACACAATATCAAGTTTCTTGAATCATTAGTTCAGGAGATATAAAAAGTACCTAGGTTGGGGTGTCGGAGTTCAAAATTTAGAACTCCTTGCATAGACCGGCTGGTCCATAGCAATACCACACTCAAAATAATAACTCTGTTTAATTTAAGAAGTACTAAATAATTTAATTAAAGAAATTCTAAAATACTGCTCATTTAACAGGTACACCATACTTTTCCAGCTACACTCAAAAAAATAAACTGGTAAAACGCCTGGTAAAATGCCTTGTAATCCCGTTCTACCAATATTTACCAATTTTCCTTGTTTTTTAACAAAAAATCTTGTACTTTGCTCAAGCGAGAACTACAGTTTTATTGGTAATTTTACAAGTTTATTTATTATTCTACCATTTTGAAAGGTTATTTTACAAAAAAAAAAAAACTCCAATTTTACAACAAAGTTTTTATTACAAGGATTCTAGTTGAATTACAAAGGAACTGTTATTTTACAAAAATTATATTATACGAGGATTTATGTTGTTTAACAAAAAAAAAAAAAACATTTTTTTTTTATTGAAAAATATTTAAAAAAAAAAAAGTTGACAGAATTTTGAAAAATTTATTACGAGGATTCTAGTTAATTTACAAAAAAAAAAACCAGTAATTTTACAAAAATGATTTTATTACGAGGATTTATGTTGTTTAACAAAAAAAAAATTTTTGTAAGGCCGCTGTTCCAAAAAAAGTAATACATCAAAAATGTGAAAATGAAAATTTCCGAATTTTTTTGGTGTTCTAGAATCTAGATTTCACATCCGAATTTCTTTTTCGTTTTGTTTCACATAAAAAAAATTTGGTGAAAGTAAAACGAATGCACTTTTTTCCTAATAATTTTCTAAATTTTAATTATTCCATTTCAACTTTGAATGAAAACGGGATCAACAAAACACTAAACTTGATTTCATGTGATTCGGAAATTTTCATGTGAAATTTCAATTGTGAAAGACATAACAGAGGCCAAAATTTACCATTTTGGTTTGTTAATTTGCCATTTTTTGTAAACATATTTACCATTTTTTCTTGTAAGTTTACCATTTTTTTCATTTTTTTAAAACAATATTTTTACCAATAAAATTGGTTATTTTACCAATTTTTGGCGCATTCAAAATTACGAAGAAATCCTCGTAATTTTACGAGAATTTTACCTACCTCCTATTTTACGAGAATAGCCTCGTAAAATCACGAAATTTTTTGATAACTTTACAAGGTTTTTTTTTGAGTGTATAGTATAGTTTTTTGGGGATTTTTATTTAAAGGTGCCCAAGGATTTTTTTGATTTTTATATTTGCGTTTGGGGGAGGCATTTGGAATACTAGCCGAAGGTTTTTCACCATAGAATATTTTTTTTTTTAAATTGCTTAACTTAGAAAAATCGGTAAAGAAGTTACGATTTCGCGATTTTTTATTACTTTAAAGTCCCATAATTCGCGAAAAACATTTTTTTTGCAATATTTTTGATATTTTGGGAAAAAACCGGTTTTTCGGTTAACCGGTTTATAAACACTAATTCTTGCATGTTAATTCATTAGACCATCTCTCCATTAAGATTGATTTCATGTGAGAGTTGATCCAACGCATCATCCATGTCAACCCTATACCGATCTGAGTTTCAGGATTGTGAGCCCACAAAAAAAAATATAAAAAATTGTGCACGTTTTGGGGATAATACAACCTATAAAGTGGTTTTCGATAATATACCTAAGTTTTTTAGAGCAAAAACTTTGGTAAGTTAACCAATAACACTTTATAGGTTGTAATTAAACCAAAAACTGGCACAATTTTTTTAATTTTTTTTTAGTTTTATCGGAGCCAACATTCGCCAAAGAATCTTCAATAACGTTTCCCCGTATTCTTCTATGACCCGGAACCCACAGAAGACAGGCAAATAATGTCAGTTAAAGATTAAAATAAACTTTTTATTAAGCCCCTATGACACTAGCTTTTTTGTGTTCTATTTTTTTTTTAATTGATAGAATGAAAGAGCAAAATATTTAAACTAAAAAAAAAAACAAATAGTGATAATTACTTTGATTTAAAAAAAACCCGCTGAATAAATACCGAAAATCGACAAAAACAAAAGTTGGCAACACTTCAATATTATCAATATGTTAATATCAAAAAATATGTAAAATTTTTACATATTTTTTTGACATTTAGTCATTTGATAACCAAATTTATAGATAGTACAAGAATAAAGTTTGACGTTAACTGTTTTTATACCCTCCACTCTAGTGATAGAGGGTATATATAAGTTTGTCATTCCGTTTGTAACACCTCGAAATATTGGTGAAGGACCCCATAAAGTATGTATATTCATGATCCTCGATCGATTTTAAGACGATCTTTTGAAAGACTTTACGGATGCTCCTGAAGTTTGGCATATATTTTAGGTATTTACCTGGTCAGGTTGGTATTGCAATTCAGAGAAATCGAAAAGACTGAATTTCGGCAAGGGTTTTTCGTGAATTTATGAGATAAAAAACACGCCAACTTTCGAAACGCAATCCTGAGGAGGCTGAAGTTTGACATATATACACTCAAAATAATAACTCTGTAAAATACTCTGTAAAATGACTGTTATCTCAATTCAACAGATATTTGACAGAGTTTTATCTCAAAATACAGATTTAAAGAAAATACTTTTTATTTTGTTGTGACAAAAAAACTTTGTTTTTTTTTGTTAAATTACTTTTAACTTTATAATCTTAATTTTACAGATAATTAACAGAGTTTTCTGCTAAAAATACAGATTTAAGCGAAATACTACACTCAAAAAAAAAAGTTAGCAAAATGACATAAAATCCCCGTGTTTTTACGGGGCAGGTTTTGTAAAATATGTACTAGCAAGAATCCCCGTAATGTTACGGGGATAATTTGTAAATTGATTTAACGAAAGAAAATGTAAATTTACAATTTTTTTTGTAAAATATTAACTTCGAGGTGAACATTGTTTTTGTAAATTTACAAAAAATTTGGTAAATTTACAAAACAAAATTGTAAACTTAGAGAAAAAGGTTGTTATTTTACAAAAAAAAAAATAGAAAATGAAAAAAATAAATTGTAGATCAACAAATTATTTGGTTAAACTACTGTTTTTACCGCAAAAAATATTGAAAAACACGTATATTTACAATAAAAATTGTAAATTTGCAAAAAAAAAATAAAATTTACAAAAAAATTGTAAACTTACAAAAAAAGTTGTAAATTTACAAAATAAAGTAGGAAATCAAAAACCAAAATTGTAAATTTACAAATTGTTTGGTTAAACTACTGTTTTTTATGGCAAACAACTATATTTTTTCTTATTTTTTTGCCGTAAAAACAGTAGTTTAACCAAAAAATTTTTAAATTTACAATATTGTTTTTTGTATTTTCTACTTCATTTTTGTAAAATTACAACTTTTTTCGTAAGTATACAATTTTATTTTTTAAATTTTTATATTTGTTTTGTAAATTTACAAAAAATTTGTTTTATTTACATATTTATTTTGTAAATTTAAAGGTTTTTTAATATTGGTGCATCTTATTTTTCCTTTTCGGCAGCTGGAGTAGCACTTCAACTACATGAAATGATTTTTTTTTTTCACTTGAACACTTTTAACAAACTTTTTAATGTATAACACTGCACTTTTTTATTTTTTTCGAAATTTCGTTTTTCTGAAGTAGAACATATGAGAATTACGAAGGAGGCTAACAAGAAATTTCTTATATTTTCAGGAAAAATTAGTCAAAAAATAAAAAAAAAATTTTTAATTTTTAATTATTTTCACAAGTATTTTTAAAAAATCGGAATTTTTTTTGGGTTTTGTAGATTGGATGTTTAAGTACCTGTTAAAATAAGAAAAACTTAATTTTTCATAATGGGCAGCTTTTTATTGACATTTTAGGTGCCAAATTTAAAAAAAAAAAAAATACCAAAAAAGTATGGTAAAATTACCAAAAAAATGGTAAAAATACAAAAAAAAAAAAATAGAACAATGGTATAGTAGAAACACATAAAAATTTTGGTATTTTACTTAACGCAAATTTCCAAAAAAATGATGTAAAAATTAAATTTTTTTTATTTATACAAAGTTATTTTTAACTAAATTTTTTACTCTAAAACGCAAAAAAAAAATCAGAACTTAGAAAACTTTTGCATGTCCTATTGTTGAATAATTAATTTTTTTTTGTAAAACAACATTAATTCTAGTAATAAAATAAGTTTTGTAATATTACATTGGAATTTTGTACTTTTCAATACATACATTTCAAACTGAAAAACTTGTTAACGATCTTAAAAAAATGTTTGTAATAAAACATTTTTTTGGTAGAAAGACTAAATAACATCAAGTAAAATTTTGTTGTACTATTACAATTTTCTTGTGTAAAAAATCTAAACACCTTGTAATATTTTTTTAATTTGTAAAATAATTCACTTTTTTGTAAATTTACCTAAAAAATTTGTAAAATAAATTTACCAACATATAATAGTAAAATTACAAACCAAACTGTAGTTTTCGTTTTATTAAATATACAACAATTTTTGTAAAAAGACAAAAATATTAGTAAAATTGAATTACAAGACCTTTTACTTGTAATTTTACAAACTTTTTTTTTTGAGTGTATATATTTTTATAAGCAAAAAACTCAGTTTTATCCAAGGTAGATTTACACAAGGTAAGATCCAATAACCTCACTTTTCCTACATACATAGTAAGTTTTTGACAAATTTGAAAACAATAATATTTACGAATTTTCAAAGCGAAATAAAAATATTTTGTTCGGCATAAATGACTTGAGTTTTCACTACACTTTTTATGCTTAAAAATATTTTAATTTTTTTAAATTTTTGTCGTGGAAAATAAATGAATTTCGTTTGAATTTAAATATTTTTTTATAATTTAGTTGTTTTCTAAAGTTTTAAAGTCTTAAAAAGCGTTTAAATTGGTTAATGTGCGCACTGAACATTTAAGTCGTTTTTGCCGACTAAAATGATTTTGAAAGAAAATTGTTTTTATTTACGTCACTAAAATATTACCTTATATAAATTTACCTTGGTTTTATCTGTATTTTTACTTCTTTCTGTGTGATCTTTATTTTAGAGTTAACAACAGAATTTTCTGTAAAAACACCAAAATTTTATCTGTATTTTTTTTTGAGAATATGTTAAAAAAGTACCAAAAATCTTATAAAAATTTTACAAAATAACATGTATTTTAGTAATCTCTGTAAATTTACAGAGTTTTTTTCTGTAAAATTTTGGTTGCATCAAATGCATTTTACAAATATATGAAAATTTACAGAGTTTTTCTTTGTAACCAATATTTTACTAGAAACTCTGTAAATTAACAGTTTTTTTATGTCAAAATCATTTTACAGAGTTTTTTAGTTAAATTACCAAGAAATGTTGCTAGCTGGAAAAGTATGGTGTACTCTGTTAAATTAGCAGAGTTTTTCTGTAATTTATCAGAGTTATTATTTTGAGTGTATTTATCGTTCCCCTGGCCTGGTTCGTATTGAATTTCAGCCAAATAGGTCCAGTGGTTCAAAAGTTATTAGCAAAACCGTGAATTTCAGATTAGTTTCACCTTAAATTCACATGTTGAAAACCCGTTAAACATGTTTTAAAAACATTGGTAAGTCACAAAAATATATTGCAACGTATTTTTGTCACTCAAAAATATTTTTAAAACTAAAAACAAAAAAAAATACACTCGAAAAAAATTTTACACTAAAAAAAAATTTTTACACTCAAAAAAAAGTTAGTTAATTATTTTCTTTTTTTTTTTAAATTACTAAAAAAAATTGTTTTACACAAAATAAAATATTTCTAATCAAAAATGTTATTTTTTTCACTTTAGAAAATTTACTATCACTTAAAAAGGACATTGTGGAAGGTATTCATAGATTCGGCCAAGTCGAATTTAACTTCTCTACTTGTTTAAGTATGCTTTTAATCTTTACACTTGCTTAGATTTCCTATAGTAATATATGTGCACTGTTCACATAAATTTCATCAATACAAAAAAAGCTAGTGTCATACGGGCTTTAGGAGGAGTGTTGCAAAAGAAACAATAAACATTATATACCATTTAGTATATGATGCAGGGAAAATATAAGAAACCCATTTCATTTCTTCCAAAAAAAAAATAATACATATCCATCCGCTAAAATAAAGCAAAAAAATATATTTTTTTAATGTTAAAAGTTTTAATTTCGCCTTTCGCCACTTGCACATATTCATACTTGTACATTAATATATATATGGCTCTTATTGCCGTTTTTTTTTTGGTTTTTGTTTAAATTGGGTTAGATCTGCCCATAGGTCAATCAACTATACCCAAAACATCCAAACCTCCTAACCAGACCAAGAAGAAACAGAAACCAACAAAAAAAAAAAAAAAAGAAACATAAACTATATATCTTACAAGTTGTTCCCATAAATGAAAGGTAAATGGTTGTACCTTTTTGCTTAAACATTTATGTATTTTTAACTTTTTTTTTTTTTGTAAATTTTTCGTTTCGTTTGGGGAAAATACAGTTGAAAGGTGTGTATTGTAGTCACTCGCGTAGTATGTGTATTATTTTCAAATTGATCGTTTTAGTTTGTTGGTTGGTTGGTCGGTTGCATCCTGGTTTCCGTAAAAGTTTTTTTTTTTGGGAGATTTAATTTTTTTTATATTGCGTGTTTAAAAATTCTTATTCTGTTGCATGGGTTTTTGATTATATTTACGACCAAGAGAAAGTTACAATTTCTCCTTTTGATAATGATCAACAATATTTTTCCTTTTTTTTTTGGGTGTATGTACCATAGGAGTAAAATAATATGGAACATAAATCTTTTTCTTAAAAAAACTAAAAAAAAAAAATATTTTAAAATGGGTCACCAAAATTAATGATTTCAATTATAAGAAAATTACTTAAAAAATAAGTATCGCTAAATAAATGACACAAATATTTTAAACTAATGACCATGAAGTTGGATTTTTTGGTTTTTGCCATTAAAGTAACAGAAGCATTATGCTTGGAATGTGTCATATGGACATTAGAGTGGAATTTTTATACCCTATATTTACTGTTATTGGTAGAGGGTATATTTAAATTCGTCATTCTGTTTGCAACATCTCGAAATATCGTTCTAGAACACAAAAAAAAAATGTCTCTGTCTGCTAGTTTTGAAAGACAAGTCTGGGACTTTTAAAGCTTGGGGTGAACTTAAAACATGTCAGTGTTTTTGAGCCAAAATTGTTCAAACTTAATTTGAGCTGAATCCGATCGTTTACATCCGCGGCAACCTTCGATAAAAGTTTTGACTTTTTAGAAAACTTTTACCAAAAACTGTAAACTTTGATTGAAGGGCCCCATGGGTTTAAATAGTCAGATTTTTTTTTTTACATGATAATGTTTTTAGGCTGGTGTCTAATTTTAAAAATGATGCAGGAAACAGAAAATAGGAATTACTGTTTTCATTTTCTTAAAACCAAAAAGGTTTTGCAACTTCGATTTGTAACTTGGATGATAACTCACCTGCTGGTGAATAAAAGCGTTTTTCACCAGATGGTGAATAAAACATAACAATTAATTTTTTTCACTTGCAACTTCGATTTGTAACTTGGATGATAACTCACCTGCTGGCGTTTTTCACCAGATGGTGAATAAAACATAACAATTAATTTTTTTCATCAATTTTTTTTCATCAAATTTTATACCAATTAGTTCATCTTCTTAGATTTGAGGAAGTTTTTAACATGATAATGTTTTTAGGCTGGTGTCTAATTTTAAAAAAGTTGCAGGACGCCACCTCAGTTTGACTATATAAGCTAACAATTGAATGGTTCATGCGAATAAGGACGAATAGACCACTTTTTCGCAAACACGTTTTTTTGCATAAATGCATTTTATTAGCAGAGCCCTACAATCCTATGCAGAAATTTTGGGGAAATTTCGACTTTTAAGGCTAAAAAAATTACTTTAAAGGTGCAATAATTCGTATATTTTTATATTTTTGTTTAAATTGGAAGTGAACTAACGCACAATTTTGATTAAATACAACACAAAAACATACAAAAATTTTACTTTCGGTAACAATGTGTTAAAGAACATTACGAGGAACAAACCACACTAATTATATTGGCAAAAAATTTTACCGTTCTTAAGTTATAAGACTTTAAAGTGTGGAAAGCAAAAAGGGCGAATATCCATCCTTAACAAAATATTATATAAAAATTATTTAGCTGCGAGTTTAAAATTGATATTAGCTAAAATTTGAAATTGTACACAAAAAAAAAACAATCTTAGCACATACAAACAAATTAGTGTTAATAGTGCATCCAATGTCAGGAATAAAAAACAAAAATTTTTTCACGTCCTTTTATGTTACATCGTAATATGCAGTCAAGGGTTAATATTATAATTTCTAAAAATGTATTTAGTGTCACAAAGAATTACTACTGCATCAAAAGGCAGGAATATTAAAAAAAAAATTAAAAAAAAAACTTTTTTTGCATGTCCTTGCAATCCTTAAATAGTGTATCCTCGAAGTCCTTAAAGTGTTACAAACAAATACCAACCATAGTTCGTCAAGTTTTGCAAGTCTCGTGAAAATGTAGTCAAAATCTGCTGCAAAATAACACATTTTTATTCAAATTTCAATACATTTTTTTGGATATTCGCCCTTTTTCCATTTAAGCAAAAAATTTAAGTCCAATTTTTGGCAAGTTCTCTTTCGAATACCTTACTAAAATTTTGTATATAGGTAGATGTGACTTAAACCTTTAAGCTAATAGCAAAAAGTTGACAAAAATATTATTTTTTAACCGTTTCCTGCGTTTTTATTGTCCCCTGTAAAATTCTACAAATGGTCTATTCGTCTTTATTCGCATGAACTATTCAATTAACGAAAAAGAAAACAAGAATTACTATTTTCAATTTCTTAAAACCAACAATTTTAATAACTTGGGTTTGTAAATTGGATAATAATTCAACTCGTGGTGAATAACATAATTATTGAATAACAATTATTTTTCAACAAAAAAAAATTTTTTTCTTATCATTTTTTTTCATCAAATTTTTTTCTGTCAAATTTTTTTTTTCATCAAATTTTTTTTTTCATCAAACTTTTTTTTTCATAAAATTTTTTTTTCATCAAAATTTTTTTTTTTTTCATCAAACTTTTTTTTTATAATTTTTTTTTATAAATTTTTTTTTATCAATTTTTTTTTATCAATTTTTTTTCATCAATTTTTTTTTATCAAATTTTTTTTTTCATCAAATTTCTTTTTTCATCAAATTTTTTTTATTAGTTTTTTTTATCAATTATTTTTTTTTCATCAATTTTTTTCCATCAAATTTTTTTTTCCATCAAATGTTTTTTTTCATCAAACTTTTTTTTTCATCAAAATTTTTTTTTTTCATAAATTTTTTTTTCATCATTTTTTTATCAATTTTTTTTTTCATCAATTTTTTTTATCAAATTTTTTTTTTTCATAAAATTTTTGTTTTCATCAATTTTTTTTCATTAATTTTTTTTTTCATCAAATTTTTTTTTTCATCAAAAATTTTTTTTGATACATTTTTTTTTATTTATCATTTTTTTCATCAATTTTTTCATCCACTTTTTTTATCGAATTTTTTATTATCAATTTTTTTCTCACGAAATTTTTTTTTTCATATTTTTTTTGTCATTTTTTTTACATCAAAAAATTTTTTTTTTCATCAAAAAAAGTCATCTAAAACTTTTTTTCATCAAAAATTTTTTTTTTGCTATTTAACAATTAACGAAAAAGAAAACAAGAATTACTATTTTCAATTTCTTAAAACCAACAATTTTAATAACTTCCCAGGCAGAAAAATACGAACGGGAGAGTGCTGGCAAAGGACCTTTTATGGTCGCTTGTGTGCTGGCAAAGCATCACAGTTAAGTACTCTCCCAGCGTCCAAAATGATAACCACGGTAAACGGTATGCCGTTGCTATTTTAAAGCGCTTTGAAAGCGCTTTAAAAACAAAAAATATGGTACTATTATAGCACTTTTAGAACAAAAAAATGGGACGTATATAAATTATATACATAAGTCCATAAGACACAACTTTTTTTGGTGTTTATTTGAATAAAATGGGACGTATATAAATTATATACATAAGTCCATAAGACACAACTTTTTTTGGTGTTTATTTGAATAAAGAAATTTATTAAATTAGGATAAAAAATTTATTGACTCATTTATTAGGATAAAAAAATTCTGAACAAACTTCGAACAATTTTCTAAGTCCCGAAAAAAATTTGTTTGCAGTTTTCTTTGCGCTTTGGAATATAAAAAAAATATTAAAAATGCTTTTAGGAAAAAATTTGGAAAAGTCCCGAAAAAAAGTAGTGCATTGAACCGAAACGGGTATGTATCCGAAGTTCCTCACGAAAGAAACAGGTGTTTTTACATAAAAGGTGTCAAGTTTGTAATATGTAGGTCCAGAGACTCTATGTAGGTCATTGTATATAAGTGACATATCATGAGAACTATCAAGGACCGGCCACTTATCCTGCAGGGAAATAAAAAATATTCCAATTGTTATGAAAATTAATAAATTTTAATAAAAAATTTATATTTTGAACGGATTTAAATAGAAAAACATTGGCAAAGCGCTTGGAAAGCACTTTTTCGAATTCATACTACCTTCAAGACAAAAAATAAAGTGCTTTGCCGAGACTTTTTCTTTGGAACGATTGGCAGTTTCTGCCTGGGTTGGGTTTTTAAATTGGATAATAATCCAACTCGTGGTAAATAAACCCGTTTTTCACCAGCTGGTGAATAACATAATTATTTTTCAACAAAAAAAAATTTTTTTCTTATCAATTTTTTTTTCATCAAATTTTTTTTTTTATCAAACTTTTTTTTTCATAAATTTTTTTTTTCATCATTTTTTTTTTTCATAAATTTTTTTTTTTCATCAAACTTTTTTTTTCATAATTTTTTTTATCAATTTTTTTTTATCAATTTTTTTTTTCATCAATTTTTTTTATCAAATTTTTTTTTTCATCAAATTTCCTTTTTCATGAATTTTTTTTTTTATTATTTTTTTCATCAAATTTTTTTTTTCATCAAATTTTTTTCCATCAAATATTTTTTTCCATCAATTTTTTATTTTCATCAAACTTTTTTTTTCATCAAATTTTTTTTTTTTTCATCATTTTTTTTATCAATTTTTTTTATCAATTTTTTTTTTTCATAAAATTTTTGTTTTCATCAATTTTTTTTTCATCAAATTTTTTTTTTCATCAAAAAATTTTTTTGATACATTTTTTTTATCATATTTTTTTCATGAATTTTTTTCATCCACTTTTTTTATCAAATTTTTTTCTCACGAAATTTTTTTTTTCATATTTTTTACATCAAAAAATTTTTCTTTTCATCAAAAAAATTAATCTTAAACTTTTTTTCATCAAAATTTTTTTCCCCAAAAATTTTGGTTTTTTTTTTAAAATAATTTTGTTTTTCGCAGGAAAAATTATTTTTTTTTTTTTACCAAAACTACTTTTTCACCAAGTCTAAGCTTTTCACATACAAATTTTCTATTTGTTTATAAAATGTACATAAAACAAGAGATAGTGCTATATTCTTTGGTGCCGAATCTTTTATACTCTTCAAAATGTAAAAACACTTTTTTGCGCTTATTTTTGCACTCACTTACGAAATGTACAGCTCTTTTGGTTTTTTAATGGGGTCCTCGACTGATATTTCAATTCGTTTTGCATGGAATAGCAAAGTAATATAACATTATTATTTCTAAAAAAAATTTGCTTTGGCAAGTACACCAAAATCTTCCGCAACACATTATCATGATTTAATGTTTTGGGCAAGAGTACAAAATTCGCAGGCATTTTTCCTCTTATTTAGTAAAATTTTTATAACTCCGGGATTTTTTTTTATACCCTCCACTCTAGTGATAGAGGGTATATATAAGTTTGTCATTCCCTTTGTAACACATCGAAATATGGGTCTACGACCCCATAAAGTATATATATTCATGATCCTCGATCGATTTTAAGTCGATCTAGCGATGTCCGTCCGTCCGTCCGTCTGTCTGTCTGTCCGTCCGTAGAAAACACGCTAACTTTTGAAAGACTTTACAGAGGCTACTGAAGTTTGGCATATATGTTGGTCATTTACCTGGTCAGGTTGGTATTGCAATCCAGCCAAATCGGTCCAGTGGTTCAAAAGTTATGAGCAAAAGAGTAAATTTCGGCAAGGGTTTTTCGCGAATTTACGAGATAAAAAACATGATAACTTTCGAAAGACAATAATTAGACTGCTGAAACGTGGCATGTGTCTTTGCCGTTCCCCAGTTCTGTTTGGTGTTGAATTTCAGCTCAATCGGTCCAGTGGTTATAAATCGGTCCAGTGGTATAAAAGTTATAAGCAAAACCCCTAATTTCAGATTGGGTTCATCTTAATTGCCACGTGGCACATTGGTTCCAAATCAAAATCTAGCTGGACAAAAGTCCAAAAATTAGTGTCCTTAAAATTGGGAATTAATAGTGCTAGGGTGTATTCTGATCAAACTAATAACCATTTTTTGTAATTAGGTCTTTAACTTTATTAAATATGCGAATGAAATAACATTTTTGGTACCCAATATTTAAAAAAAAATAATATATTTATTTATAAGTGTTCAACTAATAACATCATATTATCCATGTTACATAGAGTTTCTGAATAACCGATAAATTTAGTAACCGCGGTTTCGGTTATCAAAAATTGAATAACCGATCGGTTTCGGTTATTTTCGGTTATCAGTAAAAATTTTGAAAATTTAAAAATTTTTTTTTTCCTTCGTTGATAAATAGCACTAAAACGTCAACGAAGTAAAATAATAAAATAATGGCTATGAACCACAGCTTCAAAATAATTCGCCAGATTAATAACAGATGGCGATGCAACAACTGTACTCAAAATTATTAACACGCCCAATTGCAGTGTTGCCATACTGAAGCCCTTCTATCTTTCAAATCTTTCATCTCTCTTCTATCCCCTTTTCCGAAAGAAACAACACGGTTACATTAGTAATTGATAGGCAGCATTGCCTGAGTGTGTTTCTTTTAAAAAAAAAAAAAAAAAAAATCAACTGGATATAAAAGTTTAAGTTATCTCGTAAGTAAAGTAAGAATTTTAAATTAAAAAAAATTTAATAATGTCATTATAAACTGTATTTTAATTGAGACGAATAATCTAATTTATCTGAAACTTCAAACTTCTAAAACTTGTCTCAACTATTTTGTTGTGTTTTTTCCGAATTGCGTAAACATTAAATTAGTATAGACCCAAAATTGTAAAATTTGTCTTTGGATCGTTCATGGATTTTGACAGATATATGCCGCGTTCCTCTAGTGTTTGTCCATTCATTCATACCAAGTCGGCAAAAAAAAATAACTCCTGACATACTGCTGACCATCCATTTATAAAATTGCTGACAAATTTAAAATTTCAGAGAGGTGTTTTTTTTCGTATTGTTGAGCAACAAATTTTCAAAGTTAGATAGCCAAAATATTTCATTTTTTAAAAATTTGATTTTTGATTTTTTGCCACAATTTGAAAAAAAAATCAAATATTTGGCTATTTAACAAATTTTGAAAATTTATTGCTCAACAATACGAAAAAACACCTCTCTGAAATTTTAATAGCGTTAAAAAGACATCCTAAAATTTAATACAAAATTTTGTTTTTGGAAATACATAGTGTCCTTTCCAGGAAAAAAGGACATTCAAATATGGTTTTCGAAATGTTTTGTTGAAATTTAAAAAAAAAACTTTTTTTCTTAATGTTAAATCTTTATAATTTTATAAACAATATAGTTTTTGTAAGTTTTTTTCGTACGGAAGACGGACGGGCTTGAAATCGATCAAGACTCACAAAGTATACAAATAGGTATAAAAAATGTCTCACAATATGGGAATTTCTACACGATAAATCTCTTAGAATCTAAAAATTTTCTTATACGAAAAATGTCTAAAAATCAAACAAATTTCCTATACGAAAAATGTCTCAGAATCAAAGATTTTTGGGGGCCCCCGCAGGCTTGTTGGTAGAGTGCTATCCTTTTGAACGTTCGATTCCCACCAGAACCCTTTGTTTTTTTCGCTACAACAAGACGACGGTCATTGTTACCAGTTCTCGGTTAGGTTAAAATTATTAAAAATTAAAATAAAATGAGTTCATAGAGTTTTGTGTCTCTGCAAAAATTTTGTTTTTACAAAAAAAAATCTCAGATTCTGTGAAAAATTTCTTAAGTTTTAATTAAGAAAAATCATAACTTCATAAAAACAAAACTGTGAAAATAATTCCTAGAAATTCTTTTGTAAAACCAAAATTATACCTTGAAATTATTTCTCTGTTCATCTTTCTCTATGGCGCTTTTTTTTTTTGTTAACAATACAAATCCAACTGACTTTGCAATAACTAACGGTTCTTTTGTTAAATATATATCCACTTGTTTGCTACAACAATAACAACAACGTCAACCGCACAACAACCACATTAAACATACTTAGATCTGTCTGTCTGTCCGTCCGTCTTTATGAATGTATGGTAACTAAACATATCGTCGTCGTTATAATATGTTTGTTGTACTTAATGTCTAGTTATATTTACAAAATACTGCAACAACAACAACAACAAAAATTCATACATTGCACAATGGGGCAGAAAGAGAGACTTTTTCTATAGGAAAATGTCTCAGAATCTGGGACTTTTTCTATAGGAAAATGTCTCAGAATTTGATACTTTTTCTGTAGGAAAAACGTCTCAGAATCTAAAACTTTTTCTGTAGGAAAAATGTCTCAGTATTTGAGATTTTATCTATAGGAAAAATGTCTCAGAATCTGAAACTTTTTCTATAGGAAAAATGTCTCAGAATCTAAGACTTTTTCTTTAGAAAAAATGTCTCAGAATCTGAGACTTTTTCTTTAGGAAAAATGAATCTGAGACTTTTTCTATAGGAAAAATGTCTCAGAATCTAAGACTTTTTCTGTAGAAAAAATGTCTCAGAATCTAAGACTTTTTCTTTAGAAAAAATGTCTCAGAATCTGAGACTTCTACAGGAAGAATGTCTTAGAATCTGAGACTTTTTCTGTAGGAAAAATGTCTCAGAATCTGAGACTTTTTCTATAGGAAAAATGTCTCAGAATCTGAGACTTTTTCTATAGGAAAAATGTCTAAGAATCTGAGACTTTTTCTATAGGAAAAATGTTTTGATTTAAGATAACATAATCAGCAACTTGG
This sequence comes from Pegoplata infirma, assembly GCA_963921195.1. Lineage (NCBI taxonomy): Eukaryota > Metazoa > Arthropoda > Insecta > Diptera > Anthomyiidae > Pegoplata > Pegoplata infirma. The sequence goes on from OY992539.1 coordinate 33,768,000, forward strand.
GAATTTTTTAAATATAACTCTCAAATTTTTTTTCGCGAATTCCTTTTTTGTTTCATACCCAAATTGAATCAATTAAAATATTAATTGAATATTTTTCTGTGTTTGATTAAAATATTAATTGAATATTTTTCTGTGCTTAATTAATTTTTTAACTGAACCAACTAAAAAAATAATTGAATTTCATTATTTTCTTTCTGTTTTCTTTGGCGTTAAGTATATATTTTTCCCCTTAAATTAATATTTTTCTTTAGTTTCCATAAACTTTGTCCCATAGTTCAGCGGTACTTTATGTATTTTTTTTTTTTGTAATTTTTTTCCACATTTAAGCTCGTATGTTAAGGTTGGCATTTTCATTTTTTCTATTTTCGTATATTTATTTTTGTTTAACATGGGCAGAGGTTTTTTTTTTTTGTTCGTGATGCATTTACCCATCCAGCAACTATTTCTACTCCTCATCTTCATCATCCATAATCATCATAGTCATCAACATCTTTATGATTTTTTCTAGTTTTATTATTTTCAAATAAAAAAAAATTTAGCATTTTTTTTGTTTTTGTTTTTGTTTAAGCCCTTCTTAAAGATTTAAGTTAAAGAACAGCACAGCGTAGATAAAGTTTTCTGACCTCAACTTTAACATATACTATTACCCAACTATTTTACATAAATATGCACATACAGCCACACATATGAATGTTGCCCATACGCCTACATTATTCTGATGCATTTTACCAATGCACACACACACACACATGTGCATTTTATGTTTGTTTTTCTGTTTTGGTTAATTGAATTTCTTGTAGCATGTGCGAGTCTGTGTTAGTGTGTATTTATTGTCACATTATATGTTGTTTACATATTTGATTAACACTAAAAGATTTTTTTTTTATATTTTTTTTTTTTAGTTTTTATTATTATTTAAACATTTGAAAAAAGATGACAATTTTTATAACATGCTGACAAAGAATGTTGAGGTTTTTTTTTTGGTTTTTAAAAAGAAGTTGATGGAGAATGGTTCCTTTTTAAAAAATACAGTTTTTTTCATTCATAAAACCTGAAAATTTTTTAAAAATAAATTTTGTTTTTATTCGACCTTCTTTTAATATATGTTAAAGACCTCGAGCTTGAAAATTTATTACTTTTAACATTTTTTAAAAATATTTTGTTTAAATTCTGAAACACGTATCGATAAAGTCTTGCAAAAATGACCAAAATAAATAAATTTAAAACAGAAAAAATATTTTCTTGAAAATTATTCTATGCGAATATTATAGTCTACTCAAAATATAATATTTTAAATGTCGAATAAAACATATTTTATTTTTTATAAAAATTAATCAGATTTTGATTTTTTTTAAATCTTAGAATTTTTCTTAGAGTCCAACCACACAAAAATTTGTCTCAATGGAAAAGATTTCTATATAAAAGGTCTCAGATTCTTAGACATTTAAAATAAAGTCTCAGATTTTAAGTTATTTCCCTGAAGAAAAAGTCTTAGATTCAGAGACATTTTTCCTACAGAAAAGAATCAGATTCTGACACATTTTTCCTAAAGAAAGAGTCTCAGATTCTGAGAAATTTTTCCATTACAGAAAGTCTCAGATTCGGAGACATTTTTCCCATAAAAAAGTCTCAGATTCTGAGAAATTTTTCTTAAAAAAAAGTCTCAAATTCAAAGACGTTTTTCCCATAAAAAGTCTTTAAATCTGAGACTTTTTCTATAGACAAAATTTCTCAGAATCTGAGACTATTTCTTAAGGAAAAATGTCTCAGAAGCTTATTTTTTTTGTGTAGGAAAAATATCTCAGAATCTAAGAGTTTTACTATAAGAAGAATGTCTCCGAATCTGATATTTTTTCGATAGGAAAAATGTCTCAGAATCTGAGATTTTATCTATAGGAAAAATGTTTCAAAATCTGAGACTTTTTTAGGAAAAATATCTCAGATTCTGAGACTTTATTATAAGGAAAATGTCTTTGAATATGAGAATTTGTCTATACGTAGGCTGACCATTAGTACTGATTTATTCAGTACATGTGCTGATTTTTGTTCACGTGAACTGATCAAAAAACGTTATACTGATTTGTACTGGTTTTTTAAAATATGTACTGATTGTACTGATTTTTGAACATTTCAACATAAAAAATAATTTTATTCGAAAATTCTGTATAAAAACATGAATTTCCATAATATAAGTCGTCAGAGTTGTTTGTTATAACTTATGTCTGAAAATGAGATAATTTATAATGAATTTATTCTAAAGAGATTAGAGTTCGTGAATCAAGAGGTTCCTTAACGCAAAAATTAATCTGAGCATGTGGTTATTTTGATCTTCCTAAATTTATACGGAAATGAGCACAGAATCTTTAAAGTTTTCAATAACGAAAAGTTCAATGGGCCGATGGATTTTTTATATTTTTAAAAAGATGAAGTAAATTGCATGAATCCAAATGATTCTGAGATCTTAGATGAGGTAATGTCAACAGAGCTTTTTCGAAAAAGCGCTCAGAAAATCAAGGCCTTTAAAAAAACACGTGCTTATTAGCTGTGAAGTTTTCTTACAGGAAAAGTTGTCAAAACTTACGGGAAAAGTCTTCAAAATCTGAGGTATTTGCTACTTCTCAAAACCTGTGGAATTTTGTTATATTTTCTGCACTGAAACGATCAAAACATTCAAATGAAGTCGTTAGAGTCAACTAAATTTTCTCCAAAATAACGACAACAGTTGCTTTTTGCAGTTGTTTTTTAACATTTGTTTTTTTGCAGTTGTTTTTACTCAAAATACTTGGGTCAAGTTAGTTTAACCGAAATTTTTTTTAGTGTTGGAAAAACATCAGTGTTTTCTAATAGAAAAAAAATTTGGAGAGTTATTTCTAGAAAAAAACATAAAAACTTGGGCGTACTGATTTAAGCTCAGAAAAAAATTGCCACCCTATCTATAAGGAAGATGTCTCAGAATCTGAGTCTTTTTCTGTAGGAAAAATGTGTTAGAACTTTTTCTATAGAAAAAATGTCTCAGAATCAGAGATTTTACACTCAAAAAAAAAAAAACTCTGTCAAAAAATCTGTTAAACGACTTTTTTTTTTTTTTTTTTTTTTTTTTTTTTTTTTTTTTTTTTTTTTTTTTTTTTTTAACCATTTATTGAAAATTATATTATACATATTCACAATAATTTATTAATTTAAAGTTAAGAGATCAATCTGTACAATTTTTCACCTTAAATATTTAAATACCAAGTAATAATATATATGTATACAAAAATATAATCTTTTTTGAAGGGAAAAGTTAATAAAAAAACCCATTGAAATATGAGGAAAAAAAAAAAAAAAAAAATCGTTTAAAAAGTAAAAAAAATTATAAGTTCAACTTATAAACATAGAGAGTTGATGTGGGAATAGCTAGAGTATCGGCAGCGATTTGCGAAATTTTCATATAAAATTAGAAGTTTATCACTTACTAATTTTATGTTGGACATAGAGTGTAGTGTTGATGTCGAAAAATGATTTGGAAGATTGTATATCATTTTGAGAAGTTTGTTTTGACAAACTTGTAGTTTCTTTAAATGACACTTAGAGGCAGTATACCACACAGGAGCCGCATAAAACAAAATGGCATGAAAAACTGCTTTTAATAATAGAAGCTTGTTATCGATGCTCAATTCTGAATGTCTATTAATTAACGGGTACATAACTTTTTTTGTAAAGTTTATTTTATGTATTATATAGCTTATATGATCGTTAAAAAGCAAAACGACTTTCAATTTGATTTTGAAAACTTTCAACAGATTTTTCAGCTAAAATGGATTTTTTTACTAAAATCTCTGTCATTTAGTTTTGGAAAATAACATAATTTTTACTGCGTTGTTACTGATTCTGTTTGCTAAAATTTCAAAATTTTTTTTAAGATATTTTTAGCAGATTATTTTGTAATTTTACAGAAATTGTTTGCTGTCATCCTTTTTTCAAGAAAACTTTCTTAAGTTTTTTTTTTTTTTCAAAGTGATAATTTTTTTTGTGTTTTATACAATTAAGACGATTGAGACTATTAATTGAAAAAAAACTAAAAAATAAACAAGTAGAAAAGTTAAATTCGACTTGGCCGAATCTATGAATACGCTCCACAATGCCGTTTTTAAAGAATGGTAAATTTTCAAAAGTGAAAAAAATTAACAATTTTGATTAGAAATATTTTATTTTTAAGTAAAAAACTTTTTTTTTGTCATTTTTGTAAAAAAAAGAAAGATTACTAATTTTTTTTGAGTGTAACATTTTTTTCGAGTGTAAATTTTTTTTTTTGTGTAAGAATATTTTTGAGTGACAAAAATACTATGTAAAGTAATTTTGTGGCTTATCATTGTTTTTAAAGCTTGTTTTTTTAAAACTCAGATTATTCAACACGTGAAAATTACACCCAAAAAAAAACGTGGGTATTCAATACTAAAAATTTAATTAAATTTTAGGCCAAAAGGACCTAGTGCAGGAATTGGTAACCAATACTAAAATTTTTTACTAATATTCTTCAAAACCAGTAAAAATTACTAACTTTAGTACTTTTTAGATACTAAAATTAGTAACTAATTAGTAGATTTTGGTACAATATCACTTACTAAATGTCCAACATATATGACAAGCTTCAGGAGCCTCCGTAAAGTCTTTCAAAAGTTAGCGTGTTTTCAACAGACAGACGGACGGACATCGCTAGATCGTCTTAAAATCGATCGAACATCATGAATATATATGGGGCATTCCATTTCAAATCGGCCAATTTGAATATTTTTTTTTTTTGATTTTCCCAGTTTGTTGACAGTTTTTAATTCCCTTCGAAAACTCATTCGTGGTAAATTTTCAGATTTTTTTGATGACCCGTTCAAAAGATATTGAATTTTTAAAAATTGGTAGTTTGTTCCTTTACGCAAACTTCTTTTACACACAGAAAACCAATTTGCTAATTTCCAACTGAAATTCAGTTGTTGCAACAAAAAATCAGTGGATGCATTTGAATTAAGGTTGAAACAACTAAATATCGGTAGTTACAACAAAATGTTGTTATTACAACTGTCTTTAAATTGAAAGAACTATAAAATTCATTAGCCACATCAAAATGTAGTAGCAGCAACCGAATTTTGAGTTAATACAACTGAAAAATTCAGTTGGAAATTTTTTTTCTCTGTGTACTCATAACTTCTTCAATAATGGTCCAAATTGCAAAATTTTTTTTTTCAAAATTTTTGTTTTTTACGTACTTTAAAAAAAAATCCAGAAAAATTCTTAAAAGTGCTCTAGTATGCGATTTTTAAGTTTTAAAATTTAAATCTCATTTTTGAAAATGTATGTACTCTTTGATTTTTTTGAAATTTTTTTGTGTAAAACTTCTATCGATTTTACAAATTTTTTGCCCAGCAGGATCGTGGGATAAAGATTATTACTATTTTTTAAAATTTTTTGAAAAAATTTTATTGTAATTTTCCAATCTTAAAATCATTTCTACTGCTCCAATGGCGCGTCATAGAGGGGTCCTATAAGTCCGACCCCCATTAATTTTTACGTCTTAACATATCTTTCGAACAAACTAATACCCTATCTCCAATTTCTAAGGGGGCTCCCACACAAAACGACATTTTTTAAAATTTGTTCCAACCGCTCTAACTGCCCTAATAGTGCCCTTAGAGCAACAAAATGTATGACCGACCCATAATATTTTTTTAGTCCAAACATTTTCTCTGAACACGCCTACCCTCTATCTTTAACTGTTAAGGTGGTCCCAATACAATTTTTTGTATTTTTTGTAAATTTGTTTTATTTAATCAGCTTCTACCGGTCCAATGGTGCGTCCGAGAGGGGTCATTAGTGAGAGCGACCCCCATTTATTTTTACCCTGTAACATTTTTTCAAAACATACCTTCGCCCTATCTCCACTCCCAAAGTAAGCTTTTTAAAAATTCGATATCATCAAAAAAATCTGAAAATTTACCACGAAGGATTTTTCGAAGGGTACTAAAAACTGTAAACAAATTGGGAAAATCTAAAAAAAATTTTTCAAAGTGTCCGATTTGACATGGAATGCCCCATATATTCATGATCCCCGATCGATTTTAAGATATTCTAGCGATGTCCGTCTGTCTGTCTGTGGAAATGGTGATCACGACCAAAATACTACACGGATATGACTGAAACTTAACATACTCATTGAAAGTTCTCCCGAGAACTATTGTACTATTATTTGGTATTGCATTTGAGCGAAATCGGTTCAGCGGTTCAAAAATTATGAACGAAAATGCAAGGCACCTCAAAAATTTTAGTACATTCAACATAACCTAAAAATGCAAAATGCTTTAATTCGGCTGCTGGTTGACACATGTGAACATAATTGAACACCAAATGGTATTTAAAGAAGTACGAACATATTTTTTGACAAAAAAGAAAAAAATCGCGGATTTTTTTTTAACAATTTTTTTTTTTTGCGGAAATTTTTTTTCAAAATTTTTTTTTTTTTTTGGCAAAAGTAATTTCCTTTTAAAAAAAAGTTTTTTGCAATAATCTTTTTGAAATTGTGGAGGGTATCACTACATTCGGCAAGGCAGAATTTAACTTTTTTACTTGTTTTTTTAATTTTGCGATTTCTCGCGAAATTGAGAAGATATGATTTTGATATTAACTGTTTTGTGACCTCTAAATAAATACAATTAAAACTGCTTACTCAGTTTTTGAAGATATTTAAAATTGAGTCAAAATTTTGGAAAATACAGAAACAATAATTTCGCGATGTCTAGCGAATGCGAGCAGCTACGATTTCGCTGTTAACAGTTTTGTGACATTTAATCAAGTAGAAATCGAGCTGCGTTTACACTTTTCGTAGACACTAAAGTTGAACTTAAACATCGCTGAGACTCACCGTGTTTAAAAGGGCATTGTGGAGGGTATTCATGGATTCGGCCAAGTCGAATTTAACTTTTTTTACTTGTTTCTTATTAAATTTTCAAAAACAAAAAACTTTGATCGCCGGGCGCTACGAGCTAATTTAATCCGATTGTCCATAAATGTGTTCCACATAATTTATACGGGTATAACAATAAAAATTTGCTCGAACACTTGGGAAAATCAAAATTTGAAGAACAAATTTGTACTCTATTGCCACAATCACGTTTGTTGTCCGCTTGTAAAGGATTCGTAAATAGTAAAACATATTATCATATTGAAGAAAGTATAAAATTGTTTTCTTTTAATAATAATTCACCAATGCACTTATTACAAAAGAAAGATTAATGCTGCAAAATACACTTGTGCAAAACAATTTTTAAAAAAATATTTATCAAATATTTGTGTGATACTCTTTTTCAAATATCTCTAACAATCTAATTCTCAGTTAAATTTTTAAAAAATACAAATTGTGAGATAGAAAAGCTAAGAGTACAAAGATGATGATCAACATCATCATAATGAAGTTATATACACTGTCTTTACAAAATAACATAACATGCTGTATATGTCTGTCCGTCTGTCTGTATTTCTGTTAATACGGACTTTATTTAGTAGAAATGTTAGTATGATGAGGTTCGTTTTTATTTTCATTTCTTTTTTCCTACAATTTAATATCATTATAGTGTTCGGCTTTGGCAATGACTTTGGTTTAGTGAGACGATTATTAAGCCGGCCACTCACTACTGTTACTACTACTTATTTTACGATGACTACGAGACGAGAGCTTTGCAGAAGTTGAAAAAGGCAGAGTAAAAGTGTATTTGTGTATTTGACTCTGGCTTTAGCTTTGGATCTGGCTCTTTGCCTTTTGTGGTTACCGATGCTTTTATTTTTGTTTGTTTTCAACAACTTCGTTAATTTCTTCTGCTTATTCTTCTTCTTCTTCCACATCTTCTTCGTCTGCTCATTTTAATGTCGTCGTAGTCGTAACTAAATAACTGACTGACTATGGAGCTGTGGAGCTAATGCTGCTGTTTGCTGTTGTTGTATGAATTTTTTTTTTCTGCTGTTGACTTTGTGGCAATTTGGTATTTGTTACCATGACCGTGGCTTTTAACTGAAGTTCTTAAGTCCGTTGTGGGTCTGCTTCTCTTCAGTTAGTAGCTGACCATCGTTTCGTGCAGACGTGTTTTGGTAAAAAAAAAATAAAAAAAAATTAAACCAATTCATCTAAAAAAACGTCCGCAAATCGTGTGGATTTTTTTGTTTAAGTTTTTTTTTTTTTCATTTAATTTGAGTTTTAAAGTTAATTTTTTTTGTGTATTTATTTTTCGGATACTTCCTAAGGGAACTTGAACATGAAATAGTGTAGTAGAAAAAAAAAAATCAAAAAAACATATTAAATACGTGTTTTACAAAAGTGCTTCATTTTGGAGAAAATTAATAGAAAAACAACAAAAAGTAATAACAAGTTTTATATTAAAAATTTATTAACTTAAAAATAATGAAAAAAAGAATATTTTAAGAATTTTGTAAAAAATAATACTAAAAAAAAACGAAAGAAATGTGTTGTAAAATTAAGAAAAAAATTTTCGAGGATATCAATAAATGCAAATTATCAATTACAAAAAAGGACGAAAGTGTTAATAAATACAAAATAATTTAAACAATTTATATGTGAATGATTTTAATCATTAACAAATAACATTACACTTTATGTAAAAACAAGGATTTGTATAAATTCAATAATAAATATTTATTTGAAATACATAAAGAATAAATTTCTTAAATTACAAAACTTATTAAAGGACTTAATATAAACACAAGCTAAGTTTTTTATATTGTGCTAATAAAATATGTATCTTCTCGTTTTTGCTAACATTTGACTAAAGTGAGATTCAAATATAGCAGGAGAAAAATATACCAAAAGGAAATTTTGCACGGCACAGTGGCAGGAGTACACAAGATCATACAATTAAAACCAACTTATCAAAAAAGAAAAAAAAAACAAGTAAAAAAAAATTAAATGAACCACCTATAACATAAAAGTGCGACCACCATAAATCTTTTTTGAATATGCATTCAAAATAAATTCTCTGTCCAATCAGCAGAAAATTTTCTGAAGAAAAAAACACCCATTTTGAGCCATATGAGAAATCTGCTGATTTTAGCAGACACGGTTTGCTGAAAATCTGTCATGATTATCTAGGTGAAATCAGCAGAGAAATCTGTCAAAACAGCAGAGAAATCTAAGACATTTTCTAGAAATTTTTTGTTTTTAGAAAATTTGTTTTCATGAAAACTTTAATAGTTTTTTTTATTATTTAAACTTAAAAAAAAATGTTTCTGTAAAATTAGCAATAATCTACTATTTTGTTAGTTTTGCCAATTACACCGCTCAACACTCATTTTCCGGTTTGAATTCTGATAATCAATTTTAGTAGTCTTTGATCTCCTGATCTCCTGATTCCAAATCTGTTCTCCAAATTTTCCCGTCACGTCTAGATTTTTAGTTATTCACGGTTAAAAATGCGAAAAATGGCGATTTTTGCATTATTTGAAAGCTTGCACTGCAGCCATTAAGTGGAATAAAGATCTGGTATAAAGCGCAATAGTAGAATTTGGCTATGGTCTCCAACATAGAAAACACTTTTTTTCAAATTATTGCGTTTAGTTAGGTTACAGTTGCTTTTTAAAATGACACTCTTAAAATTACTATTTTTGTAAAATTTACCTCAGTTTTTTTTATATTTTTCAAAGAAAAACTAAAAAAAAATAAATATTTTACAAATTTAAGTTTTCTGTGTTATTTTTCGTATAATTCGGAAGATATCTTTAAAAGTCTATAGGAAAGAATGAACTTTTGCCTAAATTTTAAGCACATCACAGTAAAGATTGATCATCTGGTTTTTGTTTTAGAGCATTTTAAAAATGGTGCTTTTTCTAATTTTTTTTATAATGTTTTTTTAAAATACATTTTTGGCCAATAATAGTGCAACAACTTCAAATTTTTTTGATCATATGTTTGAGATCATAGTTCAATTTTACTCTAATGCTTTATACCAGATTTTTATTCCCCCCAGTGGCACCTGTGCAGGCTTTCAAAAAAGACAAAAATCGCGTTTTTTCGCATTTTCTACCGCGAATAATTAAATGTCTAGACGTGATGGAAAAATTTATAGCACAGATTTGGAATCAGCGAGTCAAAATCTTTTAAAATTTTATATAAAACTTCAAACCGGAGCCAAAAAACTTCGATTTGTTGAGCGGTGTTTTTAGTCTAATTAATTGTAAAAAAACGGGGGAAAAAATTAACACTGAAAAAAACTTAAAACATTTTTTTTAAATAATGACAGCAAACTATTTCTGTCAAATTTCAAAATAATTTGCTAAAAATATGTTCAAAAAAATGTTCAGAAAAATCTTTGTAATTGTATAAAAAACAAAAAAAAAAAAATTAACACATTGACAAAAAAAATTTTTTTTTTGAAAAAATAATTACATTAAACAATTTCTGTAAAATTTCAAAATAATCTGCTAAAATATGTTCAAAAATATGTTCAGAAAAATATGTTTTATGCAATTATAAAAAAAAATAACACCTTGACAAAAAAAACTTAGAAAATTTTCTTGAAAAAATAATGACAGCAAACTATTTCTGTAAAATTTCAAAATAATCTGCTAAAAATATGTTCAAAAATATTTTGAAATTCAGCAAACAGGATCAGTTAAAACGCGGTAAAATGTCTGTTATTTTCTTTAACTAAATGACAGAGATTTTAGTGAAAAGATCCTTTTCAGCAGAACAATCTGCTGAAAGATTGCTAATTCAAATTGAAAGTCGTTTTACAGATTTTTTGACAGAGTTTTTCCTTTGAGTGTATATTTTGGATGTTTAAGAAAAAATTAGCAACAAAAATTAAAATCTTTGATCGTGCAATTATTGCAAAAATCGCGTTTTAATTGCAAAAAATAAAACCATTTACTTTTAAAAATTAATATTTTTGAACATACAATTAGTAGATGTTGACCTCCTGATTCCAAATCTGCTTTTACAATTTTTCTGGGTTACACAGTTTTTAAGATATTCGCGTTTGAAGATTCCAAAAACCGCTAATTTAGTACTTCCTGTAGTTTCACTGTAACGTACTCGAAAGTTGGCACCATCAAGTATTATAGTAAAATTTTTCTGTCTTGGTACATTTTCAAAATGTTCGCGTTTGAAAATTAAAAAAATAAAAAAACAAGTAGAAAAGTTAAATTCGACTTGGCCGAATCTATGAATACCCTCCACAATGCCCTTTTTAAATCATAGTAAATTTTCTAACGCGAAAAAAATAACACTTTTGATTAGAAATATTTTGTGTAAAAAAAAATTTTTTTAGGTAATTTTTGAAAAAAAAAAATAATTTACTAAATTTTTTTTTGAGTGTAAAATTTTTTTCGAGTGTATTTTTTTAGTGTAAAAATATTTTTGAGTGACAAAAATATGTTGTAACATATTTTTGTAACATTTGTAATGGGTAGTGATTATATAACACATTACCAGGTAATGTATATAACTTATTTGTAGCATTATTATATGATGTCTTACCAAACATTTGTTCCACAACGTATTATTTTCAAGTAAAAAATTATGCATTACTAATAATTTGCTACGTAATGCATGATAATTGAAAAATGTATTTCATATTTATTATTTCTAAACATTAAATCATGGATGACTTATATTTGGTTACATCATGTATTATTTGAAAGTTTGAAATAATGATTTTATTTATAATTGAATGCATAATGCATTACAATAACATAAAAAATAATTATTTTATAAAAAAATGCATAAGCTTAAACTAGACAGGAAATTTCTAACGACACACACTCACGAGCATATTTTATCTACTTACACTCACTTACAATCACGTGAGTAAATTTAATACAAAATTACTTTTTCACTACTCGTAACACCTTATATATTATCTTCTGGTATGCTATATTATTTCATTTCTCGTAACCTATAAAATATCATATATTTTACACCTTACTCGTATTCTTCGTTATAAATTTATGACTTATTTTATACCTTACTGGTATTCTTGTGATAATGTGGAAGCATTACTTTGAGTCTCATCGCCTGTTAAAATCATCAACGCTGCAATGTATAAAATAAGAGATCATATACCTTATTTTATACCTTATTTGGTTATCTAAGTTTTGCTGGGTTGTTTCGTTTTTGTGTTATTCGTGTTTAAAAATTTATCCAATGTCGTACTACACAAAATACATTTGAAATTCAATTTTTTATTTCAAAATACCGCAACACGGGTGTTCGGAAACAGTTTTAACCTAAAAGTGCGAATACCATATATTTTTTTTTGAATTTGTATTAAGGATGTCTAAAAATAATTTAGCAACAAAAACCAAAATCGTTTAAATCCATTTTCCAGTATCCATTTTCCAGATAATAGCCACAAAATGGGGCATAAAATGGACCTCGTGATTCCAAATCCGCAGTCCAGATTTCTCTATAGGTTTTCGTTTTCGAGATATTCGCGATTGAAATTAAAAAAAATTAGATTTTTAAGGAATTTTGTGACTCCACTGTTCGACATTATTGCGTTAATGTCAAAAACTAAGAGTGAATTTTATATAATATGAACCTGTAGAATCCAAATATGTCATCTGAAATGCTGAGGCTTGTTTCTTTTTCGTGTTATTCGCGTTTGAAAATGTGCTCAATTAAATACAGCATAAAATAGTACATTCAAAATTATTATTTTTTTATTTTTTGACCGTTTGAGTACTGCAATGTAAATTTTTTAAATCCTTTATATAAATGCATTTTTTCCCAGGAATATTTTTGGTCATATGTGTTAATGGGGTCAGTTGGGGACGTTGAAAGCACTTTCCATCGCGATAAATATACCAAATGTTTCATTTATTTAAAAAAATACAAAAAAACATGCAAAAAAGTGTATTTTTTTTAAGAGGTTGGTTCAGTTCTTCAAGGGGGAACTTTTTTCCCCCCTTGTCCGATTTTGACCATTTCCGAACTTAACCTGCCTAGGACCATAAGCCATATTCGTGGCAAATTTCAGGAAGATAGCTCTTTTATTTTGGACTGCATCGTGCCATCTACAGACGGACGGAAAGACGGACATTCACAGAATGTCTTAGAATCGATCATGGATCAATAATATATATGGGGCATTCCATGTCAAATCGGACACATTGAATAATTTTTTTTTTTAGATTTTCTCAATTTGTTGAGTGTTTTTAGTACCCTTCAAAAACTTCTTCGTGGTAAATTTTCAGATTTTTTTATGTCCCGTTCAAGAGATATCGAATTTTTAAAAATTGATAGTTTGTTCTTTTACTCAAACTTCTTTTAATCATAACTTCTTCAATAATGGTACAAATTAGGGTGTTTAATTAATCGGGTTTTTTTATTGTTCGATTAAACGATTAATCGACATTTGGCATTTTTGACTTATTCGATTAAACGAATAAAATTTTAAAATTGTTCGATTAATCGAATAATTCCAAATTCAGAAATTTTCTACATTACAAGTTTTTTTTTTAAAATTTTAGAAAAAATTGGTAATTGAGTAAATAAACAATATTAATTACAAGTATTAAACAGTTAAAGCATTACAAAATGTATTAAAATGTAAGTTTTCTAAATTTTTTCAAAAACATAATTTTGGAGATTTGAAAAATGTGTTGAATTCAAAAATAATTTTTGTTGCCAAATTTATATGGATTATCGATATCACAAAAATTTTATATTTGTTACCTGATTACATTTATGAAAAATTTCAACAAAAAATGTTTTGTTTTCAGCATATTCATAAAATTTGTAATTTATTTTTAAATTTAGTGGGTTTTTGCCCAAACATCGAAGCTTTGATCGATTTTAGAGCGGTCATAGAGTTAAACCGATTTGGCCCCAAATTTTATCAGGTACTTATTTTTGGTCGTTTAACAAATCCAAGCTTCAGGAGCAGCGAAAATCCGAAAAAAATAAAATAAGGACCACTCTAGTAAGCATGACTGTTCTTTTTTCTTAATTTAAATGGTCACAAACATTTGGTTTGTTTACTTGACTTAAAACTTTTAAGAAATTATACATATTTCCAGAAAAAACATACATATATTATTATTCGATTAATCGGCATAAATTCTTCGATTAATCCTTTATTCGAAATTAGCTATTTTAAATTAATCGAACAATTATTCGTCTAAAATTGTTCGATTAATCGAACAAGAATTAATCGGCTGAACACCCTACACTGAAAGAATTATTGTTCATAATATCTATGAACATATTTCATAAAACCAAATTCATAGAATCTTTGAAACAATTCATTGGCTGAATGAATATTCATTAGTATTGTGAAATATTTCATAGAATTTTATTCATAGATTTTGTAAGATTCATAGAAAAAATTCATAGAAAAAAAATGTTATTAATAATTTTTTAAAAATTAAAATAATGTTACAATAATTAAATAATTTGAATAAATATATTAAAAAAATAAAAAAATATAAAAAAAAAACATAAAAAACGTAAAAAAAAAATTGCTGCCCTGGCGGGGTTCGAACCCAAGACCTACTGGCTGGGAAATTTATAATCGACGCCTTAGCTATCAGCGCCACCAAAGGAGGAAAACCTCGCCGACTAACACTTAGTTTTGTAATGTTCGTTATTTTTTTTCTGCAAATACACAAACATTTTGTTTTCTACAAACATACACACAGATTTTGGCAGAGCATTGTGGCAGAGCATAATATTTTAAAGCAGGAAATGGATTTTAAGTGTTATAACTTGTTTATTTACTTTAGCTCAGTGGTTAGAGATTTAGCTTCACAAACAACTGGTGTTGTGTTCGAATCCCGGTGGGGATAAGTTAAAAATAAATAAATTTTTAAAAATAGAATATTGTAAATAAATAAAAATAAAATAATAAAGTAAATAAAAATTAAATTATAAAATAAATAAAAATAGAATTGAACAATAAATTTTTTTTTCCATAGCCTATGAACTTTTTCATAGGTATCTGGTTTCTATGAATTTGTTTCATAGATTCTATGAAGGGCATCATTGGCTCACTTCTAATGATTTTTTTCATAGAATCAATGTACGTTTTCATAGCCGTAATGAACAAATTTCTTTCAGTGTATAGTACAAATCGCAATTTTTTTTTTTTTTAATTTTTGTTTTTTATGTAATTAAAAAAAAAAAAATCCAAAAAAAAATCTTAAAAGTGCTCTAGTATGCAATTTTTAAGTTTTAAAATTTAAATCTTATTTTTGAAAATGTATGTACTTTTGACTTTTTTTGCAATTTTTTTGTGTAAAACTTCTATCGATTCTACAAATTATTTGCCCAGTAGAATCGTGGGATAACGATTATTACTATTTATTAAACTTTTAATTTTCCATTCAAAATTACATTTTTATAAAATTTGCTTCAACTATAATTTGTATGGGAGCCTACTTAGAGAGTTGAGATAGGGCGTAAGTATGTTTTAAAAAAGTGTTAGAGGGTAAAAATAAATAGGGGTCGGTCTCACTAATGACCCCTCTCGGACGCACCTGAAGCTGATTACATAAAATAAATTTACAAAAAATGAAATAAGAAAATGTTTTACTATAAAAACATTGTGGGTCGTAATACATTTGATTGTTCTAAGGGCACTTTTAGAGCAGTTGGAGCGGTTAGAGCGGTTGGAGCAAATTTAAAAAAATGCAATTTTGTGTGCGAGCCCCCTTAGAAATTGGAGATAGGGTATTAGTTTGTTTCGAAGAAATGTTAAGACGTAGAAATTAATGGGGCCGGTCTTGGAAATGACCCCTCTATGACGCACCATTGGAGCTGTAGAAATGATTTTAAGATTGGAAAATTTCAATAAAATTTTTTCAAAAAATTTTAAAAAATAGTAATAATTGTTATCCCACGATCCTCCTGGGCAAAAAACTTGTAGAATCGATAGAAGTTTTACACAAAAAAATTAAAAAAAAAAATCAAAGAGTAGATACATTTTCAAAAATGAGATTAAAATTTTGAAACTTAAAAATCGCATACCACAGCACTTTAAGGAATTTTTTTTGGATATTTTTTAAAAAGTACGTAAAAAAATAAAAATTTTGAAAAAAAATTGCAATTTGGACCATTATTGAAGAAGTTATGAGTAAATGAAGCTTGAGTAAGGGAACAAATTACCAATTTTTAAAAATTCGATATCTTTTGAATGGGTCATCAAAAAAATCTAAAAATTTACCACGAAGTAGTTTTCGAAGCGTACTAAAAACTGTAAACAAATTGGGAAAATCTAAAAAAAAAGTATCCGATTTGGCATGGAATGCCCCATATATAAAACAGACGATTTTTATGTTGGGGTGTCTGGGCTTGTCGGTCATATCAGTGTTTAAAAATTTCATTGCCCCGATATGAAATAATGTGGACCTTCGGGAAAATTCCGGTAACTCCAAAACTAACAGGAATATCGTCCATGCTAAAACTACGTGTCGATTTAAATTTAATAAAGATTATTTCGTATTCATATGGATATCATAGGTCTATGTCTTAAAATCAATAACCCCAAAAATAAACACTTTTTTGAGAAAAAAAATATTTAACGAAGCCAAATCTTACAAGATTATGCCACCGTTAGATAGGTATTACAAAAACCTTTCTTCTCATATGAAAAGATCATATAGTTTCTTAGGAAGAAATGGCTGAAAAATTAAAAAAATTTGGAAGAAATGGCTGAAAAATTAAGAAATTCATAGGACACATGTTTTTCTGTAGCGAGACATTTGGTGTGGTATGCCTCTATGCCAAACTTCACTTGCCTCAAAAATGTCTTTCGAAAGATGGACGGGCATCGCTTAATCGACTTAAATATAGGATCATAAATATTTATAGTTTATGGGGTCCAGGACCAACATGTCGAGGGGTTACATATGGAATAACAAACTTATCTATACGCTCTAGAGTGGAGGGTGTAATAAAACAAAAAAATTATTTGGAAATTTTACTTAAAACAAGTAGAAAAGTTAAATTCGACTTGGCCGAATCTATGAATACCCTCCACAATGCCCATTTTAAGTGATAGTAAATTTTCTAACGTGAAAAAAATAGCAGTTATGATTAGAAATATTTTATTTTGTATAAAAATTTTTTTTTTTAGTAAGTTTTGAAAAAAAAAAAAAAATACTAATTTTTTTTGGAGTGTAAAATTCTTTTTGAGTGAAAATTTTTTTCGATTTTACATTCAAAAAAAAAAATTTACTAATTTTTTTTTTTGAGTGTAAAATTTTTTCGAATTTTACATAAAAAAAAATTTACTAATTTTTTTTTTGAGTGTAAAATTTTTTTTGAATGTAAAATTTTTTTCGAGTGTATTTTTTTTTGTTTTGGTATAAAAATATTTTTGAGTGACAAAAATACGTTTTAAAATATTTTTGTGACTTACCAATGGTTTTAAAACAGGTTTAACGGGTTTTCACCACGTGAATTTAAGGTGAAGCTAATCTGATATTCACGGTTTTGATAATAACTTTTGAACCACTGGACCGACTTGGGTGAAATTCAATACGAACTAGGCTGGAGGAACGAAAAATATATATGCCAAGCTTCAGCATCCTCAGAATTGATTTTCGAAAGTTATAGAGCTTTTTATCTCGTAAATTCACGAAAAACCCTTGCCGAAATTCAGTCTTTTGCTCATAACTTTTGAACCACTGGACCGATTTCGCTGGATTGCAATACCAACCTGACCAGGTAAATGCCCAACATATATGCTAAACTTCAGGAGCCTCCGTAAAGTCTTTCAAAAGTTAGCGTGTTTTCAACAGACAGACGGACAGACGGACGGACGGACATCGCTAGATCGTCTTAAAATCGATCGAGGATCATGTATATATATACTTTATGGGGTCCTAGACTAATATTTCGAGGTGTTACAAACGGAATGACAAACTTATATATACCCTCTATCACTAGAGTGGAGGGTATAAAAATAATGGAAAATTCAGTAAAATAAACAAAATATTCTGATAGAATCTCCACAAAAATGGTTTTATGTTCAACAAGCAGTAAAATTACAAAACCAATTTCACTGTTATCTGAAGACTATTTCTGAGACTGCGAAACAGGCACAGATAGCTTCATCTTAGTACAAATGGATGTCATATTTCACTCCTCTTTGGCCAATCGAGGGGTTTTAAAGTTCCTCCATCGGTTAGCACTATCTGTGATGAAAATTTTAGTATAATGGGTTCAGCCGTTTTTCCGTGATTGCGGAAGAGACAATAAGCCAAACCAACAGTCGAATTAACACACAGTCTGTGTTATAAATATAAAGTTTGTGTCTTAAGTCTTTTGTTTTTCAAACTCCTTCAGCAGCAGCATTTACGTTAAAGAAATTTTTCCACATATTTAACTTAATTTATTTTGCACATTTGCATGCAGTCACTATACATTTCAAGGACATACAAGAAGAATGTCAATTTACTGTAGAAATTTAAAAATAGTTTTACCTTACAAGACTAAAATAGAACACAACAACAGAAACTATTTATATTTTCTGGTCATATTTCCTTCTGCAAGTCCAAGCTATTAGTTTTTATGACAACAACACATCAAACTATAAACATAATTTATTAAAAGCAGCAATAGCAGCAACATACCAACATCAACAACATAACAAGACATAACCAAACAGACATTCATTCAGTGAGCGACTTCTTCCTATCTTTCTTGAATGTAACAAAGTGAGAAATACAAAAAAAAAATATATAAAAATGAAAAGAAATACGGATGACGACCCACCGACCGAAAGACCTAGCAACAATAGTACAGCAACAAAACACAACGCATTATTGAACAACAGCAGCAACAATATTTTATTGTATTAGGGAAGATGAGGAAAAAGAAAACAACAAAATATTGCAGCAATGTTTTAACAATTCATAAAGCGTAAGACAAACACCGTTGTTTTTAATATGTTTTACATTTTTATAAAAAAAAAATAATGTAATTGAATTTAGTTTAGAGCACCACCATACACTAACTCTACTTAATATTCTGCACTGTTATTAAAAAGCTTTTTATATGACCTACATCAAAGATGGTGGTATATTAAATTTGTCTTTCCTTACGTAATAATTTGCAAAATTGTTCGGAGATACCATAAAGTAGTAGTCTATGGCACAATAAAGCCCGATCTAGATGCCTAAAATTTGAAACTAATGTCGGTTTAAAATCGGAAATGGGCATAATCAGACCAGATGAAAAAACTTATCCGTTGTTTAACAAACATTTTGACATCGAAAATGTTTCTTGTCATTAAATTTATTATATGAAACATGTCACAAAAAAGTGAAATTTTTTGTTTTAGAATGCATTTGTACCACATAAGTCTTAGGCCTAGGAGAATAAATAATGGAGGGCATATAAGATTCGGCACAACCGACTATAACTCTCTCTCTTGTTTTTCTTTTCCTTCTCCTAAGTGTTGTTATTTCTTAATATGATCGATAAGTAAAGTGTAGCAAACAATAGAATTTGATGAGTTTGTTTTTATTTAATACTTCCTCTGTACGTTAAAAAATTCGTAATACTTAATAAACATTTTTATTATTTCTTTTCATCATGTTGTTTTTATACATATAACATTTTTTTATTTATAAAAAAAGCACGGTAGTTTGAATTATTTATATATTTAATGTTACATTGCTAGGAAGTTTTATAAAAAAAATATTTATTTTTTTAAAAAACATTGCGTGGAATTGGAAAATTAGCATTGAAAGTATAAAATGGGCGTCCCTTAATTTTTAAAGTTTAATTACGATCCAAATGCGAATATCTGCAATATGAAATTTAATTTAAAATTTAATACAAAAATGATATGGGATAGTTTTTTCTCTTTAAGCTTGGTACAAACAAGGGAAGTGTCCCTATTTGATCAGTACATGTACAGATTTTTGATCACTGATCAAAAAACGTTGTACTGATTGTACTGATTTTTGAACATTTCACCATAAAAAATATTTCATTCGAAAATTTTATACAAAAACTTGAATTTTCTTAAAATAGTCTTTTATAACTTAAGTCTGACAATGGGATAATTTATAATATTAGATTTCGTGAATCAAGAGGTTTTTTGAAGCGAAAATGCACTCTAAAAAATGCTTACAACTTATTACAGTCGAACTCGGTTATAACGAACTCGGTTATAACGAATTTTTGGTTATAACGAACTAATTCTAAAGTCCCGACGTTTTGGCAACAATTTTCACACAAAATACTTCTCTTATAACGAACTCGGTTATAACGAATCCTCGGTTAAAACGAACTACTTATTATGGTCCCACGAACACAATTTCATGTATATTTACCTTTTTATAACGAACTCCCATAAATATTTTGAAATTTGCGGCAATTATGTTTACCAAACTCACAAATGGTTAGAAATTGTTGGTTAATATTAGGTCTGTTCCACAACGTTACCGCGGGTGCCCGCGGGTACCCAAACCAGCCCGAAAAGCGTTCCCGTACGCAAAAATTGGGTAAATGAGAGAGTTTTTGAGAGAATAAATTAGTTTCTCATTTTACCGAACTTACCCGCACTTTTTTTTCGGGTAAATTGGTAACAGTCAGATGTTGAAAAAACAGCTGTTTTTTTTTGTGAAGCCAAATTGGAAATTTAAATAAAATAAAGAACTAAACCAAGGAAATGTGTTATTTCAATACAAAAAAAGATAATTTGTTATTAAAATAAACATTTACAATTTGTTTTCTTGTTTAAAGTAATTTTTCTTACGAAAATATTTTAGCGTTATTGGTTTGTTTACATTTTCTATTATTTTGGGCTTGAAATGTGGTTTTTAGCGTTCCCGTACTTTTGTGTATTTTTGTGGTATCGTGAGAGATTTTTTGATTTGCTCTCATTTTACCGAACTTTACCCGGAAAGTTCTGGAACACACCTATTATTATTTTGATCAAATTTATTTATATTTTTAATGTTTTCTTCTCAATAAGAAGTTTACTTTCAAAAAAACGTCAAATAAAACAAGATTGGAACATTTTTTTTTTGGAAACAAAACTAGGTTCGCTTATAGCGAACTTCGCTTATTACGAACTTTTTTACTGGTCCCTTGGAGTTCGTTATAACCGGGTTTGACTGTATTATAAAGTGGTAAGCGAGTGCACTTAAAAAAAAACCTTGTGAAATTACTAGAAAAAGTTTCCTAATCCCATTTTACCAATATTTGACAGTTTTTCTTGTTTTTTAACAAATAGTTTTCAATCGAAATTTACAATTTTTTGCAATTTTACAGTTTTTCTTGTAATTTTACTAGTTTCAAGATTTTTTACAAAAAAAATCTAATAAATTTACGAGAATTTCTTGTAAATTTTATTTCGCCAAAAAGTTGTAAATTTACAATTTTATTGGTAAATTTACAATTTTATTGGTAAAAATCTTGTAAAATTACAAAAAAGTTCGTAATTTTTACTACGAATTCTCGTAAAATAGGAGATAGCAAAAAATCTAATAAAATCACGAAACCTCCTTGTAAGTTTTATACACTCAAAATATTTTGTAGGCAAAAACAAATGAAAAACACACTTAAAACCAGTGAATAAACAATTGAAAACCATACCAGTAATTATTTATTTGTTTTAACAAACATCAACATTTATTTTTTACTGTTGACAAAATTTTCTAAAATAAATAACATTAAACATTAAAAAATTACGTTTTTTTCACTCTTTTTTACCAACAAATTCGAAAAAAAATAACCAACGAAAACATTAAAAATTAATGATTGTTCTGTTATTTTTACCAACAATTTTCAAAAAAATAACCTACGAAAACAATAAAAATTATTGATTTCGTATGTAATTTTTTATTAAAATATTTTTTTAAAAATTTTTAATAACATTTTTGGGGAATCGATCCCGCAATCAACTACATTCTGGCCAGACACTCTACCCATCGTGCCAAAGTCACTTGATACAAACATGTTTTTATATTTCTATAAATAATTTTTTGATTTTTTTTCTACAAAAAAATAACTGACTTGTGTAGGTAAAAACTAATGATATTTCATTAAAAAATACCAACAATTTAAAAAAAAAAATTTACTTACACAAATCATTAAAAATCAAAAGAATAATCAGTAGTTTTTACAAGATTAATCCGATTGGCCTCAAATTTGTACCACATAAGTTTTAGGCCTTGTAGAATAAAAATTTCTGCTCACGTTGAAAATCCGACGATTTTTTTTGCCGTACAAAAATATGACAGTCTACAGACAGAAGAACAGCAAGTGGGTTTAAAAACGTAGGCCCGTACTAAAGAAAATAAAAAGTATATTTTAACAAAAGTTTTATTTCAAATTTTGAGTAGGTTTTTTTTCCAGCTCGAGGTCATTATTTCCTTTAAAACTATGATATTCTCATAGAATAATTTTCAAGAAAATTATTTTTCTGTTTTAAAGACTTAATAGACACGTATTTCGGGATTGTCAGATCCCATTGTCAAGATTATTTAGCAAAAATGTGGTTTTGTTTTAAATTTAAAATTTTAAAAACAATTTATAAAGAAATGAGATTAAAGTCGATTTTAAATTTATTTTATTTTTCTGTGGTAAGGCTGTTACAATCTGCTTTAGTTTAAATTGTATATCATGGCATTTTCATTTAATCTATTAGTTAAATATTTAAGTTTTTTTATGATCTAGCATAAAAATGTTTAACATTTTAAAATTGCTTGTTTAACATTTTGTTAACAATTAACAATTTCATTAATATAATTTTTAGCTTGTATATTAGGGTGCAGCAAATTTAGCTTTTTTCGAATTTTGAAAACGTTAGGGTCGGCAGAGTTGCCTTTTAGGGCAATATTAACACACAAAAATATTGGACCTGTAGGATAATGTATTTGGGTTCCTTTTTTGACTTGAAAATCGGAAAGTTTCGAACAAAGTGACAAAAAAAGTTTTTTACTTTTTTTCTTAAAATATTAGTTAATATTCAGACATTACTGAAAAAGTGTTTTTATGATAAACAATTGTTATTTTTGGTCTGTAATTTTTGTTTACTTTTTTTTCTTATTTTCCAAAAAAAAAATATTTTTAATTAGTTTTTTGTTAAAAATAAAACATAGTATTAGCTCAGTGTTAAAAATATGTATAGTAGAGTGGCCCTTATTTTGGAAATGTCGGAAATGTTAAGACGGTACCCGCTCATTTTTTTTCCTTTTGACTTAAAAATATCTGAGGAAAAATTTTACGCCCCTACGACCACGCCTTCCCTACGCGACGGGGCCTTAAAAAGTGGGGCCTAAAAAAACATTTTTCCATACAAACCAAAAAATTTTTTTTTATTTTATTTTTTTGTTATTAATTATTATATTACTTGGTTAGCTTAATCACGACAAAAAATTTGATTTTGGTGGGATAAGACTTTCAGCTCTTGAAAATTTGGAGCCGCAGGGGTCCTACGGAAAAAATTTTTTTTTTTTTTTTTTAGTTTAGTTTAGTTTAGACAAGCAACGGTTTTAGTTGCTAGTTGCTTTAAATGATATATATTCATAAAAAAATACTATTTGTATCTGTGAAATCTTTATCGAGTTCTAAAAAAGGATAAAAAATGCATTGTTGATGTTTTTCGATACACGATAAAGATATCACCAATATGAATAATATTTTTTTTTAATATACATATATCATTAAAAACAACACAACAACTAAAACCGTTGCTAGTCAAAACTAAAAAAAAATATTTTTTAACATTTTTTTACCGTAGGACCTCAACGGCTCAATTTTTTTTTTTCGAAAAAGATAAAGATGTCACAGATATGAATAATATTTTTTATGAATATATATCATTAAAAGCAACATAACAACTAAAACCGTTGTTTGTCAAAAAAAAAAAATAAAAATAAAAATAAAAAAATAAATTTTTTTTGGTTTGTATGTAAAAATGATTTTAAGGCCCCGCTCTTTAAGGCCCCGTCGCGTAGGGTAGGCGTGGTCATATGGGCGTAACCTTTTTCCTGAGTTATTTTTAAGTCAAATGGAAAAAAATGAGCGGGTACCGTCTCAACATTTACAAAATAAGGGACACTCTAATGTACACTCTAAAAAATATATGTAAAATCACTACAATAATGTTAGTAAACTTTTGTTTAAAATGACACACAACGCCTAAATTTACGCATGAAATGTTTAAAAAATTCATTTAGACACAAAATGTCGAAAATTACACATTTTGTTTAGTAATTTGTATGTTTATAAAAATTTGAATTTTATTTTTACACATTTTGTGTTTGAAATCAAATATTAGACATAAAATGTGTAATGCTACATTTTTATAGTAGTAGTTATTAATTGTCATATCAAAAATCAAAATGGAAAATATACAGAAATAAATCTACAAATATTTTATAATAAAAGGAAACATTTGCCGAATAGACCAATAAAATTAAAAAAAAACGTATAAATAAATAAACAATATTTTGCAAACAATTAAGGAATTTAAGATGAAACAATAAAAGTGAAATAAGGTTAGTAGAGACATGTAAATCTCATATACAACTGCATCAACAAATTAGATTTATACCAATATTTTTTCAGATATTACAAACGGTTAAAGATGCAGGGAATTTATGTTTTGAGTTTTGCCGAGGAATTGAAGTTATATTTCAACCAGAAGCTCGTATGTTAAATCTAAAGAATTGTGATAGATAGCATCAACGTTTCCAGTTATTACATACTCTTAAAACAACCGACCGTGTCTTATATCTTAAAATTTAGGTTTTTTCCACAAAAATTTGTCTCAGGATCAAAAGAACTGTTCTTAAAGATGAAGGTGCCATAATCATATATTCATTTCTACAAAAGCTTAAAGAATCTGAGATTTCCCTAAAGAAAAATTTTATCAAATTTTATACTTTTTTAAACGAAAAAAAAAAATGTTTCAGAAAAAGTGTCAGATTCAAATAATTTTTTCTATAGAAAAAGTTTTATTTTTAAGACATTTTTCTACAGAAGAAGTCTCAGAATTTGCGAAATTTTTCTACAGGAAAATCTCAGAATCTGGGACATTTTTTTATAGAACAATGATTAGAATCTGTCACATTTTTTGCTAGGAAATGCCTCGGCATCAACAAATTTTTATAAAAAAAGTCCCGGATATGTCCCAGAACAGATATTTTTTTTTCGATAGAAAAAGTCTCAGAATCTAAGACTTTTTCAATACAAAAAGTATTAAGGATCTGAGACACAGAATCTGAGAAAGTTTTTTCTAGAAAATGTTTTTGAATCTAAGACTTTTTTTGTAGAATCTAAGACATTTTTTGTTAAAGAAAAGTAGCAGAATCTGAAAAAAAAAATTTCTTAAGAAAAAGTCTCAGAATCTTGGAAATTTTTTCTATGGAAAAAGTCCTACAATCAGATTATTTTTTTATAGATATGTGAAAAAAAAATGGGACACTCTTTGAGATATTTTTTCAATAGAAAAAGTCTGACATATTTTCTAAAAAAAAAGTCTAAAAATTTGAGAATTTTTTTCTTAAGGAAAAATCTCAGAAAAATCTCTTGAAAAATTTTTTCTTAAGGAAAAATCTTAGAATCTAAGTCATTTTCTATAGAAAAAAAATCAGGCGTTTTTTTAAGTTATTTTACTATTGAAAAAATATCAAATTCTGTTACATTTAGTCCTTTTGTAATTGAAAAAGTCTTTCATTCGCCACTATTTAAATTAATTTAAATGTATTTATGTTATTTATCTTAATTTTCTATTTGTTTAGTTAGTTATTGAAAAAAGTTTTATAATTTTTGTTTTATTCATCTAAAAATAAAAACAACAAAAATAAAAACGCGTTTTATTTATAGGAATAAAGTACAAAAAGGTAAAAAAGGCAAAATTTAAATTGCAATTTTAAACATTTTTAATCCATTTTTGCACACATATAATGTTTTTTTACGCACAAACATTTTAAAATTACACACTTTGTGTTTATTGCTAGAGAATTTTCCAAGCGTCAAACATGTAGGTGTACACACAAAATGTTTATTAGTTATACACACTTTGTGTGCAAATGTTGAAATTTAAACACATAGTGTATTTTTACCCACTTTATTGTAGGAGAACAGTTACCTACAATAAAGTGGGTAAATTTCAACAAAAATTTATAAGAGTGTATAGTTTTAATTATCGTATTATTTAATTTGACCTTTAATGCAATTTGAAATTAATTTAAAAGAACATTTTTTTTGAAGATATTTTTTTTTTTTTTTAATTTTTACAGGCCAAAATATTTATTTTTTACCAAAACACTTTTTTAGTAATGTTCGAATATAAACTAATACTTTAAGCAAAAAAAAATTT
Organism: Pegoplata infirma; assembly: GCA_963921195.1. Taxonomy (NCBI): domain Eukaryota; kingdom Metazoa; phylum Arthropoda; class Insecta; order Diptera; family Anthomyiidae; genus Pegoplata; species Pegoplata infirma. Next base: position 33,794,321 of record OY992539.1, read on the forward strand.
TTTTTTTACATTGTTCGGAACTTTCCTATTTTCAAGTCAAAGAAGGAACTTAAAGCAGGCGCAATATTTTAGTATGTTTATAACGACAATTTTCCCGACACTGACGTTGTCGAAATACGAAAAAAGCTGAATTTGATCTACCCTATTGTACATTGTCCCGAAATTAAGAAATTTCTTACGGGGCGAAAAAAAATTAAAAATTTTGGAGGTCATCTTCAGGGCGTTTTGTAAAAAAAACAAGTAAAAAAGTTAAATTCGGCCTTGCCGAATGTAGTGATACCCTCCACAATTTCTTAAAGATTAATGCAAAAAACTTTATTTAAAAGGAAATTACTTTTAAAAAAATTTTTTTTTTTTTTTAAAAAAAATTTCCGCGAAAAATATTTTTGGTAAAAAAAATCCGCGATTTTTTTCTTTTTTTTGTAAAAAATATGTTCGTACTTGTTTAAATACCATTTGGTGTTCAATTATGTTCACATATGTCAACCAGAAGCCGAATTAAAGCATTTTGTATTTTTAGGTTATGTTGAATGTACTGAAATTTTTGAGGTGTGCTTACATTTTCGTTCATAACTTTTGAACTGCTGAACCGATATTGCTCAAATGCAATACCAAACTTCTCGGGAGAACTTCCAACAAATATGTTAAGTTTCAGTCATCTCTGTGCAATATTTTGTCCGCTACAGCATTTTCCACAGACAGACAGACAGACAGACAGACAGACAGACAGACAGACAGACAGACAGACAGACAGACAGACAGACAGACAGACAGACAGACAGACAGACAGACAGACAGACAGACAGACAGACAGACAGACAGACAGACAGACAGACAGACAGACAGACAGACAGACAGACAGACAGACAGACAGACAGACAGACAGACAGACAGACAGACAGACAGACAGACAGACAGACAGACAGACAGACAGACAGACAGACAGACAGACAGACAGACAGACAGACAGACAGACAGACAGACAGACAGACAGACAGACAGACAGACAGACAGACAGACAGACAGACAGACAGACAGACAGACAGACAGACAGACAGACAGACAGACAGACAGACAGACAGACAGACAGACAGACAGACAGACAGACAGACAGACAGACAGACAGACAGACAGACAGACAGACAGACAGACAGACAGACAGACAGACAGACAGACAGACAGACAGACAGACAGACAGACAGACAGACAGACAGACAGACAGACAGACAGACAGACAGACAGACAGACAGACAGACAGACAGACAGACAGACAGACAGACAGACAGACAGACAGACAGACAGACAGACAGACAGACAGACAGACAGACAGACAGACAGACAGACAGACAGACAGACAGACAGACAGACAGACAGACAGACAGACAGACAGACAGACAGACAGACAGACAGACAGACAGACAGACAGACAGACAGACAGACAGACAGACAGACAGACAGACAGACAGACAGACAGACAGACAGACAGACAGACAGACAGACAGACAGACAGACAGACAGACAGACAGACAGACAGACAGACAGACAGACAGACAGACAGACAGACGGACAGACGGACAGACGGACATCGCTAGAATGTCTTAAAATCGATCGGGCATCATGAATATATATACTTTATGGGGTCCCAGACCGATATTTCGATGAGTTACAAACGGAATGACAAACTTATATATACCCTCTATCACTAAGTGGAGGGTATAAAAATATTTTTTAACCCTCCACGTTAGTAATAGAGGGTTTGTCATTTCGTTTGTTACATATCGAAAAATTGGTCTAGGACCCCATCAATCAATTTTAAGACGATCTAGCGATGTTCGTCTCTCCGTCTGTATGTCTGTTGAAAACACGCTAAATTTTGAAAGACTGTACTGAGGCTGCTGAACTTTTGAATATCTGTTGGTCATTTACCTGGCCAGGTTGATATTGCAATTCCACGAAATTGGTCCAGTGGTTCAAAAGTTATTAGCAAAACCGTGAGTTTTAGATTGGTTTTATCTTAAACTCACGTGTTGGAAAAACCGTAAAACTAGTTTTAACAAGTAAGAAAATTTTAGTCGGTCAATACCGACCACATAATATCCTACACAAATGTTTCCCGGAAAATGGGTTCCAAGTTCAAAAATGGACCCATTGGATTTTTCTTTTGACAAATCATAAATGCGTGTAAAAAACACTCACAAATCAAATTTGAGTGAAATAGGATTCTATTTGTTGACAATAGACCGCTTTAACTGAATATCGTGCAAAATTTTCATATGGGGCGGGGCCTAAGTCCAAAAATGGTCCGAGTATAATCAGATTTGATTAGGTTATTAATTAAGCATAGAAAAACACAATTTTAATTAAATATTTTCTACTTTCATTAAATTTGAGAGAATATTGGGCAGGTCGTTTGTATGGGGGGCTACAAGAAGAACTGGTCCGATTGCTTTTAAATTCAGAATGTGATTTGTGAATTCAAAACATGTTTACATGCCAAATTTCTAATTTATATCTATTATAATACGGTTATTTGAGTCATTTGACCCAAAATTAAAGGGGACCTTTGTATGGGGGATAGGTCTAAACATGGACTGTTTTTTCCACATTTTAATAGGCTTTGTCCTTGGGTCGAAAGAGTCATTAAAAAGTCTTACCTGTACCGTGTTTACACCGTTTACATGGACAGACATCGCTTAATCGACTCAAAAAGTGTTTCTGAGTCGATCGGTATACCTAAAAGTTGGTCCAGGACAAATATTTCGGGTAGTTACAAACATCAGCACAAACTTATTATAACATGTACAACAGAGGAGTAGTGTATAAAAAAGTGGAGTAGAGTATAAAAAAGTGGTAATACCCAATTGACCTCGTTCGATTTCTCCTTAGGTGAGATTAGACTCTAAGTAAAAAAAAATGTTTTACAACGCATTTTTGTCACTGGGTAAAAATATATATAACCATCTGACCGATCTGCATCACCCTTTCAGAACTGGATAAAAATTGGGTTAAATGTTGTATTCAAGTAGGAAAAGAAAAATTCCAATTTTTGGGCCGCTGGACCAAATAGTTCCGGAGATACCACGGTTTGAAAAATGAAAAATCATAAATATCTTACTGAAGTGGTCATATGTTTTTTACCATATCTCTGTCAATCTTAATGATATGAATCTCAGTGATATCTCATTTTAAAGGTAATGGGGTCCACATTAAAATAAAATTTAGCAAGATTTTTTGTGTTGATGCTTAAATGTCATATATAGAAAATCCGTGGTTTAAGATGAAATATCTTAAAAAAGGGTATTTTTAAAACTTTTGAAAAAATATATGTTAATCCTTTATCCCTTCTTTATACTTATGTTCAAACCGTAGAGTGGTATCTCAACTGGTTCTCGAGTTATGCAAAAAAATGTTACGCCTCATTAGAAAAAATTTGTTATTTTCAAGGTAAAATTTACAAAACTTTTAAAAATTGACGAGTTAGTGATGCTGTTCTTCGATTCTAATAGATTTTTTTAAGCAGAAGGCGAATATGATATTAATAGTGTCCGACCGAACGTTCGGGTTCGGTTACGGAGTTCGGCAAAAAGTGACGTTCGGCCACTGTTCGGTATTCGGTCAACTTTTAGCCGAACTTTACCGTAAAATGTATTGCATTTTATCGTCTTAAAATTAAGCCATATTACCAGTGCAACAACTTTACACCTAGAATCGGGCTATAGTTTAAAAGAAATATATTTTTTTTTTCAAAAAAAAAAAATCAACTTGAGCTATATTTATATTTGTCCACTTTTTTAAGTATACAACTAATAAAGAAAACATATTTTTTAGTTGTTTTTTTCATAACTATTTGCAAAAACAACATTTTTTAATAAAAAAAAAGTTCGGGTACGGGTTCGGGTTCGGCCGAACTTGGCAAAATTTACCGAAGTTCGGGTTCGGGTACGGGTTCGGTCTGAAAAAGTGCGTTCGGTCGGACACTAGATATTAAAATTGCAATATTAACTGTTTTTTTTTTTAAATATTTGCAAAAAAAAAAGTTTGCAATTTTTTTGCAAAAAACTCAAGAACCAGAAGCTCATTTTAAAATTTCGACATCATATTCCTGATCTTCGTCCCAAAATCTATTAGAAACAAAGTACGGCATCACGTAGCAATAAAATTTAAAAAAGTACGAATTTTTCGCAAAAAACTCCAGAAAAATTGCATATTTTGAAATTTTGAGATCATATTCGTTATCCTCACCCCAAAATCTATTGTTTCTATTAGAAACAAAGTGTGGCATGACAAATGCATCAACTTTAAGAAATGCAATTTTTTTTGCAAATAACACTAGAACAAGTGCTCATTTCGCAACTTTGAGATCATATTCGTAATCTGCATCCCAAAACCTATTAGAATCGAAGAAGAGCATCACTAACTTGTCAACTTTAAATTTTTTTGTAAATTTGACCATGAAAATAACAATTTTTTTAAATGCGGCGTAACAATTTTTTGCATAACTCGAGAACCAGTTGAGATACCACTCTACGGTTTGAACATACGTATAAAGAAGGGATAAAGGATTAACATATATTTTTTCAAAAGATTTAAAAATACCCTTTTTTGAGATATTTCATCTTAAACCACGGATTTCCTAAATATGACATTTAAGCATCAACAAAAAAAATCTTGCAAAATTTTATTTTAATGTGGACCCCATTACCTTTAAAATGAGATTTCACTGAGATTTGTATCATTAAGATTGACAGAGATATGGTAAAAAACGTATGACCACTTCAGTAAGATATTTATGATTTTTTCATTTTTCAAACCCTGTTATCTCCGAAACTATTTGGTCCAGCGGCCCAAAAATTGGAGTTTTTCTTTTCCTACATGAATACAATATGTTTACCAAGTTTCATCAAGTTTGAGAGGGGTCATGTCCAAAATGCTCATTTTATTGGATGGTTATAGATGGATTTACCCCACTCTAAAATATTTTTACACTAAAAATACAAACGAAAAAATTTTACACTCAAAAAAAAAATAACTAAAAATGAAATATTTCTAACCAAAATTAAATTTTTTGACGTTAGTTACTTAAAATAGGCATTATGGTGGGTATTCATGAATTTAATTTTTATACCCTACATCACTCTGTGGTACAGTGTATAATGAGTTAGTGCTGATGTTTGTAACTACCCGAAGTATTGGTCCTAGACTCACCTTTAAGTATACCGATAGACTCAGAATTACTTTTTGAGTCGATATAGCGATGTCCGTCCGTCCGTCCGTCTGTCCGTCTGTCCATCTATCGGTTTAAGCACGATACAGTTCGCAATTGTCGATCAATTGACTTGAAATTTGAAACTTAAGCTTCTTGTGGCCCAAGGAAAAAGCCTATTGAAATTGGAAAAAATCGGTCCATGTTAAGACCTAGCTCCTATACAAACGCCCCCTTTGAATTTCGCTTAAGAGCCTCTAATAACCCTATTATAAAAGATTTCGTTTTTAAATTAAACAGGTAATAATATTTTGTATGCGCAAACCACCATACCAAATTTTAAAGGAATCGGGTCAGTTCTTCTGGTAGTCCCCATACAAACCACCCTCCCGATATTCACATAATTTCCTCAAAATTCATAAAAATGGAAATATTTGATAAAAATTTTATTTTTAGGTTTTAAACGTGTACTAAAGTAACCTTATCAAATCGGAATATAATTGGACCATTTTTGGACTTAGTCCCCCATATACAAATTTTGACCGATATTCAGTTAAATCGGTCAATTGACAAAAAATAAGCCAATTCCCCTAAAATTTGACCTGTGTGTATTTTCTACACTAAATAAGGATCTAACAACAACAGATCCAATCGTTCCATGTTTGGACTTGGGACCCATTTTCCGCGAAACACTGGTGTAGGGTATCATATTGTCGATCTTGACCGACTATAACTTTCTTACTTGTTTTACTTGTTTCATTTTTAAAATTGGTGCCAAAAGTTTAGTCAATTAAAAATATTTTTTTTTGAAAAAATGCACTACGGATGCAAACTTTAACCGCTGAGCCCTGAAAATGACCTCCCAAATGTTTTTAATTTTTTCCCGTAATCAGCTCATTAATAAGCATCGTTTTAGTGGTATGCCTTAAAACTTTTAATTTTTGGGCCACGCTAATACATAACTAAAAAAAAAAATAATATTTTTTGGTTCCCAGCTGCTCTCTAATATGGTTTGGAAGCCAAAAATAATTATTAGATATTAAAAATAATCATTAAAACAAGTAGGCATATAGGAAATGGCTTAAAAATTATATGTTTGCTTAAGTAACCCATTAACAAATAGGCATTTTATGTTTGTTTTTTAAACTGAAAAACAAATATTAGTTTTTTCTTAGATAATAAACAAAAAACGCTTTACAAAAAAATTAAGTAAGTGAAATTGATGGTTCTTGGTAGTTGCATAAACAGACAGAAACAGAATTGAAATTTAAAAGAAGTTTTTCAAAGTTTTTTTTTTTTTTAGTTTTTGTTGTTTTGAAATTTAAATGCGTTCTTAAAAAAGATTGTGTTCTAAGTCTTTTGTTAATTTACTGAACAAATTTTTAATCGATGTCAGATACGAGGTCTGATTTCGTCAAAAAAATCATGTCTTTCTAATTTAAGCCCTTAATTGTTTATTTTTTTAGCAAATGTTACAAATAGGTTTGTGTCTTAAGTCTTTTGTTTTTATTTAACAATTGTGGTAAAAAAGTTTGTAGCTTAAGTCTTTTGTTTTTCCCAAGCAAAAAAAAGTTTGTTTCTTAAGTCTTTTGTTTACTTTCATGTTTTTTTTAACAACTTAACATAATTTTGCAACACATTTCCAAAATAAAAAAGAATACAAAATGTTTAATCTTTTAAAAATTAAAAAAAAAATTAATTACTTACATGATATTTATAAAACTGTTTTTAATTCTTTTTTTTTCAGATTGAAGTTGAATAAAAAATATAAAAAATAACCAAAAAAAAAAAGATTTAAACAAAATCACGTTTATGTTTGAATGAGTGAGTGTGCGTTTCTTTAATAATAATAAAAAATTTAACAACATTTTAACAACATGGAATACAATATACCGCATATGCGACAAAGACATCTGTATCAACCTACACACCGATTTTTAACGGTTAAATTCTACTTAGCGGTAAGTGTGTAAATTTATTTTTTTTGTATTATTATTAAATGTTTTTTTGGTTAATGGTAGATGTTGATACATCTGAAAATTGAAACAATTTTATGATATTTTGTTAGTTTTTTTTTTATTTTCATTCAATTGTTATACAAATTATGACTTGCTGTTTTTTTAATGGGGGTTTTAAAAAATGAATAGAATTAAAAATAAAAAAAATTTGCACATGATATGGCAAAAAGTTGTTAAAATTATATGTGTCGTGAAGTTTTTTTTTTTGTTTTTTTTTTTTTTTAAGTAGGGAATAAATACAAGAATTGATAAGTGGAGGAGTTTATTGATTTGTGGGTATGGAGTATTAAAAAAAGTAGAGATTTTATCAATAATTTAGGAATTATTTAGTTTTTTTAACTTAAAAACATAAGCCGGATTTTATAGTCAGCCCTCAAGATATTTTTTTTCACACAAAAAGTATTTCAGAATTTGTGATTTTTTTGTTGGAAAAAAATTGTTAAAATCTAAAAAAAAATTATACGTATTTTACTTAGAATCGGAAAATTTTTGTATACGAAAAATCCAAGAATTTTTTATTCAAAAAATGTTTCAGAATCTGAGAAAAATCTATAAAAATTTTTATATAAAAAATTGTCTGTGATACTGAGAAATTTTCTTTAAAAAAATTTCGCAGAATCTAAGAATTTTTCTATTAGAAAAATTTCTCAGTATTTCTAAAAGAAATGTATCAATTTTTTTTCTAAAATTTGTCAGAATATGCGAGTTTTTCTAGACAGCAATCTCTCAAAAACTGAAATGTTTCTACCCAAAAAATTTTTATTTTAATATTGAAACATTTTCAGAATCTAGAAAATTTTTAGTATAAACAAGTGATAGCATTAAATTCGAATTTTGTGCCGAATTTTTTATACCCTCCAACATGTAAAAAAGCAAAAAAAAATATGGGGTATTTCCTGCTCCCCTTGCTCCAGTGAAGGTAGATAAACTTCATATGACCTAAAAATGTTTCATTTATTGAACATTTATACAAAAAACATGGCAAAAAATTGTGTTTTTTTTTAGGGGTGTTATGGTCCTTCAAGAGGGACCTTTTCCCTCCACTTAGTCCAAGTTTGCCAATATACAAACTTGACCAGCATATGACCATAAAACATATTCGTGCCAAACTTTAGGGGCTGAGCTCTTTTGGTTTAGACTACATCATGGTTTCTAAAGACAGATAGACTAACAGACATCGCTAGAATGTCTTAGAATCTATCAAGGATCAATAATATGAAGGGCTTATTGTAATAACTCGATAAGCAACATTGCATTTTATGGTGGTTTTTGACTTAAACTTTTGAAATAATATAGAAAACAAAACTTTTGAAGAACTTTCATACTCAAGATACTTGTATGGAGGGTTTAAGCATGACTTCTGCCAAAAATCTGTCAATGAAACATCAGTAGAAGGCGAAAAAAAAACACAAAAACTAAAATGGTGCTTATAAAGTTTTTGCAGTAAGCCCTTCATATATACTTTATGGGGTCCCTGACCGATATTTTTATGCATTACACACGGAATGAAAAATTGAGTATACCCACATGCTGCGTCTGGAGGGTATATAAAAAATATGAAGGAGTTGGGTGACTGCTCATCAGCCAACCATAATTAAAAACTCGGTCCCCTGTGTCTGAATTATCAGTAAGTCCACTTAAAAAAATTGTAATTTGGTACTTTTTATGTTTCGTAAAATCATGTTCATAGGATCTTGATAGACTTCTAAAATTCTGACAAAAATATTTTTTGAAAATTAAAATTCTAAGGGGTTGAAAAGAAATTAAAAAACTTGATACTTTTCCATCTCTGAAATAGTGGTTCAGAAAAAAATATTAAAAGAAGTTCATTTTGAAAATTTTCATTTTAATAAGTAAAAAATAGTGCTTTGGTACTTTTTTTATCTTCTGTCATCCCGTAAAAAAAAAAAACTTTCTGACAAAAGTACTTACTTTGTTTTATATCACTCAAAATAATACATTAGTAGATTTACTTATTTTTTTTTTTGCTTATGCTAGTAAGCTAATCTTTAGCAAATTTTAAGTTGAGATGTTAGCAAAAATATCTTGTAAGCTTCATTTAGCGCATTAGCAATTTTAAACAAAATTTTAACAAATTTTTTTTTGCTAGATTTAAAATTGAGTTGACCAAATTTTTACAAGATTCTTTGCTAATTATAGCAAAAACAAGTAGAAAAGTTAAATTCGACTTTGCCGAATCTATGAATACCCTCCACAATGCATTTTTTAAAGGATAGTACATTTTTAGCGTGAAAAAAATTAACAATTTTAATTAGAAATATTTTATTTTAAGTAAAAACCACTTTTTTTGTCATTAAAAAAAAAAAAAATTAAATTTTTTTTTTAGTGTAAAATTTTTTCAAGTGTAATATTTTTTAACTGTAAAAATTTTTCTGAGTAAATGGACGTACGTATGTATACAAAATATTGTAATTTTTGTAAAAAAAAAAAATTTTTTTTTGAGTGTAACATTTTTTTGAGTGTAAAATTTTTTTCGAGTGTAATTTTTAAGTTACCAATGCTTTTAAAACTAGACAAGTTTAAAAAGCATTGCTTTAAAACTAAACAAGTTTGAAAAGCATTGTTAAGTTACCACCAATGCTTTTAAAACTTGTTTAACACGTGGCATTTAAGATGAACCCAATCTGAAATTCAGGGTTTTGCTAATAACTTTTGAACCACTGCACAGTGCCACATTTGGCCAATCTAGGACGACAAAAATCCAATTTTATTTATATTGACTGAAAATTCGGTATAAATGTTCGTTTTGACTTCAAAAACAACATTATGAAAAATATGGGAGGCCAGTTAACGGCCACGCCCACTTTTTAAAAATATTTTAATTTTGGTTGTAATTTCTTTAAACTTGGTATATATACTCTGAAGGACTGTACAAATATATCACAAAAAAAGGGGGCGGTCAGACAACTGCCACGCCCACTTTTTAAAAATATGTTTAAAAAATATGTAAAAACAAGGTTTACATATCGCCCCACTGTAGTCAGCGTCGCAGACGGTCGCAAAAGTTAGCCGTTGAAATAAGTACTATGGATATTGGTTAATATGTCTGAAAAAGTCCGGCGACCAATAGAGACCAAACACAAAAGTTCTATTCCATAAAAAAAAAATAAATACATACTTTTCTTTTCAAAAATTTTTATTATGTTAAAAAATAGAAAAAAAATTTAAAAAAAGAAGAAAAGATATGACATTAAGCCTTTAAATATCCTTTAAAATTGCCAAAAAAGAGTGTATAAATATCTTTTTTTGTTAAAAAGTTACAACAGTTTAAAATCTACTTAATTAATGCGAAATAATGAACACTACTTTCAGGATTTTACAAGATGCAACTTTATGCACCCACATCTCAATAACGAATAGAATTATAGTTCTTATATGAGTATTTCCGCGTTAATAGGAATGTTTTATAATACATATAAACAAATCATAAAAATCGGGGAACTTTTTTTTTGATTTTTGTCGTGCTAGATTGGCCAAATGTGGCACTGTGCACTGGACCGATTGAGCTGATTCAATACCATGCAGATCTGAGGAACGGTAAAGATACATGTCACGTTTCAGCAGCCTCATTATTGTCTTTCGAAAGTTATCGTGTTTTTTATCTCGTAAATTCTCGAAAAACGCTTGCCGAAATTTACTCTTTTACCCATAACTATTGAACCATTTTACCGATTTGGCTGGATTGTAAGTCTCTGTAAAGTCTTTCAAAAGTAAGCGTGTTTTCTACGGAAGGACAGACAGACAGACGGACGGACGGACATCGCTAGATCGACTTAAAATCGATCGAGGATCATGAATATATATACTTTATAGGGTCCTAGACCAATATTTCGATGTGTTACAAACGGAATGACAAACTTATATATACCCTCTATCACCAGAGTGGAGGGTATAATAAATTGTATTTTTTTTTTTTTTTAAGAAAACTTAAAATGGCGCTATCTTGGAAACTAGCCAGATAGCGCAAAATGGAGGCCATTTTTGGTTCTCGGGATCTCCATAGTACCGCCGGTCCTCTTCACATGTGTGGACCCTAATGGGGACTAACTTTGAATCCTAAAAAGTTAGAATAAAAAGTTAGAAATATCTCGGTAAATATTGCCGACACAACAAAAAGTCCAAAAGCATTTTTGTAGCTCTCAACACGTAGAACAAAACAAAGTTCTCCGAGTAATATTTTTGAAGTTATCGAGTTTTTTAATTCTCAAAACCCCAGTGGTCCCCTAAAATCACGTATCTCAAAAACTAAGCAAGGTAGAGCGAAAAGGACACAAATTTTGGATCGAAAACTATGATGCTTTTTAAGGAACCCAACTAGGTCTAGGCCTGTCGGGGTCTGGACCTATCGGGTCCGAATCCAATGGGGTCCTCAAATGTGTATAAACTAGAAAACTTGAAATAAAAAAAATTTCAGTTAACTAATTTTTGGCAAAACATTTTTGCTAACTTTACCAAAAAAATTGTGGGTTCAAAATCCTCAAATTTTCTTGTAGGTTTACAAGCTTTTTTTTGCTAACATTAAAGTTTTTTTTTTGAGTGTAGTTGACAGCACTTTTATTATTTTGGTCAGTTTTCCTATGAATATCTATTTGCACTGTTCTTCCAAATAGAAAAAATACCAAAAAATAGCAAATGTAATTATACCTGTATGCAGTGTTGCCATATATCAAGATTTCCCTTTTTTTGCAAGTTTTTTGAGGTGCTAAAAGGATTTCAAGATTTTTTCTAAAAAAACAAGTTTTTTGGAAAATAATAAAGTTTTTTCAAGTTTCTCTTAATTACACAGAAAATAATATCGTATATTTTATTTTAATTAAAATTTTAATTGTTTTTTAATTTAATATTAATTAAACTTTTAATTAATATAATTAATTGTTTAATTAAATTTTTCACTTTATTTTAATTAATATTTTAATTGTTTTCAAATTTAATATTACTTAAGTATTTAATTTATATAATTAAATCTTTAATTAAATTTCTGGCTTTACTTATTTTTTTTTTTTTGTTTTGTTTTCCTTGTGTGTGCGAGTGTGTGTTTTTCTCTTGCATTGTATTACATACAAAAAAAAACAAATAAGTATAAAAAGTTTGTTGAAAGTTTTTTTTATTTTTCACGTAGGTTTTTGAATTTTCATTTTGTTTATAGTTTTATGTGTATGTATATGAAAGGTTTATAATCAACTTTATGAAATCATCTCACTGACTATGTCTTTACGGCATAAATAAATTTGGTAAAGTTTGAAGAAATATTTTTTTATACCCTCCAACCACAGTATGGGGGTATACTCACTTTGTCATTCCGTGTGTAACGCATCGAAATATCGGTCTAGGACCCCATAAAGTACATATATTATTGATCAGTGATCGATTCTAAGACATTCTAGCGATGTCCGTCCGTCCGTCCGTCCGTCCGTCCGTCTGTCCGTCTGTCCGTCTGTATAAGACACGATTCAGTCCAAACTAAACGAGCTAGACTTCCGAAGTTTGGCACGAATATGTCTTATATTCCTAGGCAGGTTAAGTTCGGAAATGGGCAAAATCGGACCAAGGGGAAAAAAGTTCCCCCTTGGAGAACTAAACCAACCCAAGAAAAAAAGCATTTTTTGCAGGGTTTTTTGTACTTTTGCTGAGCAAAGGCAACATTCTTATCTCAGAATAAGTTAAAAATCGCAGGGGGAAGTTGCCCCCTAACGTCTCCCACAACCCCCCCCCCCCCAAAAAAAAGACGCCCCTGGATTTTTTTCATATAGAGTTTTTTTACATTTTGGAGGGTATAAAAGATTCGGCACAGCCGAATGTAACACTCTCACTTGTTTTAAACTATTTTATTCAAAAAGAATGTTTTTACAAATTATTTTTTTTTTAATATAATATTTTTAATTAATTTTTTTAATTTATACAATTAAAATTTTAATTATTTTTTTTTAAATTTTAATTAAATTTTTTAATTTATAGTATTAAGTTTTTAATTAAATAAATATCCATTTATTTTTAATTAACGACATACAAATATTTTTAATTTATTTGCGCATTTTGGTGATTGGTCCGGATTTAATTAATTTTTTAATTAAATCCAAGAATTTTTTAATTAAATATTTTTTTTATTTTTTTCTGTGTAGTTAAAAAATACAAAAAGTATAATTTTTTTTGTAAATACACGAAATATTGGTCCCACCCAACCTTTCAGTATACCGACCGATTCAGAATCACTATTTGAGTTGACTTAGCGTGTCCGTCCTTCAGTCTATGTAAACGGTTACAAATAAATACGGCTTTATTCTATAAACGTATGAGATATTCGATTAAAATTTTGTTTTTAGCTTGGTAACCTTATTAAATCCATTTAAAATCACATCATTCTTTGACTTGGTCACCATATGAAAATTCCACCCGATATTCATTTAAATCTGTAAGTTGGTAACATAGAATAATTTTTCACTTAAATTGTGTATTTGCTGCACTAATAGAAGATCTTATCACATATAGATCCAATCCGTCATATATTGTCGAGCATGCATGCACTGGTCTTTGATATTTGCTTACTGTGTTCAATTTTCTGAGCCTTTAGAAATTATGACTCTTTGAAGGCTCAAAAATATGGAAATAATGGAACGCTCGAAATTTGGAGTCCTGAAAGGTTCATATTTGACTCTAAATTATGGATGTGTAAAAAATTCAAAATGTTTTTTAAACATTCATAAAAGAGTCTAAAAAGACTCAGAAAAGAATATGAACACATACTTTTCAGAATCTTTTATGAGTCATATAAAAACGCTAGCCTATGAAACAGGGTTCGATTCCCACTAAAACCTTGGTCGATTTCGATGCAACGAGACGACGATCATTGTTACCAGTGCCCAATTTCTGTAACTATGCGAAAAGTTTTCGCATCGAGAAAAAATAAATAATATTGTAGTCATTTAGTTTTCTACAGGGTGTGTATAATGATGCTAGTGTTAAAAACATCGAATACAAAAAAGAAATCAAAGCTTTTTTCTGAATCACTCTGTGACATACTGGATGACTATAAAGTTATTTAATTTTTTTCAATGCGAAAACTTCTCGCATAGTTACAGAAATCGGGTACAGTTCTCGGTTAGGTTTAAATAATTATTAAAAATAATTTGTAATTAAATTGGGAAAACTAAATAAAAACTCATCATTGGATATACATATTATAAGAGCGCTCAGAAAAATGGACCATTTTGAAAGGAAAATGAACGCTGGGTTGTTTTTTTATTATTTTTTTACACTTGATATAAAAATTGAATTGAAAATACATAAATTTGTATTAATTTTTAATTATTTCAATGCTTTTGAAAAAAAAAAAAGATTTTTTTGACAAAAAAAAAGATTTTTTTTCAGAAATAAAATGTTTTTTCCAAAAAATATATGGCAACACTGCCTGTATGTAAAAAAAAATATTAAAAATTAAATTAAAATTCCCGGATTTCCCGGGGAAAATTAAAAAAAATCCCGAGAGTTCCCGTCAGTCTTTTTCTGGGAATTCCCGGGAAATCCAAACCGGGAATTCCCGGACCCCAAACACTAGTTATGAATTTTCAAAAATGCCAAAAACGGCGATTTTTTTTAACTTTCACCTTAATTTTCTCAAAAACCTGATGTGATGGGAAAGTTTGAAGACCGGGTTTTTTGACCAGCTGAACTATTGTAATCAGGAGTAAAAAGTCGCGTTTTAGTCACATTTTCAATATTTAGTAGTGAAATAGTTCTTTTCATTCTAATAAGATTAAAAAAGTGCACTTTGAAACTTTTTCGATCGAAGCTCCAGCTGAAAAATATCATTCTGAAGAAATAAACAAATGTGTGCAGTTTCCTAATATAAATTTCAACAAATTTACTACCATTAATTGAGTAAATTTCTAATATTTTTAAGAAGAATTTTGTGTAATTTTACACAGTTTATAGTACACTCAAAAAAAAAACGTGGGTATTCATAACTAAAAATTTAACTAAAGTACTAATTTTTTAGTCCAAAATGATCTAGTGCAGGCGTTGGTAATCAATACTAAAATTGTTTACTAATATTATTCAAAACTAGTTAAAATTACTAATTTTAGTACTTTGAAGATACTAAAAAACTACTGTACTACTGGTAATTAGTAACTTATTAGTAGATTTAAGTACAATATCACTTACTAAACTTTTTACTGTAGAATTATTTTGAGTGTAGGAAACTGAAATAATTTTAATTAGAGTGTAGGATATCCAGAGAAAATATTGATTCTAAGTGGTAAATAATTTCAGTTTTTAAGGGTAAAAAGGGATAAAAGAAGACTTAAATGAAACTAAAATCTATTGAACAAAATATCCTGAAATTTTTTTTATTAAAACAAAATAGAGCAGGGAGTGAAATAGAACAGTACAGGAAACGAATCTGCAAAAATTCTCAGACTCCATGTGATTTTTTTTGTAAAGAAAAAGTCTGTGATGCTGAGATATTTTGTTTTATAGTCTTTCTATTTAAAAAATAGTCTTTCTATAAAAAATAATATCTCAGAGTCACAAACATTTTCTATACAAAAAAATCACAGACAGTCTGAGAATTTTCTATACAAAAAATATTTGCAGAATCGTTTCCTGTACTTTTCTATTTCACTCCCTGCTCTATTTTGTTTTAATAAAAAAATTTTATGTGTAGAAAAATTCTCAGATTCTAAAACATTTTTTTATATAGAAAAATTCCTAGATTCTGGGAAATTTTTCTTATAAAAAAGTTCTCAGATTCTAAGACATTTTTCTATATAAAAAAAGTCTCAACATTTGAGATATTTTTCTACAAAAAATTTTTAGATTCCAAGATATTTTTTGAATTAAAAAATTTTCATTAACAATTTTTCATTTCACATTCTGAGACATTTTTCTTATAAAAAACTCCAAATGCTGTTTACCAGTCTGTTACCAATTTGTTGCAAATTTAAATTTAGTTAACTGTTATTAACAATTTTTAGCATTTAAATATATACTTCTGTACAAATACAATACATTGTATTAAATCAAAAGAATAAGAATACGAAAGTATTTAAAAACAATGCACACAAAAAGTCAACCGCCCAAAACAGATTCTTTTGTGTTTTAGTTTTTTATCTCTTTACCATTGAGATGGTCGGTGAACATGTGCTCTATAATTAAAATTTAAAGCATGTTTAAATCACGAGAAGTACAACGGTCTTTTATTGTTATTAAAGTAAAACACAATAGAAGTTTTTTTTTTTTTTTTGTTATAATAAAAGTTGAATAACCTCTGAAAGTTTAAAAGAATCTTCAGAAGTACCATATTTTTTTTTTCTTTGATTTTTCTTTATAATTTCAAAAAAAATTCATTGATGGGAAAGTTGTAATTAATTATTGATTTCATGTGAAATTTTTTGTTTCTTTAGAATTATTTTTTTTTTTTAATAATTTCTTTTTAAATTATTCTCAAGATGAAACGCCTTTTTGCAAAAGCTATTTATTAATGATAGAATTTTAAGCAAAAAAAAAAAAATAACTACTAGAAAATAATTACTTAAATTGTTTTTTCTGGGTGTATTATTAATTTTTTTTGTGTTACACATGATCAGTAGCCATAAAAACCGTTTATTTAACTGTAATTATTGTTTGTTAGTTAAGGTGATTATGTTTTTTTATGATTAATAAATAAATATAATTACTTTTTTTTTAACAAATTAACTGCACAACTTTTTTGTTGTTGCTTGAAAAATTCTCATAAATTTTGTTTATAAAGAAAGTTTTGTCTTCATATTAACTCATGTTCTAAAAACTAATACTTACAATGAGAAAAAAAAAATATTATTTAAGTAAACTATAGTTTAAATTAGTCCATTGTTAATTTGAAATATGCCAAACGGATATTTAAGATGTTAAGTTTTATTATTTGCATGTTAAGAAATTATTTATTTAACTTAAAAATTTTTAATTATAAGTGTATTTATTTACAAAAGTTTGTTTCTTAAGTCTTTTGTTTTGTTAACCCACAAAATTAGGACAAATTGCTGTTTTGCTTTTAAAGGAGTGGGTTTGGCTGGAATTATATTGAAACAAGTAAGAAAATAATGGACGGTATTGACCGGCCATAATATCGAAACCAGAAATTATTGGAAAATTGGTCGCAAGCCAAATCATGGACCGATTGAATATATATTTTGTTAAATCTTTAGCACTGTGCAATACGATTTTGTATCTTGAATTGGACAAAAAAATTAAAATATATCAATAATACACCAAAATCCCCGAAGAGTTTTAAAAACTCTTTTAGGGGCCACTGAAGTTTTTAATTTTTTTTCAAAGGCGTTTTGAATAAGTAAAAAAAAGTATTAAATCTAAGTCTAAGGCAAATAATAACAAGTAAGAAAGTTATAGTCGGTCAAGACCGACCATATAATACCCTACACCAGTGTTTTCCGAAAAATGGGTCCCAAGATCTTTAATTAGTGTAGAAAAAACACACAGACAACATTTAAGTGGAATTTGCTTATTTTTGTTGCCAATAGACCGATTTAACAGAATATCGGTCGAAATTTTTATATGGGGGATTAAGTCCAAAAATGGTCTAAATATATATTCAGATAAAAGTAAGTTACCAAAGTACACCTTTGACACTTAAAAATGACTTAAAAAGTTATTCTGAGTCGATCGGTATACTTGAAGGTGGGTCTAGGACCAATATTTCGAGTAGTTACAAACATCAGCACAAACTCAGTATACCCTGTACCACAGAGTTGTGTAGGGTATAATAAAAGTTGCCTTAGACTTAGATTTAATACTTTTTTTAATTATTCAAAACACCTTTGAAAAAAAAATGAAAACTTCAGTGGGTCATAAAAAAAGAACTTGAGCTAAATTCTTCTATCTCGCATTTTTAGGGGTCTTTTTGGTCAATTTTTCAAATATTTTCGTCGATCGCCGGGAAATTATGATTTGATTTGGTCTAAAAACTCTATGTTTAAATTTTTACCTAAATCTGAAAAAATTAACCCGTGCCTTTGACAGGTTAAAGTTTTGCCCAAAAAAAAAAAATTCTCATACAAACCAACATTTTTTTTCGATTTTTATTTTTTTGTTTAATTAGTATTTTACTAACAAATAAAAACTTCATTTTGGTGGGATAAATAAAACCTTCAACATCAAAATTGAGTTCGAAATTGACGATTGATTCTGGTAGAGGAGACAAAAAAAATATACGTGTGTCAGCGTTTTGCAAGATCACATCGGAATTTTATTTTAGATGCGGTTAATGTTTCCCAGCTTTAGCCTGTTCTTACAACTTATCGGTATACAAAAATATGTTTTCTTTACATTTGAGGTGTATGGTACGTTCTGCAACTTTGTAGAAAATATTATGGCAATTATTTTTGTAGAACATATTACCCCTCTAACTCGCTCTCATAACGGTTGTTTGTGGCTCTACACTAAAAAACCGTAAAAAATCGCTGAAATAGGAGGAGGGCGGAGATGAAATGTTCTACAAAAATGTTGGCCATACAATTTTCCTATATATGTATGATAGAGCACCAGTGTTGACACCAATGGAATTGGAAATTACACATAAAATTATCCAAAATCTCACAAATTACACAAAATTTTTTATTTTGTCATTCCGTTTGTAACCCCTTGTCTACACCTGATTTTTTGGTGGTAATAAGCAATAACGTATGCAAAATGAACAGAAAAACCGCTTTGCGTCTATTTTGAAGAATTCCAAATAAAGATGGCGTTCGATTTTGATGTTTAATTGCCAGCAATAGTTGCTAAGAAAAATTTCCAGGCAATTATTGCTTTAAAAATGTTGACGTTATGTCAGTTGTGGACACTAAAATATCGATATATTGGTCAGAGAGCCCTTAAAGTATATTTACATTATTGATCCTTTATCGATTCTAAGACATTCTCTGAATGTTCGTCCGTCCGTCTGTATAAAACATACTGCAGTCCATAATAAAAAAATCTAGACTCCTGAAGATTGGCACGAATTTGTCTCTTGGCAAAATCGGTTCAGGTGGAAAAATGTTTCCACTTAAAAAACTAAACCAACCTCTGAAAAACGACATTTTTTTAATGATTTTTTTTGTCTTTTTGTTCAACAAATGAAACAATTTTCAGTCCGCCTCCTTTTGTAGGCGTGGATAAAAAAATAATTTTATTAATGATAAAATGGTTTTAATATTGAAATAATTGTAATAATTAAATGCAAAAATCATTATAAATAAACTTGCCAACATTTATCGCGTGGGGAAAAATGTTCAGATTTGGGAAAAGGGATACTCCAGAACAATTTTTAATTTAAAAAAATTTTAGGGCGTTGTTTTTCGACATCTAAGTCGTGAAGAAAATTAAGGCCTTAATGGTCCAAATATGCATGTTCGTCATTAATTATCTTGTATTTGGTAATAAAAATTTTTAAAGTCTGTGTTGTCAATGATTTTTAAGCCAAAAATGGCGATAAAATGATAAAAAAAAACGTTGGAACTTTATTGAAGTAAAATTACACAAAAATTGCACAAAAAAAATCATTATCCAAAAATTATCCAAGGATTTTGAAATTGTCCCACTTTTGGATAATTATCCAGAAAGTGGCAACACTGTAGAGCACACCAAAGCAAAAAACTTTACAGAAACACTAAAAACCAGTCAAATTCAAGATTGCCCACAAAGAGTTAATTTTTTTTGGTAATTTCTTTAATGCGCAATCTTGAACTTGCCTCTTATTTGCTGTTTGTGTTAATTTATGAGCTTTGGTGTGCCTTGACACATATAAAAAAATTTACGGGCAACATTTTAATAGAACATTTTATCCCCGCCCTCCTCCTTTTTCGGGGTGTTTATTACGATTTGTTAAAAAAGAACCAAAAAATACCATATTATTTCCCATTTTTAGGGGACTTTTTGGTCCATTTTTCAAATACACTCATAAAACACCAATAAAACGTGCGTTTAAATAATTAAAATGTTCCACAAACGTTTTCTGCATTAAGTTCTACTAGGGGTTGTCAAGGGCCAAAAGTTCATGCGAAAAGACCAAAATGCTTAAAAAAGTAAAATTGTAAATTATCACATACTGTTATATAGTTTTTCACCTTTATAAAGGTACCGAATTCTGAGTTGCTAAAGGTACCAAATCCTGTGTTTCCAAAGGTATCAAATCGTGCTATGCTAAAGGTACCAAATTGTGTGCATACAAATTTAAACAATCGTGGGTTTTTAAGGTTACCAAATCGTTTCTAATGTTACCAAAGATACAAAATCGTGGGTTTAGAAAAGTACCAAATCGTGGGTTTATAAAAGTACCAAATCGTGAGTTTATAAAGGCACCAAATCAGTTGGTGATCCTCGTTAAAATTTCTAGGAGTTATACTAGATAGTGAGTTAAATTTTGGAAACAATATCTCTGTGGTGTCTGCAAAAGTGGGTATGGCTCTACGATCACTTTATAATTTAAATTGTTTTTTTCCAGTTCATATAAAAATTAAAATAGCACACTCTCTTCTTATGACACATATTCTTTATTGTTTAGATGTTTATAGTGGAACAACGAAAACTAATTTAAAACGTTTAGGTTTGATATATAATCGGATTATTAGATATATCTTCCAACTAAAAGTCTCTGACCATGTATCCACTCTTTCCTATAATTTTATACATTCTTCTTTTCAAAATTTCGTCAAAATCAGGTCACTGCTTACATTAAATCGAATTGTAACTACTCGTGCACCTCATTGTGTTTTCAATACTTTTCATTTTTCACGATCTACAAGAAATCCAGAACTTATTTTGCCTAGAATATCTAACTCAGTTTTTGAAAGGTCTTTCTTAATAAGAACATCAAGGCTTTGGAATAAGCTTCCTGTTAACCTAAAAACTTTAAATAACTCCATTCCAGTCAATAAACATAAGTATTTAGAACATTTTGCTAACAACATACGAGTATAAAGATGTGTATGAAAATGATTGTCTTGTCAAAGGATTTTATATTGTATATATTAAAAATTAATTTCTTGATTTAGTTTTAAGATAGATCATATATGGCCCGTTGGTGGGCTCGATTAAATAAATAAATCAAAAAAAAAAAAAAAAAATTGAAAGTTTATAAAAGTACCAAATCGTGGGTTTATAAAAGTACCAAATCGTGGGTTTATAAAACTATCAAGTCGTGGGTTTATAAAAGTACCAAATCGTGAGTTTATAAAAGTACCAAATCGTGGGTATATAAAAGTACCAAATCGTGGGTTTATAAAAGTACCAAATCGTGGGTTTATAAAAGAACCAAATCGTGGGTTTATAAAAGTACCAAATCGTGGGTTTATAAAAGTACCAAATCGTGGGTTTATAAAAGTACCAAACCGTGGGTTTATAAAAGTACCAAATCGTAAGTTTATAAAAGTACCAAATCGTGGATTTATATAAGTGCCACCTCGTGGGTTTATAAAAGTAAAAAATCGTGGGTTTATAAAGGTATCAAATCGTGGTTTTATAAAAGTACCAAATCATGGGTTTATAAAAGTACCAAATCGTGGGTTTATAAAAGTACCAAATCGTGGGTTTATAAAAGTACCAAATCGTGGGTTTCTTTAAAAGTACCATATCGTGAGTTTATAAAAGTACCAAATTGTGGGTTTTTAAAAGTACCAAATCTTAAGTTTATAAAAGTACCAAATCTTAAGTTTATAAAAGTATCAAATCTTGGGTTTTTAAAAGTAACAAATCGTGGGTTTATAACAGTACCAAATCGTGGATTTATAAAAGTACCCAATCGTGGGTTTATAAAAGTACTTAATCGTGGGTTTATAAAAGTACCAAATTGTGGGTTTATAAAAGTACCAAATTGTGGATTTATAAAAGTACCAAATCGTGAGTTTAAAAAAGTACCAAATCGTGGGTATATAAAAGTACCAAATCGTGGGTTTATAAAAGTACCAAATTGCGGGTTTATAAAAGTACAAAATCGTGGATTTATAAAACTACAAAATTGTAGGCTTCAAAAGATACCAAGTCGTGGGTTTTAAAACCAACAAACCATGAGTCTAATGATTAATTTGTGGGCTTCCAAAAGTATCAAATTGTGGATTTTTAAAGGAACTGAATCGTGCGTTATTAAAGGTCCCAGATCGTGGGTTAGTAAAAGTACCAAATCGAGGGTTTATAATGGTTTTAAAAAGTGGGTTTATAAAGTTTTACGTAGCTTTATAACGCACCAAATCGTGGGTTTATAAAAGTACCAAATCGTGGGTTTATAAAAGTACCAAATCATGGGTTTATAAAAGTACCAAATTGTGGTTTTATAAAAGTATTAAATCGTGGGTTTATAAAAGCACCAAATCGTGGGTTTATAAAAGTACCAAATCGTGGGTTTATAAAAGCATCAAATCGTTGGTTCATAAAAGTACCAAATCGTGGGTTTATAAAAGTACCAAATCGTGAATTTATAAAAGTACCCAATCGTGGGCTTATAAAAGTACAAAATCGTGAATTTATAAAAGTACCCAATCGTGGGTTTATAAAAGTACCAAATCGTGGGTTTATAAAAGTACCAAATCGTGTTTTTATAAAAGTACCAATTCGTGGGTTTATAAAAGTACTAAATCGTGGTTTTATAGAAGTACCAAATCGTGGGTTAAAAAAAGTACCAAATCGTAGTTTTATAGAAGTACCAAATCGTGGGTTAATAAAAGTACCAAATCGTGGTTTTATAGAAGTACCAAATCGTGGTTTTATAGAAGTACCAAATCGTGGGTTTATAAAAGTACCAAATCGTGGGTTTATAAAAGTACCAAATCGTGGGGTTTTTTTAAAGTACCATATGATGGGTACTAAATCGTGAGTTTATAAAAGTACCAAATCGTGGGGTTTTTTTAAAGTACCATATGATGGGTACTAAATCGTGAGTTTATAAAAGTACCAAATCGCGGGTTTATCAAAGTATCAAATCGTTGGTTTATAAAAGTACCAAATCGCGGGTTTATCAAAGTACCAAATCGTGGGTTTATAAAAGTACCAAATTGTGGTTTTATAAAAGTACCAAATTATGGGTTTACAAAAGTTACAAATCGTGGGTTTATAAAATTACCAATTCGTGGGTTTATAAAAGTACCAAATCGTGGGTTTATAAAAGTACCAAATCGTGGGTTTAAAAAAGTACCAAATTGTGGTTTTAAAAAGGTACCAAATCGTAGGTTTATAATGGGTTTATAAAATCGTACCAAATCGTGGGTTTAAAAAGGTACCAAATAGTGGGTTTATAAAAGTACCAAATCGTGGGTTTAGAAAAGAACCAAATCGTGGGTTTAGAAAAGTACCAAATCGTTGGTTTATTAAAGTACCAAATCGTGGTTTTATAAAAGTATATAAAAGTATAAAGGTACCAAATCGTTACTTTGTAGAGGGACTAAATCATGGGTTTATAAAAGTACCATATCGTGGGTCTTTTTAAAAGTAACATATCGTGGGTTTATAAAAATACAAAATCGTGGGTTTATAAAAGTACCAAATCGTGGGTTTATAAAAGTACCAAATCGTGGGGTTATACCAAATCGTGGGTTTATAAAAGTACCAAATCGTGGGTTTATAAAAGTATCAAATTGTGGGCTTATAAAAGTACCAAATCGTGGATTTATTAAGGTAAAGATATTTAATGAAAGACATTTAATGAAATATTTTAAATATAAGAATTCGTATGTAAAAATTCCTGGTTTTTAAAAGGTATCAAATTGTAGGGTTCTAAAGATACAAAGCCGTGCGTTTTAAAACCAACAAATCATGGGTCTAAAGATTAACATGTAAGTTTCCAAAAGAATCAAATTTTGGTTTTTTAAAGAACCCAACCGTGAGTCTTTAAAGGTACCAAGTCGTGGGTTTATAAAGGTAGCAAATCGTGGATTGAAAAAGTTATCAAATATGGGGTTTATAAATTTCCCTGGCCGTGGGTTTATAAAAGTACCAAATCGTGGGTTTTTAAAGGTTTTAAAAAGTTGGTTTATAAAGGTTTTAAAAAGTGGGGTTATAAAGGTTTACGTGGCTTTATAAGGAACCAAATCGTGGGTGTACAAAAGAACCAAATTGTGGGTTTCTAAAGGTACACAACGTGGCTTTTGAAAGTTACCAAATCGTTTGTGTATAAAGGTACCAAATCGTGGTTTTATAAAGGTATCAAATCTTGTTTTTAAAAGGTACCAAATTGTGGGTTCGTAAAGGTAGCTAAAGTGGGATTCCAAAGTCGCTTTATAAAAATACCAAATCCTGGACTTTTTAAAGTACCAAATCGTAGACTTTTTAGAGTACCAAATTGATTAAGATTAAACTACCAAATTGAAGGCCCTAAATGAATGTCCAAAGTTTAAAGATGATTTTTAGGCAATTCGTGAGTGCGATTTTTTGGTTTAAATTCAGGACTTAATTGTCTCCACACATGTAAAATGGACGGCTGTCCAAATTTCTTCATTGTAGTCTTTCTTTTTAAATTTTTCTCTATCTAGCTTATTGTTAGTTTCCGAGATATCAGCATTTTATTTTTTTTTTCTTTTTTAAAAAATGGAAGTTATTTTTTTTTAATTTTAAAATTTTTTGCAAAAATTATATTAATATTTTTAACATAAGTCATTTCTTATTCTTTTGTTTGAACAAGTGTCATTTCTTTTAACTTATATGAAGTGCTATGTTTTTAAATATTTCCAAAACTAGTTGTTTTCTTTAGTCTCCCATAAATAGGTAAATCCCTACTTAAGTATTTACAATTTGTTTTTTTTACTTAAGAAATGACCTACATTTTATATTTATGATTTTAAACGATAGAATTTGTTAACTGAACCGCAAAATAGAAAAAAACAAAAACAAAACCGAAAGAAATTAAATAAAGAAAAAATACTTTTTAATTGCAAAAATCATACAACAAACAACTGTAAGATAAACCTTAAAAAAACGAAACAGAAAAAAGCCACCATAACCAACAAAAAAAAACTTCATTCTATTGAATCTACAATTTGACGAGTGTCAAGTACTATTAGCCTTCTTTAAACTACTTTCCCAAGACATAAAAAAGTGGTAATCGTAAAAAAACAAAAAAAAAAAAATTCAAGGTACATATCATGATTTAAACAAAAAAAATATATAAAACAAAACAACAATAATATAAAAAGTTTAAAAACAAAACTCTTTAAAACAAAATTAAGTTAACTCTGATCCACTAGTGAAAATAAGTGATCATGCACTAAACGAAATGAAACAATAATAACCCAAAGCACAGCATAATATGATATACACTTCAAAAAATTTGTTAGCCATTTTAATTGAAATGATTTTTAATTTGTGGCTTTAAATTGTAATCAAATTAGAATTTGTTAAAATTTCATTAAGGTAATAAAATAAAAAAATAGAAAATTTTTTTTAGAAGAATTAGAAAATTGAATAAATGTTTTTTGCAGTTTATTTATTAAAATTTTTGCTTTCAAAAAATTTAGGAACATTTTACTTACAGTTTCTAAAACGGAAAATGTTTAAGGGTACAAATTAGTTTTTTTTAGTAAAAATTGCAGAACTCTTCAAATTTTTTTTAAATTTTCTGATAAATATTTATTAAAAAATAAAAACTGTTTTTATTCGAAATTTAAAATATTATATTTTTAGTAGGTATTTTCTAGCTCGAGGTCATTATTATTTTTACTAATTCCCAATGGGAGTAGAGTCGAATATGTATGTATTAATATTTTAGTTTGATTATTAATGATTTGTCATTAAAATCCCTTTGCTACTAGTAGTATAGGATATTTATATTTGCTAAATAATCTTGACAATGGAATTTGACAAATTCCGAAACATTTGTCAATTAAAACCGAAAAATAATTTTCTTGAAAATTATTCTATGAGAATATTATAGTTTTAATTAGTAAAGAAAATAATGACCTCGAGCTTAAATAAACCTTCTAAAATATTTTTTGATTATTTTAAAAATTTATTAATTTTTTTATTAAATTTTTCAATTCATTACTGACAATTTTTTTTTCTTTGAGTGTAGTTTACTACCACTTGTCATGCCACACTTATAAAATGAACAATATAAACACTCAGAAAAATATTTTCGACACCACCAATGCTTTTATGTTTTCTTGGGAGCTACTTTTTATGACTCTTGTCTTCAAGTTTAATTTCCAAAAAGGTTTTTTTTGTACCTTTTTGATTATTTTATTACAATTTGTTAACAAAGTAATAAAACAATGTTGTAGTTAATTAGAAAAAATAATAATAAAAGAAACACACACAAGAAACAATAGATAGAACAGTGGTGGGTCTTAGAATCTGAAAATTTTTCTGTACGGAAAATATCTGAAAATTTTTTTTGTCGACAAAATGTCGCAGCATCTAAAAAAAATTCTATGTTAAATATGTCTCAAAATCTAAGGAAATTCTAAAGGTACCAAGTCGTGCGGATTTACAGGTATCAAAGCTGGTATTTTAAGGTACCAAATCGTAAGTTTCAAAGGTACCAAACCGCAAATTTCTAAAGGTAACAAATCTTGGATTTCTGAAGGTACCAAATCATGGCTTTCCAAAACTGTTAAATCTTGAAGTGTAAAATCAAGGATATCTAAATTGTTAATGATACTAAATTGTGGTGTTCAATAGGTACCAAATCTTGGACTTCTTAAGGTACCAAATCGTGGGTTTCTAAATTTACCAAATCGTGAGTATCTAAATACACCAAATCTTTTGATTCTAAAGGTAAAATTGTGAAATTGTGGGTTTCTATAGGTACCAAATTGTGGGTTTCTATAGGTACCAAATTGTGGGTTTCTATAGGTACCAAATTGTGGGTTTCTATAGGTACCAAATTGTGGGGTACTAAAGAAATCAAATCTTTGGTTTCTTAAGGTTCTTTATTGCGACTTTTTAAAGGTTTCAAATTACAGATATTTGAAGGTGCAAAATTATGGGGTTCTAAAGGTTTTAAATCGTGGGTTTCTAAAGGTACTTAATCGTGGATTTCTAAAAGTAACAAATTGTAGTGTTTTATAGATATCAAATTTTGAACTTTTTAAAGGTACCAAATCGTGAGTTTCTAAAGGTACTTAATCGTGGATTTCTAAAAGTAAAAAATTGTAGGGTTTTATAGATAACAAATTTTGAACTTTTTAAAGGTACCATATCGTGAGTTTCCAAAGGTACCAAGTCCAGAACTAAAAAAACCCTTGTAAAATTACAAGAAAAGTTTGTTATTTTTTTTTGCTACCTCTTATTTGACAAGAATTTCTTGTTATTTTACCAGCTTTTTACCAATAAAATTGTAAATTTACAATTTTTTTGACGCAATAAAACTGACAAGGAGGTTTCGCAACTTTACCAGATTTTTTGATACCTCCTATTTTACGGGAAGTCCTAGTAAAAGTTACGAGCTTTTTTGTAATTTTACAAGATTTTTACCAATAAAATTTACATTTTTTTTTGGTAAAATAAAACTTACAAGGAAAAACCTTGGAAATTTGTAAAATTATAAGAAAAACTGTAAAATTACAAAAAAACAAAAATGTAAATTTCTATCGAAAATTATTTGTTAAAAAACAAGAGAAACTGTCAAATATTGGTAACATGGGATTATAAGACTTTTTCTAGTAATTTGACTTTTTTTTTTTTAGTGTGGGTTCTTTAGGTACCGAATTGGTACCAAATTGTGGGGTTCTTAAAGTACCATAGGTTTTTTATGGTACTGAATTGTAGAGTTTTAAAGACACAAAATCGTGAATTTCTAAAGGTACCTCAAAGTGGATTTCTAAAGGTACCAAACTGTAGATTTCTAAGATTACCGAATCGTGGATTTTTGCGTGTTAAATCATTGATTTCCAAGAGTTGAATCGTAGGTTTCTGAAGGTACCAAACTATAGGGATCAATAGATAACAAAGCTTGGGCTTTTTAAGGTACCAAATCGTGGATTTTAAAAGGTACATAATCGTGGGTTTCTAAAGGTACTAAATCCTAGGTTTCTCAAGGTACCAAATCGTAGATTTTTAATAGTCTAAAATCGTGGATTTCTTTAATTGTTAAATTCTAGATTTCTTAATTGGTAATTGGGAGTTTCTGACAGTGTTATATCGTAACTTCTAAAGGTACCAAATTGTGGGGTTGTATAGGTATCAAATCTTGGGCTTCTTAACGTGCTAAATTGTGTGGTTATAAAGGTACCAAACTGTGTGTTTTTAAATTTACCAAATGGTGATTTTGAAGGTACCAATTTGTTGGTTTCAAAAAGTATCAAATAGTGGGGTTCTGAAGGTATCAAATCATGGGTTTCTGAATGTACTTAATCGTCGATTTCTAAACGTTTGAAGTCCCTTTTATCTAAAAGTCTTAAATATAGTGTATATAAAGGTAACAAATTGTAAGTTTCTTAAAACACCAAGTGGCGGTATCAAAAAATTTCTTAAGGTGCAAAAGTGTCGATATATTTATTTACTAAATTCGTGGGTGCTAAAAGTACCAAATCGTGTTTAACCCTAGGATGTCTGACTGCCTGGGCAGTGGTAAGTGACTCTACTGGGCCTGGCGAGGCCCTTACAATTTTTTCCCCTTTTAAGCTTTTAATTGATTGTTGGGATTGTGTAGCGTGTAGAAGACTTGTACCACACTAATTGTTAATGCGTGGCTCAGACTTGGGAGTGGGCATGTTGGTGGGTGATGGCGACTACTCAAAATCAAAATGGGCCTCGAAAAGCCCAGTTGAACATCCTAGGGTTAAAAATTATTCAATTGGAGTGTTTCTAAAGACAGGAAGTCGTTGGTTACAATTACACTAAATCGTGGCTGACAAAATGTACTAAATCATGGATTACAAAAAGTACCAAATTGTGGGTTACAAAACGTACCAAGTCATGGTTTTCTAATATACACAGAAAAAAATAAAAAAAAATATTAGAGTAAGGTTTTAGTACTATTGAGTAAAAAATTACTCAATTTTGCACCAGTAAACGATTAAATAGTATTGAGTTAATTTTTAATAAAAAAATTTTTAAATGTTTGAAAAAAAAAATTTGAGTAAATTTTTAATTGACACAATTAAAAATTTACTCAAAATTTATCTTTTTATTTTTTTTAAAGTTTAAAAAAGTTTTAAATTTTTTAACAAAAAAAAAAACAAAAAACTTGTTTTTTCAAACTTTACCAAACATATTTATGTCTCAAAAACATAGGAAAATTTTATAAAGACGATTTCAAACATTCACATACATACACAAAAAACTATAAACTAAACGAGAATTCAAAAAACTATGAGAGTTTAAAAAAAATTAAAAAAACTATTAATTTTTTATTAAATTATTTACTTAAATTGTTTTTAAATATTTTAAGTAAATTTTTAATTGCGTCAATTAAAAAATTACTCAATTTTTGTTTTTAAATTTAAACAAGTGATTACTCAAATTTGTTTCCTCCATATTTTTTTCTGTGTACCTAATCGCGGATAACAAAAAGTACGTACTCGATGGTTACAAAAAGTACCAAATCGTGGGATACAAAAAGTACCAAATCAATAGATTTCAAAGAACCCATTCGTGGATTCGAAAGTTACCAAAACAATGGTTCCAAAAGTACCAAATCGTAATAAGACAAAATTGTGGTGTAAAAATTTTCTAACGGGTGTGTTTCTAAAGACAGAAAATCGTGGGCTACGAAATACACCAAATCATGGCTTAAAAAAAGTACCAAATTGTGGGTTGGAAAAAATACCAAATCTTGAGTTACAAAAATTACTAAGTCATGGGTTTCTTAAATACCAAATCGTGGGCTACAAAAAGTACCAAATGACGGGTTACAAAAATTACCAAATCGTGGGTTACAAAAATCACAAATCAATAGTACCAAATTGTGGGTTTCGAAAGGTAAAGACAGGAAATCGTGGGCTACAAAATACATCAAATCATGAGTTAAAAAAAGTCCCAAATTGTGGGTTAGAAAAAGTACCAAATCGTGGGGTACAAAAATTACCAAGTCTTCGGTTTCTAAAATTTCAAATCATGGGCTACAAATAGTACCAAATTGCGGGATACAAAAGTAACAAGTCGTGTGCTAAAAAAAAATCACAAATCAATAGTTTTTAAAAGTATCAAATTTTGGGTTTCGAAAAGTACCAAATCAATGGTTTATAAAAGAACCAAATCGTAATAGCACAAAATCGTGGTTTAAAAATTTTTCGATTGGTCGATTCCAAAGACACCAAATCGTGTGTAACAAAACATAACAAATTTTGTGTTAAAAAAAGTACTAAGTTATGGGTTACAAAACGTGCCAAATTGTGGGTCAAAAATGACCAAGTTTGAATACCAAATCGTGGTTTACAAAATGTACCAAATCGCGGGTTATAAAAATTCCAAATCAGTAGTTCTTAAAAGTACCAATCTGTGGGTTTTAAAAGGAACTAAAACAATGGTTTCTAAAAGTACCAAATCACGATAGCACAGTGGTGGGATACTAAATACACCAAATCGTACAAAATCGTGGTTTACAAAAAGTACCAAGTTATGGGTTTTTAAGATACCAAGTTGTGGGTTGAAAAAAGTACTAAATCAATGATTTTTTAAAGTACCACATTGTAATGACACAAAATGGTGGGTATCTAAAGATAACAAAACAAGATCGTGGATTTTTTTAATTAACAAGTTCTGAATTCTTTAGCGAGGTTTCCTTAAAGGTACCAAATCATGGATTTCCAAATTTCCAAATCGTAGGTTATAAAAGTACTAAGATTTTTTTTTAATTTTTTTTAAAGAAAAATATCTTAGAATCTGAAAATTTTTCTGTAAGCAAAATGTCTTAGAATCTCAGAATTTTTCAATAGGAAAATTGTTTCAGAATCTGGAAATTTTGTTATAAAAAAAATTTCTCAGAATTTGAGAATTTTTCAATAACAAAAATATCTCAGAGTCTGATATTTTTTCTAAAAGAAAAATGTCACAAAATCTGAGAATTTTTCTATAAGAAAAATGTCTTAGGATCTGAGAAATTTTCTTAAAAAAAAATATCTTAGAATCTGAGATTTTTTAAGAAAAATGTCTTAGAATCTGTTACTTTTTTATACGAAAAATTTCACAGAATCTTAAAATTTTTCTATAAGAAAATTGTGTCAGAATCTGAGAATTTTTCTTTAAGAAAAATGTCTTAGAATCTGAGAATTTCTCTATAAATAAATGTTTAAGAATCTGAGAATTTTTCTATAAGAAAAATTTTTCAAAATCTGAGAATTTTTCTATAAGAAAAATTTGTCAAAATCTGAGAATTTTTCTATAAGAAAAATGTCTCAGAATCTGAGAATTTTTCTAAAAAAATCTTCCAGAATCTGAGAATTTTTCTATAAGAAAAATGTCTCAGATTGTGAGAATTTTTCTTAAAGAAAAATTCTCAGAATCTGATAGTTTTTCTATAAGAAAAATGTCTCAGAATCTGGGAATTTTTCTATAAGAAAAATTTTTCGGATTTTGAGACATTTTTCTACAAGAAAAATTTTTTAGATAAAATTTGTTTATATAAATTTTTTTAGAATCTGAGACTTTTTCTATAGTAAAATGTATCAGAATCTGAGAAATGTTTTTTAGAACAATTTTATGAGAATTTGAAAATTTTTCTATTGGATAAATCTTTCGAAATGTCAAAGGTGTTTTTTAACGAAAAATAGCTCAAACACTGAAACTTTTTCTATAGAAATTAGTGTTTTATGGCCAAATATGTATCACGATAAATAAAGTTTCATATAAAAAAGGATATTTCCAAAAAAGTTTTCTTTTTAAATTCGAATGACCCACTGTGTACCTTAATTGTTATGTATTAGTTTCATTTAACGATTACAGTGGCCATCTTTATAATTTTTTTTTTTGTTTAAAATAGTTTTGGCATTTATTTCGTTTTCTTTTTTTTATACTTTGACGTTTCAAATCAATGAATATGTCGATCTTTACTTTTTCCGATATATATTTTTTACAATCTATTCATCCATCTGTTGTTGGTTTTATTTTTTTTTTTATTGAATCTATTGAAATGTATCGTTTCGTATCGAATCGCAACATATCAATGGCTGTAAAACTTTAACTTTCGTGTGTTTTCATTAGTTGTCATTTAATTCTCCTTAATTGCTCTTGTGTGTTGGCTGTTACTTTTTTGCAGATTTTTTTTTTCAGTTTTTATTCAATGATGCTGTATTGAATGATTTTTTTTATTTGATTTGTTTTTTTTTATTATATTTTTGAAATCGTAAATACTGAAATTAGGTTTCAGTTTAGAAAGCAATTTCAATTGCCGGTTTTAGTTTTCATCTAAATATGTGTGTTTGAGAGTGTTGACAATAAAATAAATTTTTAGAAAGAAATTCTTGGTTTTTTTATCTACGACCATTTAAATTTAATTCAATTTTATGGATTTAGGTGCAATTGGCCATTTGGATGACATACAAACCAAAATAAAAAAAATAAAACGTTAAAAATCAATTTGAAATGTGACATTAAAAATTGTTTGATTGAAAGCTATTTAGGTTTTTAAATTAGTATAATACACATTTGGTGGTAAAAAGGCAGGTGAAATTTTTTAAGAGAGATTTGTTTATTGATTTACTATTTATGATCGTGGGAAAAGTTTTTAATGATGTTAAAGATTGAAAATAATTTTAACTTTAATAGTTTGACTATAAAAAAAATTAGTCAATATCTTAAGAATATTTTAAAATCGTCGGTATGAATAATAATCTAAAAATATGTCTGGGAAAATTCAGAAAATGATTTCAGTAACTAACAATTTTTCTCTAAGAAAAACTTCTCGGAATCTAAGAATATTTTTCAAACATGCAAAAAAATCCGTATCCAATAAGTTTTCTATAGAAAAGGTGTAAGAATTGTAGAAATTTTTAATATGATGTCTCAGAATCTGAAAATAATTTTATATAAAAAATATTTATGAACCGTAAAACTTCCATGTTAAAAAAACTTCTCACATTATGATCCTCACAGACTTTTTTGAAATCAACGTGATAAATTTTTCTGATCAATAGGATTCTATGAAATTTTCTTTAATTGAGTACACATTTCTAAAATTGTACGTTTTACATGTAAAAAATTGTGAAGAAAATAAAAGACTAAAGACACAAACTTCTATTCATAATTTAAAACAAAAGACTTAGGAAACAAACTTTATCATATATCTAAAAAAAATAAATCCAAAAATCTTTTG
The DNA here is from genome assembly GCA_963921195.1 of Pegoplata infirma. Classification (NCBI taxonomy): domain Eukaryota; kingdom Metazoa; phylum Arthropoda; class Insecta; order Diptera; family Anthomyiidae; genus Pegoplata; species Pegoplata infirma. The sequence continues at coordinate 33,827,769 of OY992539.1, forward strand.
ATTTTGAACAACACATTGAAAACGAAAATATTTTTAAGTAAAATAAATTTTTTAGGCAAAATTTTTTGTTGGAATTATATATTTTTTTTGTTTTTTTATAAAAAAAATACCGTAATAAATGTGACAAATTTAAATAATTGTTTTAAATCAAAAATGTTAAAGAAGCTCTGAAAAAAAGTCATTACCACTTCCTAGTGGAGTGCTTTAAAACTATAATAAATGTAATCAAATGTACAAATGTACTAATGTACAAACTAGAGATGGACGCTTGACTCATTTCAGGAATTTTTGTATCACGCACACTCATTCACTAGCATAATTTTTCTACTCACACTCACTCACAATTACGTGAGTAAATTTAATACAAATCCCACTTAGGTGAACTCACGCAAGCTTCACTCACACTCACGTAGACTCACACTCACGAAACTCTTATTTATACGAAAAAAAAAAAATTAAAAAAACCAAAATTTCAAAAATCTTTTAAATGTTCACCAAAATTTAAAGTTAAACGAAATTTTATTTTTTTTTTGCTTTTTTTTAGGACAAAATCATAAGTTAAGTTAAAATCTTAGGTACGAAAGGAAATATGAAGAGAAAACAAATCACGCAAAAAAATCGACTCACGCATACTCACGCAAAAATCTTACTCACGCACACTTACGCAATTTGTTTCTCCTCTTATACTCACTCACAATCATGTAACAAAAATTGATTTCAGTCACACTCTCGCGTGATCACGCGTGTGTCCATGTCTACACTCAAAATAAATACATGTGTCCATGTCTACACTCAAAATATATACACCCAGTTTGCTAAGACTCTGTATTGTGCAATAATAAATTTACAATTCTATGAAAAACGACATTTTTGAATCCCCTGAGTTCAAGAATATGACTTTGACCTACACCCAAAAGAAAACGTGGGTAATCAATACTAAAAATTTTATTAACGAACTAATTTTTTAGTCCAAAATGATCTAGTGCAGGCGTTGGTAATCAATACTAAAATTTTTTACTAATATTATTCAAAACCAGTAAAAATTACTAATTTTAGTACTTTGAAGATACTAAAAAACTACCGTACTACTGGTAATTAGTAACTTATTAGTAGATTTTGGTACCAAATCACTTACTAATATTTTTACTGCAGAATTATTTTGAGTGTAGAGATGGTCGCGTAAGTAGATTTTGACTTACATTTCCTCATGCTCACGCAAACAATAATCGAGTTTTTTACTAATCACTTACGCAATTTTTTTGTTTAATCACGCTCACTCACTAATCACGTGAGTAAAAAACTACTTACGCTCAAAAAAAATTTACTCACTCACACAAAAATTCTGGTAACTCACTAATAACTCACGTAGTTTTTTTTTTAACTCACACCTACTCACAATCACGTGATTGAAATGAAAACCACTCACACACAATCACACTAATCACGTTTGTAATGTGCTAAAAATATGTTCAAAAATATCTTTTGAATTGCATAAAAAACAAAAAAAAATTAACACTTTGAAAAAAAACTTAGAAAATTTTCTTGAAAAAATAATAACAGAAAACTATTTCTGTAAACTTTCAAAATAATCTGCTAAAAATATGTTCAGAAATATCTTTTCAATTGTATAAAAATCGAAAAATAACACTTTGAAAAAAAAAACTTAAAAAATTTTCCTAAAAAAGGGTGATAGCAAATAATTTCTGTAAAATTACAAAATAATCTGCTTAAAATATGTTCAAAAATATTTTGAAATTCAGTAAACAGAATCAGCGAAAATGCAGTAAAATACCTGTTATTTTTTTAAACTAAATGACAGAGCTTTTAGTAAAAATATCCTTTTCAGCAGAACAATCTGCTGAAAGTAGAACAAATGTACATTGTTACATTTGTAATCAAACAAGTTATTTTTGAGGAAACTCTTTTTTCATAAAATACTTTTTCAGTAATGTCCGAATATATATGTAGTAATATTTTAAGGAAAAAGTAAAAAAAAAAGTTGTTTCCACTTTGTTAGGAACTTTCCGATTTTCAAGTCAAAAATTGTCCTACAGGTCCAGTATTTTTGTGAGTTAATGTTGTCTCTAATGGCAACTTTCCCGACCCCGATGTTTACGAAATTTGAAAACAAAAAGCTAAATTTGCTTCACCCTAATGTACATATAGGGAATGTTGATCTGTGATCAACATTCCCTAGCAAAATTTGATGGAAAAAACAGTCGTAAGTTTTTGTTTAACTATTTTTTTGCTACTTTTTTCATAAGAATTTTGTAAAAAAAAATATAGATATTATGACATATTACACTGTTCAACAAATTTGAGTCGATCGAGAGTATTTGAAATAAGAAAAAAAAGCCATACACTTGAGTCGAGAGTATTTGAAATAAGAAAAAAAGCCATACACTCAAAAAAATACGTTAGTAGATTTACTAATTTTTTTTTTGCTAATGCTAGTTAGTTAACTTTTAGCTAATTTTTAGTTTAGATTAGTATGTTAGCAAAAAATTCTTGTAAACTTCATTTAGCACATTAGCAATTTAAAAAAAACTTTGAACTAATTTCTTTTGCTAAGATTTAAAATTGAGTTGACAACATTTTTACAAGATTTTTTGCTAATATTAGCAAAAATAAATGGTAAATTTTTTTTAATTTTCAAAAATCTTAAAATGGCGCTATCTCGGAAACTAAGCCAGATAGAGCAAAATGGAGGCCAGTTTTGGTTCTCGGGCTTACCATAGTATCGCCGGTCCTCTTTACATGTGTGGACCCTAATGGGTCCGAACTTTGGATCCAAAAAAGTTTCTCGGTAAATATTGCCGACACAACTCTTCGTACTTTGTTGGAAGGTGACCAATGTCATGTCAATGCCTAAAAAGGGTGCGTCTAACAACCCTAATAATGTTGGATTTGGTTTTATTCACTTAATTATTTCGTGTAACACTGTGAAATTAACATTATTTTTTTAACTTAATTAAAAAAAATATTTTGTAAATTTTGGGAATTTTCTATTCTAGCTTGCGGCCATATTTTTTTACGTATCATGCGGATTATATTAATACAGCAAAAATAATCAAGAAATTATTAATTTAATTGTATCACACATTTTTCGATGTAGGTCGAGATAATTGCTAAAGCTTTTTAGTAAAAAAATAAAACACCAAACATCAAACAAATAAATAAATAAATAATTTCTGGAAAACTGTTGTTTTGACAATATTATGTTATGATAATGATTATTAAATAAATATGGCCTCGAGCAAGAATATTCTTTCACAAAATACAAAACTTAATGGTCGATAACGAAAACAAAATTTTATTAAATTAAAACAGAATTTAGTAAATGTTATTTCAACATTATTGTAAAAAAAAGAAGAAAAATACAGTTGATAAGTGACAAAAAGTTTGGATGTATCTAAAACAAAAGACTTAAAACACGAACTTGTATGAAGCATCCAAAGTGTACTAACTAAACCATTAACAGATGTAATTTGAAAAAAAAAAACAATTGTAATTCGATTATTCTAGTTTTAATTCAAAGATTACATTTGTAATTGGAAGACTTCATTTGAAATTCAAAGATTTTACTTGTAATTTGAAAAAAAATCACTTGTAATTCTAAATAGATTAATTGTAGTTCGAAAAAGTTAAATTGTAGTTCAAAAAAGATCAATAGTAATTCGAAAAAGAACAATTGTAATTCGAACAAGTAAACAAGTTAAATTCGGCCTTGCCGAATGTAGTGATACCCTCCACAATTTCTAAAAGATTATTGCAAAAACTTTATGTAAAAGGAAATTACTTTTGAAAAAAAAAAATTTTAAAAAAAATTTCCGCGGAAAAAAATTTGGTAAAAAAAAATCCGCGATTTTTTTCTTTTTTTGTCCAAAAATATGTTTGTACTTGTTTAAATACCAGTTGGTGTTTAATTATGTTCACATAAGTCAACCAGCAGCCGAATTAAAGCATTTTGTATTTTTATTTTATGTTGAATGTACTAAAATTTTTGAGGTGTCCTTACATTTTCGTTCATAACTTTTGAACCGCTGAACCGATATCGCTCAAATGCAATACCAAACTTCTCGGGTGAACTTCCAATTTATGTGTTTAATAACAGTCACCTCTGTTTTGTATTTTGGACGTGATCACATTTTCCACAGACAGACGGACATCGATGGAATGGCTTAAAATCGATCGGGCATCATGAATATATATGGGGCATTCCATGTGAAATCGGACACTTTGAAAAACTTTTTTTTTCGATTTTCCCAATTTGTTAACAGTTTTTAGTACCCTTCGAAAACTCCTTCGTGGTAAATTTTTTGAATTTTTTTGATGACCCGTTCAAAAGATATCGAATTTTTAAAAATTGGTAAATTGTTCCTTTACTCAAACTTCTTTTAATCATAACTTCTTCAATAATGGTCCAAATTTCAAATTTTTTTTTCCAAAATTTTGGTTTTTTTACGTACTTTCTAAAAAAAAATCCCAAAAAATTCTTAAAAGCGCTCTAGTATGCAATTTTTAAGTTTTAAAATTTAAATCTCATTTTTAAAAAAGTATGTACTTTTTGATTTTTTGAAATTATTTTGTGTAAAACTTCTATCGATTCTACAATTTTTTTGCCCAGTAGGATCGTGGAATAACAATTATTACTATTTCTTTAAATTTTTTGAAAAATTTTTTTTTTGCAATTTTCCAGTCTTAAAATCATTTCTACTGCTCAAATGGTGCGTCATAGGGGGGTAATTTTCAAGACCGACCCCCATTAATTTTTACGTCTAAACATTTCTTCGGAACAAACTAATATCCTATCTCCAATTTCTAAGGGGGCTCCCACACAAAATTAAATTTTTTTAAATTTGCTCCAACCGCTCTACTGCCCTAAAAGTGCCCTTAGAGCAATAAAATGTATGACCGACCTACAATATTTTTTTAGTCCAAATTTTTTCTGTGAACACAGAATCTATCTTTAACTATTAAGGCGGTCCCCATACAATTTTTTTTTATTTTTTGTAAATTTGTTTTATTTAATCCCCTTCTACCGGTCCAATGGTGCTTCCGAGAGGGGTCATTAGTGAGACCGACCCCAATAATTTTTATCCTCCAACATTTTTTTAAAACATACTTACGCCCTATCTCCACTCCCTAAGCACGCTCTCATAAAAATTACAGTTGGAGCAAATTTTATAAAAATGTAACTTAGAATACAAGCCCACTTAGGGAGAGGAGATAGGGCGTAGGTATGTTTTAAAAAAATGTTGCAGGGTAAAAATAAATGGGGTTCGGTCTCATTAATGACCCCTCTCGGAAGCACCATTAGACCGGTAGAAGATGCTTAAATAAAACAAATTTACAAAAAATAAAAAGAATTGTATGGGGACCGACTTAATAGTTAAAGATAGAGGGTAGGAGAGTTCGGAGAAAATGGACTTAACAATACTTGGACTAAAAAAGTATTGTAGGTCGGTCATACATTTGATTGCTCTAAAGCAATGGTTCCCAACCTTTTTTGGGCCATGCCCCACTTTTAAGTTAAAAAAACCAAAATGTCCCCCTACACTCAAGAAAAATGTGTAAATTTTTCAAATTTGTTTTAAAATTCAAAATTTACTTGTAGTTAAGCAAACTTTTTGTTAAAATCATCTTTTAAACAAAGTTTTTAGCAAAAGTTTCAACAACCAGCTAAATAATTTAACTAAAATAAGTATTTTTTAGTGTTTTAACAAAAAAAAAACTTAAAAATTTGCTCATTGCCCCCCTGAAGCATTCAAATCGCCCCCCAGTGGGGCGAGAATCAAAGGTTGGGAACCATTGCTCTAAAGGCACTTTAAGGGCAGTTAGAGCGGTTGGAGCAAATTTAAAACAAAATGTCATTTTGTGTGGGAGCCCCCTTAGAAATCGAAGATTGGTTATTAGTTTGTTCCAAAGAAATATTTAGACGTAAAAATTATTGGGGGTCGGTCTTGGAAATGACCCTTCTATGACTCACTATTGGAGCAGTAAGATGATTTTAAGATTGGAAAATTACAATAACATTTTTTCAAAAAATTTAAAAAAATATTTATAATCGTTATCCCACGATCCTACTGGGCAAAAAATTTGTAGAATCGATAGAAGATTTACGTTAAAAATTTAAAAAAAAATCAAAGAGTACATACATTTTCAAAAATGAGATTTAAATTGTAATACTTAAAAATGGCCTACAAGAGCACTTTTAAGATTTTTTAGAGTACGTAAAAAAACAAAAATTTTGAAAAAAAAATTTGCAATTTGGACCATTATTGAAGAAGTTATGAGTAAAAGAAATTTGAGTAAAGGCACAAACTACCAATTTTTAAAAATTCGATATCTTTTGAACGGGTCATCAAAAAAATCTGAAAATTTACCACGAAGGAGTTTTCGAAGGGTACTAAAAACTGTCAACTAATTGGGAAAATCTTAAAAAAAATTATTCAAAGTGTCCGATTTGACTTGAAATGGCCCAAATATATATTGACTGATTTGCTATTAAAGAAAGTTTGTTAATTTTCCAAAGAATTTCACATTGTTTAGATATTTAGAAATTTTTTTAAAAAAAAGTACACATTTTGCATAATATTAAAAATATTTTAAACATTTATTTGTATAAAAAAAATTATTTTTTTGTTAAATATTTTCACAATTAACTAATTTATTCAATTTTTGTTCTCTTCCTTATTTTACAGATAGTGTTAATTTTAACATTACACACCAGAAATGTGTTAAGTTCTACACTTGGTGAAAAATGTCAACACGATATGGATTGTACGGATTTCATCAAGGGTTCATCATGTTCAGCCCAGGGTTACTGTGAATGTGCACCATATTATGTACAATATGATACGAAAACATGTTTGTCATGTAAGTAACATTTAAAAGGAATTATCTATCTCTATCCCCCTATCTGTGTCTATCTCTGTGTCTATCTCTGTGTGTGAGATCAAAGACAAATATAGACATGTTTGTTGTATAAAGAATTTTTTAACACTTTTATGACAGGTTTTTCTATGTGCATTTATATGTCTATATAAACGTTCTTCGTTTCTTTTCTATTCACTCTCTAAAAAAAAAAAAATTTTTATTTCGCATAATTAATGGATGTTGGTGTTTTTCTTTTTTTTTCGAAATGTTTTTACTTGCAGCTCAACTTCTGGGTGGTGATTGTAAACTTAATGAACAATGTACAATGAAAGTTTCCAATAGTAGTTGTTTAGATGGTGCCTGCCGTTGTGTTGAAGGTTTCCTGCAATTCCGTAAACATACATGTCTTGGACGTAAGTACGCAGAATTTACTAAAAATTACAACTTAACAATTTGAAAAAAAGAAAGAATGAAGAGTGAATTGTATAAACAAGATCTTCTTAAAGATGATGTTGATAAAATTATACACATGATATGGAGTAGATTATGAAGAGATTAAGTGAAAAAACACAAGAATTTATTAATTTATGTATGATTTTAATATTTTTTGCTACAGTTTAAAACTGTTTTGGAATTTTAATAGCTACTAATCAAAATGTTTTAAAAACACTTTATAAATTAAGAAAATTTTATATATTAATAAAAACAAATATTTATGGAAATTTCGGGAAAGCAAAATTAAATTGATGTTTTTAATGAATATTTTGGAAAAAGGTAGTAAAAGAAAAGGAGCTATTAAATAAATTAAGACTGTAAAAATATATATGACAAAGACCAAGCAAATGAAGATGTTCAAAATTTAAGTTTGAAAAAAAATCTGGAAACACAAAATTTTTAATTTTCATATGAAAGTGGTCATCAAAGAGAGCATTCCATTTGGACTCCCGTTGGAGTGTATGAGGAGTATTTTTTATCACAAGTTTTGGAGCCTTTTTAAATTGTTTTTGAATTAAAACGTGTAATTTTTAACTCTTTTTTGTGGTTATTTAAATTGCTGAAATTCTACCGGAAAATTGATTTGGAAACTCTGATTCTAAGGGTAACAAATTGTACTTTTGTACCTTTTGTATACACAAAAATAATGGTGCTAGAAACTTGAAATTATGGATGAATATTCTAAAAAAAAAATATTTTGCGAACTCTTTTTTTTTAGAATGTATGTACTTTTTATATCTACTGGACTATTTGACCTAGAAACTTAAAATGTGAGATCCTTCAGAGGAAACAACATTCTTAAAAAAGTACAGTTTAAAAAAGTACGTTTTAAAAGCTTCCATTCTCTTAGGATAACAAATAAAAAAGTCAAATTCGGCCTTGCCGAATGTATTGATACCCTCCACAATGTAAAAAAGATAATTGCAAAAACCTTTATTTAAAAAAAAAATACTTTTAAGAAAAAACAAGTAGAAAAGTTAAATTCGACTTGGCCGAATCTATGAATACTCTCCACAATGCCTTTTTTTAAGGATAGTAAATTTTTTAAAGCGAAAAAATTAACAATTTTGATTCGAAATATTTTATTTTGAGTAAAAAACTTTTTTTTTTCAATTCTATGAAAAAAAAGAAAAATGACTAATATTTTTTTTTTTAGTGTAAAATTTTTTCCGAATGTATTTTTCCGTTATGGGGGTTATGACCAAAACGAATTCGGTCATAATCCCCATAACGGTAGTGGGGACTATGACCGAAAAAAATTTGGACATAATCCAAATAATCAGTTTTATGGAGACAGGCGCGGATCCAGGGGGGGGGAGATTGGGATTACTCCCCCCCCCCCAAAATGATTTCAAAAAAAAAAAAAAAGAAAAAAAAAGAAAGAAAGAAAGAAAAGGAAAGAAAAGAAAAGGAAAAAAGAAAGGAGAAGGGAAAGGAAAAAGGAAGGGAAAGGAACAAACATAGAAAGAAAATAGCCAGGATGTAAAAAAATCCTTGGGAGAGGTATATGTGTGATGATGATTTACAGCTCACATATGTAGCCTCTATAAAATGTTTCAGCATTAAAGAAATTGCGTATGAGAAACTTAAATGACAATCGAGTCGTGGGAATTTTCTAACCGAATAACTATCCTGATCATTTAAGGAAAAAGTATTATCTAAAATATTTTTTTTGGAAAAATATCTCAGAATTCCTGACTTTATCTATAGAAAAAATGGTTTTGCCTCTGAATGTAAGAATTTTTTTATTTAAAAAGCATATCAAATTTTAGGATTTTTTTTTTCTATAGAAAAAATCCCTCAGAAACTGGAAATTTTTCCTTAGAAAAAACTTTTCAGAATCTGACAAGAATCTACAGGACAGACTTTTCAGAATCTGAGTTCTTCTATGGGGAAATATGTTTCTCTTTTTGAAAATTTTTTTAGAATCTACGAATTTTTCTATAGGAAAAGTTTATCAAAATCTTTGATTTTTTTATCGGGAAAATGTTTAGAGCTTTTCTATAGAAAACTATATCAGAATCTGAGATTTTTTTAGTACGAAATATCTGAAAAATTCTGAGAAATTTTCTATAGGAAATGTGTCTCTAAATATTAATTTTTTTTTTTACCAATTGTTTCAGAACCTTAGAAAAAATTAGAAGGCACTATAACCGTAAAATTTTCTATTGAAAGATGCTTTAAAATTTAAGGTCTTATTTTTAAAAAAGTGTCAACATTTTTTCATAAAATGTTTTGGAAACTGATAATTTTCTTTTACAAAAAGGGTCTAAGAATTTTTGAATACGAAAAAGTTTTTAGAACCTAAGAATAACTTTAAAATATGAGAATTATTAATTATCAGAAATTGGAAATTTTTTTATAGAAAGTATGTCTCAGAATCTCCGATTTTTGCTATAGAAAAAATTTTAAAAATCTAAGAAAATACTGAATCTGAGAGTTTTTCTGCAGAAAATACGATATGAGAATTAAAAAAAAAAATTACATCGAAGGGTTTAAAATCCCAACATTTTTCTAAAGACAAATATCTCAGAAATGAATTATGTTTTTATATGAAAAATATTTTAGAATCTAAGTGTTTTTCCTAAGTAAAAATATCTTAACATCTGAGAAATTTTTTGAAAAAACATGATTAAGTGTAATACTTCATTAACATTTCTTTCGGAATATTGGACTTTTAGTATAATTTTTTATTTTTTAAATAATAATTTTTAGATAAGATAATTTGTATGATTTTAAAGTCATAATATTAATATTTTCCCATACAAACCTACACTAAAGTTATTTTGTAAGTAAATTCAACTGAAAAAACGTTTAAAATAATCGTTCCTTTTAAAAAACGGACTACTTATATTTCATTTGAAACAACAGACTTTTTCAGTTATTTTTAAACGTTAATAAATGACTAGACATTCCGTAAAAACAAACGATATTTCAATTATTTAAACTGTGTACAATTTTTAATTTTGTGGAGAAAAATTAAATTTTTTGAATAACAAACTACAAAAACCGTAATTCTGTAAAATTAAACGGTATAATCAGTCACAAATAATTTAACTGATAAAAATATTTTTTAATATTTTATTTTCATTGAAAAACAAAGGATAAAACGTTTAAAACGACTTTAACTAAAAACTTTTTGAATAACCGTAAAAAGTTACTGTAAAACTTTTCTGGGTGTACAACAAAGTTAAAAAATTCACAATTCTCGAGAGCATTTCTAAAAATTTGGAAATACAGTCTAATATTTTTGATTTTTGTTTGTTTGTTTGTTTGTTTGTTTGTTTGTATAAAAAATATTGATGTTAGACTCTTTAAGCATAAAAATTGGCTTATGACAGTTACAGTCAGTCGTAATTGTGAATATGTCCATTTATTTGACTAAAAGCGGTCTTATTTATGAAATAAATCGGTCAGCTAGGGGTCTCCTGCGAAAAAAAAAAAAAATTGAGTAAAAAAAGGTCCACCAAATCCAAAAGCTGGATCCTTTATTGTTAAGTTTTTATGTATTTTTCTGTATACATTCACAACCCCCCCCCCCCCCCCGACACCATCCAACTTTATTACTTTACGAAATTTTTTTGGTAAAAAAAAAATCTCCCCCCCCCCAAATGAAATTCCTGGATCCGCGCCTGTATGGAGACAATGACCATGTAAAAAGTGGGCATAATCCCCATTATAGGGATTATGTCTACTATACTTATAGGTCATAACCCCAATAATTATGTGAAATTTTTTTTTTTGTCTTAAAAGTTTTTTTGCATAGCCGGCCTTCGGCCGGGGATTACGAACTCCATGCATTAAACCCACCCTCTCCGCAAAATAAAGGGATTATGACCGAAATTGTTTTGGACTTAGTCCCCATAACATAAATGGGGGTTATGACCGAAAAACTTTCGGTCGTAATCTCAACAGGGAAGGCACATAATCCCCATTGGGATTATGACCGTTTTTGAAATGGTCATAGTCCTCACAACTAATATGGGGATTATGTCCGTAATGCATTGGGTCATAATCCCCATTTCTGTTATGGGAATAATGTCCGTGGGGATTATGTCCTGTCACCTTTTTCAACACGTGAATATAAGGTGAAACAAATCTGAAATTCAAGGTTTTGCCAATAACTTTTAAACCACTGTACCGATTTAGCTGAAATTAAATAAGAGCTAGACCAGGGGAACAATAAATATATATGCTAAGCTCCAGAATTGTCGTTCAAAAGTTAGCGTGTTTTTTATCTCGCAAATTCGCGAAACCCCGTGCCGAAATTCACTCTTTTGCTCATAACTTTTGCTGACCAGCTTAATGCCCAACATATATGCCAAACTTCAGGAGCCTCCGCAATATTTCGAGGTGTTTCAAATGGAATGACAAACTTATATATACCCTCTAAAAAAAATATCTGCGAAAAGAAAAAATGTTGGTGAAAAAAAACATCCGCTATTTTTTTACTTTTTTGTTAGAAAATAATTTCGTACTTGTTCAAATACCATTCGGTGTTCAATTCTGTTCACATATATCAACCAGCAGCCAAATTAAAGTATTTTGTATTTTTAGGTTATATTGAATGTACCAAAATTTTCGAGGTGTCCTTACATTTTAGCTCATAAATTTTGAACCGCTGAACCGATATCGCTCACATGCAATACCAAACTTCACGGGACAACAAAAATAACATTTGTTAAGTTTGAGTCTTATTCGTGTAATATTTTGATCCCCAATTACAACTGAAAGACGGACGGACAGACAGACGCACATCGCTAGAATGTCTTAGAATCGATCACAGATTAATAATATGTACACTAAGGCTTACTGTTAAATCTAAACTTTAAAATTTTGTGTCGCAATACCTGCCGAACGATGGCCACGGAGTAGCTGATTGTGGGAAAATTTACAAAAAAAAATTGCAAGGGCATCTTCTGTCGGCAACCAGCAGTAAAAGTTTAAACAACTTACGTTTTTCGACCAAAATTCATGACCGAACTTTTTGACCAAATTCGGCTCAAAAATTAGGAATTTTTGAATACTTTATTAGAAAAATATTTAAAAAAATCAAAAAATTAGATTTTGGTTCAGAGATGCTGATTTTTAAACATAAAAATTAATTTTTATCCAAATTAGTTACAAAAGTTGAAATCTAAAAAATATTAAAAAAAAACACGATTTTGGTCCTAAAATGCTGATCAGCGATTTTGGACAAGAACATTTTCCAACTTTTAAGACCAATTTGGTTAAAAAATTATTTTTATGTTTTAATATAAAAAAAATTGTTTCATTGTGTGAAAAAAATGTATGGCCATTAGGATGGCAACGATATGTATGGGGGAGTTTTTTTTAATTGAATATCGTCGGGCGGAATATTGTGCCACATGGTCTTAAACTGATGTAGAACAAATTTGAGCCAAATCGTATAACTTTATCCCGTGCCCCATTGAGGTCAAAGTTCACAAGGTAAAAAAAAATTTTATACAAGCAAAATATTTTTTTAAAATTTTTATTTTTGAAGGTTAGTGAGCTTTATTAGCTTATTAACGGTAAAAAAGTTCCTTTTTAACGGAGAAGTTTTTGAATTCCAAAATAGACTTCGAAAATAAATTTGAGGCAGGTTGTGTGTTTTAAAATTTTTTGCTTGTATGGACATTTTTTTTACCGTCTAAACTTTGACCTATAAAGGGGATCTGAAACTTTTTCTGTACGAAAAATATTTTACAATCTGAAAATTTTTATGTAGGAAAAATTTCGAAATTGCCGGGGTACAACTATTTGTACCCCGGCAATTTCAAAAATCGAAAAAAAATAAATATTCGCTTTGCCATAATAAACATTAATTGCTAGGAGATAGATGGTTCCCGTCGCCTAACGTCAAAACCTTGACGCGTTAAATACGTATAAAGTTTTTCTGTATTTTGCAAGCAAGTACGTTTCTTAAGTCTTTCGTTTTGTATGGTAAATACAATCTAGTCTCTTATGTCTTTTGATTTTTTACCAAATTTTCCACGCTAGGAATTTTAACAAGAATCCCAAACTTCTTTTTAATTTTCGGAATATATGACGTTTGGTTTTAAAGATCCGAGAGAGCGAAATATAATTTGTTCCTTGTTTGTATTGAAAAGTCTAAAATTCTTAACATATTTCTTATTTTTTTTTTTTAATACTAAGACAATTTTCCTATGCTAAAAACTCTTAGATATTGACACATTATTCTCATAAATTATCTCCAATATTCCGAAGATTTAGAAAATTGTCTTGGGTTCTAAAACAGATCCAAATTGCTCAAATTTTGTAAAAAAAAAAAATTAAAACTTTTTTTAAAAATTCTTTCATAGTTAGAAAATTTTTATAAAGGAAAATAATATGATTCAGAGACACTTTTGAATTAATTAAATTTTAATAAAAAACAAAATACAAGAACTTAAGGTTAAACTTTTGGACTTTGATCTTGGTTTTTTGGATTGTTTTAGCAATTAACTTTAAGTCTATTAAAGAATTTTCCTGAAAAAAAACATTAATTTTCAAAACAATCACCTGTTTGTTATTTTTTATAACAAAAAAACAGTCCTAACAAATATACATACAATTCCTGTTTGATGAAGATAGATAATGACATTACAAAAAAAAAAATTATTTGCCACTGCAACAAAACTAAGAAACAAAAAAAAAAGCAATCAAACTCCTCTGTTGATTTTGATGATTTTTCAAGATGATATTGTAAGTTGTAGTAGTTTGCCTGTGAATGAAAACATCATCTGCCTTCTTGGACACATGCAGCTTAATTGCATTGTTTGAAAACTTTAAGTTGAAATAGCATGCAGGTTCCACATTGGTTTGGTTTTTTTATTTTTATCAAACCTAAAAATCTTCAACTCCTTTTATTTGTTCGTTTTTTTTTTGTTCTTTCACATGTGAAAACAGTCAGCAACAACTAATTATCATGGTAATTGGTTAATTTCCAAGAAAAACTTTACTATTTTTTTCTTAATTTGTTGAAAAAAATACAAGGAATAAGAAAAACGTCAACTTTACATACACGAAACAAAACAATGAAGATCTCTTTTTCTATTTTTTTTTTCTTCTTACAAGTTCATGAATAAACAAAAAAAATAAAGACAATCCACCTGAAGGCATCATCATCATTATTATCAACATTATCAACAACATGATCACCATCATCATTTTATGTATAAAAAAAAAAAAAATATATATTCTTAAACTATCTTACTCTATATCAATGAACACTTTAAATCACACCTTTACCACCGGGTTTGCTAGTTTTTTTTTGTGATTTATACACTTGAGATTTGTTAAACGGTTGAAATGTAATTTAGAATCTAATGAGAAAACAAATTCCATGAGAAGCAGTAATTTGTTTAGCTCAAAAAATTAATTTTCTTCAAACATTTTTCAAATCCTGATTTATTTTTATTAAAAAATACAAATGGTTTAAATCGATCTTAAAAATTTTATATTTTGAGTAGGTTTATTCTAGCTCAATGTCATTTTTCTGTGCAAAAATTACCAATATAAATAAATTTAAAACAGAAAAATAATTAAAAATAACCATGGGAATATCATGGTATAATTAGTAAAGAAAAATTACCTCGAGCTATAATAAACCTACTCAAAATATAATTTTCTAAACCTTTTAAATTTGAGGTTACAAAAAACGCCCCGTTAATGGAGTCTTCTTTGTAATCTGTTGATTTTTTTTACTACCAGCTTCTTTTTTGAATATTATAGTGAATGAAATGAATTGATTGAGGAGTTTCGTGTGTCGATTGTCATGTTGTTGTTAGTGGCGTATAAAAGTGGTTACAACAGGAAATTTAGATAAAAAATTACAAAAAAAAAAACTCTAAAGACTGACGATGCGTTTCAGATGAAAGACAACAGAAGAAAGAAAAAAAAAACTAAACGCCTTGTTACAATTTGGCGCCATTCAAAACACGTTAATCATTTAAACAAACAATCTATCAATTTTATTAAGATTAATTTTTATAGGAGTATTACGAAGAACATGAACGGCAATTTGTTGTACCCAGAAGTGGCTTTTATAATTTGACAACTTAAATTTTAATTATGGGGAGGCGACAAAAATGTTGAAAGAAACAACTGAATGGGTGCTTGATTGATGGAATTTAAAGGGAAAATAATTTAAAATAGTCGAATTAGAAGATAAGGCATTTTTCATGCGGTAGATGCATTGTAAAGCACACTGGGGCAACATCAAAATTAGTTGGAATGCTATAAAATTTTAAGTTATCCCCGCTAAGATAACTCAAATTTTCTGATTTCTGAAATTTTTATTCGTTTCAGATTTATACGGAGTTCACACTACAGAATTTGTACTCGTTTAAGCCACTTGTTTAAAAAAGTAAACAAAATCGTTCACACAACATTTTGCGCGTTTAACTTTGAGTGTTTAACGTTTGTAAACAAACGCACATAACCTAATTCTGAAAAAAATTGCAAAAATATTTCTAAAAACCTTTTAAACTTTGGCGGAAGACAAGATATTTAATTTTTTTATAACATTTACATAACACCACTACACGGGACACCTTTTTATTGACTCATTCCAAGTAAATAGGAAGATTTTTCTGTTTTTTGTTCCGGACCTGTCCGAAGCTGTTTGTATATTTATACTTCGATGGAAGGCAAAATTCACTATTAGTACAGCTTTTCAAATATAATTATAAATAAAACACACACTTTTTTCTGAATTTTCAGTAGTTTTTATTAGTTTTTTAAATATTTATAATTTCTCAATTTTCCAATGTTTTGCTAAGAAAATGGCAGACAGATACAGAAGCTGGTTGCTATGAAATATTTTTTTTTTGGCATAGAATAAAGAAAAATTAAAATAAAATATACCGAACCCTGCCTTTGAAATGTTTAGCGAAATGTTCAACAGGGAAACAAGTCGAATTTGATTGTTTAGCTAAACAACCAAATGTATGGGGAAACAAGTCAAATTTTGATTGTTTAGCGCTTAAACACTCATGAGATGTTTAAAGTCGGTAGTGTGAACTCCGTATTAGTTGCTTACAGAAAAATTTTTTTAAACTCTTTAAGAGGAAAAATTGTCAAAAAACAAAAGACTTAAGACACAAACTTGTTATTATAATAAAAAACGGAAGACTTGGAAAATAAACTTTGATAAGAAAATATGAAAGTAACACTGCGGAACACAAAAAAAAATAAAAAAAAAACAGTTACGACCATCATTTCTATATATTTTGCACATGCTAATTCGAATGGCGTACTCCGTTTTTCGATGTATGGTATAGTTTTCTTGCAAAATGTCGTTAAATATTTGCTGATTTCGAGCGAGCCAGTTTTTTAACAAAAAAATTTGCAAAGTTAATGATTTTTAAATTTTATGGCATTTAAAACAAAGATATGACTTGTAGCAATATTTCTTAGGCAAATTTGGTTTAAAGTTTTTCATCTTAAGCCCTTATATTCGCAAATTTCTTCATTTTTTGATGTTCTCGCGAAATTAACCTCCAAATTGGTTTTTGATAAAAAACTTGCTTTTAGTGGATCAAAAAGGCATCCCTAACAATTCGAATAGTGGAGGAAAAACAGCTATGTGATTGTGACCATCATGATGGAAATCGTGAAAAACCGTTTTTTTTTTGTATATGTCAGCATCATTTTACTAGATGATTTAAGGGTCCATCTCTTCGTATATAATGTGGGAACCTTAAACAAGAAACTGAGCAAACATTTTGTTGAAAAAAAAAAAAAAATATTCATGAAAAAAACATAATGCTGAAAAAAATATTGATTAAAAAAATATAGATGAAAAAATATTGAAAAAAAATATTGATTAAAAAAAACAAAATATTTGATGAACAAAAAATTTTTTTTTTTGAAAAATATGTATAAAAAAAATATGTATGAAAAAAATATTGATGGAAAAAAATATTGATGAAAAAAAAAACAAAAATTGATGAAAAAAAATATTGTGGAAAAAAAAATATTGATGAAAAAAATAATAAAAAAAAATATTGATGAAAAAAATACTGAAAATAAATATTAATGAAAAAAAAATTTTGATTAAAAAAATGGTTAAATAAAATATTGATGAAAAAAAATTATGTTACGTTTTATTCACCAGCTGGTAAATAATATTTTATTCACCACGAGGTGACTTATTAGCCAAGTTACAGGCAAATTATAATTATTAACCAAATTTTTTTCATACATATTTTGTTCAATATTTTTTTTATTTTGTTTTCATCAAACCAATTAACTAAAATTTTTGGTTTTAAGAAAATTAAAACAGTAATTTTTATTTTCTTTATTTATATAGTAAAAGTGAGGTGGCGTCCTGCAGTGAGTTGAGTTGAGGGTGGGTTGTGCAAGCCTAAAATAAGGCAAGTCCATGGCGCTCAGACTTAAAATTGTCCATTGTACCGTTGGCGTCCTGCAACTTTTTTTAAAATATGACACCAGCCTAAAAACATTATCATGTATAAAACATAAATTTTCATTAAAGTCCTCTCCTTGGTAAGAACTATTTAAATACAAAATTTCGTGACGTTGTTTTAGAAAATGGTTTGGGGAAAAAGTAATAGGGGTCGTTTTCACATTTTAGGCTCCCATATAAAATTAAATTTTTATTAAATTTGATCACATCGCTCAAACTGTCTCAAGGGGGCCCCAGAGAAATCAACTGTGTTTATGATCTCCCCCCCATTTTTTCAACCCCAACCTACAAAACAAACCTACAGTTTATCTACAATCCCAGCAAAAACTTTGTAATAAGTACCCCTTCCTGCCTCGCTTCCGTGGTAATGCCGTTGAATACTACTAATTACCATTAGCATTACTTTACGCCAAAAAAGGCAAAATGTGGTCACCTCCAATGACATCACCGTGTTAAAGTAATTAACATTGAAGTTGGGAGGTAACTAGTTACTCACATTAAAGTTAATTACTTGGTAAGCGAAGTTTTTGCGTGGATCCTTAAGGCGGTCCCCTTACAATTTTGTGTTTTACAAACTTATTTTCTAAAACTGCTCCATTATGGCTTCTAGAGGGATAAAATGTAATACCAACCTACATTAATTTTTGGCCCCCAACATTTTTCTAGAACAAACCTACCCCCATTTTGCAATACCAAAAATTGCTTCCATACAAAATTTATATTTAAAAAAAATAGGATGCACTAAATTCCCGAATTCCCAATTTTCTTTCTTAAAATTTCAAATTGTAATAAATCTGATTTATTACAATTTTTGCTGCCACGCCTACAACAAAGGCGGTGTTAAAAAATCTTGGGTTTGTAACTTGGATAATAATTCACCTCGTGGTGAATAAATCCGTTTTTCACCAGCTGGTGAATAAAAAGTAACATAATTATTTTTCTATAACTTTTTTTTTTTTCATTAACTTTTTTTTTTCCTAATTTTTTTTTTTTTTATCACATTTTTTTTTCATCAATTTTTTTTCCATCAATTTTTTTTTTTTATCAAACTTTTTTTTTCATAATTTTTTTTTTTTTTTCATAAAATTTTCCATCAAACTTTTTTTTATCAATTTTTTTTCATCAATTTTTTTTTTGTCAATTTCTATTTTTTTTTCATTAATTTTTATCATAAATTTTTTTTTTTTTTTTATCAAAATATTTTTTTTCCTTCCTCAATTTTTTTTTCCATCAATTTTTTTTTCTTCAATTTTTTTTTTCATCAAACTTTTTTTTCATCAATTTTTTTTTCATAAATTTTTTTTTTTTTATAAATTTTTTATTGTTCATCAAACTTTTTTTTCATCATTTTTTTTTTCAATTTTTTTTTTCAAATTTTTTTTAATCAATTTTTTTTTTTCATAAATTTTTTTTATCAAATTTTTTTTTTCATCAAATTTTTTTTTTCATGAAATTTTTTTTTCATCAATTTTTTTTTTTATTATTTTTTTTTTCATCAAAATTTTTTTTTTTATAAATTTTTTTTTCATCAAATTTTTTTATAAAATTTTTTATTATCAAATTTTTTATTATAAAATTTTTTATTATCAATTTTTTCCCACCAAAAAATTTTTTTTTTTTCATATTTTTTTTCATAAATTTTTTTTACATGAAAAAATTTTTCTTTTCATCAAAAAATTCATCAAAAACTTTTTTCATCAAAATTTTTTTTCACCAAAAATTTTTGTTTCATTAAGTTTTTATACCCTCCACTCTAGTGATAGAGGGTATATATAAGTTTGTCATTCTGTTTGTAACACATCGAAATATTGGTCTAGAACCCCATAAAGTATACATATTCATGATCCTCGATCGATTTTAACGGACGGATCTAGCGATGTCCGTCCGTCCGTCTGTCTGTCTGTCCGTCCGTAGAAAACACGCTAACTTTTGAAAGACTTTACAGAGGCTACTGAAGTTTGGCATATATGTTGGTCATTTACCTGATCAGGTTGGTATTGCAATCCAGCCAAATCGGTCCAGTGGTTCAAAAGTTATGAGCAAAAGAGTAAATTTCGGCAAAGGTGTTTCGCGAATTTACGAGATAAACAACACGATAACTTTCGAAAGATAATAATAAGACTGCTGAAGCTTGACATGTATCTTAACCGTTCCCCAGGTCTGTTTGGCATTAAATTTCAGCTCAATCGGTCCAGGGGTTCAAAAGTTATAAGCAAAACCCTGAATTTCAGATTAGTCTCATCTTAAATGCCACGTGTTTAGCAAGTTTAAAAAGCATTGGTGGTATCTTAAGAATGATTTTCAAACTTGTTTAGTTTTAAAGCAATGCTTTTTAAACTTGTTTAGTTTAAAAAGCATTGGTAACTTAAAAATTACACTCGAAAAAAAAATTTTACACTTAAAAAAAATTTTACACTCAAAAAAATTTTTACATTCAAAAAAAATTTTGTTTTTTTTTACAAAAATTACAATATTTTGTGTACATACGTACGTGCATTCACTCAGAAATATTTTTACAGTAAAAAAAACATAACATTCGAAAAAAATTTTACACTCAAAAAAAAAAAATAGTAATTTTTTTTGTTTTTTTTTAATGAACAAAAGAGTTTTTTTTACTCAAAATAGAACATTTCTAATCAAAATTGTTAATGTTTTTCACATTAAAAATTAACGATCCTTTAAAAAATGCATTGTGGAGGGTATTCATAGATTAGGCAAAGTCGAATTTAACTTTTCTACTTGTTTTTTAACATAATTTTGTTTTTCGTGAAAAAAAAAATAATATTATTTTTACCAAAACTACTTTTTCACCAAGTCTTTTCGCATAAAAATTTTCCATTTGTTTATCAAATGTACATAAAACAAGTGAGAGTGTTATATTTTTTGGTGCCGAACTTTTATACTCTCCAAAATGTAAAAACACTTTTTTGCAATTATTTTTACACTCACTTACGAAATGTACAGCTCTTTTGGTTTTTTAATGGGGTCCTCGACTGATTTGTTGTGCATGGAATAGCAAAGTAATATAACATTTAGGGTTTTCACAGGGACGATTAAATTTGCCTTTTTATGTGTGGTATTTGGCAAATATGCCAAACGCCAAAAAAATGCCAATTTGAATATGGCATATTTTTCTTAAAATTCCCAACTCAAACCTTGTCTAACAACAAAGTGCCAGTGACCAAATAAAAAAAAAACATAAAAATTAAAACAGCTGTGATTGTTTATGCTGAAATTTCGAAAGCGGCAACAAAAACATTTATACAAAAAGAAAAATACACATTTTTTGTGTTTCTTTTAAAATTTTTAATGTAAAAAGTTAATTAAAGTTATTTTGTGCAAATTAATAACAAAAAGTGCGCTCATGATATGCAAAGAAAAAATGGTGGCAAATACTTGACATTTAGTAAAATGGCAAATTTGCCAAATGCCACACTAAAAATGGCAAATTTAATCGTCACTGTGAAAACCCCAATTATTTTTTCTAAAAAAACTTTGCTTTGGCAAGTACACCCAAATCTTCCGCAAAACATTATTATGATTTAATGTTTTGGGCAAGAGTACAAAATTCGCAGGCATTTTTGTTTTAAACTCATCTACGTGATGTTAACTTTCATGCTAGTAAAAATAATCAACATTTGTACATAATACACCGTCCGATAATATTAGTTAGCTAATAGAAATCAAATGGAGTAAAACTGCATTTACAGTATTTCATTTCGTGATCCTGCTCCCTTTTAAAAGGGCTTCAAAATTTTAAAAGATACATTTTGCTAAATATTTTTGAAATATTTTCACTTGTTCTAGGATGCCACTGGTAATGGCAAATGAAAGACGAGGATCTCTCCTAATTTTTCCATTTTTTTACTTTGCCATATCAGGATAAAAGGATGTGAATAATGTCCTTTGAAAATTTATTAAAATATTTTGTTGAAAATTTTGAAGGATATTGTTTTGAAAGAACGTAACTTGCCTTCTTTTTCCTGATATTGTAAAAATAATAGAATAGAAAAATTAGGGGAGATCCTTGTCTTTCGTTTAGTGGCATCTAGTAGCATCCTAGGGCGAGTACAAATATTAAAAAAATATTTAATAAAATTTAATCCTCTAAAAAACTTTAAAGTCCTTTTAAAAGGAAACAGGATCACGAAATGAAAAACTGTAAATGCAGTTTTACTAAATTTAGACTCTAGTATCAAATGTATATTATCTAGTTTGTGTTCAATGACTTTTTTCATTTTTGTCGGACGGTGTTATACATATGTATTTAACATGGATATTTTTTAATTTTCTTAAAATGAAAGTCAATCAACTTAACTTCTAATTTTTGAAAGGTATTTCATTTATTTTTTTTTCATTCTGTTCCTTGACAAAAGTTTTTTTTTAGTTTTAAGTAGAAAGAAATAAAACCTCATTTAAACAGTAAAAATCTTTGCGTGAATGGCTTTCACCAAACATTTTCATATAGTAAGTCTGACAGTAGTTAGAGTAACTAGCAAAAAGCTGGAAAAAAAATACTAACAACGGAAAGAAAGACATACTAAAACTAAATACTAAAAAGAAAAACATACATTTTGGAAATGTGAAAAGTCTTTTTCTAAATACAATCATTAAAAAAATAGAAAAAAGTTAAAAAAAAATTACAGCCAGTTAACAGTAGCAACAATTTTTAGAAGGAACCTTTCACTTTAAGAAGAAATGAAATGAAAAAATTAAAAAAAAAATAAATAAACCAAAATCTAAAATTTTAAACAATTTAAACCAAAGATGATCCTGTGGTTAATGACGTGAGGATAGTTTGAGAAACTAAATCTATGGCTTAGTATTTTTTTCTTCTTTTTGGTTTTTTGGTGGTAATTAGAAATTTAGTTGGGGGGATTTTTATGATAATCACTAAAATCATGTTGAAAAAAAACACCAACTTTTAATTGGCAGAAAATGAATGATTCTTTAAAAGGTGATTAAACAAAACCAACCTTAAACTACAACAAATTGTAACATTAGCAGGTGTATTTTATATATTTAAACGAAAGAATTTAGTTTCAAAATGGTCTTTAATCAGGTTGTTACATTCTCATGACCAATAACCCTTTTAGAAGTAGAAATAACAAAAAAACAAACTACAACTAAAATCTAAACACAAATCTAAACACAAATCAGACTGACTTTCTTGCCAAACCCAGAATGAGTTGGTTGTGTTGTCAAAAAAAAAAACTAACTTAAAGGTGTCAGTTTAATTACATTTGAAATAATTTTTTTTAGTTAAAAGTTTATAAATACTGGTTTTTATTATAGACCTGTATTTGTGTTTTGTTGTTAAATTATGAAAAATAAAACTTAATAAGTCAAGATTAGAAAATAAAATTATGTTCATTGAAAGTAACAGTGTGAAAATTGTAAAAAAAAGCAGTCTAAACATATAAAAAAAAAACACTGCATAAAAAAAGTAAACTTAAAGGAAAAAGTATGCCATTAAGTCATGGCACATTGGAAAGTGCATTATAGTATGAGTGATATAGTCAGTCATAAAAAATATATATAATACATTATACCGACAATGAGTGAAATGTGATACTTCTGTCACAGGTTTTTCTTTGTATTTTCTTTTCTGTAAGATCATATGACATGAGTCATAAATGTATAATAAGGCGATTACACTGACTTAAAGTTATGAAATCGAGCTTTTAACAAAGGTCTTCTGAAACACTTCCATCGAATTTTTAAAAATTGGTAGTTTGTTCCTTTACTCAAACTTCTTTAATAATGGTCCAAATTGCAAATTTTTTTTTTTTTTAATTTTTGTTTTTTTACGTACTTCTCAAATTTAAATTTTCCACAAATTTTTTGCCCAGGAAGATCGTGGGATAACGATTATTACTATTTTTTTTAAATTTTTTGAAAACATTTTATTGTAATTTTCCAATCGTAAAATCATTTCTACTGCTCCAATGGTGCGTCATAGACGAGTCATTTCCAAGACCGACCCTCATTAATTTTTACGTCTAAACATTTCTTTGGAACAAACTAATACCCTATCTCCAATTTCTAAGGGGGCTCCCACACAAAATGATATTTTTTAAAATTTTCTCCAACCGCTCTAACTGCCCTAAGAGTGCCCTTAGAGCAATAAAATGTATGACCGACCCACAATATTTTTTTAGTCCAAACATTTTCTCTAAACACACCCACCCCCTATCTTTAACTATTAAGGTGGTCCACATACAATTTTTTTTTGTAAATTTATTCATTTAATCAGCTTCTACCGGTAAAATGGTGCTTCCGAGAGGGATCATTAGTGACACCGACCCCCATTTTTTTTTTTACCCTCCAACATTTTTTTTAAACATTCTTACGCCATATCTCCACTCCCTAAGTAGGCTTCCACACAAATTACAGTTGGAGCAAATTTTATAAAAATGTAATTTTGAATGGAAGCCCACTTAGGGAGTAGATATATATATAGGTATGTTATACAAAAATGTTGGAGGGTAAAAATAAATGGGGGTCGGTCTCACAAATGATCCCTTTCGGACGCAGAAGCTGATTAAATAAAACAAATTTACCAAAAAAAATAAAAAAAATTTTATGGGGACCGCCTTAATAGTGAAAGATAGAGGGTAGGTGTGTTCAGAGAAAATGTTTGGACTAAAAAAATATTGTGGGCCGGTCATACATTTTGTTGCTCTAAGGGCACTATTAGGGCAGTTAGAGCGGTTGGAGCAAATTTTAAAAAATGTCGTTTTGTGTGGGAGCCCCCTTAGAAATTGCAGATAGGGTATTAGTTTGTTCCAAAGAAATGTTAAGACGTAAAAATTAATGAGGGTCGGTCTTATAAAGAACTCCTCTATGACGCACCATTGGAGCAGTAAAAATGATTTTAAGATTGGAAAATTACAATAAAATTTTTTAAAAAAATTTAAAAAAAATAGTAATATCCCACGTTATCCCACGATCCTCCTGGGCAAAAAATTTGTAGAATCAATAGAAGTTTTACACAAAAAAATTTCAAAAAAATCGAAGAGTACAAACATATTTAAAAATGAGATTTAAATTTTAAAACTTAAAAATAGCGTACAAGAGCGCTTTTAAGATTTTTTTTGGATTTTTTTTTAAAAAGTACGTAAAAAACAAACATTAAAAAAAAAAAAAAATAGAAATTTTGACCATTATTGAAGAAGTTATGAGTAAAAGAAGTTTTAGTAAAGGAACAAACTACCAATTTTTAAAAATTCGATATCTTTTGAACGGGTCATCAAAAAAATCTGAAAATTTACCACGAAGGAGTTTTCGAAAGGTACTAAAAACTCTAAACAAATTGGGAAAAGCTAAAAAAAAAAATTTCAGTATCCGATTTGATATGGAATGCCCCATATACTTTATGGGCCCCTATATCAATATTTCGAGGTGTTACACACGTAATGACAAACTGATCACTAGAGTGGAGGGAATAAAAAGAAGTGGAGACGGGAAAAATGGAAACGAAATTTGTCTCGAAATCTTAGAATTTTTCTGTAGGACAAAAGTCTCGAAATATTAAAATTATTCTATAGAAAAATTTGAGTATTTTTCTACAGGAAAAAATTTTAGAATTTTTCTATAGTTTGAGGAATTTTTTGAAAAATTTGAAAATTGTTCTATAGTTTTTTCTATAGAAAACATTTGAGTATTTTTTTATAGGAAAAATTTTTCATTAGAATAATTTGAGAACTTTGCTAAAGGACAAATTTTTAATCAAGGAAAATTCTGAAAACGTTTCTATAGGAAAAATCTAAGAATTTGTCTTTAGAAAAAATCTTAGAATTTAGAAGAGTGGGGAAAAAGAAAAGTAAAATGAAAAGGAAATAATCTGAGAATTTTTCTAAAGAAAAAATCTAAAAACTTTTCTGCAGGAAAAATCTGAGAAGAAGAGGGGGAAAAGTAATCGGAAAATATGAAAAATTTTCTGTACACTCAAAAAAAAAAGTTTGTAAAATTACAAGCAAAAGGTCTTGTAATTCTATTTTACTAATATTTTTGTCTATTTACAAAAATTCTTGTATTTTTAATAAAACAAAAACTACCGTACGCTTTGTAATTTTACTATAATATGTTGGTAAATTTATTTAACAATTTTTTTAGGTAAATTAACAAAAAAAAATAATTATTTTACAAATTAAAAAAAATTACAAGGTGTTTAGTTGTTTTACACAAGAAAATTGTAATTGTACAACAACATTTTATTTGATAGTATTTAGTCTTTCTACCAAAAAATGTTATATTACAAACAATTTTTTTTTCAAGATTTTTTAGTTTACAAGGTTTTCAGTATTTTGAGACAAAAAAATGTAATTAAACAAAAATTTGTATTGAAAAATAATTATGCAACAATAGGAGACGCAAAAATTTTCTAAGTCCATATTTTGTTAAAAATAATTTTTTATAAATAAAAAATTTCATAAAAAAATTTTGAAAAATTTTTAAGTTCCGGATACAAACATTTTTCAATTAGTTGTAAGCTTTATCAAAAAAATTGAATATCAAGACAATTTTTTGGTAACTTGCTTTAAGTAAAATACCACAATTTTTATATGTTTTTACTATATTATTGTTCTAGTTTTTTTGTTTGTATTTTTACAATTTTTTGGTAATTTTACCATATATTTTTGGTACTTTTTTTTTTAAATCTGGCACTAAAATGTCAATCAAAAGCTGTCAATTATGAAAAATTAAGTTTTTTCTTATTTTATCAGGTATTTAAACGTCCAATCTACAATATCCAAAGTTTTTTTTTATAATTTTTTAAAAATACTTGCTAAAATAATTAAAAATTCGAAAAAAAAGTTAATTTTTTTGACTAGTTTTTCTTGAAAATATAAGAAATTTCTTGTGTAGCCTCCTTCGCAATTCTCATATGTTCTACTTAAGAAAAACGAAATTCCGAAAAAAAAAAATAAAAAAGTGCAGTGTTATACTCTAAAAAGTTTGTTAAAAGTGTTCAAGTGAAAAAAAAAAAAAAAATCATTTCAGGTTGTTAAAGTGCTACTCCAGCTGCCGACGAAGGAAAAATAAGATGCACCAACGGAAAAAACCCTTAAATTTACAAAACCAATATGTAAATATACCAAATTTTTTGTAAATTTACAAAACAAATAAGAAAGTTTAGAAAACAAAATTGTATACTTACAGAAAAAGTTGTAATTTTACAAAAATGAAGTAGAAAATACAAAAACAATATTGTAAATTTACAAATTATTTGGTTAAACTACTGCTTTTACGGCAAAAAAATAAAAAAAAAATCGTATATTTACAATAAAAATTGTAAATTTACCACTTTTTACTGTAAATATACAAGTTTTTTGCCATAAAAAACTGTAGTTAAACCAAACAATTTGTAAATTTACAATTTTATTTTTAATTTTCTACTTTATTTCGTAAATTTACAACTTTTTTTGTAAGTCTACAATAATATTTTACAAAAAAAAAATGTAAATTTACACTTTCTCCCCGTAATTTTTTTGTTAAATCAATTTACAAATTATCCCCGTAACATTACGGGGATTCTTGCTAGTACATATTTTACAAAGCCTGCCCCGTAAAATCACGGGGATTTTATGTCATTTTACAAACTTTTTTTTTTGAGTGTAGGAAAAATTCGAGAAATTTTCTAAAGGAAAAGTTTGAAAATTTTTCTATACACACAAAAAAACCCTTGTAAAATAAAAAAAAAACTTTGTAACTTATTTTTTTTTTGCTACCTCCTTTTGACAAGAATTCCTTGTAACCTTACAAGCTTTTTACCAATAAGTTTGTAGTTTTACAAGCTTTTTACCAAAAAAATTGTGAATTTACAATTTTTTTGATGCGATAAAACTTACAAGGAGGTTTTGTGACTTTACTAGATTTTTGCTACCTCCTATTTTACGAGAATTCCTTACGAGCTTTTTTGTAATTTTACAAGATTTTTACCAAAAAAATTATAAATTTACAACTTTTTTGGCGAAATAAAATTAACAAGAAATTCTCGTAAATTTACTATATATTTTTGTAAAAGATCTTAGAAATTTTTAAATTTACAAGAAAAACTGTAAAATTACAAAAAAATTTAAATTTCGATCGAAAATTATTTGTTATAAAACAAGGAAAACTGACAAATATTGGTAAAATGGGATTACGAGACTTTTTCTAGTAATTTGACAATTTTTTTTTTAGTGTAGTGATATCCATCTATCTGTTTGTCTGTGTTTGTCGGTAAAAAAAAGTTTTTGATAAAAAAAAATATTAGATGAAAAAAAGGTATGAAATTAAAAATATTGATGAAAAAAAAAAATTATGACAAAAAAATATTGACGAAAGTAAAAAAATATTGATGAAAAAAAAAAAATATTGATAAAAAAAAATATTAATAAAAAAAAAAAATATTGAAAAAAAATATTGATGAAAAAAAATATGGATGAAAAAAAAATAATGATGAAAAAAAAATTGACGAAAAAAATATATTGATTAAAAAAATTATTGATGAAAAAAGTTGATGAACAATTATTATGTTACGTTTTATTCACCAGCTGGTGAATATTTTTTTTATTCACCACGAGGTGAATTATTATCCAAGTTACTAAAATTTTTGGTTTTAAGAAAATGTTAATCGTTAGCATATATTAGAGATGGGCGCGTGTGTGATTTTTAATTCACACTCGCTCACGACAGAAATTTTTGAATTTCGCACACTCACTCACGAGCATATTTTTTCTACTCACACTCACTCACAACCACGTGAACAAATTTAATACAACTCACACTCACGTACACTCACGCAAGCTTCACTCACACTCACATTGATTCACACTCTTATTTATACAAAAAAAATTTAAAAACTAAAATTTCAAAAATCTGTCAAAATTAAAAGTTCAGCGGAATTTTAAATTTTTTTTTATTTTTTTGGAACAAAATCTTAAGTTAAGCCAAATTTTAAAATTTTTTGTTGCTTTTTTGGTACGAAAGGAAATATGAAGAGAAAATAAATCACGCAAACTCGCGGAAAAAAATCGACTCACGCACACTCACTTACGCAAACATCTTACTCACGCACACTCACTCACTCACGAACATTTTTTTAGAAAAAATCTTAGAATTTAGAAGAGTGGGGAAAAAGAAAAGTAAAATGAAAAGGAAATAATCTGAGAATTTTTCTAAAGAAAAAATCTAAAAACTTTTCTGCAGGAAAAATCTGAGAAGAAGAGGGGGAAAAGTAATCGGAAAATATGAAAAATTTTCTGTAGGAAAAATTCGAGAAATTTTCTAAAGGAAAAGTTTGAAAATTTTTCTATACACACAAAAAAACCCTTGTAAAATAAAAAAAAAACTTTGTAACTTATTTTTTTTTTTGCTACCTCCTTTTGACAAGAATTCCTTGTAACCTTACAAGCTTTTTACCAATAAGTTTGTAGTTTTACAAGCTTTTTACCAAAAAAATTGTGAATTTACAATTTTTTTGATGCGATAAAACTTACAAGGAGGTTTTGTGACTTTACTAGATTTTTGCTACCTCCTATTTTACGAGAATTCCTTACGAGCTTTTTTGTAATTTTACAAGATTTTTACCAAAAAAATTATAAATTTACAACTTTTTTGGCGAAATAAAATTAACAAGAAATTCTCGTAAATTTACTATATATTTTTGTAAAAGATCTTAGAAATTTTTAAATTTACAAGAAAAACTGTAAAATTACAAAAAAATTTAAATTTCGATCGAAAATTATTTGTTATAAAACAAGGAAAACTGACAAATATTGGTAAAATGGGATTACGAGACTTTTTCTAGTAATTTGACAATTTTTTTTTTAGTGTAGTGATATCCATCTATCTGTTTGTCTGTGTTTGTCGGTAAAAAAAAGTTTTTGATAAAAAAAATATTAGATGAAAAAAAGGTATGAAATTAAAAATATTGATGAAAAAAAATATTGATGAAAAAAAAAAATTATGACAAAAAAATATTGACGAAAGTAAAAAAATATTGATGAAAAAAAAAAAATATTGATAAAAAAAAATATTAATAAAAAAAAAAAATATTGAAAAAAAATATTGATGAAAAAAAATATGGATGAAAAAAAAATAATGATGAAAAAAAAATTGACGAAAAAAATATATTGATTAAAAAAATTATTGATGAAAAAAGTTGATGAACAATTATTATGTTACGTTTTATTCACCAGCTGGTGAATATTTTTTTTATTCACCACGAGGTGAATTATTATCCAAGTTACTAAAATTTTTGGTTTTAAGAAAATGTTAATCGTTAGCATATATTAGAGATGGGCGCGTGTGTGATTTTTAATTCACACTCGCTCACGACAGAAATTTTTGAATTTCGCACACTCACTCACGAGCATATTTTTTCTACTCACACTCACTCACAACCACGTGAACAAATTTAATACAACTCACACTCACGTACACTCACGCAAGCTTCACTCACACTCACATTGATTCACACTCTTATTTATACAAAAAAAATTTAAAAACTAAAATTTCAAAAATCTGTCAAAATTAAAAGTTCAGCGGAATTTTAAATTTTTTTTTATTTTTTTGGAACAAAATCTTAAGTTAAGCCAAATTTTAAAATTTTTTGTTGCTTTTTTGGTACGAAAGGAAATATGAAGAGAAAATAAATCACGCAAACTCGCGGAAAAAAATCGACTCACGCACACTCACTTACGCAAACATCTTACTCACGCACACTCACTCACTCACGAACATTTTTTTCCCACTCACACTCACTCACAATTACGTGAGTAAAATTGAATTCAGTCACACTAACGCGTGATCACGCGTGAATCACGCTCTAATCTGCTCATGTGCCTATCTCTAGCTTATGTAATCAAACTGAGGTGGCGTCCTGTAGCTTTTTTAAATTAGACATTAGATTAAAAACATTATCATGTTCAAATAATCGTTTTCTTTTCAAAAATTCTTTAAAAGGTTACCAAAACCCACCACAGAGGGCGGAAATAATAAGATTTTTAAATTTTTATTTTAAATTAATTTTTAAAATATGCACGATTAAGGGCATTTTGAGCTTAAAGCTTGATTTACACGTTAACTACCCTCGACCACCCTTATCTACTATTTCCTATATATTTATTATATTGGGGGATAACAATTGTCAAATTCAAATAATTTTTCATACTAAATTATTTATACCCGGGAAATAATACTGGGAAATGGGTGATACTGGGAAATAGGTGATAAGGGTGGTCAAGGGTAGTTAACGTGTAAACTGCCCTTAACAAAATGATACTAAAATTTCCGTTTTATCATAACCCGTTAAAAAGTAAGCTCTCAAAAATGCCAAATTTTCTCGAAAATATGACGTGATACAAAAATTTGAAAACCAGATTCAGAATCAGCATCGAAATGTTAATCTAAAACGAATAGTAAGATCCTAGAATATCATCCAAAAATATCACAAAAAATGCTCCCAAATTTGACCTCCGAGTGTCCAGACCTCTGACTCATCCAAAAAAAATTCCAAATGTTGGCCAGTGTATTATAATTTTGGCACAATGAAAAAACTTTGAAGCCATATAACTTTTAAATGAGTTGTGATACCAATGTACCAATTTTCTTAGCAAAAACTACCCCTTCATTGTACATGTTTTAAAAATAATTTAAAAATAATTTAAATAAAATTCAAAAAACGATTTCCGCCCCTGCTGAGGGTTTTTGGAACTTTTTTTAAGAATTCAAAAACTTTTCATTGTTTTAATTTTTACTGTAGAATCGACAGATGATATCACCTTTGCAATATATTCATCGATTTTTTCTCTTCTGAAGAATCAGCTCAAAATTCGCGTTTTCAGATGCGTTAAACCACCCCAAGGAGAGAAAATTAAAAAAAAAAAAAATCCTTCAAAAAACGATGATACCCGATAAACAACTAAAGTGACATTGGCAGCAAACGAACGAATCGTTAAACATATGCTCGGCCGAAAAATTTATTATCTTTCAATATTTGCCTTTTTATAAGAGTTTGTTTCTTAAGTCTTTTGTTATTATATCCTACACCACTCTGTGGTACAGGGTATAATGAGTTTGTGCTGATGTTTGTAACTACTCGAAATATTGGTCCTAGACCTAACTTCAAGTATACCGATCGACTTAGAATTACATTTTGAGCCGATTTAGCGATGTCCGTCCGTCCGTCTGTCCATCTATCGGTTTATGCTCAATATAGGTCGCAATTTTCAATTAATTGACTTGAAATTTGAAACTTAACCATAGTTTGGCCCAAGGACGAAGCCTATTGAAATTGGAGAAAATCGGTACATGTTAAGACAAAGCCCCCATACAAACGCCCCCTTTGGATTCGGCTTAAATGACTCTTATACCCGTATTATAATAGATATCGCATTAAAATTTAACAGGCAATCAAATTTTGTATGCACAAATCACCATTCCAAATTTCAAAGGAATCGGATCAGTCCTTCTGGATACAAACCACCCTCCCGACATTTACATACGTCCCTCAAAATTCATAAAAATGGAAATATTTGATAAAAATTTTATTTTTACGTGTTAAACGTGTACTTTGGAAACCTAATCAAATCGGAATATAATTGTATCATTTTTGGACTTAGTCCCCCACAAAAAATTTCGACCGATATTCAGTTAAATCAGTCTATTGACAAAAAAAATAAACCAATTCCACTAAAATTTGATCTGTGTGTGCTTTCTACACTAAATAAAGATCTGAAGATCTGACAAAAGACAGATCCAATCCGTCCATGTTTGGACTTGGGACCAATTTTCCGAAAAAAACGTGTAGGGTAGCATATGGTCGGTCTTGACCGTCTATAACTTTCTTGTTTTTTTATTTGAATGTTAAATACAAGTTTGTGTCTTAAGTCTTTTGTTTTAAGTGCGTCATCTAATCGTCACTTACAAGGTCGCTTATGTGGCATACGACAAAAAGTTGAAGTGACTTAATAAAATCCTCATCCATTTGGATTTTTATATTCTGATGAGCACTTTTAGTTTTTGTTTTATTCAAAAAATATTTTTCGCTAAAAATATTTTTTTTTTTTTTTGCTCAAGTTTTAGCTGCAGTGTAACCACTCTATTACCGATCATTAATATGTTTTATGTATATTTTTCCATATTTTATTTATTGCAATAATTATAATGGCTTAAAAAAAGCAAAAGTTTATAATTATTTATGTATCATATCCTATGCATTATACATTATATCTATGCATTTTCAAGCATGTTTTTTCTTTCTTTTTTTTTCAAATAATTTATAGGAATTTTCATAATGTCAAGTTTATTTCGTTTCGTTTTTTTTATACTTTATGAGTTGACCTACATCTATTTTCTTTGGTTGGTTTTAGTTTTTTTGTTTTTTTTTGTCCAAAGACTTCCTACTTTACAAGAGGTGTAGTCATGATGATGATGATAAGTTGTAACTAGTTTTTCTACTTAAGTTTGTTTTTCTTTTGCTACAGAAAAAAAAAAATAAAAAAAATAAACAGAATTGCACTTAAAATTCATTTGAAAATTCCAACTAGAGTATAGGTTTTGGAAAACTGCCACAACATTGTTGTAGCAAATAATTGTGGAATTACTCTGTAGTATACGATCAGTTTAAATTAAAAAGATGCGTGTGATTTTCATGATAAATGAGTTTTTCTTAATAAACGCACACAAATTATGGGTGGTGGATATAATAGAAAAAGAGGAGTTCCAAGTATGCGAATTTCTAATTAATAATAAAATTTAACTGAAAAAATAGTTCATTTTTTTTATTAATCCTTCTGTTCAGTTTAAAATCTTAGCCATTTTTGAATGTTTTATCGTTCAATTTCATGCAACTTCTTAATCAAAAAAATGTTTCCTTTTTCCTAACTGTATTATTCTCAAACCTCTAACCACAGTAACCAGAATCATACACTCAAAATATTTTGTATGTAAATTCAACTGAAAAAACATTTAAAACAGTCGTTTTTTCTATTAAAAAACGGACTACTTATATATAGGGCATTCCATGTCAAATCGGACACTTTAAAATTTTTTTTTTTTAGATTTTCCCAATTTGTTCACAGTTTTTAGTACCCTTCGAAAACTCTTTCGTGGTAAATTTTCAGATTTTTTGATGACCCGTTTAAAAGATATCGAATTTTTAAAAATTGGTAGTTTGTTCTTTTACTCAACTTCTTTTACTCATAACTTCTTCAATATTGGTCCAAATTTCAATTTTTTTTTTTTTAATTTTTATTTTTTTACGTACTTTTTAAAAAAAATCCCATAATATTCTTAAAAGCGCTCTAGTCAGCGATTTTTAAGTTTTAAAATTTAAATCTCATTTTTGAAAATGTTTGTACTCTTTGATTTTTTTCAAAATTTTTTTGTGTAAAACTTCTATCGATTCTACAATTTTTTTGTCCAGTAGGATCGTGGGATAACAATTATTACTATTTTTTAAAATTTTTTGAAAAGATTTTATTGTAATTTTCAAATCTTAAAATCATTTCTACTGCTCCAATGGTGCGTCATAGAGGGGCCATTTCCAAGACCGACCTCCAGTAATTTTTACGTCTAAACATTTCTTCGGAACAAACTAATACCCTATCTCCAATTTCTAAGGGGGCTCCCACACAAAATGACATTTTTTTAAATTTGCTCCAACCGCTCTAACTGCCCTAAATGTGCCCTTAGAGCAATAAAATGTATGACCGACCAACAATATGGAAGCTCACTTAGGGAGTGGGGTAGGGCGTAGTTATGTTTTAAAAAAATATTGGAGTGTAAAAATAAATGGGGGTCGGTCTCACTAATGACCCCTCTCGGACGCACCATTGCACCGGTAGAAGCTGATTAAATAAAACAAATTTACAAAAAATAAAAAAAATGTATGGAAACCGCCTTAATAGTTAAAGATAGAGGGTAGGTGTGTTTAGAGAAAATGTTTGGACTAAAAAAATATTGTGGGTAGGTCACACATTTGATTGCTCTAAGGGCACTCTAAAGGCAGTTAGAGCGGTTAGAGCAAATTTTAAAAAATGTCATTTTGTGTTGGAGCCCACTTATTGTTAGTAATTGGAGATAGGGTATTAGTTTGTTCCGAAGAATTGTTTAGACGTCAAAATAAATGGGGGTCGGTCTTATAAATGACCACTCTAAGACGCACCATTGAAGCAGTAGAAATGATTTTAAGATTGGAAAATTTCAATAAATTTTTTTAAAAAAATTTAAAAAAATAGTAATAATCGTTATCCCACGATCCTCCTGGGCAAAAAATTTGTAGAATCAATAGATGTTTTACACAAAAAAATTTAAAAAAAATCGAAGAGTACAAACCTTTTCAAAAATGAGATTTAAATTTTAAAACTTAAAAACCGCATACTAGAGCGCTTTTAAGAATTTTTTTAAGATTTTTTTTTTAAAAAGTACGTAAAAAAACAAAAATTTTGAAAAATTTTTTTTTTGAAATTTGGACCATTATTGAAGAAGTTATGAGTAAAAGAAGTTTGAGTAAGGAAACAAACTACCAATTATTAAAAATTCGGTTTCTTTTGAACGAGTCATCAAAAAAATCTGAAAATTTAGCACGAAGGAGTTTTCGAAGGGTACCAAAAACTAGAGATGGGCACATGAGCAGATTAGAGCGTGATTCAAGTGAATCACGCGTGATCATGCGTGAGTGTGACTGATTTCAATTTTACTCACGTGATTGTGAGTGAGTGTGAGTGAAGAAAAACAATTGCGTGAGTGAGTAAGATATTTGCGTGAGTTTGCGTGACTTATTTTCTCTTTATATTTCCTTTTGTACTAAAAAAAAGTAATAAAAAAATTTTAAAATTTGCCATAACTTAAGATTTCGTCCCGAAAAAAGCAAAAAAAAATGTAAAATTTCGCTGAACTGTAAGTTTTGCTAAAAGTTTTGAAAGATTTTTGAAATTATAGTTTTTGAAATTTTCGTGAGTGTGAGTCAACGTGAGTGTGAGTGAAGCTTGCGTGAGTGCACGTGAGTGTGAGTTGTTTTAATTTTACTTACGTGATTGTGAGTGAGTGTGAGTAGAAAAATATGCTCGTGAGTGAGTGTGCGTGATTCAAAAATTCCTGTCGTGAGCGTGAGTGAGTGTAAGTCAAAAATCACTCACGCTCCCCTCTCTACTAAAAACAGTCAACAAATTGGGAAAACCAAAAAAAAAAATTATTCAAAGTGTCCGATTTGACATGGAATGCCCCATATATATTATCGATCAGTGATAGATTTTAAGACATTCTAGCGATGTCCGTCGGTCTGTCCGTCTGTGGAAATAGTAATCACGGTCAAAATTTTAAACAGATATGACTAACAATAAGACTTATCATATTTACTTGTTGTTGCCCTGAGCAGTTTGGTATTGCATTTGAGCGAAATCGGTTCAGCGGTTCAAAAGTTATGAAAGAAAATGTAAGGACACCTCGAAAATTTTGGTACATTCAACATAACCTAAAAATACAAAATGTTTAAAATCAGCTGCTACTTCACACATGTGAACAGAATTGATCACCGAATGGTATTTATACGAGTACAAACATATTTTTTTTACAAAAAAAAAAAAAAAATCGCCAAATTTTTTTTTTAGCAAAAATTTTTTTCTCGGATTTTTTTTTTTCAAAAAAATTTTTTTTTTGTTTTTTTTTTTTTGCAATAAATTTTTTTTACATTGTGGAGGGTATGCATACATTCGGCAAGGTCGAATTTAACTTTTTTACTTGTTCTCATTCAGTTTTTCCCCTCTCCTTCTCAAAATTTTCCTATAAAAAGATTCTTGAATGTATTGAAAAATTCTCAGTTTTTCCTAAGGAGAAGTTTTCAAATTTTTCCTATTAAAAAATTTATCCTTTACAAACTTTCTTGTATTTTTTCTAAAGAAAAGTTTTAAGATTCCGAGCCATTTTTTTCTATAGAAAAATTCTAAGATTTTGAGACATTCTTCCTATAGAAAAATATTGAGATTATTTCACATTTTTTATAGAGAAAAACTCTCAGATTATTTTCTGTTTCTCTTTCTCTTCCTTTTTCTTTCCTCTTTTTTTCTTTTCTTAATATTACATTTTATCCCTTTTCCTTTTTTTTCGTACTCGGTTTAGAAGGGGAACATTTTTTTTTTATCAGAATGATTTTATGATGATAGATTATTATAAGACCATTATTTTCGGAATTTCCAAAAAGTACCTTCTTCAAAATTTTTTGAAATCGGATGATTTTTAAATTTTGCGTTTTAGGCTGTAATAGGTTGTGGTGGTACGTTGTTGCAATTTATATGGGAAAAGAGTAATATAAAATAAATTCCCGAAATCCTCCTATTTCCATCTTTTAAAATTATCATTTATCATTCCACTATATCATTTCTAAAAAAATTTTTGTAATACATACAATTTACTTACATCTAAAAAAAATTAATTAGTTAAGTCAATTTGTAAAAAAAATTTATAACATGCTGTAATAAAAATTATTCAAAGTTCATTAAGGAAATTTATTCGCATACCGTCACTTAAATAATTGGGTTAATCCTTTATGATGTCATTTGTTAGCGCGTAAGTTTCAATAACAATGACAAACAAGATCAATCAATCATTAAGTCAGTCAATTTACCACTTAAAAAGGAAACTAGTTTTTTGCGAGGAATTTCTACGATTGTCAATAAAAAAAAATTGCAAATACAAAGAGAAAAATGCGTAGCAATCTTTTTTATCCGCTTTTTTGCTGCTGATACTGGTTGGATGGATAGTGCATGCTATGCCATGCCGTTTTATTAAATTCGTTCCATTTTTTCAGTATATTATTGAATGGTACATGTGACAATCATTGGTGGTAAATGGAAACAGGTTTAGTTGTATATATTTTATACCCTAAACTTAGTGATTATTAGTTTGTCATTCCGTTTGTAACACCTTGAAACTCCAAAGACCACCTCGATCAATTTTAAGAAAATCCAACGATCAGTGAGTAGGTCTGTTAAAATGACGATCACGACCAAAATAGTATACAGAAATTACTGTATCTACACCATTGACTGATGTAATTTGAAAAAGATTGTAATTTGAAGATTCCATTTATAATTCGAAGATTCCATTTGTAATTAAAAGATTCAACTTGTAATTCGAAATTTTATTAGTAATTCCAAAATATTGCGGTCAGTTCAAACTAATTATACCCTGTACCACAGAGTGGTGTAGGGCAAAAAAAGATCAATAATAATCCGAAAAAGATCAATTGAATCAATTGGGGGTTCTACGTCAACCGGGCCACGGTCCCAAATTGGTATTGGTTTAAAATTTTTTTAAAAAAATTCGAAATGACTAAAAAATATTTACTTTTGAATGCCGAGTGGCGGTTTTTGAATTTCAATATGGTAGATCCAATATGGCGCCCAATTTTTTAAAAACTTTACAGATTCGCTTAAAATTTTTCATACACGGGATCTTGGGGTCTCGTAAGAACATTCCGCAATTGGATTTTCAAAATTCAAAATGGCGGATCTAACATGGCGAAAATTTTTTTTAAAAAAAATAACAGATTCACTTTAAACTCTTTACGCAGTTTTGTTGGATTGCTAAATTAGAATCTGCCATTCGAATATTTAACTTCAGATTCTTATTAAACGACCCCAAAAACTCATTGTATAAAAAGTTTCAACCAAATCGGTTTATTATTTAAAAAAATTGGTCGCCATGCTGAATCCGCCATTTTGAGTTTTAAAATGCCAACTTCAGATTCTTCCTAAGCGACCAAAAAAATTCGTGTATAACGAGTTTTAAGCAAATAATGTTTTTTAAAAATTGGGCTCCATATTGATCCGCCATATTGAAATTCCAAAAAAGCCACTCAGCATTAAAAAGTAAATAACAAAATATAAAAAAATTTTAAGCCCATACCAATTTTGTAGAGAGGAGTGGCCCGGTTGACGAAGAAACCCTCATATGAGGCATTCCACACCAAATGTCCAGCGAAAAAAACATATGTACCGTAAACTTCAAAATAGGTTTTATGGATATCCCTATATGGAACTTAGAAAATTGCATTTTTGGTTTTTCAAAAACTGGGCTTAGGAGGCGTGGTCAAATATTGAAAAAATGGACAAATTTGTGGCGAGTTGCCTTGATTAAATATTTATCATATTAAAACGGAATACACCACAATCTCAAAAATTTACATTCTAATATAGTTTTGTGTATCAAAATTTTTTTTTTGGAAAATTTTCAGAACCTGTTCTGAAATTTTCCATTTTTTGAAAAAATCAATTTATCAAAAATCCGGGAATTTTTTTTTTAAATTTTTTTTTACAGCTTAGATGTTTGTCCATCCACACCAAAAAAAATCAGAAACGCGTTTTTCGTTTTTTTTCGAGAAAATCGCATTTGAATTTTAAATTTCATAAAAATTTAGTAATTTTCTTGTATTTTCTTGTTTCAACAGAGCGTATGAGTAATATTTATGCAATTAATAATAAAACAAGAAAATACAAGCAAATTACAAAATTGTTTTATGAAATTTAAGATTCAAATGCGATTTTCCAAAAAAAACGAAAAACGCGTGTCTAAATTTTTTTGTGTGGATGGACAAACATCTAAACTTAAAAAAAAAATTTAAAAAAAAGTGGCCGGATTTTTGATAAATTGACTTTTTTAAAAAATGGTAAAATTTCAGAACGGGTTCTGAAAATTAAAAAAAAAATTATTTGATAGTCCATTAAAAAGTAAAAGCTTGAATGCCTCATATATAAATTAGACTATAATTTTTTCAACTTTCGATATTGCCAAGTGTCCAGACAAATTTTTTTGTCCCAGGTCTAATACTTATGTGGTTCAAATTTGAGTCCAATCGGATTAAATTAACCTGTGGCGACCGGCGGTCAAAGTTTTGGATTTTTGAAAAAAATAAAAAAATAATAATAACTTTGGCACATAATATTTGTTAATTTCGATGCGTTTATTTTCGAGATATCACCATTTCAAATACGTAAAAAATGGCGATTTTTTCCACGTTTAGGAATTTTTTTAAAAAAAGTCTGAACCTTTCATTGCCTTGACAGCCCTTTTTGCAATTTTTTTATTAATTTTAAATGGCGATATCTCGAAAACCGCTCGACCGATTTTATACATTTTTTAATATTCGTATTCAGCATGCCAAAATCATTAAAAATAAATCATAAAACGTAAAAATAAATCATAAAACGTAAAAATAAATCATAAAACGTGTGAACGTAGGAAAAAACCGCCATTTTTAGCAAATTTCAAATAGCGATATCTCGAAAACTGTTCAACCGATTTTAAAATTGTTTTGAAATTCGTGCTCAGCGCATCAAAATTAACAAATACGATATGTCGAAAGATATATTTATTTTTTATTATTTTTTTTTAATTTTTCAAAAATTAATTGTTATTAGAACAAGTAAAAAAGTTAAATTCGGCCTTGCCAAATGTAGTGATACCCTCCACAATTTTAAAAAGATTATTGCCAAAAACTTTATTTAAAAGGAAATTACTTTGGAAAAAAAAAATTTTGAAAAAAAAATTTCCGCGAAAAAAAAATTTTGGTAAAAAAAATTCGCTATTTTTTTTTCTTTTTTTGCCAAAAAATATGTTCGTACTTGTTTAAATACCATTTGGTGTTCAATTATGTTCACATATGTCAGCCAGAAGACGAATTGCAGCATTTTGTATTTTTAGGTTATGTTGAATGTACTGAAATTTTTGAGGTGTGCTTACATTTTCACTCATAACTTTTGAACCGCTGAACCGCTATCGCTCAAATACAATACCAAACTTCTCGGGAGAACTTTCAATAAATATGTTAAGTTTCAGTCATCTGTGTGCAATATTTTGTCCGTGACAGCATTTTCCACAGACAGACAGAAAGACGGACATCGCTAGAATGTCTTAAAATCGATCAGGCATCATGAATATATATACTTTATGGGGTCCCAGACCGATATTTCGATGAGTTACAAACGGAATGACAAACTTATATATACCCTCTATCACTAAGTGGAGGGTATAAAAAGATCTACGGCTATTCGAAGATTCCAGTTGTAAATCGCAAAAGATCAATTAATCTTTTTCGAATTACAATTGGAATCTTCGAATTACAGTAGATCTTTTTCGAATAACAATTAATTTATTTATACTAACAAAAGATCAATTGATCTTTTTCGAATTACAGTTGATCTTCACAAATAACAGCTGATTGTTTTTACATTGCAATTGATTTTTCTAATTGTAATTGATAAAAAATAAAACCGGATATAGATATGATCAATGGACCATTAGGACATTATAAGCAGTGATGTAAAGAAGACATTCCAATAAAGAGATCCTGGGGTTAAAATCCAAAATCCAATGAGTATATCCAGAAATATTTTCAAAAGAAAAAAAAAATCGGTTTTGATGACTTGGTCCACAAGAATTTAAAATGCTTATGTCTCGAGAAGACGATTTGATACAATTTTTCTGATGTAGGATTCGTGTTAAGGAGACCAAAATTCTTAAGGAAATGCCTTTTAATTTTTCCAAAAAAATCATAAAATTGGTACGAAACAAGTAAGAAATGTATAGTCGGTCAAGATCGACTATATGATACCCTACACCAATGTTTTACGGAAAATGGATCCCAAGTCCAAACATGGAATTGGTTTATTTTTGACCGATTTATAGATCGACTAAACTGAATATCGGTCGAAATATTCATTTGAGGGACCAAGTCCAAAAATGTTCCAAAATTAAAATTTTAATAATTAATATTTAGCATTTTCATGAATTTTGAAGAAATTATGTAAATATTGGGTGTGTGGTTTGTATTGGGTCTACAAGAAGGACTAATCCGATTCATTAAAAATTTGGAATCATAATTTCAAAATGATACCTACTATATAGCCGTATTATAGTCATTTAAGCCAAATTTAAAGCGGGCGTTTGTATGGGGGCTAGGTAGGGTTGCCAGACGACCTGGAATGGCCTGGATTTTCCAGTTATTTTAGGTCTGGCCCAGTTTCCAGCTAAAGTTAAAAAATAATTTCTTTAATTTAAACAATTATTTTTTTTATTAAATATTTTTTAGAACTTTTTTGGACTACTAAGGGCGGATTACTCAATGAAAAGTTAGCTGCTAACTGCCGATTTAACGGAGCCTTATGTCAAAATTTTTTTTTTGAAAAAGTTAAATTTAACGGAGAGTCATTTTATAAAATACAAAATTTTTTTCTCATCATTTTCTTTCTTCTTTTAACACAATATTTGCAATATTTTTTTTACAATGTGTAGGGTATTAATATATTCGGCAACGCCGAATTAAACTTTTTTGTTTATATGTAAAAATAAAAAATCATTTTATATTTCACGTGATCTTTATGGTAGATGATAATGATGATGTTGTTGATCATCATCATTATTATGATACTTTTAAATCAATACAATTGCAACTCAATGATGCATTTGTTGCAATAATAAAGAAATTTTGAGAGAAATAGTTTTTAGCAGCAGCGGCAACAGCAATAATAGCGAAAATGATATTAAAAACAGAGAGCAGCAGCATACAGCACTACTAAAAAAAATTGCTAAATGAAAACGGCACTTGAATGTCTGCTAAAGTTAGCGGATGAAAGGCATTGACTTCCTCAGTCAATCCGACACACTATGCTTCGACCCATGGACAAAAATCAAAAAAAAAATTTTTTTCTCAAATTGTGGTTAAATACAGATTTTTTGAAAGATAATAAGGTATCTCAAATAAATATTAACAAAAATATTTTTTCTGATTGCTTTTGCCACCACGAGAGGGCGCTAAACTCAGAGAATTTTATGCAAAAATGACTTAACAGGAAAATGTGTTTTAGTTGTTTCACAAAAATAATTCTCAAAAATACATTTTTTAATAAAATGTTTCGAAATTTTGTTTTCAAGTACTTTGATATATTTGTAATTAAATTAATATATAGGATTTTGCATATATTTACAAAAAAAAATATTTTTTATTGCGTAGAAAAGAAAATTTTTCTGTTAAAAATCCAAAAATTACTAAAGTTTGATGCCCGAGTAAAAAAAAAACTTTTTAGATCTAATTTGATCTCAAAATTGGCTGTATCAAGTTGGATCAAATTTTGATCTAATTGTATTATTTTAGATTCACAAATATAAAATATGATAAAATTAGATCCGAATTTTGGTCACATTCAATTAAATCCACTTGATCTTATTTTATATAAATTAATATAGATTTATATAGTTAAATAAAGTGAGATATATTTATGTATAGCCTCAGATAAGAAAATGGAGCCTTAATAAATCTTAGATAAAATTAGATCTGAACATATAAAAAGTCATATATAATTTAATATCATTATATCAAATTATATATCAATATATCAAAACTTTTTTACTAGGGTGGAGTTTTAAAAAAAATTATATAAAATTATATATTTTTTTTGTCGATTTTTTCTTAGTTTATACTCTTGTCTAACAGCGTATTCAAAAATTAGGGCCCACTTTTGACCACAAATTTAAAAAAAATACGATTTTTTAAATGCTTAAATTCATGATTTTTACTCAAAATTCAGGCATTACATATCATTGTGCAACGCGATTTTATGTTTTAAATGGGTAAAAAAGGAAAATGAAAGTATATTATTAGTAGACCAAAACCCTTAAAGAATTTCGAAAATTTAGAGTTTTTTTCATGGCCCACTGAAGTTTTTTATTTTTTTTTTCAAAGGCGTTCAGAAAAAGTCATTCAGAGTAAGTAAAAAAAGATTAAATTTAATTTTGTGCTAAATGAGGTTAATAGATGTCTTTGGCAAAATTGGATGACGGTTCTTTTCTAAGGATATATTAACCCTCTGTCTCCCATTTTTGGGGTCATTTAAGTCCCTTTTCCAAATATCCTCGTAGAATAACACTTACACTTTCGTTGTACTCATGTTATACAAAAATTTTCTGCATAGAATTTCATTATTAGTTGTAAAAGACCAAAAGTTCATG
Organism: Pegoplata infirma; assembly: GCA_963921195.1. Classification (NCBI taxonomy): domain Eukaryota; kingdom Metazoa; phylum Arthropoda; class Insecta; order Diptera; family Anthomyiidae; genus Pegoplata; species Pegoplata infirma. The sequence goes on from OY992539.1 coordinate 33,871,573, forward strand.
AGATAAAAGCAAAATACTTAAAAAAGTAAAACTTTTTATTTTAAATTGTTAAATTGTGTTTCACCAAAATCGTGTGAAATAATTTTAAATAATGTAACTAATGTACTTCTAAGCTTACTGTTAATAGATGTCTTCAGTAAAATTCGATATTTCTTTTTTCTTGGAACATATTAACCCTCTATCTCCCATTGTCAGGGGTCATTTCAGTCCATTTTTAAAATATTCTTATAGAAAACCACTTAAACGTGTGTTTGTAGTAGAGATGCGCGCGTGACACGAATTTTTCGTGATTCAAGTGATTCACGCGTGAATCACGCGTGATCGTGAGTGAAATTTATTTTTACTCACGTGATCGTGAGTGCACGTGATTAGAAAAAAATATTTCGTGCGTGAGCGTGCGTGAGTAATTTTTGTTTCGTGAGTTTGCTTGATTATTTTGTGCTGTTTAAAACAAAAAACAAGTAAAAAAATCGTAATTTTATTGAATTTAGAGGGTAATTATTACAAAATTGTTATTTTAATAAATTTTTATTATTGTTTTATGGAAGTTAAATACTTTTTTGCACGAATTCGAAAAAAGTAAAACAAAAATTTGTTAATTTGAATTTCGTGAGTCTTTGTGAGCGTGATTATTTCGTGAGCGTGAGAAAAATTTTAGTAACTCACGTGAGCGTGCGTGAACGTGAGCAGAAAAAATTATTTCGTGCGTGATCGTGCGTGAGCAATATTTTTATTTCGTGAGCGTGAGCGTGCGTGAGTCAAATTTCACTCACGCGCCCATCTCTAGTTTGTAGTGTTAAAATGTTCTACAAACATTTAGTAGATTTTTAATTTTTTTTTCAAAATTTATTGCGCAGTGTATTCCACTGAAGCTTTAAGTTATGTTAAATAACTCTTAAATTATAAATTATAAGAAACATTAAAAAAGGAATTTAGTATTACGATTTAACCTTTAAACGCTCGTTTTATTGAATTTTATAAGAATATTTGAAATAGGGACTAAAATGACCCTCTAAAATGGAAGATATAGGGCTAATATGTTGTAAAGAACCGCCATTAAATTTCACTGTAGACAAGTATAAATATTTTTTATCTCAGTAATTTTTTTAGTACATTTTTCGACTTATTTCAATCTACTTTGGTAAACGCTATTTAACAATATGTGATACTTAAAAATGTTACTATTTAAAGCATTTTGATTATATCGCACGATCTTTTGGCATTTGACAACCCCTAGTAAAATTTTATGCTTAACATTTTTGAAGAACATAATAACTATTTAAACGCACATTTTAGTGTTTTTCTACCAGGATATGTAAAAAAAAAGGACACAAAAGACCCCTAAATGGAAAATAGGGGGTTAATGTATTTTAAAAAAGAACCGCCATCAAATTTTACTTAAGACATGTATAAACATTGTGTAGCTCAGAAGTTGATTTAATACATTTCTTTGACTTATTCTAGACGACATAAAAAATAAAAATAACTTATTTTTTAAAAAAGGATGTTTTTATATTTTCCACACTACTAATCCGATTTTGCCCAAATTTGGTAATAATATATATCTAAGGAATATTAATTTGCTTACAAAGTTTTTTTACGATCGGACAATTTTCGTAGGTGTTATAGCGTTTTAAAGAAAAAGGATATATGGCAGGACCTTGAGTCCTTGCTCCGATTTAAATAAAAATTTATATACAAGTTGCTAGTTGAATGTGTATCAGTATGACCACTTTTTGTAATTTTGTGGGCATTATTGAAGCTGAAATTAATTTTTTCAATTTCAGGACACATGGGCGGTAGGCGTGTCCTTGCACCGATTTTTCCAAAAATTCATATTTTTCTTAACTAAAACGATTTATGCACGTGTACCAAATTTCAAAAATATGTGACAACTCCTTCTATTTTTGTCCCTTCGTTATATGGGAACGAAGCACTGTGCGACAGTTTAAACTGATGCTTATGGTCATGTTCAGTGAGTGGTTTCTTTGGTTGCTTCGACAGTTGGTTGTGGAGTTGAATGATGCAGCATAAATGATTAGACAATGAAATGATGCTGAATCAGAAACATGTACAAAAAAAAAAAAAATAACAACGACTATAAAACGGTAGATATTGGCGTCTCGCCATTTGTTAAAGTCGAGAATGGTGGTGCTGATCATGATGATGATGAGGATGCTGCATGATCATGAAGTAAAACATTAAAACAGAAATGTGCAGAATATTTTTGCAGAAATTACAACGGGAACTATTACTATACTTAAACAACAACTACTTCTTCTTCTTCTTTTACTACAACTACTTCTTCTACTACTCTACTCGTACTTACTTACTACTGACAATGTTGGTAAACCAGTGGAAACAGGTTGAGCCGCAAACTGAAGTTATTGCAAGTATTGTGGTGTATCATGCTTGATCATGTTATTGATGGCTATGTGCAGGTTTTTTTTTTTTAGTTTTTAACATGTTGCTTCTTGCAAAAATCAAGAAAAAAGTGTGTCATCCCAAGTTTGTTTTAGTCAAAAATGAAAAAAAAATAAGAAAAAAATTTAAGAAAAAAAATCAGGTGTGGATAGAAGCAACAACTAACATGCTAAAGATGCTTGGGAATCTTTATTGTATAGAATGTGCCTTGTATGCAATAAATGTTACCAATGATAAAACCAAGTAGGGCTTAGAAAACAAAAAATAAGATATTAAAAAGACAATATAAACACTGAGAAAAATAAATAAAATTTTAACAAATATTTACAAAGATATAAGCATATACTGGTTTTATTAAAAACAGTATTTTTAAAAAAGAAGTTTTTTTAATAGAAAAATTATACAGAATTGATCAAAATCAGATTTAAGTTTGTTAAATTATAATTTTTAACAATAAGTATTTGTTTTTTAAAAGTTTTCGTATATATAGTTTTTTTTATATAAAAAAACACTATTTCCTCTATAACAGTTTCCTACTAGAGGAATATAACTAAAAAAAGTTTCAATATCTTTAATTATATAAAATAAATAATCCAATTTTAACCAATATTGACAGAGATATAAGCACATACTGGTTTTATTAAAACCAGTATTTTTCATAAAGAAGTTTTCTAATACTACCTGTATTATAAAAAAATAATCAAAATCAGATAAAAGTTTGTTAAATTATAATTTTATATAATAAATATTCGTTTTTTTAGAGTTTTTCGTACAAATTTTTGTTTTTCATAAACAAAACACTATTTCTTCTAAAACTGTTTCCTACGGGAGGAATATAACAGAATGATGTTCCAATATCTGTAATTTTATCAAATAAATTATACAATTTGAACAAATATTTACAGAGATATAAACATATACTGGTTTAATTAAAACCAGTATTTTTCAAAAATAATTTTTCTTATACATACATAAATTATACAGAATTGATAAAAAATCGGATTTCAGTTTGTTCAATTACAATTTTTAACAATAAATATACGCTTTTTTACGAGTTTTTTTTAAACAAATTGTTGTTTTTCATAAAAAAATACTATTTCTTTTTTAAGAGTTTCCCACTAAAATATCACATAAAGGGGTTTAAATTTCATTAATTTTACAAAATAAATGCCAAAACTTAAACAAATATTTACAGATATATAAGCATACAATGGTTTTATTAAAACCCAGTATTTTTCATAAAAAAAGTTTGCGAATACGGAAAATATACAAAATTGATCAAAATCAGATTTAAAGTTGTTTAATAACAATTTAAAGCAATAATATTTGAATTTTTACAGTTTTTTAAGAATTTTATTAAAAAAAAACACTATTTGTTCTAAAACTGTTTCCTACTACAGGAATAACACAACATGAGGTTTAAATTTCTATAATACTTCTATTTTCTAACATCAACACAAAATTTAACGAATTTAAGAAAGATGAAAAATTTTTAGCAAAAGTCCAATAATATTTCAAAAAGGAATGAAATTCACGTAAAAAAAATACTAGTTTTTAAGAAAAAAAATATTTAGAACTTGAATCACTGTAAAAAATACGAAGAGTTTAACAAATATTTATAGAAATATAAGCATTTGCGGATTTTATTAAAACCAGTATTTCTTATAAACAGGGTTGGCAACCGATACGCACCTAGAATAACGGTATTTGGCTATTGTACCGCAACCAATAAAGATATGGACATTTTCAAAAGCGATTATGAAAGCTGATGAAATTTCTAGTATTTTAAATGTGTCACTTCGTGTTTCTACCGGTTCGTTTTCGAAATATAGGTCAATACCTTTATAAAACCGTTTGAAACGGTATTATAACGGTATTGGCCTATATAACTAAAACGAACCGGTAGAAACACGAAGTGACATATTTAAAATACTAGAAATTTCATCAGCTTTCATAATCGCTTTTAAAAATGTCCATATCTTTATTGGTTGCGGTACAATAGCCAAATACCGTTATTCTAGGTGCGTATCGGTTGCCAACCCTGCTTATAAAGTAGCTTTCTACCACAGAAATTATACAAAATTTTCCAAAATAAGATTTCAGTTTTCAATAAGATTTCAGTTTGTTCAATAAAGTTTGTTAAATTTTTTACAAATTGTTGTTTATTATAAAAAACCGATATTTTTATATATCGGTTTCCTACTACAGAAATTACGCAGTAAACAACAAAATGAGGTTTCAATTTCTTTATACCACTATTTAAAAGAAATAATTTGTAAAATTTTGGTTAAAAAAAATATTTTTTTTGTTTATAAAATACTAGCTCGCCCGCCGGAACTTCGTTACCGGTTATGTTAAATACCGGATAATAGAAGGATCAGGATTACCCTACCGATTTCAAAAAAATGACTCATATGTAGTAATTTCGGTGGTACATTGTCATGTTCCTTCCGGTGAAAAAGATTTTGACAATTTTCGAGCCCTTGTATCGGGATTTTGGCTCTTGAGTGAATAAATATTTCAGTGAAAAAATAAATTGGAATAAAAAAATGTTGGGTAAAAAAACATATAGAGAGAGAAAATATGGAGTTAAAAAGTTTAATAAGAAAAATTTTAGTAAAAAGTATCATTCTATATTGTTCCCCGCTCTATTCCATTTCGTTCCCCGTTCTACTTCATTTCATTTCCAATTCAATCTCCATGCATGTTTAATAACTCTTAGAAACAGAATTTCCAAAAAGTACTTTTTCCAAAATATATTTTTACTAAAGAATACAGCATTCAAATTTTCACTGCCTATGATCATTATTTCAAAAAGTATAAAAAGCACTTTTCTACACCTCTAGAAACGAAATCTTTTAAAAATACTTTAGCATAGCAGATTGATTTTTTCTTCACCGAAGGACCCCACATTCCAAAATCCAAGCTTCTAAGACAATTATTATAGGAACAAAAAAAAATAGTACCAAAATTACACTTTATTACCCCCGTTAGAAACGAAATTTCCAAAAAGTACTTTTTCCAGAATGTTTTTTCTTCACCGAAGGATCCTACATTACAAATTGAAATTATCTAGGAATATTATTTCAGCAAATATTAAAAGTACAAAAAGTATACTTTTTAACCCCGTTAAGAAACGAAATTTCCAAAAAGTACTTTTCCCAAAATTTTTGTTTTCACCGAAGAATTTTACATCCAATATTTTAAGTTTCTAGAACCATTACGTCAGAAAATATCAAAATTACAGGAAGTACACTTTTTTAGCCATTTTACCTTACTAAGAAGTGGAATTTCCAAAAAGTATTTTTTCCAGAATTTTTTTTACCGAATGATCCAACATTACAAATTTTAAGATTCTAGGGTCATTACTACCGGAAATTAGAACGTACCTAAAGTTTAAATTTTTACCCGTTCCACCCCCTAAGAAAAGGAAATTTCAAAAATTATTTTTTCAGAAATTGTTTTCACTTAAGGATCCACATTCCAAATATCAAGTTTCTATGATCATTATTTCAGGATATATAAAAAGTACCATAAGTACTATTTTTACCCCTTCAGTAAAAAATTTTCAAAAAGTAATTTTCCTAGTATGTTTTTTTTTTTGCAAAAGGTAATGGTACTTTTTATAAAAGGTACTTTTTATAAAGGGTACTTTTTATAAAAGGTACTTTTTATAAAAGGTACTTTTTATAAAAGAAACTTTTTATAAAAGGTTTTTTATAACAGGTACTTTTTTCATAAGGTGCTTTTTATAAATGGTACATTTTATAAAAGGTACTTTTTATAAAAGGTACTTTTTATAAAAGGTACTTTTTATAAAAGGTACTTTTTATAAAAGGTACTTTTTATAAAAGGTACTTTTTATAAAAGGTACTTTTTATAAAAGGTACTTTTTATAAAAGGTACTTTTTATAAAAGATACTTTTTATAAAAGGTACTTTTTATAAAAGGTACTTTTTATAAAAGGTACTTTTTATAAAAGGTACTTTTTATAAAAGGTACTTTTTATAAAAGGTACTTTATATAAAAGGTACTTTTTATAAAAGGTACTTTTTATTAAAGGTACTTTTTATAAAAGGTACCTTTTATAAAAGGTACTTTTTATAAAAGGTACTTTTTATAAAAGGTACTTTTTACAAAAGGTACTTTTTATAAAAGGTACTTTTTATAAAAGGTACTTTTTATAAAAGGTACTTTTTATAAAAGGTACTTTTTATAAAAGGTACTTTTTATAAAAGGTACTTTTTATAAAAGGTACTTTTTATAAAAGGTACTTTTTATAAAAGGTACTTTTTATAAAAGGTACTTTTTATAAAAGGTACTTTTTATAAAAGGTACTTTTTATAAAAGGTACTTTTTATAAAAGTTACTTTTTATAAAAGGTACTTTTTATAAAAGGTACTTTTTATAAAAGGTACTTTTTATAAAAGGTACTTTTTATAAAAGGTACTTTTTATAAAAGGTACTTTTTATAAAAGGTACTTTTTATAAAAGGTACTTTTTATAAAAGGTACTTTTTATAAAGGGTACTTTTTATAAAAGGTACTTTTTATAAAAGATACTTTTTATAAAAGGTACTTTTAATAAAAGGTACTTTTTATAAAAGGTATTTTTATAAAAGGTACTTTTTTGTAAAAGGTACATTTTATAAAAGGTACTTTTTATAAAAGGTTCCCCCTAAGAAACGCATTTTCCAAAAAGTACTTTTTCCAGAATGTTTTTTTCACCGAAGGATCCTACATTCCAAATTTCAAGTTTCAATGACCATAATTTTAAGAAATAAAAAAAAGTACCAAAAGTACACTTTTTACCTCTTTTATGCCCCTTAAAATCAAAATTTTCAAAAAGTACCTTTCCATATTGTTTTTTTTTTAGCAAAGGATCCTACATTTCAAGTTTGTATGACCATTATTTCAGTAAATAAAAAAAAGTACCAAGAGTACACTTTTTTACCCATTTTACCCCCGTAGAATCAACATTGACCAAAAACCCAGCCTTTGTAGATCTTTTTCTCGGAAGGTGAACCTACATTGCAAATTTAAAGTTTCTAGAACTATTATATAAGAAAATATAAAAAGTACCAAAGGTACAGTTTTTTACCCTTTTTACCCCCTTAGAATCAAAATTGGCAAAAATCCAGCCCTAGTGAACCTAATTTCTGGGAGGTGAATCTACATTCCAAATTTCAAGTTTCTAGGACCATTACTTAAGGAAATATATGTAAAAGGTACCAAAAGTACAATTTTTTACCCATTTTGCCCCCTTAGAATCAACATTGGCAAAAACCCAGCCATAGTGAACCTATTTTCTGGGAGGTGAATCTATATTCCAAATTTCAAGATTCTAGGACCATTACTTAAGGAAATATAAAAGGTACCACGAGTACAATTTTTTACCCTTTTTACCCCCTTAGAATAAACATTGGTAAAATTCCAGCCTTAGTGGATCTATATTCCTGGAGGTTAACCTACATTCCAAATTTCAAGTTTCTAGGACCATTAGGGGATCTATATTCCGTGAGGTGGACATAAAGTCCAAATTTCAAGTCTCTAAGACCATTGTTTAAGGAAATATAAAAGGTACCAAAAGTACACTTTTTTACCCATTTTACCCCTTTAGAATCAACATTGGCAAAACCCCATCCCTAGTGAACCTATTTTCCGGGAGGTGAATCTACATTCCAAATTTCAAGTTTCTAGGACCATTACTTAAGGATATACAAAAGGTACCAAAAGTAAAATTTTTTACCCTTTTTACCCCCTTAGAATCAACATTGGCAAAACTCCAGCCTTAGTTGATCTATATTCCGGGAGGTGAACATACAGTCCAAATTTCAAGTCTCTATGACCATTATTTCGGGAGTTATAAAAAGTACCAAAAGTACATTTTTTTACCCCCTTAGAATCAACACTGGCAAAAATACAGCCTTAGTGGATCTATATTCCGGGAGGTGAACATACAGTCCAAATTTCAAGTCTCTATGACCATTATTTCGGGAGATATAAAAAGTACCAAAAGTACAGTTTTTTACCCTTTTTACCCCCTTAGAATCAACACTGGCAAAAATCCAGCCTTAGTGGATCTATATTCCGGGAGGTGAACATACAGTCCAAATTTCAAGTCTCTATGACCATTATTTCGGGAGATATAAAAAGTACCAAAAGTACAGTTTTTTACCCTTTTTACCCCCTTAGAATCAACACTGGCAAAAATCCAGCCTTAGTGGATCTATATTCCGGGAGGTGAACCTACAGTCCAAATTTCAAGTCTCTAGCTTCAGCGGTTTGGGCTGGGCGATGATGAATCAGTCAGTCAGTCAGTCATTCACTCACTCACTCACCCAACTCTTTTATATATATAGATGATTTAAAAAATACTGGTATTTAATATTGATTGGTATTTCCTACTACAGAAATTAAGAAGTAGACAACAAAATGAGGTTTTGATTTCTTAATTCCACTATTTTAAAATTTGTAAAATTTTGGTTTAAAAAAGATTTTTCTTTGTTTACAAAATATGATTTAAAAAATGCTGCTTTTAAATATTAATAAAAAAACAATATTAAAACATTTGTAGGAGTTTTTAAAATATACTGAGGGCATTAAATAATAATATATTAAAAGACAACACTGAAACACTGAAAAAATACTAGTACTAACAAATTTTCAAAAAAATAAAAACATAAAAATTTTTAATAAAAACCAGTATTTCTCATAAAGTAGTTTCATTTGACAGAAATTAAAAAAAAATAAACAAAATCATATTTAAATTGCAATTTTTAGCAACATTTTTTTAACAAATTGTTGTTTTTTATAAAAACCACTATTTTTTCTGTAACAGTTTGCTGCTACAGGAATTCAACAATAGACAACAAAATCTGTTTTTAATTTCTTAAAATATATTATTAACCAGCAAATATTTCCTTATTATAATTATTAATTTTTTAACAAATACTGGTTAAAAAGTAACTTAATAACATAAAAAATTTCAAATGATTTTAGTAAGGGGGTTCTAGTCTTTTAAAAAAGTATTTGTATTTTATAATATATAAAAAAAATAATACAAGTAAGCTGTAGCTAAAACTGATTTTGTAAAAACCATTATTTTTCATACAATAGTGTATTTTTGCGAAAATTTGACTGGATTAAAGAAAATATTTTTTTACTTGTTTAATTGCATCGTTTACCAGTAAATATTTGGGTCTTTTTTAAAGTTATTTCAACAAATACTGGTTTTCAAAAAAGGTTTATTTTATTTTCCAAGTATAAGATTAAACTTTTTTAAAGAATGAAATAATTCTAGTAAGATCCCGCAAGTCTTTTTTTAAAAAAGTATATAAGTCTTTAAATAAAAAGTTTAATGATAAAAAAAGCATACCCTGTATACAATTTGAGAGCCTTTTAATACTTAAATATGTATAATTTTAGAACGATCAAAATTTGGAGTCATAAAAGATACTACTACATATTTGACTCTTATTTGTGGGTAGCTTTTTTCTATTTGTTAAGAAATTATTTTCCTAAAAATTCGATTTGTTCTTGGCTTACAAGTTAAAAATTTATTAAGTGCAAAGATAATTTAACAGAAGGGGCTATAATAAAAACCAGTATTTTTTTATCAAATTTCAATAAACAAAAGTCCAATAGTATCTTGATCTTATATATCATAAATAAATAGTTAAAAATTCAAAGTTCACGTTGAAAATTGGAAGCCTCAGGTATTTGAGGATTTATTTATATAAAAAATAATTAATAGAGTACATGAATGAAAACCAATATTAGGAAACTGTTCACAGAAAATTATTTTTGTTATGAATTTTTTACAGCAACTTTTTGTAATCACTTTCACGTTTCAACAGTTGATACAACAAATACTGGTTTTTATTAAATTCAGTATTGGTTCTGTTATGCCTGCTATAGAATCAAATATATGATAAATTAATATATTAGAATACTATTGTTTTTTTTTAATTTTTTCTGCCAGGAATTAATGTTTTTAAACCAGTATTTTTTAAATCAAAAACCAAAACACCAACTCTTTCTTTCTCACAAGTCTGAGGACTTTACAAAATGTCTTCAACATTTTAAAAAAAAAAAGTCTCTGTAGGAAATTTCCAAATAAAATACTGGTTTCTAAAAAAATATCTTTCATAACAGAAATTTTCTTTAATAGATGAATAAATGTTTATGTGTTAATTATATTTATTTCACAAAAATCAGTAACAAATTTCTTAGGTAAAGAGTATCTAAGGTAAAATTCTAAATAAAATACTGGTTTCTAAAAAAACAAACATTTCATGGTGGAAATCCTTTCCAATGAATTAATATTGCTTTTTTTATTTATTTTTATATGGCAAAAAAACAGTAATGAATTAAAAAGTAGTAGTAAAAGTAGTAAATTACTACATAAAATACTGGGTTTTAAAGAATTATATTTCAAGGCGGCAATTTTCAATAGTTTAATTTATGTTTTTTATTTCGCTGTAATATGGAAAATTTATGTTTCTGTAAAACTAGTATTAATGACTAAAATAAACTTAAATTACTAAAAAAAATATTTTAGCATTTTTACTCGTTTAAAATATTTAAAATATGGATTTTAGAAAACCAGTATTTAACAAATAAAGTCTCGGTAACGCTAATACTTAAAAAAAATATTTTCCATATATAGCAACATTATTTTTTTTTTTATCTTTGAAGGACTCGTTTTTTTTTTTAACCAGTATTTTTCTAATAAACTCTAGATATTTAAATATAAAAAGTCAATAAAATTCACAAAGTTATCATATTTAAAAATACTGGATTTTTAAAAACTTTTATAAAGAAAATCCATAAAAAAATTTTTTTTTTTTTTAACATATCCCAAAAAAATCTTTCCAAATTTGAAAATACCGTTTTTTTTTTACAAAAGAAAAAATAGAAAAAAAAAAAACCATAAAAACCAATTCCCACAAATTTGAAAGTGGATCTAGTGCACAATAGAGAAAAAAAATTATACAATGCATACGTTTTTTCTTCAAAAAACCAGTATTTTTAAACGAAGTCTGAATGAAGCAGCTAAAAAATATAAAAAGTCCAATATTTAAAAAAAAAATGTTAATCCTTCAAATCACTTCTATAACTTCTTAAGTTGTTTCCAAGTATGAGCATCTATGTATAAGAATCCTAAGTTTTCTATCCTTTTCTAAGGAAAATGTTTCTCCACTTTAAAATTGATTGCCAACTATTTTTTTTCCTTGCAGCTGCTTCACCTGGTTCTGTCTGTTACAGTCATGCCCATTGTCAAATGTTTAGTAGAAGTACCCATTGCGATTTCTTAATACCCAATCTATTTGGTCGTTGCCAATGTACTGCTCCAGCCAAACTTAAGAATGGTGTATGTTTTGATAATACAATTGAAGAAGCTACAGTAGCAGAAGCCTTGGAAATAACACAACCCTCTACTACCAGCACAACTTCAACCACCACAACTACACTAGCTCCGATTAAAGAAACTGAAGCTCCAATTGTTCAAGTAGAAGAAGAAAAAGAACAAGAGGAAGTATTGGCACCACAACAAGTCTTAGCAGATCCCATAATTGAAGAACATCAAGAAGTAGTTCAACAACCAATTTTAGCTGATCCTATTGTAGAAGAAGCCGAAGTAGAAGAAAATGTTTCCGTAGAAGAACAAGAATGGGAAGATGATAAGGATGCTGTTAAAGCTACTGAAGCACCACTGGAAGTGAAAATAGAAACCTCTACACAACAAATGCCATTAACACCAGCTGATGTACCACAACAACATGTTGAAGTAGAGGCAACAGAAAATGTTGAAAATCAAGATGTACCTGTTGCTACTGAGGATTATCCCTATAAAATTGAAGAGGAATATAATGAAGAACATGTAGAAGAACAGCAAACAGGCAATGAACATCCGGAAGAATCTTTAAATGAAGAACAACATAATGAAGAATATGGAGATGTAGTGGACAATACCATGAATTTTGATTATGGAACAGATCAGCAAGAACATGAAGAAGAACAACAAGCAGCTGAATTAGAACAGGAACAAAATGTAGAACAGGAACAAGTTGTACAACAGGATGAAGTTGTAGAACCGGAACAAGTTATTGAACCGGAACAAGTATTGAAACCACAACAAGTTGCAGAACAGGAACAAGTTTTAGAACCGGAACATATTTTAGAACATGACGATGTTAAAGAACAAACACATGTTGTGCCCGAAAGCGAAGAGACAAACATTTATCCCACTCAACAACCATTACCAACAGCTGAAATAGAAGAAAGTTTAAACGAATCATTAAATTCACAATCAATAACAAATGAAATTCATCATCATCTAGCTGAAGATGAAGTTGTAGCAGAAAACGAAAGTGTTCAAAATGAAAATGAATCAACCGCACACCAGCAGCCTGAAGCTGTGCTGTTAAATGATGAAGTTATTACCACACAACCTGCAATAGTTGATGAAGAATACAAAGACGATAACGACAATGAAGAAATCGATTCACACAAAATTCAAGAACAACAAACTGTTGCCAATGATGAGCAGTTAGAAAAAGTAGAAGAAACCAACGGTGATGAAGAGAAACTTGTAAATGAACAAAATGATGAAAACAATACTGCGGGCCAGGTAGCGGACATTAACGTTGTTGAACAACAACCACAGCATGAAAAAGATGAAGAAATTTTGGAAGAAGAAACCACAGAAAAAATTTCTGAAGTAGGAAATGACAATAATAATGATGATCTTGTTGATGATCATCATGAAATGGAAGATGAAGAACCTAGTGGTATTTTAACCGATCAACCAGAGAAAACTGACCAAATTAATCAAGATGTTAATCATATGGGACAACACCAAACTGATGAAGAAGCTTACAAGGAACAAGATCAAAATAAAGAACAAATAGCATCAGAGGAAGAAAATTCGGAAGAACACATAACCTTAGCTAGTATTCCAGAAATTCCTATTGAAGATCAACAGGCTGAAGAACAAACGATCGTTGAGGATACTCAACATGTTGAAGAGCAATTAGTTCCAATTGAAGATCAACAGGCTGAAGAACAAACGATCGTTGAGGATACTCAACTGGCTGAAGAGCAAATTGAGCAAGAACAACAACAAGAACATCAAAATTCTGAAGATGAACAAGAGGAAACAGAAAACTCTCAATATGTGAATGAAAATAATCATGAACTAGTGGAACATATAACTGAAACCAATATTGTAGAAGATCTTGTAGCCCAGCAAGATAATGAGCACAATGCAGATGAAGTATCACAACAGCAAGAAGAAATTGCAAATGAAATTCCTGTAGAGGAGACAAAACCAATCGGTAATGAAATTGAGCAACAATTGGAACAAGATGAAGATCTTAAAAAGGAACATGAGAAAGAAAATCCAATAATTGATGAAGTTGAAGAAGTTCCACAACATTTGCAAGAAGAAGAACATGAAAAGGAAGATTTACATCAAGAATCTATTGTTTCTGAAACTCTTATTCAAAACGAAGACAACCATTCCGAGAATAATAAAGATACGAATGAGGAAGATCGGGAAAAGGAACATCAAAAAGATGAAATTGAAGATATTAAACCTGAAGAGCAGGAAAATAAAGAAACTGAAGGAATTAACCATGAAAAGGAAAATACTCATGAAAATGAACATACTGAAGAAATAGATCATGATACTGATGCTCATGCAAATGAAGATACTGAAGAAATAGATCATGACAAAATAGATCACGAAGCTCATAATAATGAAAATACTGAAAGAATAGATCAGGAGAATAATAATCAAATCCCCCAAGTTGAAGATAAAAAACCCGAACATCCAGATCATGACGAAAGTAAAGAAGATGTAGAAGAAACTACAAATGCTCCCGTCGATTTGGTCGAACATCACGAAGAATCAAAAGAAGATGCTGAAACTGAAAACGTTACCATTACAAATCAACTTGCTGAGGAAATTATTCAAACCACAGTAGAGGACAATAATTCTTTAAATAAAATTGAACACTCTGAAGAAGTTAATCAAGATAATCTTAATTTAGAAAATGAAAATAAACCGGAGATTATAGAACATCAAGATCAGATTGAAGACAATCATGAAAGCGTTGAAGTTTTAAAAGATGAAATTCAAAATATTGAAAGCCAAAATGAAGAAGATAAATCAGAAAGTCAAATCCAAGATATTCAAAATAATTTGGATGAACCAGAATTAACTACCGAAACTATTGAAGCTAACGATGTACAAACTGAAATTAATGAACCCTCAGAAACTTCCCAGAATGAAGTTTCTTCCTCAGACGAAAAAATTCAAGATAATGTAGTGGAAGAAACAGAACAACAAGAAACTGTGCAACATATTGAAACTGAAGCTCAACAAATTACTCCTGCTCAACAAGACAAGGAAGATTCCCAAGATGAAAAATTGGAAATTGAAGCTGATAATCAAATTAAGGAAACTGAAAACTCCCAAGTTATTGACCAAGAATTAAATGCACCAGATAGTGAAGAATTTAAAGAAAGTGAATCAATAAGTGATATTCTCAGTGATTTAATGCAAGAAGAGTTTACAGTGCAACCAGAATTTTCTGACGAGATGGAAACTAATTTAAATTCTCATCATGGTTCACAAGATGAAGTACCCGATCTTATTGCTGAGGATACAAATATTTCCGAAGAAAAAGTTATATCACAACAATTACCAAATCGAGAAAATACAGAAGGTCCCATAGATCCAGAAGATAAACTAATAACATTTTATCCCGATATGCAGGAAGTTCAAGAACAACAGCACCCACAAATCA
Source organism: Pegoplata infirma (assembly GCA_963921195.1). Lineage (NCBI taxonomy): Eukaryota > Metazoa > Arthropoda > Insecta > Diptera > Anthomyiidae > Pegoplata > Pegoplata infirma. The sequence goes on from OY992539.1 coordinate 33,886,814, forward strand.
TAGAACATCCTCAACCAACAGAAGAAGAATCTTCGGGTGATGATAAACCAAATGAACAAGATCTTGAAATTATTGATCCTGAACAGCTCAAGCCACAAATTATTGAACAACCACAAGAACAACACGAAGAGGAAACATCTGGTGATGATAAACCAAAAGAAAATGAAAGTTTGGAACATCATAAAACGGAGCAAAAAGAAGAAGAACCCCATCATACTTTATCACCTTTAGATATACCCTTCGATACCTCAGTAGATTATCAGCCACATGAATTTGAATCTGATAATCTGGTTGTAGAAACTACTACAATTTCTTCGAGTGACAACAAAAATCAAGAAAGTGAACAAGCTGAAGCTACCACTACTGCTGGAGATATTGCTGAATTGACCACACAAACTATGTTAAATTTAGCTAGTCGTGTTACTCTTATGGAACCTGCTGCTCCTATTTCTACTACACTTAAACCTTTGATGCCCGGTTTAAGCAATGATGAGGTCACTTCCGAACCTTCTATTGATGCTCCCGTTTCCGAGGGATTGTTAACCACAAAACCTACCACAGGTATTGATTGATAATATCTAGAGGAATATTTTATTAAGTTAACAATACGAAAATATAATTTCATTTTCTTTTTTTGTTAGAAATCCGCAAACGTGTTGAATTGAGTTTGGAAGCTGTCTCCTTAGGTCTAACATGTTCAACCGATAAACAGTGTCAACTAGCTGATCCCCATACGGTTTGTAATGCTCGTGGTATTTGTGATTGTGCGGCTAATTCTTATTCTCAATCGGAGGCAGCTCTATGTGGTGCAGAGAAAACTGGTTGTTCTCCTGGTACATTCCAAGTAAGTTATAATATGTATATAAGAATATTGGAAAGTGTTCAGATATCTCTGGCATTCAATGTCCATGGAAAGCACAATACAGTCGAAATTTAAACAGCTAAGCGGACACACGAAAATGTCTCAGTCAGGTCAATTCTAATACTAAAGGTTTCCCAGTTTCTGGGACAATTGATTTTATACATTGTTGGCTCCAGTAAGATAGTTCACAGACTTGCAAGTTTATCTACCTCCCTGTCCATGTTTGCTGAGACCCCTTTTGAGTTGATTATTAAAAACCTTTAAAAATGTGAGGTAGTGAAGGCAGTAGTTTTCGGAAACATTCATTTCAGGGATCTGTCCGCAACTTTACTGTTGTTGTAAATGTTTACGAAGGTATTAGAATCAACAGATCATGAAAACATGAAAGAGCACTTAACCTTAGCTACTATACTACTCCACTGTGATACAAAAAATTTGTTAACTTCTTAAACCACTCCGATTCTGTAAGATATTCTGCTAGCGATGTCAATGAGACACCGTTTAGGCAATCCAGATCATCGAAAAATCTTGGCCCCGAATGCTTAAGGCGGCTTCTCATGAGACCCGGACATTCACATAACAAGTGCTTCACTGACTCCTCCTCCACAACTTCTACAAACTAAACCAATCAGAATGGAAATATAGCAATAATTAGAACAATATGAAGATTTTGAGGTAGAAGAGGAAAAAAAATAAGAAACTGATTAAGTCGAAGAAGTTCCACAACATTTGCAAGAAGAAGATCTGGAAAAGACGATTTAAACCAACAATCTAGTGTGTTTGAAACTCTAATTTGAAACGACGGAAACAATGCTGAGAATAAAAAACGATGCAAATGATTGAGATCATGTTAAGCAACATTTTGAAGTTGTTGACCCGAAAATGCTTGAAAAAAGGAAATTAAGGAAATTGATAATGACACAGATGCTCTTGAAAATGAAGATACTGGAAACATAGATCATGCTCATGAAAATTAAAATGCTGAAGGAGTAGATCATGCAAAGAATCAAAAATGAAGATTTTTAAAGAATATATCCTAACAAAGATACTACTATCCCCAAAATTGAAGATATTAAATCCCATCAGCATGAAAAAAAGATGATGAGGAAACTTAAAATGTTCCTATCGAAAAGGTGGAACATCACGAAGACCCAGAAGATTCTGAAACTCAAAACCATTACACAATATTAGGACTCAATCATATCGGAACTTCCTTTACAATGGGGCCCCGTAGGCTAGTTGGTAGCGTGCTAGCCTTTGAACATGGGGGTCGTGGGTTCTATTCCCACCAGAACCCTTGGTTTTTTTTCGTTACAGCGAGACGACGGTTATTGTTACCAGTTCTCGATAGGTTAAAATTATTAAAAAAGTAAATAAATAGAAAGAATAAATAAAAATAATTGATCATGTGATCAAAACTTCCTTATTACTACCTTTACTGCAATAAACTCCACCTGGTAAACACTGCAGTGGTCCGAAATTCGAGTACTTTCGAATAAACTCCAAATCCACAATGGTTGTGCAATTTTTATCCATCCATGTAGAAGTTTATGGAGCATATCCTTTCTAAAAATATACCAATCTTCAATAAAAAAGAGCAATAATTTTAACAAGACGAAGGATATAAGTTAAAACAGAAGACTGAAAGTCGAAGAAATTTCACAATATTGGGAAGAAAAAGATATGAAAAGAGACAAACTAGTGTGTCTGAAACATAGCTGAAATAATGATTATGATAAAAAGAAGGAAAATTGAACATTGGAATTGAAGATATTAAACCGCAATAGCATAAAAACAAATAAACTGAAAGAATTTATCACGACACCGCTCTTGAAAATGAAGATACTGCAGAAATGGATCATGAAATAAAAATTATAAAATTACTGAAGGGAGGGATCATGAAAAATAATAAATATTCCTGAAATTGAAGATATTACGAACATCCTGAGCAAGACGAAAAAGAAGAAGAAGAAACTCCAAATGCTTGATCGAACAGAATATCGCAAACCATGTGGCCACTGCCAAATGTTAAGAGGACAGAAAGTCTTCCTTCTTTTGGCAAACGGGCGCTTAGCTCAGGGGCGTATCCAGGATTTTATTTCGCAGGGGGCCCAAAAAATTTTTTAAAATTTTTTTTAACAAAAAATTTATTTAGCACATATTTTTAAATTGGTTTAAGATCGTCTGTGTAGAACTAAATGTAAATAAATCGGACTATCGGGGCATTAATGAAAGCAATGCGGATTGTTTTGACAACACTTTTTTATGAATCCAATCCATAAGACATTTTTCTTTTAGAAAATTCGCAGAATCTGAAATATTTTCCTTATAGAAAAAGACTTAATTTTTCATCATTTATCTTTTAGAAAAAGTCTCAGATTCAGATACTTTTTTCTTATAGAAAAAGTCTCAGGTTCTGAGAAATTTTTCTTGCAGAAAGAGTATTAGATACTGGAACATTTTTCTTATAGAAAAAGTCTCAGAATCTCAGAATCACTTTTATTATAGAAAAAGTCTCAGATTCTGCGACATTTTTCTTATAGAAAAAGTCTCAGATTCTGCGACATTTTTCTTATAGAAAATGTCTCAGATTCTGGGACATTTTTCTTTTAGAAAAGTGTCAGATTCTGCGACATTTTTTTATCGAAAAAGTCTTATATTCTGAGACATTTTTCTTATAGAAAAAGTCTTAGATTCTGAGACATTTTTTTATAGAAAAAGTCTCAGATTCTGAGACATTTTTCTTATAGAAAAAGTCGCAGATTCTGAGACATTTTTTTTTATAGAAACTATCTCAGATTTTTTTCTTATAGACATTTTTCTTAAGAAAAAGTCCCAGATTCTGAGACATTTTTGTTTAAGAAAAAGGCTCAGATTCTGAGACATTTCTGTTATAGAAATAAAATCTGTTAAGAAAGAGTCTATATATTATATTATATATTCTGAGACATTTTTCTTATAGAAAAGTCACAGATTCTGAAACATTTTTCCTTAAGAAAAAGTCTCAGATTTTGAGACATTTTTCTTGTAGAAAATGTCTCAGAGTCTGAGACATCATTTATAAAGGAAAAGTCTCAGATTATGAGATATTTTTCCGACTGACAAAGTCTCAGGTTCTGAGATATGTTTTCTATAGATAAAGTCTCAATAAATATTAGATTCTTAGACGATTGCTATATGAAATACTAATAAGTATTTTAGATTTTGCTACGTTTTAATTACAATTTGATCCATTTTTTTGAGTACATAAAGCTTCAGGTTCTGAGATATTTTTCCATTAAGATCTTGAAAAGTTCCAAATTCTGACAGAAAAATTTTCAGATTTTGAGACATTTTCTGGCCATAAAATTTTCAGATTCGCAACCTCTTCCTTCAGAAAAAGGTTTAGATTTGCAAATGGTGTTATATTTTTTTCAAGAATTTTTTTTACATTGTATTTGTTATTTTATGCAACATCTTGAAATTTGCGAAATCATTTCGGGAGGGGCCCCCGGCCCCTCCCCTGTATACGCCACTGGCTTAGCTTATTAGTGGGAGTACTGACAGGACACTGTATGATCGGACAAAGAGCAAATTTAACAGGGACTATTTTAGGAGTTGTGGGGGAGGAGAAGTCAGTAAAGCACTAGTTGTGTAAATGTCCGGGTCTGATGAAACGCCGCTTAAATCATTTGGGCCAAAGATTTTTCGATGACCTGAAATTTCTGAACGGTATCTCGCTGACTTCTTTAACAGAACATCTTAGGAAATCGGTGTGGTTTAAGAAGTAGACGTTTGTATTAGAGGGGGAGTAGGGAAATAAAAATTAAGGGAATGTCAATGGACCTTATAACCTCCGAGTGAATTCGCCAAATGTTGGACGCCCATCCAAGCTAACCTTTATCAAACCTATGGAACATCACGAACACTCAGAAGATGTTGAAACTGAAAACAATTTTTATTACACAACACTAATCGCAATGTCGGTCGTCTTCGAATTACAGAAATTGGGGCTAAGTCTCAACCATTCCAAAACCTCCTTTATTGCCATTACATCGACTGGTGTATAATCCAGTGGTCCGGAGTTCTTTCAGACATACTAAGTCCGAGTTCACAACGGTCCTCAAAGTCTATGTGGGCTGACGAAAAGCGTCAGCACCCACTTACAAGCTAAGAACGAGTTCTTTTGAATAAACTTTGAATCCAGGTTTTTATCAGACAGACGGACGGACATCGATCGAGGATCATGCATTTATATATATTGTGGATCTCAACGTAAATAATTCACCGGGATCCGATAGCAGCACTGATACTGAAGCAGTGCTCTTCAAAGTTAGCTCGTCCATTGTCGAACCTTTTCAAATGGTTAATCATCATCTTGTTGACTAGCTGGAGTCAAACTCACTTTACAGTGACCTGCAGTATGGCTTCTGTAAACGTAATTCTACAGAAGAACTTATAGTTTCCTCTCGGAAGGTTGAAGTCATTTCATTCACCAAAGTAGTGTGTGGCTCGAAGCACTTATATCTAAACTTATTGCTTTTGGTGTCGGTATGATTGCTCGCTGTTCATATCGAGTCATCTCAGAGACCGAATTGTACGAAGTCTTGGTTCAAAAATTACTTACTCTTAAAGCGGTTATATAATTACTTCCCCTCTCCCGATCTCCTCAATATTTATATCACCTTTATCTGGCCGAAGAAGGACTTTCATATATAGGCAGGGGCATCAGAATCTATTCCGAAGTTTCTAGACTGTTTTCAAAAAAGGACGTTGAAAGTAATCAATGACTGTAGGGTATACAACTTTATTGACTCTTTGGAGCATAGTCGGAATGTGGGTTGAGTAATACAAGCGTTCCGCTGAGATAAGAAAACTTATCCCTCAAGCTCAGCGTTCAAATTAGTTGAACATGGTTTTTTATATTTTCTAGTTAACAGATTTTATAAATGTGCACATTTAAAAGATAAGGGTTTTTTCAGAAAATCTCAATTAGGTTTAGTTGTGTTTATATAATGTATATTTAATTATGAAATTTAAGTTGAAAAACATCTGGTACTCATAAATGGTTTATCACTTTATGAGTTATCTTCTTTACTACCTGCTTAAAACAGGCGGTAAACTGTTAGTTCTACACCATTTACAGATGTAATTCGTAAAAGATCAATTGTAATTCGAAGATTCTACTTGTAATTCGAAGATTCCATTTGTAATTCGAAGATTCAATTTTTAAATCGAAGATTTCATTTGTAATTCAAAGATTATACTTGTAATTCGAAGATTCTATTTGTAATTCGAAGATTCCATTTGTAATTCGAAGATTTCAATTGTAATTCGAAAAATAACAACTGAATTTCCATTGATATTTTACGAATGACAATTGGAATATTCAAATAACAAATGGAATCTTCGAAGTAGAATTTTCAAATTACAGATGGAATCTTTGAATTACAAATGGAATCTTTGAATTACAAGTACTAGAATCTTCGAATTACAACTACATCTCTACTTCATGCATCTTTACTTAATGCATTCAGAGTATGAAGTAGAGATGGGTGCTGGTCACGTGATTCGCGTGAGTAAAAAAAATGCGTGATTGATTGGTGAGTGACTCGATTATTGTGTGTGTGAGCGTGAGTGAGTGTGAGTCAAACCCCGCTCACGCGCCCATCTCTAAAACGAAGTTTGGGTTTTTGTTTAAAGCTTGATTTACATGTAAACTACCCTACTACTATTTCGCAGTATTGGAGGATAACAATTGTGGAGGATAATAATTTTTCATACAAAATTATTCATACAAAATTATTTTATTTTACACCAATACTGGGAAATAGTAGATAAGGGTGGTCAAGGGTAGTTAGTTCCATTAGTTGTTGATTGCCCAGTGAACCGCACAACTTATTACCAGAAAAAAATCATTTAAGTGTTGAACTATCCGTGTGGAATATACTAACTGCAGGGGTCTTCCCTGTTAACTACAATTTAAAAAAAATTAATTCAAAGATCCACAAACACTACTCCCTCTCTTCTCCTTCCCATAACTTATTTTCCAAAATATTATCATCCCCTGAGTGTTGGTAAAGTCAAAAAAAGTGGAGGTTATAAAAAATCAGTTTCTCAGATATTTTTCTTATAAAAAGATTCTTTGGTAGAGAAACGTTTCACGTTTCAAATATATTTTAATTCTCACTCTCTCTATCTTTCTCTCTTTCAGTGTCGTTCCAGTGGTGTCTGTATATCATGGTTCTTTGTATGCGATGGTCGTTCCGATTGTAATGATGCCTCCGATGAAGAATGCACATTTAATGCCCGCCTAAATCAAACTTGTCCTCAAGAAGCTTTTCAATGTGGACAAAGTGGTCGTTGTATATCAAGGGCGGCTCTCTGTGATGGCCGAAAACAATGTCCTCACGGTGAAGATGAATTGGGCTGCAATAATTTAAAATCCGAAGCATCCTGTCCACCACATACATTCCGTTGTAAGAGTGGTGAATGTTTGCCAGAATATGAATATTGTAATGCTATTATGTCGTGTGCGGATGGTAGCGATGAACCACCACATTTGTGTGGCTCTCGTTCCATACCAAATTTCTTTTTGCAATTATTAACCGCTGGTGGTTTGATGAATAAGAATTTGGAGGAGAATGCCTATTGTCCACATAGATGTAGTAATGGTAGATGTCGTTCAACGGCCATAGTTTGCTCGGGACGTGATGGTTGTGGTGATGGTACTGATGAGCAAACATGTTCAGTGTGCAGTAAGTATTTGAGATATAGTGCTCTATTCGAGAGTACTCTTTCTTTTTTCACAGAATTTTTATAAATTTGATATTCTTGCGAATTTTAAGATGTTTTTTTCGTGTTACAATTAAAGATCTAGTTAATATCTTTAATAACACTGTGGAACACAAAAAAAAAGGGTTAAGACCATAATTTCTATATATTTCGGATATGCTGATTCGAATGGCGTACTCCGTTTTTCGATGTATGGTACAGTTTTCTTGCAAAATGCCGTTAAAGATTTTTTGATTTCAAGCCAGTTTTTAACAAAAAAATTTGCAAAGTTAATGATTTTTAAATTGTATGGCATGGAAAACAAAGATATGACTTGATGCTGCCATATAAAAAAAAAACGTTTTTTCGCGATTTTTATCATAATGGTCCATATAACATAGCTGTTTTTTGTCCACTATTCATATTGTTACACTGAAAAAAAAGACATAACTAAAATTAAGGAAAAAATGTCTTTGAAAATTTATCATGAATTTTCCTTAAATTTAGTAAAATTTAAGTAAAAAATGAGAAATTTTACTAACTATGAGGAAAAAACTTTAGTTCATTTACTTATAAGTAGTTCAAACTTTTCTTTAAATGGAATTTTTAAATATTAGGAAAAAAATTCTTACTGCCAAATAAATTTTCCACAAATCTAAGAAACGTATCTTTATTTTTAAGATATATTTCTTAAAAAACAATTTAGTTCAAGTTTAGTTAAAATTTACTAAAAAAAACATCATCGTATTTCTCTTCTTTGAATTGAGGAAGTGTATTTCTTAGAATTTAGTTAATAACTTCTGAAAATTTAGTAAATAACTTCTTAAAATTTAGTTAAAAATTCAAAATGGCGATATCTTGAAAACTAAGCGAGATAGAGCGAAACGGACGAAATTTTCAAAAGAAAGACAACAAAGAAAAATATGGAATAGCCTAGCTCTGCATATCTGTCGGGGTCTCAAGACCCTAAATTTAGATCTAAAATTTGAAATTCCCGAGATTTTATATATGCACATATCTCGGTAAATACTGCCAACACGAGAAAAGGTCCAACGGCGTTTTTGTAGCTCTTGACTCGTAGAACACTTCCGCAAAATACCCGAAAGCCCTCCGATTAACAGTTTTTGAGATATCCAGTTTTTAAGATTCTCAAGACCCTTTCAGACCCCTTATTACCGTATCTCAAAAACTAAGCAAGTTAGAGCGAAACGGACACAAGTTTTGGTTCAAAATCTATAGGGACCCTTAAAGGACCCAATGGGGTCTCGAGGTAAATGGGGTCCGAACCCATGGGTCCAGGGTCTAGACCCAATCTATTTCTAAAATGTGAAGTATAATTTTTCTCATTTTCTAGTTAAAATTGGCTTAAAATTAAGTAACTTTGTTTTCCTTATTTTTGGGAAAATTATGAACTTAAACCAAGAAAAAAAATCTTTGGAGCCAAATCATTCCCTCTTTTTCTCAAAATTTAGTTAATTTTCCCAGGTTTTAGTTCACTTTTTTTTTGAGTGTAGAGACGCCTTTTTGATTCACTAAATGCATGTTTTTTTATCAAAGACCAACATGGCGATTAATTTCGCGAAAACCTCAAAAAATTAAAAAAATTCTCAAATTTAAGGACTTAAGATAAAAATCTTTAAACCAAATTTGCATAAGAAATATTGCTACAAGTCATATCTTTGTTTTCCATGCCATAAAATTTGAAAGTCATTAACTTTGGAATTTTTTTTTGTTAAAAATCTGGCTAGAAATCAGCAAATCTTTGACGACATTTTGCAAGAAAACTGTACCATACATCGAAAAATGGAGTACGCCATTGAAATCAGCATGTCTTTAATATAAAGAATCGTTGGTCACACCTCTTGTTTTCTAAAATAGTGGTCAGTTTTGTCACGCTGTGTAATTACAAGAAAAAAAAATAAAAATCTTAAAAATCGAAAGGGTATCAAATTTAAAAAGTACGTGAATTGTGAACGAGTACTTCCGAATAGAGCACATAATTTTTAAGAAGAGTTATTAAATGTTTGTGTTCTCTTTCTCTTTCAAGGATGTCCTGCTGTTACTATGGAAAAACCTGTTACAAATGTTTCTGAATTTTTAGCTAGACATCGTCCTATGCCCCTATGGTAGACTCTTTTTTATGTTAACATAATAATTCCAAAACTTTCGTCAACTGCTACTTCTGCTCAAATACTTCTTTACAGAATTTCTAGTTTTAAGTTTAATTTATTCTACACATTTTTATTAAAAAAAAGCACTCGACATTTTCTAAAATCGATTTCCAAATACAAAAAAAAAATTGTCACCTTGCTAGCAAAGGTTTAAATTTACTTGAGTAAAAAATAATAATATTTAAAAATGATTTTAGAATGAGTTACGCTACTACTACTACTACTTGAATCTAAATTTTGAAAACCTTTGATCTAGCGATGTTTTGACAATTGAATAAATGTATACAGTGTTTTGAGTTCTAATCACAACGAAAAATCGATTATTTCATTATTTAACTATTTATTTTTCATAATTTCATTTTAAATTATTAGCTATTTCATCAATTTAATGAAAACTTTCTTAAGGAGAAATTTAAGGAAAAAGTGGAGGATTCTTTTTGAAACTAAAGTTTAAGGAAAAATCTCCACTTTTTCTTTAAATTTCTTTAAATATTTATTTATTTCTTATTCCGTGAAAAAATCGATGTGATCTTAAGTGATCTGCTTTTATCTGTTAATATATGATTGCATCTGATTGTATATAATTGTATCAGATCAGATCTAACAAGATGTGGAATTTGCTGCAATATTGGACAAATTCAAGATATAATCAGATTTCAATTTTATTTATCTTACAATTTGATATAATTATATGCATTCAGACACAATCATATATATAAACAGATATAAGCAGATCAAATAAGATCTAATCCATTTTTACACGGCTATTCTATCATCTTTCATTAAAAAAAATTATAATTTAATTTCTTAAAATATTTATTTATTTATTTCTTATTCTATCATCTTTCATCTCTATTCAATTATTATTTAATTACTTGGGAAAAATTGATCACTACTACTACAACATGTAAATAAGTTAAAAATTTATTATAACTTTAATATAAAAACAGAATTTTTATCTAAATAATTCTTTACAAAAATCATAAAAATTCATAAATCAATAAAAAAAAAACGTTTGCAAAATTTGAATTTTTATGTTATGAAAGTATTTAAGTATATTATTGTATTTTCCAAATGCCAACACAACGAATTTTTATTAAAAAAAAAAATAAATAAAACATTAAAAACAATAAATATAATTTTATTAAAAAAAAAAAATGTGGTTAAAGTGTTATTGATTTAACCCTAGGAGGTTCAACCAGGTCTGAGCAGACCTTTTGCGTAATAAACTGTCTATAAATCTATTGTTTTTCGTTTTAGAGACGAATCCGTTTATGACTTCCTAGAAGCGGGTCTTGAGAACAAAATTAGCTCAACATCAGACTGCTTATATGCTTCTATGAGGTTTTATTCGTGTTTAGAAAAAATAGTCATAAACGTACAAACTAGGTCTGTGCAGACCTATGAATTTTGAATGAATGGTAAGGCATGTTATTGAAATTAGTTTTGTCTTTTGTGCTCGTAAAATGTGTAAGGGGACAGTACAAACACATTGACATTCAATTCTATGAAATTCGCGTACGTTTTCACTTACTTGGCTAGGTTAAAATTTTGGTCCAAAACCAAACAAAAATATAGGTCTGCGCAGACATAGTTTTCATGCTTGCCAAGGTCTAGTCAGACCTAAAAGTTATTTGAATGGTGTGGCATGCGATTGAATTTTTTTTTGAGTTTTTTGTGCTAAGAATGTGAATGCAGAACGTACAAACATATTTACACACACTTTTAGGATTTCTGCTTATATAAGCCCCTACAAATCACAATAGGTCTGCGCAGACCTAGTTGTTACGTTTGTGGCTTTTTTTTCCCTGAACATCCTAGGGTTAAAACTACTTCAAACTAATTTCATTTTAGATAAATTGCTAAACAAACACAATTAATGAAACATATTTAGTAGGGTGGGTCAATTTGTTCGAGTGAGAAAAAAGATGATAGGTGTTTAGCAAAAACAAAATCTACACGAAATTCTAAGAAAATTTCTCTAAGAAACTATAGGTATAAAATCAAAACCTAGCTCCCGCCGAGATACATATTGGCATCTTGAAAATTTGGGGAAAATCGATGAAATCTGAGAACAGTGTATTGACATAAATGCTGTCATCTTAAAAAGTCCTCATGGTACAGATCTCCTTAAGGTTTCAAATCAGGCGCGGATCCAGCTCTTGGGTTTGGGGGGGGGGGTTGGAAATTTTTTTTCTTTTACTCAAATTGTTTTTTTTTTTTTTTCAAGAAACCCCAGGTCGTGTTTGAATCATTAATTTATGTTTTTAGCTCTTGTTTATTTTGATTTTTTCTAAGAAACGTTTCCAAATTTTAAAAACCTATTCCTATACACAGAAAAAAATAAAAAATTATTTGAGTAAATTTTTAATACTATTGAGTAAAAATTACTCAATTTTGCACCAGTAAACGATTTAGAGTCCCCGCACAACAATGTCGGAGCGGTTGACGGTTTCGGTCATGAGAGAGTATAGGCGCAAAACAAAGGCGGCAGCGGAGAATTCAGTCAAACGTTTATACTTACATTATTTTTTCACTTTTTCTACACATTTTTATTTAATACTAGCTGGCCCGGTCCGCGTTGCTGGCCCGGTCCGCGTTGCTGGCCCAAAGATAAGATCAGTGTTATATTTCGTCTCGCTTCAAATATATATCCCTGCACAAATTGTAATGCATTTCTTGGCTTAGAAAAATTTGTAGGCGTGGTTTTTAAGACCCGATAAGGCAGATAATCATCTTCAAATTACATTTTAGAAACTAAAAAAAGTATTACCATATCTACGACTTCGCGAACTGTACAAATTTAAAATTTATTTTGTACCATTAAGAACAACACAAAAATAAATTACGCATATCCTTTGTTTTCACCGTGAGCTATTGTCTTGAGTTCAAACAAACCTTTATAGTTTTCCCGAATTTTTAATTTTTTCGGGACACTTTTCTCATTTATATTTCCTTAAAACCCTAATTAGAACTACAATTATCATAAAAAAATCGGTCCGGTTATTAGTAGACGACATATTTTGATAAAAGTGGGCGTTATAATTTGTGTGGTAAGTTAAACTTGTACATATGTATGTTAACAATCCCCAAAGATTTAAGATCATTTGTACCAAGTTTTAGCGGAATCTATAAAGAATTATTTTTTTTTATTAGATCGAATGGGAGTAAAAATAAGTTTTAGAAATAGCGAAAAAAAGTGCGCGAGGACAATTTTTCTTTCCAAAGAATTATATGGACTATTACGAACATTTAAAACCAAAAAAATTAGCCAAATCGGTCCAGGCGTTCTCAAGTGTTTCGAATTTTAAAGATATTGAAAAAAGTGGGCTTTAAAGTGGGGGTGGACAATAATTTTTTTTTGTAAAATCCTTAATTGGCCTATAATGATCATTGAGAAAAAAATTTCCCAAATCAGGCCAGTCGATGTATTGAAAAAAGTGGGAGTGGACAGTTTTTATTTTCGTAAAAACCTTAGTTGTACTATCGCGAACGTCAACAAATTCTACTAATAGCCAAATCGGCCCTGCCGTTCTACTATTTGAGATGTATAGAAATAAAAGTTTGCGTGAAAAATTTGTATTTCCGTTTAAACCTAAGTTAGACTATGACGAACATTAAAAAAATGTTTAGTCAAATCGAAGTTTAGAAAAGAAGGCGTAAAAGTGGGCGTGATTAACTTTTTTTTTCGAAAAAACCTAAGACGAACATTAAAAAAAGTAAGACGAACATTTAAAAAAAAATCATTATCCAAATCGGTCAGTTCTCAAGTGAAGCGATTACCAACGAACTACATTTGATTTTTATTAATATTTTATTGTTCGATATTTTATTTGTCTATAGAGCAAATTTTATGTATATCGAAAAAAGAGTGGGTTTCACTTTTCTTACCGTAAAAACCTTATTTGAATTTAACCAACTCGGCCCATCCATTCAAAAGTGGGCTTAGAAATGGAAAATTGTTCTTTCAGAAAAACCTTAGTTGGACTATGACGAACATTAAAAACAAAATTAGACAAATTGATCCAGACATTCCATGATTTAAAATATATCGGGAAAAGTGAGCGTAAAAGTAGGCGTGGACAATTTGTCTTTCCTTAAAAATGTTCTGCGGACTATAACCAAATTGGTCTTGCCGTTACAGTTCTTTCAATACATAGAAAAAGGTGGGCGTGGAAAATTTTACTATCCGTAAAAACCTTAGTTGAATTATGAAGAAAATTTTCAGCAAAAATTTGCCAAATTAGGCGTAGTGAATTTCTTTTTTCGTTAAAACCAAAGTTAAAATATAATGAAAATTCATTTAAAAAACTTTAGTCAGATTTTAGATAAATTGAAAAAAGTGGGCGTAAAAGTGGCCGTAAAAGTGGGCGTGGTCAATTTGTCTTTCAGTAAAAACTTAAATTGGATTTTTACGAACATTTAAATAAAAAAACACCCACATCAGTGCAGCCATTTTCCGATTTTAGATAAATCAAGAAAAGTGGGCGTAAAAGTGGGCGGGGTCAATATTTCTTTACGTAAAAACCTAAGTTGGACTATGACAAACATTTCAAAAAAAAAAATGTCCAAATCGGTCCAGCCGTTCTCAACTGATGCCGTTACCAACGAACGACAATTGATTTTTATTTATATAGATTATTATTTTTTGTTCTATCAATATGATTTTTTCATATTGATTCGTTTTTTTGTGATTTTTTTAAAATTTTATATATTTTTTTTAGAGATCACATTTTTTTTGTTTACTTTATCGAAAATAATCGAAATATTTATAAAAATGTGGTAACATTTTTATATCAAAAGTTAAAAGAGAGAGAGAAACCGACACAAAAATAAAATTGATTTTATTCAAGCGGTTTTCGGTCGAGCGTTATTTCATGCCAAATTTGTATGAAAAAAACGTCACCGACATTGTTGTGCGGGGACTCTTAATAGTATTGAGTAAATTTTTAATAAAAATTTATTAAATGTTTGAAAAAAAATTTGAGTAAATTTTTAATTGACACAATTAAAAATTTACTCAAAATTTATCTATTTATTTTTTAAAAAGTTTTAAATTTAAAAAAAAAAAAAAATTGTCTTTTCAAACTTTACCAAACATATTTATGTCTCAAAAACATAGGAAAATTTTATAAAGACAATTACAAACTTTCATATAAATATACAAAAAACTATAAACTAAACGAGAATTCAAAAAACTACGAGAGTTTAAAAAAAATTAAAAAACTGTTAAATTTTTATTAAATTATTTACTTAAATTGTTTTTAAAATTTTTAAGTAAATTTTTAATTGCGTGAATTAAAAAATTACTCAATTTTTGTTTTTAAACAACTGTTTACTTAAATTCGTTTTCTCAATATTTTTTTCTGTGTAGAAAATGTTTAGGAACTTAGAAAATTTTTGATATTTTGAAAAATGTCTTCTAAAGAAATTCACAGGTCCTAAAGCATTTTTCTGACAGCAAACGACCCAGACTCTGAAATATTTTTCCAATAGAAAATATATCAGATTTCAGACATGTTTATTAAAAAACAAGTAAGAAAATTATAGTCGGTCAAGACCGACCATATAATACCCTACACCAGAGTTTCCCGGACCATGGGTCCCAAGTTCAAACATGGACTGATTAGATCCATATTTTGTCAAATCTTTAATAAGTGTAAAAAAAGCAATCACTAATCAAACTTGAGTGGAATAGGCTTCTTTTTGTTGACAATAAATCGCTTCAACTGAATATCAGGCGAAATTTCCACATGGTCCGATGATAATTAGATTTGATAAGGTTATTAAAGTACGCGTTTAACATACACAAACAGAATTTTAATTAAATATTTTCTATTTTCATGAAAATTGAGAGATTTATGGGAAAATCGGGAAGGTGGTTTGTATGGGGGCTACTAGAAGAACTGGTTCGATTTCTTTAAAATTCGGAATGGTGATTTGTGTGTATAAAACATTAATTTCTACCAAATTTTGAAAAGATACCTATTAAAATGCGACTATTAGAGTCATTTGAGCCAAAACTAAAGAGGACCTTTGTATGGGGGCTAGGTCTAAATATGGACCGATTTTTTCCAATTTCAAAAGGCTTCGTTCTTGGGCCAAAAGAGGCTTAAGTTTTAAATTTCAAGTCAATTGATCGAGAATTGCGACCTGTATCGTGTTTACACCGTTTACATGGACAGACAGACGGACGGACGGACGGACAGACGGACGGACGGACGGACATCGCTAAATCGACTCAAAAAGTGATTCTAAATCGATCGGTATACTTAAAAGTGGGTCTAGGACCAATATTTCGGGTAGTTACAAACATCAGCACAAACTCATTATACCCTGTACCACATGTGGTGTAGGGTATAAAAAATTCTGATTTGTTTATGTTTCTGATACATTATCCCAATCGAAATATTTTGAGGCTCTGAGGCACTATGCTACAGAAAAGCTTTTAGAATTTATAAAGTTCTTGCTATAGACAAATTTTTGATTTTGATATGCATTCTCAGATACTTATGAAATTTTCCCACCAAAAAATTCTTATATTTAGAAAAATTCTTCGTATAGAAAAAATCTCAGATTTAGTGACTTTTTCCCCATAGAAAACTTCTTAGGTTCTGATTTTTTTTTCTATTCTAATTTTCTACAGAAAAAGCATAAGATACCGATACACTGAGCAGGGCTGCCAGACTTGGGGATTTATCCCCAAAGTTGGGGATTTCATGCTAGCAAAAAGGACAACAAATCTCATTTGGGGATTGGGGATTTTTATGGGGATTTCGAACCTTATTTTGGGGATTTTTCGGGGATATTCGAAATAAAATTTATATTATACAACAAGCTAAATTGAATACAATCAACGATTTTTAAAAATAGTTTTAGTAACAACCACTCTTTACTACGAGATACAATGCTTATTCAGCAAAACTTTAATTTTTCGGCTCTGTAAAATGTATGGTAACATTGCCAAAACCTTGTATTTACGTGTTTGGGGATTTTTGGGGATTTTTTAGTTACTAAATCTACAAAAAAAAATTATAAAATTACCACTTATAAATTTTTTTTTTTAAACTAAAGAAAATTTTTTTGTGTAAATAAAAAACGATTTTTTTTGTAGTTTGGGGATTTTTGGGGATATTTTGTTATATTTTTGGGGACAACGGAAAAAAGTACCTGGCAACGCTGACACTGAGAGAGTTTTTTTTAGAAAAATTCTAAGATTATCAAACATCTTCTGAGACCTATTTCCTATCGAAAAGCCTGAGAATCTAAGAAATTTTGCCTACAAAAATGTTTAAGATTCTGAGACATTTTTCCTATACAAATGGTCTCATTCAGCCTTAGAGAAAAAAAATTTCAGATTCAAAGTCTCAGACATTTTCTTACAGAAAAAGACTTAGATTCTGAGACATTTTTCAAATGGGAAAAAAACTCAGAATCTAAGACATTTTCCCATATTTTGGGATATTTTTTCTTAAAGTCTCAGAAGTCTAAGGCATTGCTTCTATAGAAAAAGTCTAGTTTCTGTGTTATTTTACATATAAAAAGTTTCTATTTGTATTGTAATTGTATTTGTATTGTATTTTTTATAAATTAAAACTCACAAATTCTAATCTTATAGAAAAAGTCGGAGGATTTTTCTGGGATTCTTAAAATTTTTTCTTATAGAAAAGGTCCAACTTTCCTATTAAAAAGGTCTTTGATTCTGAGACATTTTTCAAATAGAAATAATCTGAGATTCTGAGAAATGTTTTCTTTAAAAAAAGTATGAGATTCTGAAAAATTTTTTAAATAGAAAAAATCTCAGATTCCGAAACATTTTTCCTTTAAAAAAGTCGGATATTCTGTGTAATTTTTCCTATAGAAAAAGTGTCAGATTGTAATACATGTTTTCTATAGAAAAAATCTAAAATTTTTCCTGAAAAAAATTTTATTTTTTCTATAGAAAATTTAAAGATTCCGAGGCTTTTTTCCTATAAAAAATTCAAAGATTCAAAAATATTTTTCCTATGGAAAAATTTTGAGATTCTTAAACTTTTTTCCTAGAGAAAAATTCTTACATAATTTCCTTTTCTTTTTCTCTTTTCTCTTTCTTTTTACCCATCTTCTTCTCAGATTTTTTTCTAAAGAAGAATTATCAGATTTTTTTAAATAAAAAACTCTCAGATTTTTCCTATAGTAAATTCTCAGATTTATCGTCTAGAAAAGTTCCAAAATTTTTCGTATAAAAAAATTCCAAAATTTTTGGTCTAGAAAAATTCACAAATTTTTGTCGCGAAAAATTCTCGTATTTATTCTGAAGAAAAATTTTATTATATCGAGACTTTTTTCATATAGAAAAATTTTAACATTCCGAAACATTTCTTCTTTAGAAAAAATTTAAGATCCTTAGACATTTATCATTATCAATAATTTATTAAAATTTTTCCTATAGAAAAATTCTCAAATTTATTATCTAGAAAAATTCCCAAATTTTTCGATTAGAAAAATTACCAAATTTTTGTCGAAAAAAATTCTCGTAGTTTTTCTAAAGAAAAATTTTATTAATTCAAGACTTTTTTTATAAAGAAAAGTTTTTATTTTTCAATAAAAAATTTCTCCTATAGAAAAATTTATATTGTTCCTATGAATTTTTTTAAAATTATTTCAGATTATTTCATATTTTGCCCTCTCCTTTCATTTTCTCTTCTTTTCTTTCCTTTTTTTTCTTTTTTTTCTTCCGAATTCGGTTTCCGAATTCCGGAAAGGAAATTCCACCCCGTGGATCCGCGCCTGTTTCAAATAATATGTAATAAGAACGCCTTCAAATGGCATTCAACAATTTTTTTTTAAATAAAGGTCATTGTTAAAACTTCAATTTTTCAAAAGGGGGAGTTTGTATGGGGGCTAGGTCTTAACATGGACCGATTTTCTCCAATTTCAATAGGCTTCTTCCTTGGGCGAAAAGATGCTTAAGTTTCAAATTTCAAGTCAATTGATTGAAAATTGGGACCTGTATCGTGCTTAAACCGATAGATGGACAGACGGACGGACAGACAGACGGACGGGCGGACATCGCTAAATCGACTCAAAAAGTAATTCTGAGTCGATCTTGAAGTATACTTGAAGGTATGTCTAGAACCAATATTTCGGGTAGTTACAAACATCAGCACAAACTCAATATACCCTGTACCACATAGTGGTGTAGGGTATAATAAAAGCTGTGTTTTCCGCAAAAAAAAATATTTCCTTTTTCTTTTAGACACTGGTACCAAAATACAATTTTCTAAATGTTTTTGAGTTCGAATTTCGTGTAGATGTTGTTTTTGTTATACGCCTATTTACAAAAAAAAATTGACCCGCCCTAATATTTACAGTTGCACAAAACAGCAGGCTTAGTTTAGATTACATTTGAAGTGGTTGATAATGCTTAACGTCAGCATAGGTCCGTTGCTATACCAAGGGTACAGACTAAACAGACGCGACCCTTATACTAATTGCCATAAAAGTAATCTTGAACCATATATTTATTTTTATACCCTAAGCCACTCTGTGGTACAGGTTGCTGATGTTTGTAACTATCCGAAATATTAGTCCCACTTTTATGTATACCGATCGACTCAAAATCACTTTTTGTATCGGTTTAGCGATCTCCGCCCGATCATCTGTCTGTGGGTCTTTCCAAATAAACAGTGAAAACACGAATTCTTACAAGGTAGTTGTTACAACTTTAATATCACTGTGGAACAAATTCAGGTTAGCAAAAGTTAGGTCGATTCGGAGAGTGAGGGGTGAAAAAAATGGCTATATTAGAAGACCCGTATCGCGGCGTTTGTTTATGTTAGTTCGATTTTTTTTTAGTCGAACTTCGAACTTTGCAGTCAAATGCCGATTTTCAGCATACTTTTTAAATGGTTTTTTGGCTATAACTTGTCGACTAATTGATATTTTTTCAATCTGTTAAAGCCAAATTATTGCTAGAGACCTGTCCAAGAATTAAATTTTTTTAAAAAATTGGTTTAGAAAATTTTTGTGGTGCTAATGAAGCAAAATGTCGGAAAATATTTTCAAAAATAAATAATTGTTTCAACATTTTGCTTCATAAGCACCACACAAATTTTCTAAATAAATTTTTTAAAAATTTTAAGTTGTTGAACAGGTCTTTAGCAATAATTTGGCTTTTACAGATTGAAAAACTATCAATTAGTCGACGAGTTATAGCCAAATACCCATATAAACAATATTCTGAAAATCGGCATTTGACTGCAAAGTTCAAAGATCGATTAAAAAAAAATCAATTCAGAATCGACCTAACTTTTGCAAACCTGAATTTGTTCCACAGTGTGTTCATAAGTTTTTATACACGAGTAAATTTTTTGATATTTTAAAATATATACTTATTTCAAGTATTTATGGTAGTTTTTCTTTTGATTGCTATTTATATAGAAATTCAATATTTTTTATTTGTTTACTTATGGAATAATGTAAAACAACGTAAAAAACGCCCAAACTAGCATTCGTTTAAAATCCCAAGTCAATAATTTAATATTACCTATCTTAAGCCAGTTCGGAATTAAAGTTTTTTAAGAAATTCTGATTAATTTTTATTAATAAATAAAAATTGTTTTATTCGACCTTTAAAATATTATATTTTGTGAGGATGTTTATTCTGGCTCGAGGTCATTATTTTCTTTACTTATTAAAACCATGATATTCTCATAGCATAATTTTCAAGAAAATTATTTTTTGTTTTAAATTTATTTATGTTGGTCATTTTTGCAAGACTTAATCGACACGTGTTTCGGAATTTGTCAAGATTCCATTGTCAAGATTATTTAGCAAAAATAGAAACGATATACTACAAAGTAGCAAACGAGTCTAATGACAAATCGTTTGTGCACAAACTAAAGCATTAATACATATTCGACTCTATCCACAATGTGAATTAGAAAGACGAAGAAATTGTACTACACTAGTAAGTAACGATTGTCAATAACCAACAAAAATATTTAAAACATTTTACATACGATAGTCCATTGGACTACAACAATATGTTTTTTGTTGTTGTGAATGAAATTATACCATTATTAGGGCTATTCATCATTATGGCGTGCCAACCATTATGCTCAAATTCTGATTAATTTTTATTAATAAATAAAAATTGTTTTATTCTTGCTAAATAATCTTCTTTTTTTGCTAAATAATCTTGACAATGGAATCTTGACAAATTCCGAAACACGTGTCGATTAAGTCTTGCAAAAATGACCAACATAAATAAATTTAAAACAAAAAATAATTTTCTTGAAAATTATGCTATGAGAATATCATGGTTTTAATAAGTAAAGAAAATAATGACCTCGAGCCAGAATAAACATCCTCACAAAATATAATATTTTAAAGGTCGAATAAAACAATTTTTATTTATTAATAAAAATTAATCAGAATTTGAGCATAATGGTTGGCACGCCATAGTGATGAATAGCCCTAATAATGGTATAATTTCATTCACAACAACAAAAAACATATTGTTGTAGTTCTTTTACAAACGATTTTTCACTTTCATTTGAAAATCTAAAATATCTCAAAAATTTAAAAAGAGTTTATTCTAGTTCGAGGTAATTTTATGTTCCCAGGCAAAACAATGCAGAATCAACGACTGCTTTCATTATAATTCGATGTAAAATTTCGAAATCATAGATTTCTTTTTAATTAGGTTAAAATATTTGGACATCAATACAATTACCTAATGTTCTAAAGAACTCTGAGATGCGGAAATTAGAAAATTCCCGAAACGATCGTCAATTTATTCCTGAAAATGACCAATTCTTTGAAAGCAGAAACTGTATGAATATTTGTTGGAATAATATGATAATGTTATGTTAATTCATAATAGGGAAACATAAATGACCTCAAACTTGAAATTATTTTATTGCACAATTAATAAATAATTAATTTTTATTATTTTTAATAAAAGTTAAAAAATCTTGATATCTAAAAAATGTCAAAAAAGAACAATTGCTCAAAAATATAAAATTTTTGAAATATAAATAAAATTAGTTTTGATCCGGTCTAATCCAACTATATGCAGCTGTTTATACCCCAATTTGAAAAGGGGGAGGAGGTATTTAACACTTCACTACAAATTGTCAAGTAACACATTTGATAAATTTAAGAGATAAGGCAAAAGCATGAATGAATTTATTTATAAACAGCAAACAATAAAAAAATAATTACAAAGTGATTCATGGTTACAAATATTCTCTCTGTGATATTATTATTTAAAAGAAGGGATGATAAACAGAATATTACCCGCATTAAAAACTCTTATGTTAGAGATAATAAAATAATAAAAATTTACTCTTTAGCATAAAAATGTAAAGTATGCACATAAAGGGTGTACCGAATTTTTAAAATAATTTTTGTAACAGGAAAACCTTTTCCTCCACTAATCTTCCTTTTTTATTATTTTTATATATCAGGAAAAAGGAGGTAAGTTACGTCCTTTCAAAAGTGTATCCTTCAATATCATTCAAAATTGTCAACAAAATATTTTGATAACGTTTTTAAATGACTTTATTCGCATGCCTTTATCCTGATATGGCAAAATAGAGGAGATCCTCCTCTTCCATTTGCTGAAAACAGTGTCATCTTAGGACAAGTACAAACATTTCAAAAATATTTTACAAAATGTGTCCTTTAAAATTTTGAATTCATTTTAAAAGAAAACCGGATCACGAAATGAAAAACTGTAAATGCAGTTTTACTCCATTTGATCTCTACTTTCAGACGTATATCACCCGGATCAGGTTTAATATTGGCTGTCGGACGGTGAAATAAGTTTTACTCAAAATAAAATATTTCTAAATATAAATTAATACATTTTTTCACGTTAGAAAATTAACATATAAATGAATGAATGAATGAATGAATGAATGAATGAATGAATGAATGAATGAATGAATGAATGAATGAATGAATGAATGAATGAATGAATGAATGAATGAATGAATGAATGAATGAATGAATGAATGAATGAATGAATGAATGAATGAATGAATGAATGAATGAATGAATGAATGAATGAATGAATGAATGAATGAATGAATGAATGAATGAATGAATGAATGAATGAATGAATGAATGAATGAATGAATGAATGAATGAATGAATGAATGAATGAATGAATGAATGAATGAATGAATGAATGAATGAATGAATGAATGAATGAATGAATGAATGAATGAATGAATGAATGAATGAATGAATGAATGAATGAATGAATGAATGAATGAATGAATGAATGAATGAATGAATGAATGAATGAATGAATGAATGAATGAATGAATGAATGAATGAATGAATGAATGAATGAATGAATGAATGAATGAATGAATGAATGAATGAATGAATGAATGAATGAATGAATGAATGAATGAATGAATGAATGAATGAATGAATGAATGAATGAATGAATGAATGAATGAATGAATGAATGAATGAATGAATGAATGAATGAATGAATGAAAAAAAGTTTTATCAAGCCAAAACCAATTTGGAATAAAATTCAAATCCAAAATTGACTTATTAAATCTTGGGATGTAGTTGGATTTATTCATATTTTAAAAGTTTCCTAATTATACCCTACACCACACTGTGTATGGTACAGGGTATAATGAGTTTGTGCTGATGTTTGTAACTACCCGAAATATTGGTCCTAGACCCACATTCAAGTATACCGATCGACTCAGAATCACTTTTTGAGTCAGTTTAGCGATGTCCGTCCGTCCGTCTGTCCATGTAAACGGTGTAAACACGATACAGGTAATATTTAACCAATTGACTTGAAATTTGAAACTTAAGCCTCTTTTGGACCAAGGACAAAGCCTATTGAAATTGGAAAAAATCTGTCTATATTTAGACCTAGCCTTCATACAAAGGTCCTCTTTAGTTTTGCATCAACTGACTCTAATAACCGTACTATAATAGGTGTCGTTTCGAAATTTGGCAGGTTAACGTGTTCCCTCACAAATCACCATTCCGAATTTTGAGGGAATCGGATCAGTTCTTCTTGTAGTCCCCATACAAACCACCTTCCCGATTTTCACATAAATCTCTCAAATTACATGATAATAGAATATATTTTATTAAAATTTTGTTTGTGTATGTTAAACGCGTACTTTAACAACTTTATCAAATCTGATTACCATCGGACCATTTTTAAGCCCATGTGAAAATTTCGCCCGATATTTTTTTAAAGCTGTTTATTGGCAACAAATCGAAACCTATTTCACTCAAATTTGATTTGTGAGTGTTTTTTTGCTGTATATTTGACAATATATAGATCTAATCGGCCCATTTTTGAAGTTGGGACCCATTTTTCGGGAAACTCTGGTGTAGGCTATAATTACGACTATAATTTTCTTACTTCTTTTTGTATTATGTTTTCTTGTTGTAGCCTTCAACCACAGTCAACTTTGTCATTCCGTGTGTAACGCATCGAAATATCGGTCTGACACCCCATAAAATTTATATATTGCTGATCAGTGATCAATTCTAAGAAATTCTAACGATGTCCGTCCGTTCGTCTGTCCGTCTGTAAAGGACACGATACAGTCCAAAAAAAATGTGCAAGACTTCTGAAGTTTGGCAAGAATATGTCTTGTGGTCATAGGCTGGTAAGTTGGGAGATAGGCAAACTCGGACAAGGGGGAAAAAAGTTCCCCTTTGAGAAACTAAATCAATCCCTAAAAAAACGGGATTTTTACAGGTTTTTTTTTTTTTTTTTAACAAATGAAACATTTTATTGTCGAATGAAACATTTTATTGTCCTGCACTTGGACTCCGGGAATTTGAAAATAATTTTTTTTTGGTCCGCCCCTTTTGTGGGCTGGGATATTAAAAAAATATTTAAATATTGATACAATAATTGTATTACTTAAGAGCATAATAAATGAATTTGTAAACATAAACCGAGAGGGGAAATGACCTCTCCCAAAAAACGCCCCTACAATTTATGTTTTTTATTTTTTTTCATGTTGGAGGATATCAAAGATTCGGCAATGCCGAATTTAAAAGTCTTCCTTGTTATATTTGTTAATAGATGTTAATTCTGGAAAAAATAACGATTATGTTGTTGGACTTTATTTTAGTACAGTATTTTTTTTTTTTAATTATCCCTATTATTAATATTATAAATCTGATTGTTGGTTTGTCTGTCTGTCTGTCTTTCTGTCTGTCTGTCTGTCTGTTCCGCAATAAGTAAAGAACGGCTTAACCGATTTTCATGAAATTTTCACCACAGATAGTACTAACCGAGGCGGGAACTATAGGCCATAAGAGACCGCGATCGGACAAAGGGGCGTAAAATGCCACGCCCCTTTGTACCATGCTGAAGCTATATCTGCCTGTCCGGCAATAACAGAAAAACGGTTTAACCGATTTTCATGAAATTTTCACCCCAGATGGTATTAACCGAGGCGGGAACTATAGGCCATAAGCAACCGCGATCGGACAAAGGGGCGTAAAATGCCACGCCCCTTTGTACCATGCTGAAGCTATATCTGCCTGTTCCGCAATAAGTAAAGAACGGCTTAACCCATTTTCATGAAATTTTCACCACAGATAGTACTAACCGAGGCGGGAACTATAGGCCGTAAGCGACAGCGATCGGATAAAGGAGCGTAAAATGCCACGCCCCTTTGTACCATGCTGAAGCTATATCTGCCTGTCCGGCAATAACAGAAAAAAACGGCTTAACCGATTTTCATGAAATTTTCACCACAGATAGTATTAACCGATGCGGGAACTATAGGCCATAAGCGACCGCCATCGGACAAAGGGGCGTAAAATGCCACGCCCCTTTGTACCATGCTGAAGACTGTTCTGCCTGTTCCGCAATAAGTAAAGAACGGCTTAACCCATTTTCATGAAATTTTCACCACAGATAGTACTAACCGAGGCGGGAAATATAGGCAGTAAGCGACAGCGATCGGACAAAGGGGCGTAAAATGCCACGCCCCTTTGTACCATGCTGAAGCTGTATCTGCCTGTTCCGCAATAAGTATAGTACGGCTTCACCCATTTTCATAAAATTTTCACCACAGATAGTACTAACCGAGGCGGGAACTATAGGCAGTAAGCGACAGCGATCGGACAAAGGGGCGTAAAATACCACGCCCCTTTGTACCATGCTAAAGCTATATCTGCCTGTTCCGCAATAAGTAAAGAACGGCTTAACCCATTTTCATGAAATTTTCACCACAGATAGTACTGACAGAGGCGGGAGCTATAGGCCATAAGCAACCGCGATCGGATAAAGGGGTGTAATATGCCACGCCCCTTTGTACTATGTTAAAGCTATATCTGCCTGTCCGGCAACAACGGAAAAACGGCTGAATCGATTTTCATGAAATTTTCACCAGAGATAGAAAAATCCGCGATCGGAAAAAATGGGGGTAAAATGCCACGCCCCTTTGTACCATGCTGAAGCTATATCTGACTGTTCCGCAATAAGTAAAGAACGGCTTAACCGATTTTCATGAAATTTTCACCACAGATAGTACTAACCGAGGCCGGAACTATAGGCCATATGCGATCGGACAAAGGGGCGTAAAATGCCACGCCCCCTTGTACCATGTTAAAGCTATATCTACCTGTCCGGCAACAACGAAAAAACGGCTGAATCGATTTTCATGAAATTTTCACCAGAGATAGAAAAATCCGCGATCTGAAAAAATGGGGGTAAAATGCCACGCCCCTTTGTACTATACAGAAACTATGTCTGCCTGTTCCGCAATCACTGAAAAGCGATTTTACCGATTTCACTGAAATTTTTACCAGAGATAGTACTAACCGAGGCGGAAACTATGAGCCACACTAGAGGGCGATGGAAACAAGGGGCGTAAAATGTCACGCCCCTTTTTATTACACTGCAAGTTATTTCTTGCTTTTCCGCAACTACGCTTAAACGGCTGAGCTGTTTTTCATGAAATTTTCACCACAGATAGTATTAACCGAAGCGAAAACTATGAGCCACAATAGAGGGCGATCAAAAAAGAAGGCGTAAAATGGCACGCCCCTTTGTATTACATTGAACGTTATTTCTTCCTGTTCCGTAATCACGCATAAACGGCTGAATCGATTTTAGTGAAATTTTTACCAATGATAGTACTAACCGAAGAGAAAACTATAGATTATAAATAGAGCGCATTTGCACAAAGAGGCGGAAAATGTCACGCCTCTTTGACACGCCCCTTTGTACTATACTGAACGTTTTTCGGAATGTTACGTAATCATGCTTAAACGACTATACCGATTTAAATAAAAAATAATATAGCACGCCCCTTTTTATTTTATTAGATTAGGTCTATTCCTTAATAACGCTTAAACTACTAAGCCGATTTTAACAAAACATTTTCCAAAGACAGTACTAAAGAGGCGGGAACTTTATTCTGTATCAACTGCAACGTCTTTTTCAATGTACTGAAAGTTTATTCTGCCTTTACGTAATCACGCTTAAACGGCGAACTCGATGTTATTATAATTTTTACCACAGCTATTTAGTACTTATTGAGGCGGAAACTATAGATAATTTATTTTTGTCTGATCCGTACTCACGCGTTAACGGTGAAACAAATTTAAAAACAATTTTCACCATAGATGGTATTTACCGTGTCGATCGGGCCAAGGGGCTTAAAATGCAGCACCCCTTTGTATTAAATTAAAAAATATTTTTTTCTGTATAATGGCACGCCACTTTGTAGGCAATATTAAACAGCGACTGATAAAAAGGCATATAATGGCACGCCCCTTTGTACTTTAGTGAGAGTTATGTCTGCCTGTTCCGCTAACGTGAAAAAACTGCTGAGCAAATTTAATTGCAATTTTTTTCACGAGCTAACCAATAGGGGAACTATAGGTCACATGAGACCAAAATTTAACTAAATGCGTTAAATGCCACTCCCACTTGAACTTCAGTGAAAGTTATGTCTTTATTGAAGTTTTCACCACATAAAGTGCTAACCGAGGAGGGAACTGTAGGTTCCTTTTAAAAGCCATTAAAGAAATACATTATTAAATATTAAAGAAATACATTAATATTAGGATTGTTCCCATGACGGAGGAACAAATACATACCATGTTCCCCACGGTGAGAAAAATCTAAAAAATCGACCAAACCTCAAGTCACGAAGCAGTAATTAAACTGACTAATAAATAACTCATTGATTATATATGTTTTTCAACCCGGGCAACGCCGGGTGCAAAACAGCTAGTAGAAAATAAATCCAAAAATAAATCTTTGGATTGAAAAACCCTTCATAGGATTTAAGGAAATGCATGTGAGAATTCCAAAAATGTTTTCTAATGGACACCATTTAACATATGGCATCTTTCTCTATCTTCCTGTCTCTCTTTCGGATTTTTCTCTTGTTACAAAACATGTGATAAAAATTGCATTACAAAGGAAACAAAGAGTATTTGTAAAAACGAAAACATTAATTTGTTGTGATGAAGAAAGAAAAATATGGGTGGTTTTTACATATTTTCACATTACTTGAGCAACAAGGAATTTTTGCGCGGTCTCTCTTGAATGTGTTTTTTTTTTTTTTTGTATTATTACTGAAATAGCTCTCGTTAAGTTAAGACGGCAACAAATATTGCTAGAGCTGTTTAGTTTGTTTTATACATCATAAAACGGTTGTGAAAGTCTGTCTTCTCTAATATACAAACAAAAAAGAAAAATAAATTATTTTCTTAATTTCGTCCTGTGTTTTTTTCATCTTTGCTAAAATTAAGAAAAATATATAAAAAAAAAATTATTTGTTGGAAAAAAAGAAATTTAAAAATTTTTAAATAAAGTGAGTTTTGTTTAACTAAATATTAAAAAAAAAATAATGAAAATAACTTAAAACTTAAAAAGTCCTTTGTAAGGACATTAAGTGCAGTAAAAAGGATATTTTTAAAATTTGCACTGTACTGCAATTATTGATTTTTTTGTTTAATTATAAATTGTATACAATATATGTACAAGTGAAAAGTTCATATTAAATGGCCTTTTTGATATGTAAAAAAATTGTACTCTATATGTATATTGAACAATTAAAAATGGGCTTTTCTGTACCATAAATAAAGAGTATGAAAATTTCAAGGATATTTAAGTGATTGAAAGAATGAAACCAACACAAGGATGCTTACTATGCGTATTGTGAACAATTCTACATATAGGATACAATACACTATTTAAATCTGTGAACTATAAATAAATTTTTAAAAAATTACATATGGGGCATTCCATGTCAAATCGGACACTTTGAATTTTTTTTTTTTTAGATTTTCCCAATTTGTTTGCAGTTTTTAGTACCCTTCGAAAACTCCTTCGTGGTAAATTTTCAGCTTTTTTTGATGACCCGTTTAAAAGATATCGAATTTTTAAAAATTGGTTGTTTGTTCCTTTCAAACTTCTTTTACTCATAACTTCTTCAACAATGGTCCAAATTTCAATTTTTTTCTTAAAAATTTTTGTTTTTTTACGTACTTAAAAAAAAAAAATCCCAAAAAATTCTTAAAAGCGCTCTAGTATGCGATTTTTAAGTTTTAAAATTTAAATCTCATTTTTAAAAATGTTTGTACTCTTCGATTTTTTTGAAATTTTTTTGTGTAAAACTGCTATCGATTCTACAAATTTTTTGCTCAGAAGGATCGTGGGATAACGATTATAACTATTTTTTAAAATTTTTTGAAAAAATTTTATTGTAATTTTCCAATCTTAAAATCATTTCTACTGCTCCAATGGTGCGCCATAGAGAAGTCATTTATAAAACCGACCCTAATTAATTTTTACGTCTTAACATTTCTTTGGAACAAACTAATACCCTATCTCCAATTTCTAAGGGGGCTCCCACACAAAACGAGATTTAATTAAAATTTTCTCCAACCGCTCTAACTGCCCTAATAGTGCCCTTAGAGCAACAAAATGTATGACCGACCCACAATATTTTTTTAGTCCAAACATTTTATCTGAACACACCTACCCTCTATCTAAAATATTAAGGAAGTCCCCATACAATTGTTTTTATTTTTTGTAAATTTGTTTTATTTAATCAGCTTCTACCGGTCCAATGGTGCGTCCGAGAGGGGTCATTAGTGAGACCGACCCCCATTTATTTTTACCCTACAACATTTTTTTAAAACATACCTACGCCTTATCTCCACTCCCTAAGTAGGCTTCCATTCAAAATTTCATTTTTATTAAATTTGCTCCAAATGTTAGCCTACTTAGGGAGTGGAGATAGGGCGTAGGTATGTTTTACAAAAACGTTGAAGGGTAAAAATAAATGGGGGTCGGTCTCACCAATAACCCCTCTAGGACCCGCCATTGGACCGGTAGAAGCTGATTAAATAAAACAAATTTGAAAAAAATAAAAAAAATTGTATGGGGACCGCCTTAAAAGTTAAAGATAGAGGGTAGGTGTGTTCAGAGAAAATGTTTGGACTAAAAAAATATTGTGGGTCGGTCATACATTTTGTTGCTCTAAGGGCACTTTTTTTATTTTTATTTTATTAAGAATTACCATATAACTACAAATTACATACTAATTTTACCTAACCGAGAACTGTTAACAATGACCTTCGTCTCGTTGTAGCGAATCAGACCAAGGCCTCTGGTGGGAATCGAACCCACGACCCCCAGACTCATAGGCTAGCACTCTACCAACTAGCCTACTGGGGCGCCTAGACTCTAAGGGCACTATTAGGCAGTTAGTGCGGTTGGAGCAAATTTTAAAATATGTCGTTTTGTGTGGGAGCCCCCTTAGAAATTGGAGAGAGGGTATTAGTTTGTTCCAAAGAAATGTTAAGACGTAAAAATTAATGGGGGTCGGTCTTATAAATAACCCCTCTATGACACACCATTGGAGCAGTAGAAATGATTTTAAGATTGGAAAATTGCAATAAAATTTTTCAAAAAATTTTAACAAATAGTAATAATCGTTATCCCATGATCCTCCTGGGCAAAAAATTTGTAGAATCGATAGAAGTTTTACACAAAAAAACTTCAAAAAAATCGAAGAGTACAAACATTTTCAAAAATGAGATTTAAATTTTAAAACCTAAAAATCGCATACTAGAGCGCTTTTAGGAATTTTTTGGGATTTTTTTTTTAAGTACATAAAAAAAAAAAAATTTTGAAAAAAAAAAATTTTAATTTGCACCATTATTGAAGAAGTAATGAGTAAAAGAAGTTTAAGTAAAGGAACAAACTACCAATTTTTAAAAATTCGATATCTTTTGAACGGGTCATCAAAAAAATTTGAAAATTTACCACGAAGGAATTTTGAAGGGTACTAAAAACTGTTACCAAATTGGGAAAATCTAAAAAAAATAAAATTACACAGTGTCCGATTTGACATGGAATGACCCCTTATAGTAAAACAATTTTGTAGGGAAAATTAACTTTAACTGACAGTTGAAACGACTTAAAATGTAGTAGTTTTTTGGGTTCCAGAATTTTTAAGTTAAAAACACTAAAATTATAATTATTTTTACTGGTAAAAAACGCCGAGATGTGTAAAACATTTAAGGAAGTTTTATTCGGCACAGCCGAGCTTGCATGATTAGACTGGCATTTTTTTTTTTTTGTATAAAACGTTTTCTCTCGATTTTTAACGTACTGGCAAAATTGTATTCACCAAGACCGGAAACTTTTGTGATACAAAATTTGAGGCCAATCGGATTAAATTAACACGTAAAACAAGGCAATCAAAGTTTTAGATTTTTAAAAATTTTTACAAAATATATACGTGACTCGCAGCTTATTTCGTGTGATATATATCAGTTAGCAATCCATTTTAGACAAATTCTTCATTAATGCACCTAGTTATTATCAAACAAGTATTTTTGTAAAATGAAATGTGTAGGTAATTTATCAAGCTTTAATTTAAGCTAAATGGCGTCCAGATTGAGTAAATATTAAATGTGCTTAGAGGGTCGAAATGGAAATTGAAATTATTGAAAGAAATTTTTTAGAAAATTTCTTAAAATATTTTTATATCGATTTTTTTTAAGCTCAAACATTAAAAATTTAGAAAATAGTCCAATAGTTTCTATTCATTTATCAAATTATTTTTCCAACCACCAAACAAAAATTAAAATTTTTAAAATATATTAAACATGAACCGGATGATATACGTCTGAAAGTAGAGATCAAATAGAGTAAAACTGCATTAACAGTTTTTCATTTCGTGATCCTGTTTCCTTTTAAAAGGACTTCAAAGTTTTAAAGGATACATTTTGTAAAATATTTTTGAAATATTTGTAATTGTCCTAGGATGACACTGGTGACGGCAGACGAAAGAGGAGTATCTCCCCTAATTTTTCCCTTTTTATATTTGCCATGTCAGGATAAAAGGATGTGAATAAAGTCAGTTGAAAACGTTATCAAAACATTTTGTTGAAAATTTTGAATGATATTGAAGGACACATTTTTGAATGGACATAGCTTACCTCCTTTTTCCTAATATGTAAAAATAATAAAATAGGAAAATTAGGGGAGATCCTCCTCTTTCATTTGCTATCAATAGTGGCATCCTAGAACACGTACAATAGGGATACAACTTTTTTTTGAGTGCAAAATACCACTCCAGTACCATCTGGGGAATGTTGTTCTAATAATAAAAAACTGTTTTTAGGTTGATTCGGTGAAAAAAGTTTCCGCACCGAAAGAGATTTCTAAAGTGCTTTAAATTTTTATTTATATTTTTTTAAAAATTATAATTTTTCAAATATCGCGATTTGATCAAAATTTTGCATTAGACTTATGAAAAATAGTTCGGTATTGAAGATTATATAAGAATTTTAACAAAAAATAACTTATTTAAGACAAGAATAACTGTTTTGATAAAAAAATAAATAAATGAATATAGACAAAACTTCAACGCTTTCGGTGCGGAAACTTTTTTCACGATAGAGGAAAAGTGGCACCATATTTTTTTATATTTTTACATGCTCTACACGCCTATGGGGTGGTATTTTTGATATTTGCAAAAATTGCAAAAAGTTATATCCCTAACGTACAAATATTCAAAAAATATTTTATAAAATTGTATCCTCTAAAACTTTGAAGTCCTTTTAAAAGGAAACAGTATCACAAAATGTAAAACTGTAAATGCAGTTTTAGTGCATTTAGTCTCTAGTTTCAAAAGTATATTATCCAGTTCGTGTTCAACGACTTTTTTCATTTTGTCGGACGGTGTAATAAAATATATATTTGTTGTATATTTTATATTATTTATATTTTTTAATTTCGGTCAAACGGTTTTCGAGATATCGCTATTTGAAATTTGCAAAATATTGCGTTTTTTCCAGCGTTAAAGAAATTCTTTAAAAAAAATCTCAACATTTGTTTTCCTTGACCCTTTCATAGAGCTTGAGATAGTCATTCCTTTAAACTTATTTTGAGCCAAATCCGATCATTTTAACCCGTGGAGCCCTTCGATCAAAATTTTGGATTTTTGGAAGATGTTCACAAAAATTTTGAATTTTTGAAAAATGAAAAATAAAAACAATTATCTTGCTATATTTTTTATACCCTACACCACACTGTGGTACAGGGTATAATGAGTTTGTGCTGATGTTTGTAACTACCCGAAATATTGGTCCTAGACCCACTTTTAAGTATACCGATCGACTTAGAATCACTTTTTGAGTCGATTTAGCGATGTCCGTCCGTCTGTTTGTCCATGTAAACGGTGTAAACACGATACAGGTCGCAATTTTTTAATCAATTGACTTGAAATTTGAAACTTATGCCTCTTTTGGCGAAGGACGAAGCCTATTGAAATTGGAAAAAATCGGTCCATATTTAGACCTAGCCCACATACAAAGGTCCTCTTTAGTTTTGGCTCAAATGGCTCTAATAGCCGCATTTTAATAGGTATCTTATCGAAAATTTGGCAGATAATCATGTTTCATCAACCCAAATCACCATTCTAAATTTTAAAGAAATTGGGCCAGTTCTTCATGTAGCCCCCATACAAACCACCTTCCCGATTTTCACATAAATCTCTAAAATTTTATGAAAATAAAAAATATTTAATTAAAATTTTGTTTGTGTATGTTAAACGCGCTCTTTAATAAATTTATGAAATCTGATTACCATTGGACCATTTTTGGACTAAGGTCCCATGTGAAAACTTCGCTCGATATTCAGTTGAAGCGGTTTATTGTCAACAAAAAGAAGCCTATTCCACTCAAATTTTATTAGTGAGTGCTTTTTACACTTATTAAAGATTTGACAAAATATAGATCTAATCAGTCCATGTTTGAACTTGGGACCCATTTTCCGGGAAACTCTGGTGTAGGGTATTATATGGTCGGTCTTGGCCGACTATAATTTTCTTACTTGTTTTATTTATTTTGGCATGCTGAAAATGAATATCAAAAAATTTCTGAATTTGGTAGAGCGTTTTTTGAGACAACGTTTTTTGAAATTTGTCAAAAAATTTCCAAAAATTTGCTGTTTTTCCAACGTTCAAGATATAAAAAAAAAGTTGAAAAAATGTACTCTATATTGCGCAACTTTTGGCATCAGTTTTTTTAAAAACTATTTTTTTTTGTATCAAATTATCTTTGTTGTATCGAAATGCACTATTTGGTTTTTTTAAAAAAATATTTTAAACCAAAACTAACCATAATTTGCCCGGCGATCGACGAAATTTAAAAAAAGTCATTATTCTTACCCCCCTAATGTATTAATTTGGTCGTCATGCCTATAAAAACCTTAATGCACAATAACATTATTTATTATTTAAAAATATCTATGCAGTTTGCATAAATTACATTTAAATAATTTGTGACATTAAATATAAATCCAACCCTCTTTTTACACAATTGTCTTTTTTATGGTATTTCAGCTTTACATGGTTTTAAAATACTTGTGTAAATCGGGTGAGGCAAAAAAGTTAAAATTTTCGCAGTTTTATTTTTAGAAAAAATAATTAAATAAAATTTTTTTTATTTAATTTATTTATAAATAAATGAATGAATGAATGAATGAATGAATGAATGAATGAATGACAAATTTAGAATTAATATAGACATTGCTTGTCATCATGTGCAATAAATATTTGCATAATAACTACACACAAATTAAAAAAACATGAGGGACAACATAGTAGGGTTGATCCATTTGATCATATACATATATGATTGTGACAATCATAATATGATCATCAACAATTACCAAATGTAAATTTGTTATCATGCTATTATCAGCGAAGATCATAATATGATCGCTACAATCATGTTATGATATCTTTCTCTCTGATCAAATTCTAATACCCGCCAAAAGTGTCGGCCCCCTATGGGTAACTCACATGCAATATATCACTCCAATTGGAGTTTATGTTCTGTTCCACCTTGAGCCGCAAAATTGAGATTATTCAAAACTTAAAAAAAATAATTAAAAGTTTTTTTTATTAAAATTAATTAAAAATTATTTTTATATAATATTTGATGGTAAACACTTAAAAGCTTTTAGGGTACCATTAACCCGTTTAAACTTGATACCAAAAAATTTGCAAGATTTTAAATCAAAACACCCTTTTTCAAAATTTGAAAATTTTATTAAAAAACAAGTAGAAAAGTTAAATTCGACTTGGCCGAATCTATGAATACCCTCCACAATGCCCTTTTTAAGTGATAGTAAATTTTCTAACGTAAAAAAACAAACATTTTTGGTTAGAAATATTTTATTTTGTGTAAAAAACTTTTTTTTAGTAATTTTTGAAAAAAAAAATAATTTACTATTTTTTTTTTTTTTTTTGAGTGAAAAATTTTTTTGAGTGTATTTTTTTGTCTTAGTGTGAAAATATTTTTGAGTGACAAAAATACCTTGTAAAATATTTTTGTGTCCTATACCAATATTTCAAGGTGTTACAAACGGAATGACAAACTTATATATACCTTCTATCACTTGAGTGGAGGGTATACAAATTTAAAATATATAATTTTTTTTTTCTGAATTTATTAAGAACACCTTGAAGAAGAAAAATGTAAAATATGACGGATATCCGTTGGGCCACTTTTCGGAAATTGTTGGGAGAATTTAGCGGATTTCAAGGAAATATTGTTTTTATCAATAATTTGGATTAATAAAATCTTATAAATTACATTTTTAGGAAAATTAACGGTTTTTTGGTGTCGTGGCATTTTAATAGATAACTAAGTCTGTCATGAAATCTTACCGATCTAGTACGTCTTTAAACCACATTGGCTGGGGGTTAAAAATGATCCCCGCAGAATATTTGAAGTTAAGAGCCTAAATTTTGTGTTAAAAACAAGTTTGAAATGGCTTCCGTGTTTTTTACCCCAATTATTATTTGGTAGTAATATATTATCTTTAAACAAAATTGCTAGCCCTTCTTGGCAGCGGGTCAAAAATGACCCATTCAGTAAAAATATTTTACGGAAAATTTATTTGTGACAATCTATTAGATAATTTTTAATCAGACCTAAAACCTTACTTATTCAACACAACTTTAACCCATATTGGCCCGTGGTCAAAAACGACCCTAGCAAAAAAATTTAGGCATATTTATTGAATTTTTCGATATCAACAAAACATATATTTTTTACTGAATGGGTCATTTTTGACCACCTACCAAGAAGGGTTTACGATTTTTTTAAAGATAATATATTACTACTCAATTATAGTTAAGTTAAAAAAACCGAAGCCATTTTATACTGTTTTATAGCACAAAATTTAGTCTCTAAGCTTCCAATTTTCTACGGGGGTCATATTTGACCCTAGTCAATGTGGAAAAGATTGGAAAGATTTCATAACAAATTTACAGTTTTCTAGAATAGAATTCCATGACAGAAAAACCGTTAATTTGAACATAAATTTAATTTATAAGATTTTATTAAGCCAAATTATTGTTAAAACCAGCATTTCCATGAAATCCGCAAACTTTTCCCGCAATTCCCGACGGATATCCGGCATATTTTATATTTTTCTTCTCCAAGGTGTTCTTAATGAATTCAGAAAAGGTGTTCTTAATGAATTCAGAAAAAAAAAAAATATATTTTAAATTTTTATACCCTCTAACTACAGTATGGGGTATACTTACTTTGTCATTCCGTGTGTAACGCATCAAAATTATGGTCTAGGACCCCATAAAGTATATATATT
Source organism: Pegoplata infirma (assembly GCA_963921195.1). Taxonomy (NCBI): domain Eukaryota; kingdom Metazoa; phylum Arthropoda; class Insecta; order Diptera; family Anthomyiidae; genus Pegoplata; species Pegoplata infirma. Next base: position 33,923,763 of record OY992539.1, read on the forward strand.
TATGATCAGTGATCGTCTGTCCGTCTGTAGTTAACACGATGCAGTCCAAAATAAAAGACCTACACTCCCGACATTTGGCATGAATATGTCTTATCTTCCTAGGCCGGTTAATGTCGTAAAGGAGCAATATCGGACCAGGGGGAAAAAAGTTCCCCTTTGAAGAACTAAACCAACCTCTGAATAATACCATTTTTATACCCTCCAATCACAGTATAGGGGTATACTCACTTTGTCATTTCGTGTGTAACGCATCGAAATATCGGTCTAGGACCCCAGAAAGTATATATTTTATTGATCAGTGATCGATTCTAAGACATTCTAGCGATGTCCGTCCGCCCGTCTGTAGAGGACACGATACAGTCCAAAATAAAAGAGCTAGACTTCCGAAATTTGGCACGAATATATCTTATATTCCTAGGCAGGTTAAGGGAAATGGGCAAAATCGGAAAAAGGGGAAAAAGTTCCCCCATGGAGAACTAGACCAACCAAAGAAAAACCGCAATTTTTTAAGGAGTTTTTGTACTTTTGCTAAGCAAATGCAACATTCTTATCTCAGAAGTTCAACATCGCAAGGTGAAGGTGCCCCCTAAAGTCTCCCACCAACCCCCCCAAAAAAATACGCCCCGTGGATTTTTTTTACATTTTGGAGGGTATAAAAGATTCGGCACAGCCGAATGTAACACTCCCACGTGTTTTTAAATGATTTTTTGTGTTTTTGTTTAACAAATGCAACATTTTTATGCTACAAGAATTTCAAAGTCCTGCATTTGCACCCAGAGGATTAGAAAATGTCGTTTAAAAAAATTGTTTAAATAATGATAAACAATTACCACTAACAACCCCCCCCCCCCCTACAAAAAAACGCCCCTGGATTTTTTTTTTGCATGCACTCTAATTAAAATGATTTCAGTTTCCTACTATAAATTGGGTAAATTTACACACACTGCGTAATTCTACTTAAAATTATTGGGAATTTACCCAATTTATAGTAGGACACTGGACTCATTTGTTTAGAGTGTGGTGGAGGGTATAAAAGATTACACACTCGTACTTGTTTTTTAATAAAATTTTGAAAAAAGGTGTTTTGGGAATCCAAACAAGTCTGAATGATGATGATACAATAAATTTTTTTAATTTCATATCCAAGTACTTGCGATCAAATATTATACAAAAATAATTTTTAATTAATTTTAATAAAAAAAATTTAAATTTTTTTTGTTAAGTCCATTTTTGCAAAAATTCCAATTTTGAGGCTCAAAGTGGGGACAGAAGATAAACTCCGATCGGTGTGATATTTTGCATGAAAGTTACACTTAGGGGACCGACACTTTTGGCGGGTATTAGAATTTGATCAGAGAGAAAAGCCCAAGAAAGAGCCACACTATTATTTAGCTGATCTGTAAAGTTAATTTTTGCTTGGTTATTAATCTCAGAATTTAATTTTAACACTGGCGATTAAATTTAATACAAAAAACAAAAAGTTGCGGATTTAAATTCAAATAACATATTTTTATGATAAATTTTTATTGTTCAGACATAAATGTTTTTGTTTGTGAATTATGACAAAAAAATTCAGAGCAAAACTTATCTCAGTTCTTTAATTAACTTACAACAAAATGTAGAATATGGCAATTATGAACAGCAGCTTTGATACGACTCAGAGCTGGAGCTTTCGTGGTTTAAAATAACTAGCGTTAAAACTATAATTTTTGAATTTTTTTATACATGTTAGAAAAAGGGTCCCGATTTCGGTAATTACTTCATTGTTGATACAAATTTTGTATAACTTAAACTTATTGGTAATAAGGGTTCTCTACTTGAAAGAAATGTTATATATGGCTGGCAGAAGTATATTTGTTTCCTGCTGCATGTTTTGAAACATGGGGTTCGAGTCTCGGTTGCTTATAAATTTTTCAAAAAAAAAAATAATTTTTGCAAATGATATTTTATCATGATCTCGTCCTGTCATATTTTCAGGTTTCATACTTCAAATAATAATATATGCATGACAAAGTCATTTTCTAATCATTTGTTATAAATTTCAAATTTTTTTTTAAACAATGTTAACTTTCCATCTCTGTGATCTAATGAAAAACTATGTTTCTATTACATTTCACGTTTTTTTTCTCATGAAAATTTAAATAATCAAATACAAAAAGTTACTCAATCATAAAAGCTTTGAGTACTGGTTTTTGCATGATCAAGAAAAAAAAATACACAAAATAAATAAACTTTTATTTTCATTATAACAACAAATCTGCTATGACGTTATTTATTGCATTTCTATTGAAATTGCTTTGATTTTCTGTTTATAAAAAAAAAAAAAAATTTTGCTAATTTATAAACAAAACACAATTTAGTACTTTTTGCAATAGTTTTGGTGCTTTTTAGTATTATTCAAGAAAATTTTAAATTTTGAAAAATATAAAATGAAGTTAAAAAAAAAAATCAAAGAGAGATCAATAGATGTTTAGAAAAAATATTTATTAAAATTCAAAAAATTCTGAAAATATTACACTAAAAAAAAAAACCTTCGTGATATAAATGAAATGGATTCATTATAATGTTTTCATTATAATGTTTTCATTTAACCAATTAAGAAATTCATAACCTTAATTAAATATCATTCATATTGGGAACAAATTTCATTAAATTTGATTCATTAGATTTCATAGTTTCATTAAAAAATGTCATTAAATTTTGTTTATAATTTTTTTTGTTGTTTGACGCCTGTCGAGTTGAGTCTGTTTAGTCTGTAGTTGGCGCGAAAATGTAGCCAAATAAAAAACAGCTGATCACCGCTGCAGAAATAATAATTTTTGATAATTTTTTTTACTGAACTTAAAAACAAATGTTAATGATGACTACAATTCGAGGATTTATTAAATTTTTGTGAGTGAAAACTAAGTGAAGTAAAGAATGCGTGTTTTTGTGATTTTTTCAGACTTTATACGAAATTAAAAATGAAAAACAAATTAATAATTATATGTTTACTAAAATCCGCGCTGTTGCTTAAGTCTAGTTTACGTCCACCCCTCCACATCTGATGAAACTTTGTGCATCGACTAACGACCTCATCCAGAGTCCAGTGCTACCACTTTTGTCGGGAGGAAACGCCCACAAGGGAGTGGGTGCGATTTTAAAGTTCCAAATTTTGCACTGAAAACACAGACCCAAAAACAATTTACGTAAAAAGCTTCATAAGTCGAATAGGATGGGTTTAATGCATGAAGTTTGTAATCACTAAGCCCTATGCAAGGAAAACCTGTTGACAAAAAAAAACATTTTTTTGGGGTCGACGTAAACTTGACTTGGTTCAAAAGTGAAAGTGTATATTTTATAATGTTCATTAATATCAATTTTGTGTGAGTCCCGTGTAATTGTCATTAAAATGTAATTTAGGTGATGGTATCCATACACTTGCACACTCAAAATATTTTGTGGGCAAAAACAAATGAAAACACACTTAAAACCAGTGAATAAACAATTGAAAACCATCCCAGTAATTATTCATTTGCTTTAACAAACATCAACATTTATTTTTTACTGTTGACAAAATTTTCTAAAATAAATAACATTAAACATTAAAAAATTACGTTTTTTTCACTCTTTTTTACCAACAAATTCGAAAAAAATAACCAACGAAAACATTAAAAATTAATGATAGTTCTGTTATTTTTACCAACAAATTTCAAAAAAATAACCTACGAAAACAATAAAAATTAATGATTTCGTGGGTAATTTTTTACAATTTTTTATTGAAACATTTTTTTTAAAAATTTGTAATAAAATTTTTGGGGAATCGATCCCGCAATCAACTACATTCTGGCCAGACACTCTATTTCATTAAAAAATACCAACAATTAAAAGAAAAAAATTACTTACACAAATCATTAAAAATCAAAAGAATAATCAGTAGTTTTTACTTACAGAACAAAAATAAATGACTTTAAAAATTAAATGTTAATGAAAGTCTTTATTTTTTAGTGTGTTATTTTTAAAACAAAGGACTGAAGTAGTCATTAATAAAAACTGAACATCAAACAAATGTTTTTTCTTTTAAAAACGACTAAACGGAAAACTTTTTAAATAAACTACAAACAGTTAATTACATAATTTTTTGAGTGCAGTTACTTAAAAAAACGAAAAATTTTGAGTAAAGTTTTAATTCTGTCAATTGAAAATTTACTAAAATTTTTTGACAAACATTTATTAAATTTTTATTCAAAATTTACTCAATACTAATAAATCGTTTACTGGTGCAAAATTGAATAATTTTTTACTCAATAGTATTAAAAATTTACTCAAATATTTTTTTTTCTTTTTTTCTGTATAAGGGTAATTCACATGCAAAATATAACTCCGATCGCAGTTAATCCTTTGTCCTCACTTTAAGCCCCAAAATTGGAATTTTTGCAAAAAATAATTTAAAAAAAAATATCTGAAAGTTTTTTCATTAAAATTAATAATTTTTGTATGATATTTGATCGTAAAAACTTAAATATGAAATTTAAAGATTTTACGGTATCATTAGCCCGTTCAAACTTGAAACCAAAAAAAATTACATGATTTTGGGGGGGTTCTGAAACACCTTTTTCAGAATTTGAAAAAAAATTTAAATATGTAATTTTTTCTTTCTTAATTCATTAAGAACACCTTGGAGAAGAAAAATGCGAAATATAACGGATATCCGTCAGGCCACTTTTAGGGAACCGCGGGGGGAAGTAAGCGGATTTCAAGGAAATGTTGGTTTTTATCAATAATTTGGCTTAATAACATTTTATAAATTACATTTTTGGGCAAGTTAGCGGGTTTTCAGTGTCGTGGCATTCTTTGAGATAACTGAAAGTGTGTCATGAAATTTTACCGATCTAGGACGTCTTTAACCCACATTGGCTGGAGAACAAAAATTATCCCCGCAGAAAATTTTAAGTTTAGAGCTTAAATTTTGTGCTATCATTTTGACCCCTGGCCAATATGGGTTAAAGATATCTTAAAAAAGTACGATTTTAGGGCTGATTTAAAGTTATCTAATAGATTGCACAAATTAATTTTAATGGGTCAATTTCGACCCCCTACCAAATTTTAAAAAAAGATGTTTTGAGAACGCCCCCAAAATCATGCCATTTTTTTGGTATCAAGTTTGAACGGGTTAATGACACCGTAAAATCTTTAAATTTAATATTTAAGTATTTACAATCAAATATCAAACAAAAATACATGTTTTTTTATTTATTTTAATAAAAAACTTTTAACTTTTTCTTTTTTAAAGTCCTTTTTTGCAAAAAAAAAACGATTTTGAGGCTCATAATGGGGACAGAAGATAAACCTCGATTGGAGTGATATTTTGCATAAGAGTTACCCTTAGGGAACCGACCCTTTTGGCGGGCATTATAATTTAATCAGAGAGAACACCCTAGTATACACCCCCATACCGGAATTGAGCCAGAATCATTGAGTCATTAATTTTTTCGTATAAAATGAAATCTATTTCATTAAATTATGTCCCATTAGAGCGTATTTTTTATGGCCGAAAAGTGTTTCTTCGCGATTTTGAATGTCCGGGCAAATTTTAATTCTACTATGCCTTAAACTTATGTGGTACAAATTTGAGACCGATCAGGTCAAAAAAAAAATGTTTAAAAAATGTCTTGCGATACAATATATTTATCAACTTTTATGCGCTGAACATGAATATCAAACAAATATTAAAATTGGTCTAACGGTTTTCGAGATATCGCTATTTGAAATTTGCAAAAATTATGGTTTTTTCCTGCGCTCAAGATTTTTCTTAAAAAAATCTTAAAATTTTTTATCCTTGACCCTTTCATAGAGCTTGAGACAATCTTTAATTTAAACGTAAGCTGATGAGTTTATCCCGTGGCTCCCTTCCCAGCAAAAACTGTATTATATTTTTGATTACGCTTCCTATTACATTTACACGGAAAAGAGCCAAAAGAAAGCTCTTTTGACTAAAAGTACTTACATTTGGCACTTTTACGTGTAAAAGTAATCAAAAAGGTAATACAGTTTTTGCTGGGTTTGATAAAAGTTTTGAATTTTTAGAAAATTCCCACTAAAACTTTTAATTTTTAGAAAATTTCCACTAAAATTTTGAATTTATAAAAAAAAACAATACAAATTATGTTATTGCGCATGGTACAATAATACCACACAGAAAAAAAAAATGGGGGAAAAAATTTTTAGTAATCACTTGTTTAAACTAAAAAAAAAGGAATTGCTTAATTTTTAATTGACGCAACTAAAAATTTACTTAAAAGTTTTTAAAAAAATTTAAGTTAATAATTTTATAAAAATTTAATGTTTTTTTTTAAATTTTTTTTTATTCTCTTAGTTTTTTTAATTTTCATTTAGTTTATAGTTTTTTGTATATGTATATAAAAGTTTGAAATCATCTTTATGAAATTTTTCTATGAAACCTTTTTAAAATGTTAAAAAAAAGTGATAAATTTTGAGTAAACTTTTACTTGACACAATTAAAAACTTAATTTAAAAAAAAAAACAAAACATTTTGAGTAAAGTTTTAATTGTGTCAATTAAAAATTAACTCAAATTTTTTGGAATATATATAATAATTATTTTTAAGACTATACTCAATACTAATAAGGGCGGATTACTCAATGAAAAGTTAGCTGCTAACTGACGATTTAACGGAGTTTTATGTCAAAATTTGTATGAAAAGTTAAATTTAAAGGAGAGTTATTTTATAACGGAGCATTGAGTAATCCAGCCTAAATCGTTTACTGGTGCAAAATTGACTAATTTTTTACTCAATAGTTTTAAAAATTTACTCAAATTTTTGGTTATTTTTTCTGTACAGGTGCTAAAATTAGAATTTGTTGTCAGTTGCGTATCCCTCTTGAAATCAAAATTTTAAATATATAAATTCAAATAAAAAAAATCAAAACAAACAATAAAATAAACAAGAAATCCCAGCAGACAATTTGGATATATTTTCCAAGAGGTTGGTTTGTTTATGTCCGTACACAAAACTTAAGTTCACTTCTTTTTTAAAAATGGATAAATTTCCACAATACGAACATAGTTACGATAACAATTTTCTTCAATGCAAAGCAATTGGAAATCTTCCTTATACTGATGTGTTTGCTGGGTTGGTTTATTATTTTAAATTTTTGAAACCAAGGGGTTTTATGTTTTTTTACATATTTTTGATAACTTTTTCTAATGAAAGTACCGTTATAGTTGTACAATGTTTATTGCGATACATTTTGAATATGAATATCAAAAAATTTCTGAAATCGGTAGAGCGGTTTTCGAAATAACGCCATTTAAAATTATTTTTTTTTTCGAAAAATGTCAGTTTTTCCCACGTTCAAATAATTTTTTTATAAAGCATTTAAAAAATAAATCTATGTTGACTATTTCACAGAGATGGAGACAAACTTCCATTTAAAATTAATTTGTGCCAAATCCAATCATTTTAACCCGTGGCGCCCTTCCACCAAAGTTTTGGTATTTTTAAAAATTTTTACCAAAAACTCTAAACTTTGATAAAAGGGTATCCCGTGGAGCCCTCTAATTTGGCTTAAATTAAATTTAAATGAAAGTTTGTCTTAATCTACATATATGAAATAGTCAATGAAAAATAATTGTTAGATTTTTTTTTTTAATTTCTTGAAAGCTGGAAAAAACAGCCATTTTTGGAAATTTTTTGAAAATTTCAAATGACGATATCTCGAAAACCGCTAGACCGATTACAGAAAATTTTAATATTCCTATTCAGCATGTCAAAAGTAATAACAACAAATAAAAAAGTTAAATTCGGCCTTGCCGAATGTAATGATACCCTTCACAGTTTCAAAAAGATTATTGGAAAAAACTTTTTTTAAAAGGAAATTACTTTAAAAAAAAAAAAAAAATTGAAAAAAAAAAAAAATCCGCGAGAAAAAAAAATCCGCGATTTTTTTTTTTTTTTGTCCAAAAATATGTTCGTACTTGTTTAAATACCATTTGGTGTTCAATTATGTCAATCAGCAGTCGAATTAAAACATTTTGTATTTTTAGGTTATGTTGAATGTACTAAAATTTTTGAGGGTCCTTACATTTTCGTTCATAACTTTTGAACCGCTGAACCGATATCGCTCAAATGCAATACCAAACTTCTTGGGAAAACTTTCAATATATATGTTAAGTTTCAGTAATCTCCGTGTAATATTTTGGCCGTGATCACCATTTCCACAGACAGACGGACAGACGGACATCGCTAGAATGTCTTAAAATCGATCGGGGATCATGAATATATATAATTTATGGGGTCCCAGCAAGTAAACATGTTAATTTTTAGTCATATCTGAGTAATAGTTTGGCCGCGATTGTCATTTCAACAGATATACGGACATCGCTAGAATGTCTTAGAATCGATCACTTATCAATAGGTGGAACACATTTAACTTCTTTTTTTTTAATTTCGAAAACGTCAGGGTCGGGAATGTTGCCTTTTAGGGTCAACATTAACTCACAAAAATATTGGACCTGTAGGACAATGGCATTGGGATCCTTTTTTGTCTGAAAAATCGAAAAGTTCCGAAGAAAGTGAAAGCTGAATGAAAGCTTCAAGGAAATGAAATTTTGAGATTTTTTTTTTTTTAACTTATCACCACCCTTTTTGCAATTTTCAAATAGCGATATCTCGAAAACCGTTTGACCGATTTTTTTTTTTTTTGATATTCTTGTTCAGTGCAAAAAAATTAATATGTGTGTAATATGATGTGTCGTATATATATTTTTTTTTTAATTTTTAAAAATCAAAAACTTTTTTGGGTTGATTGGACTCAAATTTGTACCACATAATTTTTAAGGATAATTAAAATTTTTCTAGATATTTGGGAAAATCAAAAGTTGAAAAATAAATGTCACTCTAATGCCCGATACAGTGGTTGGAGGGTATACATTTCTCAGATGTTTTCTATAAAAATTTTTTTCGAATTTTTTAGGAAAGTTTTTTTCAGGAAGATTTTGAAAAAATGTCTTAAAATCTAAATTATTTTTTTACAGGAAAATTTAATTATAATATTTCCATAGGAAATGGCAATTCGTCACGCGTGTTATATTATAGTTTTGGACGACCATAACAAATTGTTGTCTAAAATAGCGCGTGTATCAAAATTTTTTGTTAAGTCAGTGTAACCGTCACTGATATTTTCTTTAATTTATGTGATTCTAGTAAACAAGGTAAAAAAATACACTTTCACTTTCTATGCCCCCAACCACAGAATGGGGGTATAAAAAGTAAGAGTGTATTTTTCTACCTTGTTTACTACAATCACATCAATTTAAGAAAATATCAGTGACGGTTACACATGACTTGACAAATAATTTTTCTGTGGTTGGGGGTATAAAAAGTGAAAGTGTATTTTTCTACCTTGTTTACTACAATCACATAAATTTAAGAAAATATCATTGAAGGTTACACGTGACTAAACAAAAAATGTTGATACACGTGGTATTGTAGTCAGCAATTTGTTATGGTCGTTCAAAACTAGAATATCCCACGTGTGACGAATTGTCGTTTATTATAGTTCAGAAAGTGAAAATTCTGAAAAAGGGTAAATTCAAAAAAAAACAAGTGAGAGTGTTAAATTCGGCTGTGCCAAATCTTTTATACCCTCCAACACAATAAAAAAAAAAACAGGGCGTATTTTTTTTTTTGGGTGTTTCTGCGATAAGAGACAACCTTTCTGGATCCAACTGCGGGACTTTAAACTGTTTCTGACATAAAAATCTTTCGTTTGCTAAGCAAAAGCACAAAAAACCTTAAAAAATGCCGTTTTTTCAGAGGTTGATTTAGTTCTTAAAGGGGAACTTTTTTCCCCTGATCCGATTTTGCCCATGTTTGAACTTAACCAGTCCAATACTATAAGACATATTCATACCAAACTTCAGGAGTCTAGCTCTTTTAGTTTGTATCGTGTCTTCCACAGACGGACAGACGGATATCGCTAGATTGTCTTAGAATCGATCACTGATCAATAATATATATACTTTATGAGGTCCTAGACCGATATTTTGATGCGTTACACACGGAATGACAAAGTGAGTTTACCCCCATACTGTGGTTGGAGGGTATAAAAACCCATGGAATTTCAGAATAAGTTAAAAAGAAAACTTTAATAAAAAATTTCTTAAAACTCGAATATTAAATTATTAAGCCCTTTTGTGACCACAAAAAAAGTACTATTTTTATTAAAAATGTGGTACCATTTCAATAGTATTTCTGATTAAACATCTCTGACTAATGATATTTTTATTTCATATAGTAAAACAAAATTTCCCATCACTTTTAATTTTCTTGCTATTTTTTTTTAGCTTTTAGTTGTAATTATGAGCTTAAAGCAACAACATTTGCGATTTTATTATATTAAAAATTTGATCGGAGAGTCTTGTATATTAGATATAAGTGTTTGCAACAACAAAAATTGTATTTGAAATTAAACAAATAAAATGAAAATTGTAAAAAAAATTTGTTTATTCAAATTGATGACAATCGAAATCAACAAATTTTGAAAATAAATAAAATTAACCTGAAGGTTAGTTTAAATGGTGTGTAACTTATAAATAAAAATGTACTTGTTTGTATAAGAATAATTAGAAAAAATTAAAGAAAAATTTAAAAAAAAAAATGTTTAATAAATATTACGGTTTAAAAAGTTTTTAAAAATATTAGTAAAGCAAGAAATAATTCAAAAATCTAACTGGAAAAAAAACTAATTTTATGTGAAAATTTAAATTTTTAATAAAATATTTAAAAAATCTAAAAAAGTTTAATATTTAAATAATTTCCGACTCTAAAATATATTTGTGCTATAAAATTTATTAATTATTTAGCAGTAAGTAAAAAGTCTTGCTTTAAGTTTTTGACTGGGAATAATTCAGAATTTTTGAAATTGGAATGCTGTTTCCTTTGTAGATAAAAAGCGCGATATGAAAAAAAATATATTTATATCAAGTGAATCCCAGCAAAATTTAAGAGAAAAACAAACAACGCGAAAAATAAAAAAATAAAATTTTGATCGTTTTAAAAAATGAACTAAAATTTAAAATTCAATTTAGTTCATATACATTTGAGAACACAATTGGGATTCCTGGGGTCCAAACAGATCCGTTCGGACCTCATAAATCCCGAACCAGTTGTCACAGACCAAATTGATTCTACCAAGTTTCGCCATAAATTTTGATTCAAAATGTTTGTCCGTTTCGCTCTACCCTGCATAGTTTTTGAGTTATGGAAATTTAGAGGCACAATAGGGTCTTGAGAATCTTATAAACTGATTAATTTATAAACTTTTACTTGGATGACCAATTTTTTTACGTTCAAAACTATGACAAAACTATCATACATTTAAAAAGGACCAGTGTAAGGGGAACAACATTTTTTCTCTATCTGGCTTAGTTTTAGAGATATCGTCATTTTAAGTTTTTTTTTAATATTTTTCCTCAAGTTTAGAAAAATTTACAAAAAACAAACAAGGTGAACAAGCATATTGCAAAAAAAAAATTTCCGCGGCAAAAAATTGTTGGTGAAAAAAACCGCGATTTTTTTTTTTGTTTTGTAAAAAATAAGTTTGTTTATGTTTAAATACCATTGGGCATTGAATTATGTTTACAAATGTAAACCAGCGGCCGAATTAAAGCATTTCTTATTTTAGAGCTGTTCTTACATTTTTGTTCATAACTTTCAGCCACATCTGAGTAATATTTTAGCCGTGATCGCCATTTCAACAGACAGGCAGGCGGACAGACGGACATCGCTAGAATGTCTTAGAATCGATCTCTGATCAATAATATATGGGGCATTAGACTGGCATTTTTTTGTCATCTTGCGATTTTCCCGGGCAAATTTTTATTGTCCTAGGTCTAAAACTTATGTGGTACAAATTTGAGGTCAATCGGATTAAATTAACCCGGCGGTCAAAGTTTTGGATTTTTAAAAATAATATTAAAAAAATTTTTATCTTTCGACGCATCATATTTGTTAATTTCGATGCGCTGAGCACGAATATCAAAAAAAATTAAAATCGCTCGATCGGTTTTCGAGATATGGCCATTTCAAATTTGTAAAAAGTGGCGGTATTTTCCTAGGTTCAAGAAATTTTTGAAAAAAAGTCTCAAAATTTCATTCCGCCGACCCTTTTGTAGAGCTTGAGACGATATTTCATTTAATACTAATTTGAGCCAAATCGGATCATTTTAAGCAGGGTTGGCTACCGAAACGAATAACGGTATTGGTAACGGTATTGGTATTACATATTTATTATATCGGTAACGGTAAAGGTAACGGTATTTTCGATTATTTCGGTAACGACAAACCGTTACCGAAACAACGATACCGGTACGTACCGGTATTATGAATAAAATTTACCCAAAATGTAAAAAAGTCACAAATTTGTTAAAAACACGTTAAAAATCCAAAAAAAAAACTTAAATTTAGTGCCTTTTTAACACATAATTATATAGAGGTATTAATTAACTTAGAGTCTAATTAAATTTCACGCAATATTGTAATTTAACAAATAAGTATTTGATTTTCTACGTGTTTATGAAATGTCTGCATTTTAAGCCATGCGAAAAATCTGAATTTGGAGCCATTTGAGAAATCTGCTGATTTTAGCTGACGCGGTTTGCTAAATTTCTGTCTGGATAACTGGGTAGAGTCTGTAGAAAAATCTGCCAAGACGGCAGATATATATGCTTATTTAAGCAGAAAAATCTGCTGATTTTAGATAAACAGCCAGATCATCGAAATTGTATTTTATTTAAGTAGAAAAGTTTTTTATTTTTTAAAAACTGTTTCAAAGGAAGCGATAAAGAACTAGTAAGAGAGTTTAATTCGGCTGTGCCGAATCCTTTATATACACCAACGTTTAACCCAATGGTTCCCAACCTTTGATTCTCGCCCTACTGGGGGGCAGTTTGAGGTTTCAGGGGGCAACGAGCGAATTTTCAAGATTTTTTTAGTCAATTTAACTACAAAAATAATTTTTTTTAGCAAAATTAACTAGAAAAATTTTGTAAATTGCTTGAAACTTTTACTAAAAACTTAGTTAAAATGTTTATTTTACAAAAACTTTGCTAAGCCAGTAGTAATATTGATTAGAAATAGAAATTAGAAAAATTAACAAATGTTTCTTCAGTGTAGGGGCGACAAGGCAATTTGTTAAACTTAAAAGTGGGGCGTGGCGAAAAAAAGGTTGGTAACTATTGGTTTAACAAAAAAAAACAGACATTTCCGGAAGGGAGGTGAAGAAGGGGGAAGCCGTAGTTCAGGGGGCAAAAACTGCGCACAAGAAATTAGCAACACAATAATTCTTAAAAAGACAAAACAGTGAACATTTTTTTTGTCATTTTTTTTAAGAAAATTTTCTTAAAAACAGGACAGCTAAATATTTCTGTAAAAGTATCAGACAAAATATATTTTTTTTTTTTCTCTTTATTTACTCTGCAACTAGTCAATAGTGACTATCGAGCAGATTATTTTTATTAAATACAAAGTTTAAAACTTAAAGATATTATACTAAAAATATCTTCAGCTATGCTACGGACCGACCAAATCATGTGGCATTTTACGCCTAAGTCTTCTAGGTTGTGAGTGTTGAACTAAAATTTGTGCTTCAGGATTCACGTGGTTAATTAGTCTGTGACGATGATTTTTAGCGTTTCTTTTTATGACCTCATCGATTGTTAGTACATTTAAATCTCTATGTAGATCTGAATTTCTAACGTACCATGGTGCGTTGACGATACTCCGAAGAACTTTGTTTTGGAATACTTGTATTTTTCGTATGTGTACGTTTTTTGCACAGCCCCATAATTGGATGCCATAGCTCCATACTGGTTTAAGTAGACAAAATATCTGATTTTTTTACATTTGAACAATTTTTAGTTTTAATTGTTTAAATTAGACAAAAACTAAAAAAATGCCAACAAAAAATGTTTGTAACATAACAAAATAATCTTCCAAAATTTAAACAAACATTTTTTTTTAAATCAGCAAACAAAGTCAATAAAAATACCAACAAATTTCTTTTATTTTTTAAACGGAGAATTTAGGTAAAGTTAAAGTATCCATTTTAGCAAAAAATCTGGCCAAAGTTTTCTAATTCAAACTGAAAGATGTTGTTTTACTGATTTTTCGACACAGTTTTTTTCTGAGTGTACGACTTGGACTCATAATGTATTTAAATTCAGAGAACCACCTATCCACGCTTACCTGCGTGGATGACACTGCCAGCAACACTAATGATTTGGCACAATTCGTAATAAGAATGTTTACATTACGTGGCACTCACTTTTCTCTTCGGAACTTTTTATGTAAATTGGGAATGTGATCATTGGTTGTGCCGATTTCTACATATTCTTTGTCTAAATTTAGTTAATGTGATCATTGGTTGGACCGATTTCCTCATTGTTTTGTCCAAATAACAATACGATTTGCTATATATGGATTTGAATTAAGAAAAGTGTGAAAGAAAAATTTAATTTTTCTAAAAATTTTAAGACATCTTGGTTCGTTTTTTTCTACACCATTTACAGATGTAATTCGAAAAAAATCAATTGAAATTCGAAGATTCTATTTGTAATTCGAAGATTCCATTTGTAATTCGAAGATTCCATTTGTAATTCGAAGATTCCATTTGTAATTCGAAAACTCCAATTGTAATTCGAAGATTCAATTTGTAATTCGAAGATTCCAATTGTAATTTGAAAAAGATCAATTGTAATTCGAAAAAGATCAATTGTAATTCGAAAAAGATCAATTGTAATTCGAAAAAGATCAATTGTAATTCGTAAAAGATGAATTGTAATTCGAAAAAGATCAATTGTAATTCGAAGATTCCAATTGTAATTCGAAAAATATCAACTGTATTTCCATTGATATTTTTCGAATTACAATTGGAATCTTCGAATTACAATTGATCTTTTACGAATTACAATTGATCTTTTACGAATTACAATTGATCTTTTTCGAATTACAATTGATCTTTTTAGATTACAATTGATCTTTTTCGAATTACAATTGATCTTTTTCGAATTACAATTGGAATCTTCGAATTACAAATGGAATCTTCGAATTACAATTGGAGTATTCGAATTACAAATGGAATCTTCGAATTACAAATGGAATCTTCGAATTACAAATGGAATCTTCGAATTACAAATAGAATCTTCGAATTACAATTGATCTTTTTCGAATTACATCTGTAAATGGTGTAGTTTGATATAATCCAGGTATTATTATAATCATCAGAAAAACTTTTAATGCCAAATTTATTCAGTTAATAGTCAATTAAAATCTATATGTGAAAATTATTAAGAGATTTGCAATGAACAAAATTTTTTTATTTTATTTGACGTACATTTAAAATATTTTACTTTGCTTTTTATCTGCAAAAAAAATTTAAAATAAGTAATATTTAGACAACCGAAACAAAACCGTTATAATACCGGTAAAAATCCGAATAAAGGTAATGGTTTTTTATCGGTAACGGTATTTAAAGTTTTTTATTTCGGTATTGGTAACGGTAACGGTAGTCAATATTAAAGGGTTTTTAATCGGTAACGGTATTGAAAGGGTAACGGTAGCCAACACTGATTTTAAGCCGTGGTGCCCATCGATCAAAGTTTTGGCTTTTTAGAAACTTTTTACCAAAAACCCTTAACTTTGATAGAAGGGTGCCACGGGTTTAAATGATCGGATTTGGCTCCAATTAAGCTTAAATGAAAGATTGCATAAAGCTCTATAAAAGGGTTAAAATAAAAAAAAATTTTGAGTTTTCTTAAATAAATTCTTAAACGTAGGAAAAAAACCCCCATTTTGCAATTTTTGACAAATTTTAAATGGCGATATCTCGAAAACCGTTCGACCGATTTTATAAATTTTTTGATATTCGTATTCAGCATGCTAAAATTAATAAAAATAATATATCGCAAGATTTTTTTTTTATTTTCAAAAATCCAAAATTTTGGTGTAAATTTTTCAAAAGTCCAAAGCTTTGATCGAAGGGCACCACGGGTTAAAATGATCGAATTTGGCTCAAATTAGTTTTAAATGAAAGATTGTCTCAAGCTCTACAAAAAAATCGGCGGAATGAAATTTTTAGACTTTTTTTAAAAAAAATTTTGAACGTAGGATAAAACCGCCATTTTTTGCAAATTTCAAATAGCGATATCTCGAAAACTGTTCGACCGATTTTAATTTTTTTTTTATATTCGTGCTCAACACATCAAAATTAACAAATATGATGTGTCGTAAGATATATTTATTTTTTATTTTTTTTTTTTTTCATTTTTCAAAAATCCAAAACTTTGACCGCCGGGAGCCACGGGTTAATTTAATCCGATTGACCTCAAATTGAGGTTTAGGCCTAGTAGAATAAAAAATGCCCGGACTTTGAAAACCGGAGAGGAAAAAAATTTGCTATACAGAAAAATGCCAGTCTAATGGGGCATTCCATGTCAAATCGGACACTTTGAATAATTTTTTTTTAGATTTTCCCAATTTGTTGACAGTTTTGAGTACCCTTCGAAAACTCCTTCGTGGTAAATTTTCAGATTTTTTTGATGACCCGTTCCGAAGATATCGAATTCTTAAATATTGGTAGTTTGTTCCCTTACTCAAACTTCTTTCACTCATAACTTTTTCAATAATGGTTCAAATTGCAAATTTTTTTTTCAAAATTTTTGTTTTTGTACGAATTTTTAAAAAAAAATCCAAAAAAATTCTTAAAAGTGCTTTAGTATGCGATTTTAAAGTTTTAAATTTAAATCTCAACTCTCTTTAATTTTTCATTCTCTTTGAAAATGTATGTATTCTTTGATTTTTTTTTTTAAATTTTTGTATGTAACCCTTCGAAGGGTCTATCAATTCTACAAATTTTTTTGGCCAGTAGGATCGTGTGATAACGATTATTATAATTTTTTAAAAATTTTTGAAAATTTTTTTTTGTAATTTTCCAATCTTAAAATCATTTCTACTGCTCTAATGGTGCGTCATAGAGGGGTCATTTCCAAGACCGACTCCCATTAATTTTTAACATTTCTTCAGAACAAACTAATACCCTATCTCCAATTTCTAAGGGGCTCCCACACAAAACGAAATTTTTTAAAATTTGCTCCAACCGCTCTAACTGCCCTAAGAGTGCCATTTGAGCAATAAAATGTATGGCCGACCCATGGGTGGTCTCCATACAATTCTTTTTTTTTGTAAATTTGGTTTATTTAATTAGCTTCTACCAGTCCAATGGTGCGTCCGAGAGGGGTCATTAGTGAGACCGACTCCCATTTATTTTTACCCTCCAACATTTTTGTAAAGCATACCTACGCCCTATCTCCACTCCACTACGTATAAAATATAAATAGTTTCAAGCTCTGTGAAAAGATCAAGGAAAACAATTTTTGAGAATTTTTTAAACGTTTTTGGAACATAGGAAAAAACCTCAGCAATATGTCGAAACCCGTTCGAACGATTTTAATTTTTTTTATATTCGTGTTCAGCGCATCAAAACTAATAAATTTGGAATGTCGCAAGACATTTCTGCTGTTTTAAAACTATTATATATTTTACATTTTTCTTCTCCAAGGTGTTCTTAATGGATTCAGAAAAAAAAAATATATTTTAAAAATTTTTTTTTAATAATATTTTCAAATTTTGAAAAAAGTTGTTTTTTTTTTTTTTTTTTTTTTTACGTTGAACCAACACTCAGGGGATGCCCCTATTAATGCAGTGCATTGTGTTGATATTAGGAAAATAGGTTATGAGGAGGAGGAAAGAGGGAGTAGTGTTTATGGATATTTGACTTGAATTTATCTACATTGAAAGAAACTGGGAAGACCTCTGCGGGAAGATTATTCCACATACGGCTAGTTCGACTGATGAACGAACCTTCTCTGTAATGCGCTGTGCGATCCACTGGACAATTGACAACAAACGGATGTGATCTACTAGACAACCGAGTATTACGAACAAAAACTCGGGCTCACTTCACTTATCTCAGCAGAACACTTTCCATGGTAATATCGATAGAACAGAGTCACACAGCCCACATTCCGACGATGCTCCAATGAGTCAATAAAGTTGGACACACTATTGTCATTGATTAGCATCAACGCCCTCCTTTGCACACGGTAAAAGAGCTCCAAAATAGACTTTGAAGCCCCTGCCCATATATGGGAGTTGTATTCCATCTTCGGTCAGATGTAGGTGGTATAAATAGTAAGGAGATCTGATGAGGTGAAGTACTTCTTACACCGGTTTAAAAAACCGAGACACTTGAATGCTTCTTTCGTCACTTGAAAAACGTGCTTATTCCAACGGACATCACACTGAATTTTCATGCCCAGAACATCAAGAGTGTCCGAGATTGTTAACAGGTCTTGATTAAGTGTGTCATTCATAATCTGCCTTTTGCCCTCAACCTCAACAAGGCTTGGCCTACGATCAAAGGAAAATGAATGACAAATGTTGCTGTCATCTGCAAAAGAGTAGATAGGATTTGAAGTTTGACTTAGAAGGTCGTTAAGAAAAAAAAGGAAAAAGGGTAGGAGAAAGAACAGAACCTTGCGGTACCCCTGATTGAAGTCGAAACTCATCAGATGAGAACCCATCTATAACAACACGTATAGAACGATCCCTGAGGAAACTCGAAATAAATCGAGAGAATTCATTACCGACACCAAAGGCATTAAGCTTGGATATGAGCGCACCGTGCCACACACAATCAAATGCCTTGGAAATATCCAGAGCAACCACCTTACTCTCACCAAAATGGTGGATCGAACGACTCCAACGTTCGGAAAGGAACGTTTTTACGATCAAATATTATACAAAAATATTTTTTTAATTATTTTAATAAAAAAACTTATATTTTATTTTTTTTTTAAAGTCCTTTTTTGCTAAAACCCCAATTTTGAGGCTCAAAGTGGAGACCGAAGATAAACTCCGATCGGAGTGATAATTTGCATGTGAGTTACCCTTAGGGAACCGACACTTTTGGAGGACATTAGAATTTAATCAGTATACACTAAATCAGCGGTTACCAACCTATGGTACGCGTACCACTAGGGGGTACGTGAAAATGTCCGCAGGGGTACGCAAAATTTTAGTAATTTGGACATTAAGATTAACCTTTCAATGCTTGTTCCGCATCTGGCTTCCAAAGTTTTCCATAACGTCAGGTTTTTGAGAAAGTTGAGGTCAAAATTCACAAAAAGCGTATTTTTGTGCAATTTAGAGAGCATTTTTTTTTTCGATATTTTTGAATGATATTTTGAGATTTGACCACTTCTTTTCGATTAACCTGCTGATTCCGAATATGGTTCCCGAGCAAAAATTTTTATATGATGCAATATATTATGATATGTAACACAATATATATTTATACGCAATTTGATCCGAATAATGGTGGATGTTTTTGCATTAAAAAAGATCAACTTGTATAAAATATGATTTGATTTCATCCGAGTTTTGACCAGACATTGCTATATATTGGTGGATCTTAATTAGATCTAATTGCATAAAAACATATAAAATCCTGGTGTGTTTTGGTTTGGGTTGAGATACACCACAGGTCAACGATACATTCACCAAACATATAATTTTCTAAAACAAAAAAATGTTTGGATACGCTTCGAACCAGATAGGTGATATACATAACCCTTATAAAGAAATGTTTAGGAACATTTTAAAAAGTTTCTTATACTTTGCCTAAAAAACTTAGAAAATTTTTGGTTAATTGGAAACATATAAAGTTTTATATGGAACATAATAAGCTATATATAATTTGATGTTAAATTATAAAGAAAAACAGATTTTGTGTTGACCCTTATATTATTTTATTTAATTATATCAACCGTACACCTTTTAATCCGAATCATGATTAAATTATATATGTATTTCTACATATGAATGCATTAAAAAAATTTAGAAAATATCTCACGGATGTATAATCATATATAATTTATTATGTTTGTATCAAGTTATATATTGTAATATATGTTTATTTTTACTCGGGTTACCAAATTTTTCTATGATGTCAGGTTTTTGAGAAAATTTATGTCAAAGTTCTCAAAAAACGTGTTTTTGGGCATTTTTGAGACGGGTTGTGATAGAGTGGAAATTTTGGTACCATTTTGTTAAGCTCAAAATGCCCTTTCATTATAAACAAGAGGGTGTTTCCATCGAAAAGTCACTGAATTATTGATCTGCCCTCGATTAAGAAAAAAAACAAACATTTAAAAAAATTATTTAAAAGAAAAACAAAAAAAAATTTTTTTTTTTTTTAATTTAAAACATTATATTTCCGGTCCCTGTGATATGTTTTTAGAACTTTTTTTAAGAGTTCAAAAAACGTCCGTTGTTTTCATTTTTGGTGTAGAATCGACTGGTGAAATCAGATTTGCAATATTTCAGCCGTTTTTGCTCTGCAGACAAATCAGCTTAAAATTCGCGTTTTCAGATGCTTTGAACCACCCCAAGGAGCGAACATTTTTCCAAAAAAATACCACCATTGTTTTGATCTTCCCTAAATTCTTTCATAATACCCGCAGATCAAAAATTTCAAAATTAACTCTAATAGTATTTGTGAAGTTTTTTAACGAAAACAAAAACTCGTTAGGGGGTACGCGGCTGATTAAATTTAAAATTAGGGGTACGCGAGGCAAAAAGGTTGGTAACCGCTGCACTAAATGATGCAAATCCGATCTAAGTTTCCCTGTAAGAAACATTTTTTGAGTAAAAAATGCCCTCCCCCCACTCTCCAAACTCAAGCGCTGGATCCGCGCCTGCCACCATTTACCAAGGTTTTGCTTGGTTTAAACCAATTTTTTTACTTAAATAAATATGAATTTTAAATGATTTTGGATTTTCCATGGAAAAAGTGTATATTTTTGTTTTTAAATATATACCAGATAAAAATCGTGTAGGTCATTTGAAATTTTTTTTGCTTTCATTAAATGTGTTTTAAATCTTTTGCAATGCGAAGTCAAAAAACCATCATCTGTATCCGTATAATGTTTCAAATAGTTGCCTAATTCCACCAAGAAAACAAAAAAACCATAGTGAGCAAGCAACTGCAGAACACGCAATTTTTATAAAATAATTATTACCATTCGTCACTTCAATTAATAGAAAAGTCAAGACCGACCAAATGATACCTTACACCAAACATATGACCCAAGCTAAGTCTAAAGCACAAATTGCAGCAAAATCCTAAAATAAATAACCTCTTACGTATTGCATTACTATGAACTGCATTTTCATTAAAAAAATTCATTATTTTATTCTTACACATTAATAGTTTTTTCAGGCATTACTTAATCTACCTGCATTAACTTTGAATTCACATCCATTGCTCTGAGTCTGATCACTGCACACAAAAAATTATTTGCTAAAACATTTTAATTAAATCTATTGATCAACAAAATGTAAATGAGTCAATCATAGTTTTGATCAACATTTTTTTGTTAAATCAATCATTATTTTAATTGACTTTAAATAAAAACATGATAACATTTTAATCAAAATCTAAAAAAAAATACAATTAATCATCTACAATTTGATGATTGATATGACAATTTTCTTCATCGGAGGAGTTTCAATTAAAAAATTAATTGAATCCGCGTTTTTGTTGATTGAAATTCGTTTTCAATTCTCTCTGTGTGGTATGGGATGCTTCTAAGCCGATTTCCGACAAACTTGTGTAGGTCCGAAAAAGAATCACCGAAATGTTTAACTCTATTAAATCCCGATCGTTCACTACTGCGATAATAAGCACACTACTAGGAGTAGGTCAAGATTTATGGGAAGTTTTTTAAAAAAAAGTCTTGCCAATCTTATTATACCGCATAACCACATATATAGTAGTAGTAATAGATTGCTGTAGGGTATAATAAAATAATATCAAATTTCCGCCTTCAAATTATACCGAATAGTTATTGTACATATTGTGGTTAATTGTATAAAAGATAAGAAATATGATGGTATGTATTAAATTAGATTCTTTTCAAATTTGAGAAATATTTTTTTATACAATACATGTTTAGCTAATATGTAAATTAAAAGGCGATTAAACGATGAATTGATGTTGGGTAAGGGAAAGAGTTATTACGTTTTTCGATATACAAAATTTTTGTTTTTTAAGTACTTAAAAAATCCTAAAAAGTTCTTGAAAGTGTTATAATATGCGATTTTAAATTTTTAAAATTTAAATTTAATTTTTGAAAATTTTCGTAATCTTTGATTTTTTTGCAATTTTTTGTGGAAAAATTCTATCGATTCTACAATTTGTTTTCCAGTAAGATGGTGGGATTGCAATTATTTCTATTTTTTCGATTTTTTTGAAAAAATTTTATAGTGGTTTTAAATGGTGCGTCTTAGAGGGCTCAACAGCAAAATCGACTCCCAATAATTTTTACCTCTAAACATTTGTTCCAAATAAACTTACAGTTTACCTCTAATTCCTAAGGGGGCTCCCATACAAAATGACATTTTTAAAATGTGCTCCAAAATACACCAACTGCTCTAACTTCCCTAAGACTGCCCGTAGAGCAGTCAAATGTATGACCGACCCAAAATATTTTTTTAATCTTAAGCCTTAAAACCTTAAGACGGTCCAGTTCAATGAAGCGTCTTAGAGGGTTCATTATTGAGACCGATCCCTATTCATTTTTACCCTCCACCATTTTTTTCAAAACAAACCTGTATGGGAAAGTGGAGATAATGTTGGAGGGTTAAAATTAATGGTTGTCTGTTCACTAATGCCCCCTCTAGGACGCACCATTAGACCTGTAGAAGGTGATTAAATAAAACAAATTAAAAAACAAGTAAGAGTGTTAAATTCGGCTGTGCCGAATCTTTTATACCCTCCAACATGCAAATAAATAAAAAAAAAAATTGCAGGGGCGTCTTTTTTTTTGGGGGCGGGGTCGGTAGTGGTAATTGGGGGGCACAATTCCTCTCGAATAAGTGTTAAAAAAAATAATTCTTATGCTTTTTGCACTAAAGAAATACAAATTTATCATTATATAAAAAAAAAAATTTATTCCACGTCCATAAAAGGGGGGGGGGGGGGGGGGGCGGACCGTAAAACGATTTTTTCTAATTCTGTGGGTCCAAATGCAGGACCTTGAACTTCTTGTAGCATTAAAATGTTGGATTTGTTAAACAAAAACACAAAAAATCATGTAAAAATATGGTATTTTTCAGAGGTTTGTTTAGTTCTTCAAGGGGGAACTTTTTTCCCCCTGGTCCGATTTTGCCCATCTCCGAACTTAACCAGCCTATGAACATAAGACATATATGTGCCAAATTTCAGGAGTCTACCACTTTTATTTTAGACTGTATCGTGTCTTCCACAGACGGACGGACGGACTGACGGACGGACGGACGGACATCGCTAGAATGTCTTAGAATCGATCACTGATCAATAATATATAAACTTTATGCCTACACCGATATTTCGATGCGTTACACACGGAATGACAAAGTGAGTATACCCCCATACTGTAGTTGGAGGGTATAACAAGTAAGTGTTAAATTCGGCTGTGCACAAATCTTTTATACACTCCAACACGTTAGAAAAAAACAGGGGCGTCTTTTTTTGGGGGTGAATTTCAGCTGTGGGAGAAACCCCTCCTGGATCCAACTGCAGGACTTTGAACTTCTACTGATATAAAAATGTTTCGTTTACTAAGCAAAAGTACAAACAAACAATAAAAAAATGGTGTTAGAGGTTTGTTTAGTTCTTAAAGGGGGAACTTTTTTTCCCCCTTATCCGATTTTGCCCATGTTCGAACTTAACCAGCCCAATAAATAAGGCATAAATTTATTTTTTTTGTGCCAAACTTCAGGAGTCTAGCTCTTTTACTTTGGGCTGTATCGTGTCTTCCACAGACGGACGGACGGACAGACGGACATCGCTAGAATGTCTTAGAATCGATCATTGATCAATATTGTATATACTTTATGGGGTCCTAGACCGATATTCCGATGTGTTACACCAGGGATGAAATATGGCAATTTCATTTTGGTATCAAAAATGATTTTAAATTGTACTTTTTTGACCATAAAGGTACTTTTTTTAATTTTATTTCAAACAACAAAAAATAGTAATTATAGTTCGTTATTTTTTTTACAGAAAACGCAAAGTATTTAGCTCGGAATTTAAAAGCGCATTTTTTTGGCAACAAAAACATGGCAATTGCCTTATCTGAATTTACAGTTTTATTAAATTTTTCCCGAGGAATAGTTTTTTTCTTAAGTAATTTTTTCATATCTCTCATCGTTTTCGAGATAAGCTGAAAATGTAAAGTTTTTGGCGTTTGACCGCTATTTTTTCAAAAACGACTTTGGCGAAGATTTTGATTTTCGTCAAAATATAGTAGTGGGGCACCCCAGATTCATAATCAAAGAAGACATTAACAGTGTTCGAAAATTGAGGTTAACGATGGTTCGGAGAGGCGTAAAAATTCATCTGATATTCATTAGACCATACATCAATATAAATAAAACTCTTTTAAATTTAAATTTACTATGATATGTATCCTTTCGAAATTTGGCAGGTAAACGTGTTTTGTTCTCACAAATCACCATTTCGAATTTTAAAGGAATCGGACCAGTTCTTCTTGTTGCCCCCATGCAAACCACCTTTCCGATTTTCACATAAATCTCTCAAATTACATGAAAATAGAAAATATTTAATTAGAATTTTGTTTGTGTCTGTTAAACCTTATCAAATCTGATTACCATCGGACCATTTTCGGACTTATGCCCCATGTCAAAATTTTGCCCGATATTCACTTAAAGCGGTTTATTGGCAAAAAATCGAAGCCTATTTGACTCAAATTTGATTTGCGAGTGTTTGTTACACTTATTAAAGATTTGACAAAATATAGATTTTTGAACTTGGGCCCCATTTTCCGGGAAACCCTGTTGTAAGGAATTATATGGTCGGTCTTGACCGACTATAATTTTCTTACTTGTTTTTTCATGAAAATGTGTAAATTTTGGGAGGTATTTATATGAAGACATAGACCTACGATATCCATATGATTACGAAATAATCTTTATAAAATTTAAGTCCTCACGTATTCCGATATTCCTGTTAGTTCGAGAGTTATCGAAATTTTCCCGAAGATCTACATTGTTTTATAAGGGGACAACGAAATTTTATAACATTGATATGGCCGATAAGCCCAGACACCCCAACGTTAAAATCGACTCTTTTATATATATTTTAAGTTTCAGAAAAATTCGTTCATAAGGGTTGAGATGTTTCCCTTGTCAGAAATATTTTTACTCTAAAAAAACTTTACACTCAAAAAAAATTTTTACACATCTTTTTTTTACAAAAATGAGAAAAAAAGTTTTTTACTTAAAATAAAATATTCAAAATTGTTCATTTTTTTACGTTAAAAAATTTATTACCCTTTGAAAAGTGCATTGTCGAGGATATTCATAGATTTGGCCAAGTCGAATTTAACTTTTCTACCTGTTTTTTTTTTAATTTGTTAAACAAATGAAAGATTTTTTTTGCTACAAGAAGTTTGAAGTTCTGCACTTGGACCCAGGAGTTTAGAAAAAGCCATTTTGTTTCGGGTCAACGCCTTTTGTGGGTGTGGATATAAAAAAAAATATTTAAATCATAAAATTGTATTAATTTAGTGCAAAAAGCTAAATAAAACAATTTGTAAACATTTATCGTGGGAGAGATGGAGTCCTCCTATCAGTAGAATTTTAACCATTCGAGCATTTTTCATATAGAAAAAGTGTCATATTCTGAGATACTTTTCGTATAGAAAATTCTAGATTCTGAGATACTTTTCGTATAGAAATGATTTCAGATTCTGAGAAAATATCAGATTTTTAAATATTTTTTATATAAAAAGTCTCAGGTTCTGAGACATTTGTATATAAACAGTCTCAGATTCTGAAACATTTGGCCCCTGATTTAACTGGATCATGGGGTCTGAACCCAAAGGGATCTGCATCCAATTGGGTCCTCAAATGTGTATGAACTAAATTTAAATAAAATGTGTGCATTTAATTATAAAGCTAAACTACTTTTCCCCTCATCCAATAGTATTTTTCTATATACAAATATAATTATATATTTTTTAGTTAGTTTTTAAGTTTTATTGTTAAAAATGTATTATTAGAAAAAAAAACGAAATTATTTTGTAAAGATTGTTTCATCTTGTATACAAAATTAAAATTAATCTTTTGATATTCCTTTGAAACACCAACCAGCGCAAGTGATTTTAAAATATAAAATTTAGAAATAAAAATTTTTAAATTTATAAAAACGCAAATTAATAAAAAAAATACAATATTTTTTTAATAATTCCAGTTAAATAAAAAAATCCATCGAAATCTTTTCAATCATCTTTTTTCTCAAATCAACAATATCATAACATGTCTCTAACATGACGGACTCGGATGTTGATTTAACACCACTCTTGGATCCAAATCCACAAACTTCCGACTCACATCAGCATCAGAATCAACATCTTCATAATAAAAAGAAAAATAAATTACACGAAGATATAAATCGAAATGTCGTGCTAGAACGTAAATTCACATTTAGTCGGAAGTCATTTAAATGCCGATACATCTGGAAACGGAAACCGCTGGTCTACCTGATAGCAATTATTTTACTAATATTTTTAGTTAATTTAACAATTAATCGTGATGTTGATGGGCGTGAAGACAATTTATATTTTATGAGTAATTTACATTCACATGTGCCGGGCATGAAAGGTAAGCATTATTATACAAATTACAAATTTATTGTTTTATGGCAATTTATTTTTATTGTTGTTTTGTTTTAATGCAATTTTGTAATATTTTATTTGTTTTTTACAATTAATAGTTTCATTAATATTTTTGCATGTCATTTGTCATTTAATTACACAAAATAGAAAACGTTTATTAGATTGTGAATGGGGGTTTTTAACTAAAAAAATGTAAATTAAAATGCACTCGAAAAAAATAGTCCAGTTAGAAAATTATGAAAGCTACCACATGTCAGTTGTTTGTATATTTTACAGTAGTTTGTTGTTTTCAACTACAAATACAGTTCGTTTTGTATGAAAAATACCAAGCAAATATTTCTGTTAGTTATTTTAAGTCGTTTTTTTTAACAACTAACAAAAAAGTACTGTAATGTAGTAACCGTTATTTAAAGTAGTTAATTTCATTTTTTTATCTCTGAACAATTTCATTATTTTTATTTTTCACATATTTATTTTTTTTTTAACAAAAAAAATTAAAACAAGTGTTAAATTCGTCTGTGCCGAATCTTCTATACCCTCCAAAATGTTAAAAATCTAAAAAAAAAATAATTTGTCAGGGTCGTTTTTTTTTTTTGAGGTGGGGTTATGGGCTCAGTGGGGGACGTTGAGAGCACCTTTCCCATCGCGTTTAATATACCAAATGTTTCATTTCTTTAATAAAACTGCAAAAAAACATGTACAAAAAGTGTATTTTTTCAGAGGTTTGTTCAGTTCTTCAAGGGGGAACTTTTTCCCCCTTGTCTTTGGACCCAAATCATTACGAAATTTTCTCAAAATTTAGTTAATTTTCCTATTTTTTACCTCCCTTTTTTTTTGAGTGAAAGTAGTTATTTTAACTGAAATTTTCAATTGATTTTACTTGGGGGGTAGGTTTGTTCTAGAAAAATGTTAAAGGGCAAAAATTAATAGAGGTCGGTCTTACATTTTAGGTCTTACATTTTAGGAGTTGATTTTATAAAAAATTATAAAAATGTATGGGGACCATCTTAAGGATTAAAGATATAGGGTAGATGTGTTTTGAAAAAATGTTGGTGTTGAAAAAATATTGGGGGTCGGTCATACATTTGACTCTTCTAGAGGCATCCTTAACACAGAGCGATGGGAGCTAATTTCATAATAATGACATTTTGTATGGGAGCCCCTTTAAAGAGTGGATATAGGGAGTAGTTTTGTTTAGTAAAAATGTTGGGACGTTAAAATCATTGGGGGTCAGTCTTACATTTTTTTATTTGCTAAAAATGGTTGACAATGGAATCTGACCAATTCCGAAACACGTGTAGACTAAGTCTTGCAAAAATTAAAACAGAAAAATAATTTTCTTGAAAATTTTTCTTTGAAAATATCATAGTTTTAATTAATAAAAGAAATAATGACCTCGAGCTAGAATAAACCTACTCAAATGATATTTAAAAAGTTTGTAGATGTAATTGCAAATTTTGGAGACATATTAAGAAATTTCTGAAATATAATTGGAAAAATTATTTTAAACGTTTTTTCGACTTTTTAGTTTAACTTTAATTAGTTAAGCTCGAGGCCTCAGTTTCTTAAATTTTTTTTTATTTATTTTATTAATCAACGTTTCATTATCCTTCTGATGACATCTTCAGGATAAAACAAGTAAGAAAGTTATAGTCGGTCAAGACCGACCATATGATACCCTACACCAGTGTTTTCCGGAAAATGGATCCCAAGTCCAAACATGGTCCCAAGTCCAAACATGGACTTTTGTTAGATCTTTATTTAGTGCAGAAAACACACACAGATCAAATTTTAGTGGAATTGGTTTATTTTTTGTCAATAAACCAATTTAACTGAATATCGGTCGAAATTTTTATATGGGGGACTAAGTCCAAAAATGGTCCAATTATATTCCGATTTGATTTGATTACTGAAGTACACGTTTAACACCTAAAAATAAAATTTTTATCAAATATTTCCATTTTTATGAATTTTGAGGGAATTATGTGAATATCGGGAAGGTGGTTTGTATGGGGACTACCAGAAGGACTGACCCGATTCCTTTGAAATTTGGAATGGTGATTTGTGCATATAAAATTTGATTACCTGCTGAATTTAAACGCAATATCCATTTTAATACGGTTATAAGAGTCATTTAAGACGAATCCAAAGGGTGCGTTTGTATGGGGGCTAGGTCTTAACATGGACCGATTTTCTCCAATTTCAATAGGCTTCGTCCTTGGAAAAAAAAGATGCTTAAGTTATAAATTTCAAGTCAATTGATGAAAAATTGCGACCTGTATCGTGCTTAAACCGATAGACGGACGGACAACTAAATCGCTAATTCTGAGTCGATCGGTATACTTAAAGGTAGGTCTAGGGCCAATATTTCGGGTAGTTACAAACATCAGCACAAACTCATTATACCCCGTACCACAGAGTGGTGTAGGGTATAAATATAGAATTTTTATTTAACTAGGTTACAATTGATACACACTAAACGACTGCCCGCCAATCCGATCTTTATTGTACTGATTAGCGGGCAGTCGTTTAGTGTGTATCATTTTTAACTTACATTAGTTAAAATATTTTTTTTTTTATTTTTATACTGAAGATGTTATCGGAAGGATGACGAAATATTAATTTATAAAATAAATAAACAAAATTTATTAAGAAACTAAGGCCTCGAGCTTAACTAATTGAATTTAAAATAACAAAGTCAAAAAAACCTATAAAATAATTTTTCCCGTTATATTTTGAAAATTTCTTAATATGTTTCCGAAATTTCAAATTATATTTAAAAACTTTCTAAATATATTTTAAGTAGGTTTGCTACAGAAAAGCTTTTAGAATTTATAAAATTCTTGCTATAGAAAAATTTTTAGATTCTGATACACTTTCATTAGAAATTTCCATTTACTTAGTTACAAATAATTTTTAATAATTTCAACCTAACCGAGAACTGGTAACAATTAGCGTCGTCTCGCAGCGACCAAGGGTTTTTGTGGGTATCGAACCCACCACACTCTGTTTCATAGTCTAGCACGCAATTAAATAACCTACAGGGCCCCAAAACCAACCAAAAATTTCCCATATTAAGAAAAATTCTTTGTATAGAACAATTTTGAGATATAGTGACTTTTTCCCCATAGAAAACTTCTTAGGCTCTAAAATATTTTTTTCTATTCTATTTTTCTACAGAAAAAGTCTAAGATATCAAAACGTTCTTTCTACTTCAAAATGTTCGGGTTTCGAAAAACTATTCTATAGAAATTACCTGAGATTAAAAAAAACACAGACTTTAATATTTTTAAAGATTTTTGAGGCAATTTCCTAGATTCTGAGAAATTTTTTTTATTATTTTTAAAAAAAGTCAAACATTTTCTTAGACACATTTCCTATTGAAAAATCATTGAATCAAAGACATTTGTCCAAAAAAATAGTCTTAAATTCTGAGACAGTTTCCCTATAGAAAAGGTCTCCTCAGCTTTAAAGACATTTTTCGTACAAAAAAGTTTCAGAATATCAGTCTCAGACATTTTCCTCTGAAAAAGTCTTAGATTCTGAGACATTTTTCAAATAGAACAAGTAAGAAAATTATAGGCGGTCAAGACCGACCATATAATACCCTACACCAGTGTTTCCCGGAAAATGGGCACCAAGTCCAAACATGGGCCGATTGGATCTATCTTTTGCCAAATCTTTAATAAGTGTAGAAAACACTCACAAACCAAATTTGAAGTAAATTGGCTTCTATTTGTTGCCAATAAACCGCATTTAGTAATATCGGGCGAAATTTTTATATGAGGCCTAGGTCCAAAAATGATCCGATTATAATCGGATTTGATTGGGTTATTAAAGTATGCGTTAAACACACACAAACAAAATTTTAATCAAATATTTTTTATTTTCAAGAAATTTTAGAGATTTATGTGAATATCGGGAGTGTGGTTTGTGTGGGGGCTACAAGAAGAACTGGCCCGATTCCTTTGAAATTCGGAACTATGATTTGTGAATACAAAAAATTATACCTGTTAAAATACGGTTGTTGGGGTCGTTTGACCCAAATTTAAAGGGGACGTTTGTATGGGGCTTGGTCAAAATATTGACCGATTTTATCCATTTTCAATAGCGTTCGTCCTTGGGTCAAAAGAAGCTTAAGTTTCAAATTTCAGACAAATCGGTTAAAAATTGCGACCTGTATCGTGCGCACAACATTTACATGAACGGACGGACGGACAGACGGACGGACATCGCTAAATCGACTCAAAAAGTGATTCTAAGTCGATCGGTATACTTGAAAGTGGGTATAGGGCCAATATTTCGGGTAGTTACAAACATCAGCACAAACTCATTATACCCTGTACCACAGAGTGGTGTACACTCAAAAAAAAAGTTTGTAAATTTACAAGTAAAAGGTCTTGTAATTCTATTTTACTAATATTTTTGTCTTGTTACAAAAATTGTTGTATATTTAATAAAACGAAAACTACATTTTGCTTTGTAATTTTACTATTATATGTTGGTAAATTTATTTTACAAATTTTTTTAGGTAAATTTACAAAAAAAGTGAATTATTTTACAAATTAAAAACATATTACAAGGTGTTTAGTTTTTTTACACAAGAAAACTGTAATTGTACAACATAATTTTACTTGATGTTATTTAGTCTTTTTACCAAAAAAATGTTTTATTACAAACATTTTTTTTTTTAAGATCGTTTACAAGGTTTTCAGTTTGAAATGTATGTATTAAAAAGTACAAAATTCCAATATAATTTTACAGTTTGAAATGTATGTATTAAAAAGTACAAAATTCCAATATAATTTTACAAAACTTATTTTATTACTAGAATTAATGTTGTTTTACAAAAAAAAAAAAATAATTATTCAACACTAGGACACGCAAAAATTTTCTAAGTTCAGATTTTTTTTTTTTTTTTGAGTAAAAAATTTAGTTAAAAATAATTTTTTATAAATAATTTTTACACCATTTTTTTGGTAATTTGCGTTAAGTGAAATACCACAATTTTTATGTGTTTCTACTATATAATTGTTCTAGTTTTTTTTTTGTATTTTTTTTTAAATTTGGTACCTAAAATGTCAATAGAAAGCTGCCAATTATGAAAAATCAAATTTTTCTTATTTTAACTGGTACTTAAACATCCAATCTACAATATCCAAAAAATTTTTTTCCGATTTTTTAAAAATACTTGTGAAAATAATTAAAAAAATTGTTATTTTTTGACTAGTTTTTCCTGAAAATATAAGAAATTTCTTGTGTAGCCTCCTTCGCAATTCTCATATGTTCTACTTAAGAAAAACGAAATGTCGAAAAAAAATAAAAAAGTGCATTGTTATACATTAAAAAGTTTGTTAAAAGTGCTCAAGTGAAAAAAAATCTTTTCAGGTTGTTGAAGTGATATATGCTAATATGCACCAATGGAAAAACCTTTAAATTTACAAAACCAATATGTAAATAAACCATTTTTTTTGTAAATTTACAAAACAAATATGAAAATTTAAAAAACAAAATTGTATACTTACGAAAAAAGTTGTAATTTTACAAAAATGAAATAGAAAATACAAAAACAATATTGTAAATTTACAAATTTAATGGTTAAACTACTGTTTTTACGGCAAAAAAATAAGGAAAAATGGTACATGTACAATAAAAATTTTTTTCTTAAATTTGAAATAAAAATAAATAAATAAATAAATAAATAAAAATTTTAAATTTACCACTTTTTATTGTAAATATACAAGGTTTTTGCATAAAAAACAGTAGTTTAACCAAATAATTTGTTAATCTACAATTTATTTTTTTCATTTTCTATTTTTCCTTGTAAAATAACAACCTTTTTCTGTAAGTTTACAATTTTGTTTTGTAAATTTACCAAATTTTTTGCAAATTTACAAAAGAAAATGTTCACCTTAAAGATGATATTTTACAAAAAAAATTGTAAATTTACATTTTCTTTTGTTAAATCAATTTACAAATTATCCCCGTAACTTTATGGGGATTCTTGCTAGTACATATTTTACAAAACCTGCCCCGTAAAATCACGGGGATTTTATGTCATTTTACAAACTTTTTTTTTTGAGTGTAGGGTATAAAAAGTCTTAGATTCTGAGACATTTTTCAAATTGAAAATATCTCAGAATCTGAGACATATCTCAAATTCTGGGGCATTTTTGCTAAAAAATCTCAAAATCTAAGCCATTTTTCCTAAAACATTTTTTCTATATAAAAACTCGCAAATTCTGACCATTCGTACTGATTTGATCAGTACATGTACTGATTTTTGATCACAAAAAGGAAAAGTTATCAAAACTTAAGGGAAAACGAGCTCAGAATTGAGGGACTTTATTTTTCTCAAAACATGTGGGTTTTTGTCACATTTTTTGATCTGAAACAATCAAATTATTCAAATTAAGTTGTTTGAAGTCACATAAATTTTCTGCAAAATAACGACAACAGTTTATGGCAGTTGGTTTTTACAGTTGTTTTTACAGAAATATTAATTGAACCCAAATTAGTTTAAATGAAATTTTTTGAGTGTTGAAAAAATCATCAGTGCTTCCCATAGAAAATGCTTTTCAGAAAGTTATTTCTAGAAAAAAAAACTTGGCGTATTGATTTGAGTTCAGAAAAAAATGGTCACCCTACCTATATACCCGAATTTTGTCTATAAAATTTCCTATAGATTTTTTATTTAGAAAAATTTTTGTATTTTTTTCTAAAGAAAAATTTTTATATATTCATAGAAAAATTTCAATAAAAAATTTGTCCTATAGAAAAATTCTCAGATTTTTCCCACAGAAAAGTTACAAAGTTTTTCCTATAGAAAAATTCTAAACATTATCAGTTTTACCTATAAAAAATATTTTCCTATAGAAAAATTTTCAGATTTTTCCTATAGAAAAATTTTAAATTTTTTCGTCAAGAAAAATTCTCAAACTTTTCGAAAACATTCCGAGACATTATTCTGTTACAAAAATTTTAAGATTCTTAAACATTTTTCACATTTTTCACTTTCCTTTATTCCCTCTCCTTTCCTCTTATCTCCTCTTCTTTCTTTTGCCTCTTTCTTCCTTTTTCCCTTTTTCCTTTTTTTTCTTTCGAGGTCGGTTTGGGGTGAGATTTCCTTCCCCTCCCCGTGGATTCGCGCCTGAATGTAGTATCCGTTATTTAAAGTAGTTAATTTTATTTCTTTATCTCTAAAAAATTTCATTATTTTTATTTTTCACAGAATTATTTTTTTAAAAAACAAAAAAAAAAATTGAAAAATTTTTGGTCCTCATTTTTTTCAAAGAAACATTTTTTAAGTTTTTTTTTTTTTAATTTTATAATGATTATACTATTTCTACTACATATTTTAGTTGTTTTGACTACAAATGTAAGTTGTTTTTTTTACATCAGTCAGTTTTTTTGTCAGTTAAAATAACTAACATTGTTATTTGATTTAACTGAATAAGTAGTTGACCCCAAAACAACATAAAAAGCAGTTATTTTATTTCAGATGATTTTACTTACATAATTTTCTCTCACAAAAATTTTGTATATTTTACTATAGTTCGGTCAATTATCGTTGTCCATCATCAGGAATTTTAAAAAATCAAAAGTTTGGAATTTCTAAAATACAAATGGACGATTTTTAAACACAAATTCAAATTTTTAAAATACAAATGAAAAGCATTTATAAAATTTTAAAATAAAAATGGAAATTTTTAAAGACAAATGCCTATTTCTAAAATACAAACTGAAAACTCTTAAATTCTAATAAAAAATAGAATTTTTTGAAATACAAACAGAATTTTTAGAAAAGCATTTAGAAAATTTTGAATACAAATGGAATTTTTTTTAAATACAAATGGAATTTTCTGAAAAGTATTTTTAAATACAATTGGAAATTCTGAAAAATAAATTGAAATTTCTGAAATACATGTAAATAGGAAGAAAATCGTTGATGACATGAACAGTTTTAGTTTAAAAAGTGTTAAGGAAATTTAAGTTTAAAAACAACCGGAATGTTTAGCTATAAGGTTCTCCCTGAAAGGCCTTACATTTAAAATGTATTTAAAATCCCCATAACTTTATATGTTTTAAAATTTTAATTTTCTTATATTTTTATTTTATTTATTTGTATGTTGTTTTATGTTTTTTATGTACCTGCCTGCTTGTGCTGTTTTTTTCGTTAATTTGTAAAAAAAAAGTTTTTAAAAATTTAACATCACTTTTGAGTAAAAATAAAATTGAAACATCTTTAACACCAAAACCCAATGATATTATCACAGCTACTAAAGCCAGCAATGCAGTATTAAATCAAAGTGATGATAAAATATTTCTTAACACATTATTAACAAATAAAAATTCTACTATAAATTTTAATTCTACTATTCCTAATTATGCTACTAACACAACTATGGAATTGATGGATAATATAACATCATTAACACCACCTCCAGGCTACTTAGTATGGAGTGAATTTTGTAAAATGCCAAATTTAAATCCATATCTACCGGAAGTTATGAAAAATTTCCGCCGTGAAAAATATAAACCCTGTAAACTGATGGCACCCTTGAGCAAAGTGGATTTCAATATGACCACACAACGTTATATGTTGTTTATAGATCAGGAAGTTATACCATCTTATAGTAAAACTGGTAAATTGGATTGTTGTTATCAGTCGATAATCAGGGACGGTAGTGGAGCAAAAGCCGATAGTGAAGTTAGGTAAGGTAAGGTTTTTTTTTACTCATTGCTTACAATTATGTTTGCTCTATTTATATATTTCTAAAACTCTCTCAATCTCTCTCTCTCTCTATTGCTTTTTTATAGCTTCTCCGAGTGTTTAAGTTTTATTGATAAAACTTCTTTGGATCCCGATATCGACAATATTCTGGTTAAATGTCGTGCCAATAATAAGCAAGTTTATATTTATGGTCATCCTTTAATGGCCGAACGCAAAGAAATCCGCCAACGTTTAGAAATGTGGAAAAAATATGATGCAGAAGTGGAAAAAAAGGTGAAACCTCCAAGTGTCTTAATGATTGGCATTGATAGTATATCTAGAGTAAATCTTGTAAGAGCTATGCCAAAGACCGCAAAATATTTATATGAAAATGAATGGTTCGAAATGAGCGGATTTAATAAGGTAATTTTTAAAACAAAAATATGGGGGAATACTTTCTTTGTCATTTATGCGGTCTAAAATACACATATAAATGTTCCATGATCGATTCTTAGACATTTTAGCAATGTCCTCTATGACATTTTAGTATTGTCTGTCCTTCTGTATAAGTCCAAACTAAAAAAAGCTAGCCCATATAAAAATCGATTTTATATTGTCAGATCTGCTTTGATCAGATAATATATAATTGTATCTGATTGTATCTGATCAGATATAATAAAATGTCAAATTTGTGCCGATGTTGACCAAATCCAAATATAAAACAAATATAATTAGATCTCGATTTTGGTCATTTCAGATTTAATTATATCTATTCAGACATGGTCATATATGAAAAGATATAAACAGATCAGATAGGATCAAATCCATTTTTACACGGGACACCACTGAAGTTTTCACTTATACGTCTAAGGCAATGGTTCCCAACCTTTGATTCTCGCCCCACTGGGGCGCAAATTGAAGGTTCCAGGGGGGGCACGAGCAAATTTTCAAGATTTTTTTACTCAAATTTACTACAAAAAAATTTTTTTTAGCAAAATTTACTACAAAAATTTTGTTAATTGCTTAAAATTTTTACTAAAAACTTTGTTTAAATGCTTATTTTACAAAAACTTTGCTGAACCTGTAGTAATTTTTCATTAGAAACAAAAATTAGAAAAATTAACAAATTTTTCTTGAGTGATGGGGGGACAAGGCAATTTTTTTAACTTAAAAGTGGGGCGTGGGGTAAAAAAGGTTGGGAACCATTGGTCTAAGGTCATATTTTAAACTTTAAAAACGTTAACATAAAATTCCTAGATGATCATGTTTTCGAGTTATTGCTAAATAATTACACCGTTCGACAACAAAAACATCCCACTAAAATATTTAACGGATTCTTATAGATTTTGCTCTCCTGAATCCAAATCTGCCATACAATTTTTTCTAGCACATACCGTTTTTAACACAGTCGCTGTTAAAAAGTCAAACATTCAAAAATTTCCAACTTTTGGTGGTCCACAGTAACAGATTCTTCCAAAAATTTCATTACTTGATTTCATATAAAATGGACCTCCTGATTCCAAAACTGCAATCCAAATTTTTCTAGCATGTTCCGTTTTGGAGTTATTCGCGTTTGAAAATTTTTCCACGCGAAAATCTCGAACGTGAATATGAGGCATTCCACACCAAATGTCCAGCGAAAAAAAACATGTGTACCGTAAACTTCTGAATAGGTTGTAAGGCTGAATAGGTTGTTTTTGGTTTTTAATTTTTCAAAAACTGGGCTTAGGAGTCGTGGTCAAATATTGGAAAAATGGTCAAATTTGTGGCGAGTTGCACCGATTAAATATTTATCACATTAAAACGGAATGCACCACAATCTCAAAAATTTACATTCTTATATAGTTTTGTATGGGCTATCGAATAAAATTTTTTTTTGGAAAATTTTCAGAACCCGTTCTGAAATTTTCCATTTTTTAAAAAAGTCAATTTCTCAAAAATCCGGCCACTTTTTTTTTAAGTTTAGATGTTTGTCCATCTACACAAAAAAATTCAGAAACGCGTTTTTCGTTTTTTTTTCGAGAAAATCGCATTTGAATTTTAAATTTCATAACAATTTAGTAATTTGCTTGTATTTTCTTGTTTTAACGTTGCGAATGAGTATTATTAATTTCATCAATATAACTCATACGCCTTGTTGAAACAAGAAAATATAAGCAAATTACTAAATTGTTATGAAATTTAAAATTCAAATGCGATTTTCTCGAAAAAAACGAAAACGTAGTAATTTTCGTAAAAAAAGAAAATTGAGTAAAAAATTATTTTTTAATACAAGAATTTGGGGCCCTGTTGGAGAAAAAAATTCACATGACAAAAGAAAAACATTTTTTTTGGTACAAAATAAACTCATGTTATTACCTGTTTTAAGACAAAGAAACTAAAAAAAAAATTTTGAGTAGAGATATTCTAGCTCGAGGTCATTTTTCTTTTCTTATTAAAACCATGATATTTGTGTAGAACAATTTGGATTTAATGAAACCTTTTCTATATTTTCCTATACGAAAAATGTCTCATAATCTGAATGAGAATCGGAAACTTTTTCGATATGAAAAATGTCTCAGAATCTGAAATCTTTTTTTACCAAAAATGTCTCAGAATCTAAGATAATTTCTTTACGAAAAATGTCTCAGTATTTGAAAATTTTTTTATACGGAAAACGTCTCAGATCTGAGACTTCCTCAATACGAAAAATGTCTCAGAATCTGAACCTTTACCTGCAAGAAAAATGTCTCAGAATCTAAGACTTTTTCTATTGAAAAATGTCTCAGAATCTAAGAATTTTTTTATATGAAAATTGTCTCAGAATGTGAGATTTTTCTATGCGAAAAATGTTCCAGAATCTGAAACTTTGCATACGAGATAAGTGTCTCAAAATCTAAGACTTTTTATTTTGGCAAAACTTCTATGAACTTTAGACTTTTAAAATCTCAGAATCTCAAACTTTTTCTATACTAAAAATATTTCACAATCTGAAACTTTTGTAGGAAAAATTTCTATGAATTTGAGACTTTTGATATGGGACTAATTTCTTTTATAGAAACAATCTGAGATGTCTACTGTTAGATTAAAATTCAGTTTTAATTTTTAAATTAATAAAAATTATTTATTATTTGACCTTTAAAATTCTATTTTGAGAAAGATTATTCTAGCTAAAGGTCATATTTCGTTTACTAATCACTAATTTACGATGATATTGTCAAAGTAACAATTTTCAAAAAACTATTTATAAAGTTGTTTGTTTTAAATTGATAACTCTTGACAATGGAATTTGACAAATTCCGAAACACGTGCCGAGTAAGTCTTGCAAAATTACCAAAACAATCAATTTAAAACAAACATTTTTATAAATAGTTTCTTGAAAATTGTTACTTTGACAATATCATCGTAATGATTAGTAAAAAAAATATGACCTTAAGCTAGAATAATCTTTCTCAAAATACATATATATGAAGGTATGTTTGAATTAAATAGAGATGGTTTGTTCGGACATTTCGTTTGAAATTTAGAGCTGTATTTTGTTGTGTATTTATTACATAAATTCTCATTATGTCTACTTACATACGAATATAAGACTTTATGTTTTACCACAAACGATTGTCAATTTGCTAAATACTGTTGACAATGGAATTTGACACATTCCGAAACACGTGTCGAGTAAGTCTTGCAAAATAACCAAACCAATCAATTTAAAACAAACAACTTTATAAACCGTTTCTTGAATATTGTTACTTTGACAATATTATCGTAATGATTAGTAAAAGAAATATGACCTTGAGCTAGAATAATCTAACTCAAAATCTGTTAGATTGTGAGAAATTTTCTGAAAGAAAATGTGAAATTCTCTTTAAAAACAAATTTAAAAAAATGTTTCTCCATTTTCGTATAAGCTAATTTATTATCATTTCGGGCCCCCTTAGGTCGGGGCCTTGGGCACGTGCCCAGTGTGTCCTAATGGTTAAAACGGTACTGGGTGAAACCAATACGAATATAACTAAAATATTTGCAAAGCTTCAGAGGCATCCAAGTTATCTTACAAAAGTTAGCGTGTTTTTAACAGACAGACGGATGGACATTGCTAAATTGTCTTAAAATCGATCGGATATCACAAATTTCCTGTTTCTTTTATAATAACAACAAAATTTTTAAATTTCTTAATAATTTCAGATTGATGATAACACTTTCCCAAATTTAATGGCCGTTTTAACGGGTATGAATCAAACTAATGTTATGCAAAAATGTTCACCCTACGTGCTAAATGCTTTGGATAATTGTGACTTCATATGGAAAACTTTTCGTGAACATGGTTATGTTACCGCCTATGCTGAAGATGAGGCATCTATTAACACCTTCAATTATTTAAAAGTGGGATTTACCCAACCACCAGTCGATTATTATCTACGACCATTTCTATTGGGTGCTGAAAAGCACTTGGAAACTAAATTAAAATCAAGTTTAATTGATTGCTTAGGCTATAAACATTCAGCCGATTTTGTATATGATTATGCATTAGAATTAGCTAAAAGATATCGGAATGATACCTTCTTTGGTCTATTTTGGGCCAACACATTCAGTCACAACGATATAAGTGATTGTTCGGCTATGGATGAACACATGGTGGAATATTTGGAGAAATTTAAACAATTGGGTACTCTGGAAAATACTATAGTGATATTTTTCAGTGATCATGGTATGCGTTTTGGTGCAATACGAAAAACCTATTCGGGTCATTTGGAAGAAAGATTACCATTTGTATATGTATGGTTGCCAACAGATTTAAAACAAAATTATCCGTCATTTGTTAATGCCTTAAATGTAAATAAAAATCGCCTCACAAATCCCTATGATACACATATGACTCTAAAACATATACTCTCCTTAACGGGTCGAGTTAAAGATCAGTCGTTATTGGCTAAAGCAAATGCCTGTCCAAAGTGTCAGTCTCTATTAGAGCCAGTGCCGCAAAATCGTTCATGTTCGGATGCTGCCATTGAACCACATTGGTGTACTTGTTTACTTTATGAAAATATTTATAAAAATTCAAAAACTGTCGTGATTCTAACACATTTACTCATTGATTATATCAATGATTATGTGGCCACATATCGTAATAAAACTTTAGCCAAATTGTGTGTTCCTTTAAAATATGATAGTGTCGATAGTGCTTATCGCACTACCCAGCTAGAGGCTAATGGTGATGGTGGTAAGTCGACAAAAACTATTGATATCTATCGTATAACATTTTATACAAAACCCAATAAGGGTCTATTTGAGGCTACTGCCATTTATAATCCGGTAACGAATTATTTAAAAGTTACCGGAGAAATAAGTCGTTTAAATACTTATAGTTCTGATTCTGAATGTGTTTCAGATGGTGGAGCTAAAAAATATTGTTCATGTCATAAGAAAATTTTCTAGCACAAATCAACGCCGTTGCATAAAATAGTTGTTAAATTAGGTAAAAAGAAAAAATTAAAAAAATTTTAGAATTTTTAATTAAATTAATGTTAATAAACTAAAGATATTGTAAATATAAAATATATTTTTATACCTCTCTAATTCTTAATAATATAAATTAATTACTATTAAAACATTTTTAAGTATTATTCAAATAAAATCATGGATTGAAATTTGAAAATTATAATTCAAAATATTCGTTTTGGAGAAAGATTATTTTAGCTCAAGATTATATTTATTTTACTAATCATTTGGATGACATTGTCAAAGTAACAATTTTCAAGAAACTATTTATAAAGTTGTTTGTTTTAATTTTATTGGTTTGGTCATTTTGCAAGACGTGTTTCGGAATTTGTCAAATTCCATTGTCAAGAGTATTTAGCAAATAGACAATCGTTAGTGGCAAACATAAAGT
This sequence comes from Pegoplata infirma, assembly GCA_963921195.1. Classification (NCBI taxonomy): domain Eukaryota; kingdom Metazoa; phylum Arthropoda; class Insecta; order Diptera; family Anthomyiidae; genus Pegoplata; species Pegoplata infirma. The sequence goes on from OY992539.1 coordinate 33,965,150, forward strand.
CTAAAGACTAAAGTCTTACTCGACACGTGATTCGGAATTTGTCAGATTAAATTGTCAAGAGTATTTAGCAAATTGACAATAATTAGCGGCAAATCATAGTCTTTAGACTTTAGTTTTTAAACTTAAGTCTTTAAACTTTATGTTTTAGTCTTTAAACTTTATGTTATAGGCTTTATACATATTTAGTGTTTATGTTTTGCCACTAACGAATGTCAATTTGTTAAATACTCTTGACAATGGAATCTGACAAATTCCGAAACACGTGTCGAGTAAGTCTTGCAAAATGACTAACCCAATTAAAACAAACCACTTTATAAATAGTTTCTTGACAATTGGTAAATTGACAATATCATCGTAATCAGTTGCGTATACAGAGGGGCCTCCGCCCCCCCTCCAAAATGATTTCACAAATTTCAAGATTTGTCATTAAATAACAATGTAAAAAAAAACTTCTTAAAAAAATATAAAACCATTTGAGAATCTAAAAATTTTTCTAAAGGAAGAGGTTGCGAATCTGCAAATTTTATGGCCAGAAAATGTCTTAAAATTTGAAAATTTTTCTGTCAGAATTTGAAGCTTTTCAAGATCCTAATGAAAAAATGTCTCGGAACCTGAAGCTTTATGTTATTAAAAACAAGTAAGAGTGTTAAATTCGGCTGTGCCGAATCTTTTATACCCTCCAACATGCAAAAAAATATAAAAAAAACTCAGGGGCGTTTTATTTTTTTTTTTGGGAGGGGGGTCGGTAGTTGTAACAGGGAGGCAAATTGCCTCTCGAATATGTGTTTAAAAATTCATTCTTATGCTTTTTGCACTAAAGAAATATAATTTTATCATAATTTAAAAATTTGTTTTATTCCACGCCCATTAAAGGGGTTCGGACCGAAAAAACGACATTTTCTAATTCTGAGTTCCAAATGCAGGATTTTGAACTTCTTACAGCAAAATAATGTTGCATTTGTTAAACAAAAACACAAAACATCATGTAAAAAAATTATATTTTTCAGAGGTTGGTTTAGTTCTTCAAGCGGGAACTTTTTTCCCCCTGGTCCGATTTTGCTCATTTACGAACTTAACCTGCCTAGAAACATAAGACATATTCGTGCCAAATGTCGGGAGTCTAGCTCCTTTATTTTTGACTGCATCGTGTTAACTACAGACGGACAGACGAACGGACATCGCTAGAATGTCTTAGAATCGATCCCTGATCATAAATATATATACTTTATGGTGTCCTAGACCGATATTTTGATGCGTTACACACGGAATGACAAAGTAAGTATACTCCCATGCTGTAGTTGGAGGGTATCAAAATAGATCAAATTGTAATTATAACGTAGCCATATCTAAAATATTCATTTGATATTTATTGAGACTTTTTCTATAGAAAATACATATATCTCTGAACCTGAGACTTTGTCATTCTGAAAAATATCTTAGAATCTGAGACTTTTCCTTCAAGAATGATTTCTCAGGCACTGAGACTTTTTCTATAAGAATAATGTCTTAGAATCTAAGACATTTACACAAGAAAAATGTCTCAAAATCTGAGACTAAGAATCTGAGACTTTTTCTATAAGAAAAATGTCTCGGAATCTGGGACTTTTTCTATAAGAAACATTTTTCAGAATCTGAGACTTTTTTTATAAGAAAAATGTCTCGAATCTGAGAGTTTTTTTATAAGAAAAATGTCTCAGAATCTGAGACTTTTTTTATAAGAAAAATGTCTCAGAATCTGAGACTTTTTTTATAAGAAAAATGTCTCAGAATCTGAGACTCTTTTTATAAGAAAAATGTCTCAGAATCTGAGACTTTTTTTATAAGAAAAATGTCTCAGAATCTGAGACTTTTTTTATAAGAAAAATTTCTCGTAATCTGAGACTTTTTCTATAAGAAAAATTTCTCAGAATCTAAGACTTTTTCTATAAGAAAAATTTCTCAGAATCTAAGACTTTTTCTATAAGAAAAATTTCTCAGAATCTGAGACTTTTTCTATAAGAAAAATTTCTCAGAATTTGAGACTTTTACTATAAGAAAAATTTCTCAGAATCTGAGACTTTTTCTATAAGAAAAATTTCTCAGAATCTGAGACTTTTTCTATAAGAAAAATTTCTCAGAATCTGAGACTTTTTCTATAAGAAAAATATCTCAGAATCTGAGACTTTTTCTATAAGAAAAATTTCTCAGAATCTGAGACATTTTCTATAAGAAAAATTTCTTAGAATCTGAGACTTTTTCTATAAGAAAAATTTCTTAGAATCTGAAACTTTTTCTATAAGAAAAATTTCTCGTAATCTGAGACTTTTTCTATAAGAAAAATGTCTCAGAATCTGAGACTTTTTCTATAAGAAAAATTTCTCAGAATCTGAGACATTTTCTATAAGAAAAATTTCTTAGAATCTGAGACTTTTTCTATAAGAAAAATTTCTCGTTATCTGAGACTTTTTCTATAAGAAAAATGTCTCAGAATCTGAGACTTGTCTTATGGATTGGATTGATAAACACACGCAGCTGTGTTCCTTGAAAAAATGTTGTCAAAATAATCCGCATTGGTTTCAAAAATGCCCCGATAATATGACTTCAAATCCTGGATACGCCCATGATCGTATTAATTAGTAAAAGAAATATTACCTTGAGCTAGAATAATCTTTCTAAAAATAGAATTTTATAGGTCGAATAATAAATAAATTTTTATTAATTTAAAAACTAAAACAGAAATTAAAATTTTTCTACAAAAAAAAAATTATTCCGGAATCTCAGAATTTTTGTAAAGAATCTCAGAATTGTTGTACAGAAAAAACGCATCAGAATCGGAGAAATTTTCTGTACGATTTTTTTAGGAAAATTTTTTACTAGTCTGTGAATTTTGTAAACATTTCTCACAAGAATTTTTCTATAAGAACTTATGTTTATACAAAAATTTCTCAGAATCTGAGAATTTGTTATATAAAAATGTCTTAAAATCAGAAAAAAATTTTAAATCTGAAGTTTTTTTTGGAGAAAAATGTCTCAGAATCTGATTTTTTTATAAGAAAAATGTCTCCGAATCTGATAATTTTTCTGTAGGATAAATGTCTGAAAATCTGAAAAATTAAAATTATTTTCGAAAGTTTTCTGAGAATCTCTAATAGAAATTTAGATACCAACTAAAAAAATTAACTTAAATTGGTAAAGCTTTTAAATAATATGAAAATCTCAAACAATCTCTTGTACAGTGGCCGACAAAAGTGTATATACGTCTACAAAGTAGATCTAATTAGTTAATGACAAATTTAACAATAATAGATCTAATTATTTTTAAAGAATTATTTTTGTAAAAAGAAAATTATGTAAGTTACTACATGTTAGTTGTTTGTATATTTTACAGTAGTTAGTTGTTTTCAACTACAAAGTCAGTTGTTTTTGTATGAAAAATATCAAACAACTATTTCTGTGTGATATTTTAAGTCGTTTTTTTTAATAATTAACAAAAAAGTACTGTAATGTAGTAACAGTTATTTGAAGTAATTAATTTTATTTTTTTATCTATGAAAAATTTTCAAAAGTTTTTTTTCCAAAAAATAAAAATAAATTTTCTGTTTTTTTTTATTTTTCACAACTTTTAAAAAAAAAAAAAATCTTCAATTTTTTTCTGAAAAATTTTTGGAAAAAAAAATATATATCGCTCCTTTACTTGTATAGTGTCATAACTCGAAATATTTGCTTTTGCAGAAAACACGTTTAAAGTTTACTATTGAAACTAGTTTTTAATTGAAAAAGGCCGGTACATAGAAAATGTAATAATGGCGTGTACTCTTCTCAAACGGTGAGTTTAAAAGATATTAATACGAATTTTTGACACAATATAAAGCACGATATAACGAATAATTCTGCATCATTAACTCAAAAAACGCATTTTTTGAGTTATGACACTATACAAGTAAAGGAGCGATATGTATTGATTATTTTATTTTTACTACATGTTAGTTATTTTGACTACAAATATAAGTAGTTTTTACTACATAAGTCAGTTGTTTTTTGTCAGTTAAAATAACTAAAATTTTTAGTTGATTTAACTGAAAAAGTAGTTGGCCCCAAAACAACTTACAAAGTAGTTTTTTAACTGACATTTTCAGTTGATTTTGCTAACATAATTTTATACTATTTATCTGTACGTAGTCTTTTGTCGGCCACTGTATATATATAATGCAAATAACGCAAATTTCAAAAAATAAAATATAATACAAAGTTAACTTACATAATTGACAATATATTATAACAGAGTATTTAAGTAAAGAATTCTTATTTTTATCTTAGTTTTATTCGAATTACTTGTATTATTAGATTTAATTAATTTTTAATATTGTAAATTTCTAAATATTCGCTTATAAATATTGCTCAAAGCTTTATTTTCTTCTACTTAATTGAGCCAAAATAAATTTAATTAATAAATAAAAAAAACTGTTACTTTTTGTATTAAAAATATTTGATTTTATTTAAAATTCAACTTTTTATAAATTCAGAAACAATCGAAAAGGTCAAATTTAAATTTGACAAAGTAAATATATCGAAAACAACACGTGGTAAACATTTTTGGAATCAGGGGGTACAGTAGTTGACAAAGCATTTAAAAAAATTTCAAAAGGGTAAAAATGCGTAAACAATTGTACTTTTCGATAATCTTCTAACATTAAAATTTTGAATATAGGAACACCCGGCAAAAAACAAAACATTCCGACAAAAAGGCGGAAACTTGGAAAAATAAGTTCTTTTTTATATCTATTGAAATAGATATAAAAATATATATACAGTGTCGTTCAAAAGTATTCACACAGAGCTATAGTAGATGAAATTTATTAAAGACAAAATTTAAAATACCACACCCTTTTTATCAAACGAGTAGTTTTCTTATAAAGTGTTTTATGCGTAATTTATTAAGCTTTAATTTAAGCTTTATAGCGTCCAGATTGAGTTAATAAAAAATGTACTACGAGGGTCGAACTGGAAAATTATAATTTTTATAGGCATTTTTAAAAACAAAAATTTCAAAAGTTCAAACATAAAAAATTTTAAAAAATTCCACTCATTAATATTCATTTGTAAACTAATTTTTTTATTGACTCAAAAAAAAATTCAAAATACGCATTTTATGACCTCCAATTCTTTCGACCACCAATTTTGTGTTAACATAGAAAAAATCTAAAAAAATTTTTTCCCAATTTTTGAGCCCCTACGTAAAACCTAGAAAACCCCACTTTAGAATTCTCACTTATATATATGTACATAAAGTCTTAGGCATCGGTTGATAAGGGTTGGAATACTTCCCTTTTCAGTATTTCCCCATCTTTGCGCAAAACGTGTACTTTTGGTATCTTATTTATTTCTAGTGTCCGACCGAATACACCTTTTTTGGCCGAAGCCGAAGCCGAATATTCGGCCAAATTTTCACTATTCGGCCAAACCGAAGCCGAATATTAAAAAAAATGTTTTTTTTTTTTTATTTTATTAAGAATTACCATATAATTACAAATTATATACTAATTTTACCTAACCGAGAACTGGTAACAATGACCTTCGTCTCGTTGTAGCGAATCAGACCAAGGCCTCTGGTGGGAATCGAACCCACGACCCCCAGACTCATAGGCTAGCACGCTACCAACTAGCCTACTGGGGCGCCTAAACAAAAAAAAAAAATATGTTTTTAGTTGCAAAAACATTTAGTAAAATGTTTTTGTGGCTTACTAATGTGATTCAAAGTTAGTTTAGTGTGTTCTTCAACACGTGAGCACAAATATTATACAATTATTCGCTATTCGGTCTATTCGGCAAAATTGTGGCCGAAGCCGAATAGTGGCCGAATAGTGCTTTTTGGCCGAAGCCGAATATTCGGTCGGACACTATTTATTTCTAGAATTAATAGTCCTTAACTTGAAATTTGGAATGTGAATCCTTCACCAAAAAAAAAAAATAAACATTCCGAAAAAAGGACTTTTGAAAATTCCGATTATAAAGTCCGGAAACCCCATTCTAGCAAAATTACTTCGATCTCCTGAAATAATAATCATAAGATCTTTCATCGGAACATAGCATTTAAAAAAAAAAAAACTTTTTCCAAAAGGGTAAAAATGGGTAAACAATTGTACTTTTCGATAATCTTCTAAACTTAGGTTAGGTTGTAAGTGGCTGCTGACGTTTTACGTCAACACACGTAGACTCTGAGGTCCATTGTGATACCACGGGACCGTAATAGGTTTCCCTACTAGTCCCTGCCGTTAAACCAGTTTGAGCTTCTTATGAAACTCCTTAGATATTGAATTTTGACATCCGACAAATCAGAAAGATCGTAAAGCTCCCTAGATCCCAGTGAAGCAAGTCTCTGATCAGAAAGTGCCGGGCAATGGCAAATAAAGTGTTCGATAGTTTCCAACTCCTCTTCAACCATGCAACTTCGGCAAAAGTCATTCGACGGCACATTAAACCGCTCTGCGTGCTTCCCTATAAGACAGTGTCCGGTAATTATAGAAACCACCGTCGGAATCTCTTCTCTTGGAAGCGATATCAGCTCACTTGTGCGCCCCTGATTAGGAGAAGGCCAAATCAGTCGTGTTGTCTCACACGTCCATCCATTTGCCCATCTTTGATTAGTCTCCGTCGCAGAACAAAGTCGTAGGTTTTGCTTGCAAGTTTCTATAGGCATACCAACACATTCCAATTCTGTTGGAACCTGTAAGGTAGTTTCTAGTCTTGCAAGCTCATCGGCTTTGCAATTCCCTGGAATGTCTCTGTGCCCTGGGACCCATATGAGTCGTATGTTAAACTGCTTGGCCATCTCATTTAAAGATGTGCGGCAGTTAAGGGCAGATCTTGTTTTCAGAAACATTGAATCCAGGGACTTGACCGCGGTTTGACTGTCAGTATAGATGTTGACTGCGGTTGTAGAAAAGACATTGCAGATATACCAGTCAGCCACTTCCTTTATTGCCATGATCTCTGTCTGGTAAACACTGCAATCATCTGGCAATCTACGCGCCAGGCTCAATCCAAGCTCTTCCGGATAGACTCCAAAGCCCACTTGTTCGTGCAACCTCGATACATCTGAGTAAAAATTTATGGTGGCTCCACTACCCGGAATGACTCCCTGGATGGTATCATAGTGGTAAAGTGGAGCTCAAAGAGGGAGCACAGTCCACATTTTGTAGTATTGCCATCTTCTTCAAGATCGCGCTATGGCCACATCGCTGCTCATCCATTGCAGCGTGCTATTAAGTAGAATTGCCGACGCAGCCGCATACTGCCTACCCAATATGTCCAATGGTATCAGGTGAAGGAGGATTTCTAATGCAGTAGTAGGTGTAGTACAAAGAGCACCAGTGATGCACATCGACGCCATTCTCTATACCTTCGTGATAAAGACACAGTTCGCTTTTGTTTCTGAAACCTTAAAATTTTGAATATAGGAACACCCAGCAAAAAAAAATCCGACAAAAAGGCGGAAAAATGGAACACTTTTTACTTTTTTATAACTACTAAAATGACACCAGAATCTCCAATAGAAGGACATACTTTTGAAATTTAAAATTTTTATTTAAACAAATGATAAACAATTGGCAAAAGTGAAGTAAAATGGTAGTTTTGAATCTATTGAAATAAAGGCTATAGAATTTTTTATTTCTTTAACGCATGTTTTACGGAAAGGAAGGAAACCTACTTGGAACGAAATAGAACTGGGAACCAAAAGGAATAGAACTGGAAACAGTTCTAAAATAATTCAATTTGTTTCAAACTAAGATCTAATTAAAGTTTTTGTATTCTCTATTTTAAGGTGCACAAGTTTTTCGACTTTGTTTTTTCAAAAATCCCTAAAAATCCCAAAAAAAACGCTATTTTTTACAAACTTTAAATATATTTAAAATTATTGCTATAGCGATATCTTGAAAACCAGGTTTATATTAATTCAAATTTTTACTACATAAGTTTTATGCCTAGTGGAATAAAATTTTAGGAGCTACTTTGTTGATTTTAAACTTTTCAGAGCTAGTTTTAATCAATAAAAATCATTGTTTTCGATCTATTTTTCTGTTGCTCTAATTATAATTTAATAATAATAAAAAACTTAACATACCTGTAGCTTTGTTAATCTTAACTCCCAGTTGCTTACGAGCTTTTTTTTAATTTTTTATAACTGATTGTGAGAGTTAATTTAAAAACCTATGATTTATTGAGCACAAAAAATAATTTTTTTAAAAATAATGTTGAAATGGAAAAGGAAGTTCTTCAAAATCAGTTGAACTAAAAAGAAAAATAAAAGAAAGTAAAAAAATTAACAATTCATATACTTTTAAATAGTCTGCATATATTTTTAAATTTAACCAAAAAATTTGGTTTTGATTATTTCGTAAATCACAAATAAAAGTATTTCAAATATATATGTATGTAGTATTATATAAATGACTGAAGAACGTACTTAAAAATATTTGCATTAAAAATATATGTTTTTGTAAAAGGGATTAAAATAAATACAAAGGATTTAATTCATACCTTTTGTAAACTATTTAACAATTTTGATGCCATAGAAGTAGTATTAGTAATATTATTAGCTTCCTTTGGCTGAATTAATAAATTACTGTCGTCATTAACTGATAATTTTTTAGTAAGATCGTCAGATTTTAAAGCCTCTTTGAGATTATAATTTTGTAAAGTATTTTTTAACATATTAAAAAATTTACGTAAAGGACTCTTTTTACAAAGGTTAGTAGTTGGTGAACGGTCAGGTGAATCCATTTTAATATCAATACCCATATAGTCGGGTAAAACATTTAGAGTTAGCAATGCATTAAATTGTACAGAAAATTTGGGATCTTGTCTACGTAAATTATGTAAACGTTCAGTTTGCTCCATTTGATATTCCATAAATGGTGTTTTTAAAGATTTTTGAAAAAAGCGATTCGACCATAAATCTACAGAGCTTGATATGATATAGGATTGATGTAAATCCAAGTCCATATCGTCATTGAGTTTTTGTTGTTTTTGTTGGGCTGGCGATTGTATTTGCATATCCATACGATAAAATTCTGTTAATATTGTCTTAATGGCATTTAAATAGTGTTTACACCAAAATCTTAAAAGATCTTCATTATCGTTAAGAGTAAAGTCGACTGATGCTAAGGTTCGTAAATCTGCCTTTGATGGTATTAAGGTGTATATTAAATTTTTAGTATTTTCGGTATTTGCAGCATTAATATCCGGATTGGGCAACTCTAAATTTTTAATATTCAATATTATATCTGTTCTTGGAGCTGGTATATTTGTAGATGTTGTTTTATTTATACTGATGGTATCATATAATAGTTTTTCATATAATTCCGAAATTTTCAGATTATTTAAATTCTCGCATATTTCATTGGCATTATCGAGGCATAATTTAAAATATTCTTTATTAGGTGGTAACATAGTTTTAGCCACATTATGATTAAGACAAAATGAATCCTGTACACACATACAACGATCCAATTGTAAATTATCCGCTGGTACGCCTTCCAAGAATTGTGTTATTGTTTTCAATTGTTTATGATATTCCGGACAAATTTGTGGTGTTAAATTTGATTTTTCTATGGTTTTACCATAAAAAGGTGATATAATATTAACCTCGTAATCAAAATTTTTATAATAATTAAAAAATCCTTTAATCAAATCCCAGGTGGTAACATTAAAAGGTATTTGTGGTTGATTTTCTATAGCACGCAAATTAAAGGCATAATTTATACCTTGAACCATATGGGGTGCACAATTTGCTTGTAATTTCTTTACAGATTTTAACATTATAATATTATTACCATTCCCTGATTTTGTGTTGTCATTATCTGCCTTCCAAGGTTGTTGTAAATAGAATATAACCATGGTAATTAAACAATAACTGGTCATATTTGCTCTTCCAATTATTTGCATATGTTTAGCCCATAATTTAATGAATAGCAGTAACTCATGTATTCTATCATCACTTCTTACCAATTCAAAGATAAATTGTGTATTTTCTTTGCTACTGGGACAGGATACATTAATATCAATACTAAAGCCAGTATCTTTATGTTTACATTTTATAATGGGCACCCGTGCACCACGTATGGGAAAGACATCCGTAAAGTGTGGACTACGCTGCAAAATATGATTGATACGATTAAAAGCGGAACGATGTTCAAATTGACGTCCATCCTTTTGAATTTGACGTTGATGATGGGGTGAGTGATTTATTTCGGAAGCATCCAAGAATATATCGATGTCACAGTCTAAAGGATGACAAATAAAATACAAGATGTAAATTGGAACTTTTAAGGTTTTCAAAACAAGTTTAATTCGGACTTGCGGAACATTAGAGGGTCATTATACCCTACACGACTCTGTGCTACAGGGTATAATTAGTTTGAGCTGATGTTTGTAACTACCCGAAATATTGGTCCTAGACCTACCTTCAAGTATACCGATTAACTCAGAATCACTTTTTGAGTCGATTTAGCGATGTCCGTCCGTCCATCTGTCCATCTATCGGTTTAAGCACGATACAGGTCGCAATTTTCAATCAATTGACTTGAAATATGAAACTTAAGCATCTTTTTGACCAAGGACGAACCCTATTGAAATTGGAGAAATCGGTCCATGTTAACCCCTAGCCCACATACTAACGCCCCCTTTGGATTAGGCTTAAATGACTCTAATTACTGTAATTTAACAGATATATACAAACCATACAAACCAACCTCCCGATATTCACATAATTCCCTCAAAATTCTTAAAAATTAAAATATTTGATAAAAATTTTATATATTATAATATAATTGGACCATTTTTGGACTTAGTCCCCCATATCAAAATTTCGACCGATATTCAGTTAAATCGGTTTATTGGCAACAAAACAAACCAATTCCACTAAAATTTGATCTGTGTGTGTTTTCTACACTAAATAACAAAAGATAGATCCAATCGGTCCATGTTTGGACTTGAGACCTATTTTCCGGAAAACACTGGTGTATGGTATCATATGGTCGGTCTTGACCGACTATAACTTTCTTACTTATTTTTTCTTCAACTTTTGATTTTCCTAAGTGTCCAGGTAAATTTTTTTTTTACTACACCATTTACAGATGTAATTCGAAAAAGATTAATTGTAATTCGAAGATTCTATTTGTAATTCGAAGATTCCATTTGTAATTCGAAGATTCCATTTGTAATTCGAAGATTCCATTTGTAATTCGAATACTCCAATTGTAATTCGAAGATTCCATTTGTAAATCGAAGATTCCAATTGTAATTCGAAAAAGATCAATTGTAATTCGAAAAAGATCAATTGTAATTCGAAGAAGATCAATTGTAATTCGAAAAAGATCAATTGTAATTCGTAAAAGATCCATGTCAATTCGGACACTTTGAAAAAAAGATTTTCCCAATTTGTTAACAGTTTTAGTACCCTTAGAAAACTCCTTCGTGGTAAATTTTCAGATTTTTTTGATGACCCGTTCATAAGATATCGAATTTTTAAAAATTGTTCCTTTACTCAAACTTCTTTTACTCATAACTTCTTCAATAATGGTCCAAATTTCATTTTTTTTTTCAATATATTTGTTTTTTTACGAACTTTTAAAAAAAAATACCAAAAAATTCTTAAAAGCGCTCTAGTATGCGATTTTTAAGTTTTGAAATTTAAATCTCATTTTTGAAAATGTTTGTACTCTTCGATTTTTTTTTTAATTTTTTTGTGTAAAACATCTATCGATTCTAAAAATTTTTTGCCCAGGACGATCGTGGGATAACGATTATTACTATTTTTTTTTAAATTTTTTGAAAAAATTTTATTGTAGTTTTGTAGGGTAAAATAAATGGGGGTCGGTCTCACCAATGACCCCTCTCGGACGCCCCATTTACAAAAAATAAAAAAAAATTGTATGGGGGCCGCCTTAACAATTAGAGATAGAGGATAGGTGTGGTCAGAGAAAATGTTTGGACTAAAAACATATTGGGTCGGTCATACATTTTGTTGCTCTAAGGGCACTATTAGGGCAGTTAGAGCGGTTGGAGCAAATTTTTTAAAAATGTCGTTTTGTGTGGGAGCCCCCTTAGAAATTGGTGATAAGGTATTAGTTTGTTCCAAAGAAATGTTAAGACGTAAAAATTAATGGGGGTCGGTCTTATAAAGGACCCCTCTATGACGCACCATTGCAGCAGTAGAAATGATTTTAAGATTGGAAAATTACAATAAATTTTTTTCAAAAAATTAAAAAAATAGTAATAATCGTTATCCACGATCCTCCTGGGCAAAAATGTTGTAGAATCGATAGAACTTCTACACATAAAAATTTCAAAAAAATCGAAGAGTACAAACATTTTTAAAAATAAGATTTAAAATTTAAAACTTAAAAATCGCATACTAGAGCGCTTTTAAGAATTTTTTGGGATTTTTTTTTTTAAAGTATGTAAAAAAACAAAAATTTAAAAAAAAAAAAAATGAAATTTGGACCATTATTGAAAAAGTTATAAGTAAAAGAAGTTTGAGTAAAGGAATAAACTACCAATTTTTAAAAATTCGATATCTTTTGAACGGGTCATCGAAAAAATCTGAAAATTTACCACGAAGGAGTTTTCGAAGGGTACTAAAAACTGTTAACAATTTTGGAAAATCAAAAAAAAAATTTTTCAAAGTGTCCGATTTGACATGGAATGCCCCATATACTTTATGGGGTCTCCGACCAATATTTCGATGCGTTACAAACGGAATGACAAAGTTAGTATACCCCCATACTGTGGTTGGAGGGTATAAAAATTTTGAGATTTTTAAAAAAAAATTTTTTGAACGCAGGAAAAAACCTCCATTTTTGGAAATTTTTTAACAAAATTCAACAGACAACAGATCGTCTGAAACCCTAAAGATAAGTTTAAGTTGAAATACTTTATAAAAAAATATCATTTAAATAAATCAACGATTTAGATTCTTTCGTTTTAAAATTTAAAAATCCCGCCGTTATAAACTTAAATATTTTAAGTCTACTTTTAGGCTCTTTAAAAATATTAATAACTATTTCTTATTTAACTCACCCCTTAATGCCAAACCACTGGCTATAGAACCAAATGCATAGATTTTTGCATTACCCGCCGATCGTAATTCCTTTTCCAAACATGTCTGTATACGTGTAAAAATCAAACCCAAACTATCCGTTTTCATACAAAGCAACTCAAAAATTGTATGCAATTCTTGTCCCTCTAAGCATTTTTCTAAGCGTTTATGCAGTTGAACACGTTCCTCTAATTTTTCCGAGGAATTAAGAAATTTTGTGGTGGCATTTAGTCTGTTATCCAAGCCCGATTTTGGATGTTTTTTCTTTTGTAAACTGTGAGCGAGTAGTTCGTGTTTCAAACATTCTTGAACACTTGAAAATACTTTGCAGCAAACACTACACTTTGAAGTCATTAAGGTGGATTTTTCGGGACTAGTTGTGGGTGTTGTTGTCGTAGATGTAGATAGCGTAGACTTATTCTTGTCATTAGCCATGATCTGGAAAAAAAGAATTTAATAGAAATTAAAAGAAGATTAGTTGGTGTTTTAAAAAGTTAACAACTTTTTTAAAGTTTTATTTAGAAATAAATTAAAAAAAACAAAATATTTATTTTAAAATGTTAGGACCTTTTCCTCCTCCCATAAAATGTTAGCAAGTTAAACATAAATTTAGATATATACATATCTACGCCCACAAAGGGCGGGAAAAAATAATTTGTAATTCCCTAGGACTTAAAACTTCTTCTGACATAAAATTGTTTTATTTAGTGTGTTTTAATTTTTATTAAATAATAAAAATTAGTTATTTATTCGACCTTTTAATTGTGCAATGAAAAAGAGTTTATTCTGATTCGAGGCCTTTTCATGTTCCCCATTATGAATTAACATAACAAGTACTTATGATAATTCTACTTTCTCTATTAGGATATTCTCCCATTAAATACTCATAGAGTTTCTTGCTTTCAATGTAAATAATGATCTCACTAGAGTAGATCGGCCTCATTAAAATAAGTCTGGCTGCCTCTGACACTGCATGCAGTTCCGCCTGAAAAATATTACAGCTGTCCTGTATTCTTGAACTGTGTTCAATTCCCAGTTTCTCACAGTAGACACCGCTACCTGTTCCCTGTGGCATCTTTGATCCATCCGTGTAGATTGCAATGTGCTGTTCCCCAACAGGTGGATTTTCCCAGAATACTCTAGATGGTATTTCAATTGTTATACCTGCATCCCACACGATATGTGGAGTCATATAATCAGTCACACAGTCATCATATCGATGGTCTCGTATGAGTTTTGTGTGTCCATAGTCTCGAACTTTCAGCGCGCAGTTTTGACTTAGTCTCAGCTGTGTCCTAAGTGCGTATTCCTGGATGTAAAGATCCAAAGATGGCAAGTCCAGAATCCTACTTAGACCATGTGTGGATGTTGTCCTTCGTGCTCCAGTGATACTTAAGGCGGCCACTCTATTAACCCTGTTCAGGTACGTGGCGTGCGTGCTCTTTCCTACAATAGGCCACCACACTACTGCACCATGTGCCAGTGTTGGTCTAACAATTGCCGTGAATATCCAGTGTATAAGTCTTGGTTTAAGACCCCATGTGTTTCCAATAATTCCCTGACAAGTATACATGGCTGCATACGCCTTTTTCACTCTCTCCTTTAGGTTTTCGAGCCAGTTCAATTTCCTATCAAAGATTATGCCAAGAAACTTGGCACTATCAGACAGTGTCAGACACGTTCCCCCAATATGTGGTAATCGAAATTCAGGTATTTTTCTCCTCCTTGTGAAGAGAACCGTTTCCGTTTCTGAGGATTTATTCCTAGTCCACAGGCCGAGGCCCACTTATAAAGCGATGAGAGAGCATGCTCCATAATGTCGGATATTGTGTCCAGGGATATCCCTCTTGCCAAAATTACTAAGTCGTCGGCATAAGCTACTACCTTCACTCCGTATTTTTTCAGCTTCAATAAAGCCTCATTTAATACCAGAATCCACAGTGTCGGTGAGATGACACCCCCTTGGGGAGTACCTCTAGTCGCCATTGCCTTTATTGATTCCCCTCCTATTTCGGCTTCAATTATACGGTTTGTGAGGACTTTCATTATCCAGTAATTCACCATTGGGTCATTACCTGAATTGGCTAGAGCTTTCTCTATTGCCCCAGATTTTATATTATTAAATGCACCTTCAATATCAAGAAAGCATGCCAGAGTATATTCGCCATAATTAATGGTTTCCTCAATATTCATCGTCAACTCATGGAGGGCGGTTTCCACTGATTTACCCTTTGTGTAGGCGTGCTGGTTTCCCGAGAGTTCCATTGCACACATACTCTTCCTCAAGTGGTCTTCCAGAATTCTTTCTAGTGTCTTAAGTAGGAAAGATGATAGACTGATTGGCCTATAGTCCTTGGAGCTACTATGTTGTATCTTCCCAACCTTGGGGATGAAGACAACTTTTACTTCTCTCCAGCTTTTCGGTACATATGATAGCCTAAGGCAGGATGTATAAATTAGTTTCAGAAGTGGTGTAATGATTCCCACTAGCTTCTGTAGCATTATGGGATAAATGCCATCTAGACCCGGAGATTTATAGGGTCCAAAAGAACCGATTGCCCATTCTATTTTATCCTCCGTAAGGAATTCCACATTGTGTGATTGCCAGATATGAATTGACTCGTTTGGTTTGTCTAATTGACTAAGATCCAGGTTGCATTCCGGGAAATGGGTCTTGAATAACGTTTCAAGAGTGTCATTCGCCGAATTTGTCCAGGTACCATTTATAGACCTTAAAGTTCCTGGTACATGTTCCTGCTTCGACATCAGCTTTCGGAGTCTTGAAGTATCCTTTATACTCTCAATGTCATTTAGCATATTGGTAAAAGCTTCCCTCTTGGATTTCCTTATTTGTTTCTTGAATTCCTTTCTGATTGTCTTATATTCTGTCCATAGTTCATCAGTGTCGTGTTTCCTTGCATCATTTAATGCCTTCCTTGTACTCTTCATCAATGTTTTAAGTTCGTTACTCCACCAAGGCTGTTGTTTTTTACCCCTATTTTTGCTCGTCGGGCAGGATTTGCCAAACGCTTTTTTGAGTGTGCTCTCGAATTCTTTTACAGTGTTGTCTATGTCATTAATATTATTCATTTCTTTCCTGTTCCATATACTTGATTCGCGTATACTTCCTTCGAAAGTGTGCCAGTTTATCCTCCTAGGGTTTTGAAAAGTAGATACCTGTTGAGTATTTCTAATATTCACGCTGAATTCCAAATATTTGTGATCCGAGAAAGATGTTTCGTTAGATACTCTCCAATTTCTTATCTCTAAATTACCATTCTGGCTAGCAAGTGTCAGATCCAAAACTTCCTTCCTATTTCTTGTTTCAAAAGTTGGATCCGAGCCTACATTACCTAAAGTCAAGTTATTCTCAAGAATAAATTCCAAGACACCAATTCCCCTTTTGTTCGTGTTAGTGCTTCCCCATAGGACATGATGTGCATTGGCATCGCATCCTATCAGAATTTCGGTGTTCTGTAGTGAGGTGTACTGTACCAAAGTTCTAGTAATATCAGGCGGAGGATCTTTCTCATCATCACTTGGAAAATATACTGATGATATGATAGTAGAGCGCCCCGCAAAGTCAAGTCTTATAACAGTCTGGTCGCCATTAGTAAATTGATTTAATTGAATACACTTTAAATTTTTCTTAATCAGAACACAAGTTCTTAATTTATCTTTATTATTCTTATTACAAAACATTTTATATTCATTATGTTCGAGTCCGCTGATTCCGGTCCTCGTGATCCACGGCTCCTGAATGAGTGCCACGTCGATGTTGTACCTGTTTAAATGGAGGATTAATTTAGCCGAGGCCTCAATGCAGTGATGGAGATTAATTTGAACTATTTTAAGTTCCATGACTTACCCGAGGTCTGTCTTCAACCCTCCTAGTAACAGGTCTAGCTACGACACAACTAAGCCCAACACTTATAGCGTATGAGTTCTTCTCTAGTAATCTTTCGGTGCTCTCATTTATCATAATAGTCACCGCCTGGCCGTGCTGAGTGGGCATGTCCATAAAAACGATATCCCAGTCTCCTGAAGGATAGTGGTGGCTATTTTGCGCCCTTAGCATCTCCACTAATCTCGATCTCGGTATGATAGGACCTGTCACGAAAATCCGTATCCTTGGCCTCTTTTTTAAATCTTCCGCTTGCTTTTAAATTATATTTGGTGTAATGCTGGTGGAACTTCGAAAATCATATTTGCTTTCTCACTAACAATAAGTTGAGATTATTTAGAGTATGAATATTTGATGTTTGCATGCTAACAGTATTACCTAATTTTCTAAAGAATTCTGATGATGGGGGAATTGGAACACCTCCGAAACGATCGTCAATTTATTCCTGAAAATTGCCAAAATTTTTGAAAGCAAGAAACTCTATGAGTATTTAATGGGAGAATATCCTAATAAAGAAAGTATAGTTATCATAAGTACTTGTTATGTTAATTCATAATGGGGAACATGAAAAGGCCTCGAATCAGAATAAACTCTTTTTCATTGTTTTATTTATTTAACAGAAATACAAAAAAGAATGGAAAAATAGCTAGTTTTATATACATATCCACGCCAACAAAGGGCGGGAAAAAGATAATTTGTTATTCCCTAGGACTTTAAACTTCTTCTGACATAAAATTGTTTTATTTATTTAACAGAAATATAAAAAAAAGAATGGAAAAATAGCTTGGTTATTCAAGAGGAAACTTTCCCCTTGGTTTTTATAGGTTATGTGGAATGTATCAAAATTTTTGAGGCGTCCTTTAATTTCGTTCATAACTTTTGAACTGTTGAACCGATATCGCTCAAATGTAATATAAACTTCTCAAATCTTAAATAGTATCTATTTAAAAACAATCTCCTATCCCGTGACTGGTGAAAAACGGGACATGTCACTTAAATATCTTAAAATGATTATCACGTAAAAGGATAACATTTTCGAAGTCCCCCAAAAAAAATTTTCCAAAAAAATTTTTAGAAAATTTTCCCAGACACAAAATTTTTTAGCAATTTTTCTTGCGTTTTGGGGAAAAAAAATAATTTTGTTGACAAATTTTGAAAAAAAAAGTAAAAAAAAATTTTCAAAGTCCAAGATACAATTATTTTTTGCATTTTGGAATAAAAATCATTTAATAAAAGAATTTTTTGACAAAACTTCGAAGTTAAAAAAAATTATTTGAAAATTTTCGCGAACACGAACATGTTATGCCATTTTTTTAGGTTCTGAAGTTAACTAACTCAATTAAAACGCTTTAAGAAAAAAAAATCAATCACGAAATTTTTTTAATTTTTAAGTGTCAGACACAGGCTTAAGATCAACTCTTAAGACATTTCCTCACAAAAATGGCAGATGTATAATTTGAATGGTGGGGTCTATAGAATATGGGTCCGTGTTAAGTATATGCCACGTGACATATTAAGGCCTTGCTGATTGTATGGATACTAGAGCTTCCAATCCCGATCCCGAAATCCCAATCGGGATTAGGCGAATTCCGAATCTTAGTATTAGGCGAATCCCGAATCTCGGGATTTTTGATTTCAAATCCAATGGATCTCAAACGGTGGGTCGCAAAAGAATTTCTAGGGGATCGCGAAAAGTTTAGTAAACATCATGCTAAAATTATTAAAATTTAAATTTCTAAAAAAAAGTTAAGCATAATTTGTTGGTAATTGCGTTAGGATCTGCCAATTTATTATTTTTTTTTTAGCATTTCAGCTTATCAGTCGGCTTTAAAAAAAATTTGAAAGACAGAATTAAACAAGTAAAAAAGTTAAATTCGGCCTTGCCGAATGTAGTAATACCCTCCACAATTTCAAAAAGATTATTGCAAACAACTTTATTTAAAAGGAAATTACTTTTAAAAAAAAAAAAATTGAAAAAAAATTTCCGCGAAAAAAAATTTTGTTAAAAAAAAAAAATCCGCGATTTTTTTCTTTTTTTGTCAAAAATATGTTCGTACTTGTTTAAATACCATTTTTTGTTCAATTATGTTCACATATGTCAACCAGAAGCCGAATTAAAGCATTTTGTATTTTTAGGTTATGTTGAATGTACTGAAATTTTTGAGGTGTGCTTACATTTTCGTTCATAACTTTTGAACCGCTAAACCGATATCGCTCAAATGCAATACCAAACTTCTCGGGAGAACTTCCAATATATATGTTACGTTTCAGTCATCTTTGTGCAATATTTTGTCCGCGAGAGCATTTTCCACAGACAGACAGACGGACAGACGGACATCGCTAGAATGTCTTAAAATCGATCGGGCATCATGAATATATATACTTTATGGGGTCCCAGACCGATATTTCGATGAGTTACAAACGGAATGACAAACTTATATATACCCTCTATCACTAAGTGGAGGGTATAAAAAATCGAGGTCCGTATGGGTCTTAAGTTACGTACTATATGCATGCAAAAAAAAAAAAAATTTTACCATAATTCATATTATTTTTCGGTTCAAAGTCCAACAATTTTAAATCCGGCAATTTAAGGATATGCGCCATTTTAAGCTTCATAGCTCGTTAAGGCTTCAAAATTAGCTAAAATGTTTAAAAAGCACAATTTTTAAATCTGACTACTTCAGGATCTGATCGCCTGGACTACATGCTACAGCATCCTTGGTTAATTGGGGACTTTGAAAACAGCTAAAATGTTAAAAAACTGTGTTGAAAAAATTCGGTGCATGTTTAAATATAGCCCACTTACAAACGTCCCCTTTTAATTTGGCAAAAAAACTACTCTTAAAACCGTATTATAATAATCATGCTTTTGAAATTTAGCAGGTGAAAGTATTTACAAAGAATCGTTCCAAATTTTGAAGAAATCGGACCAATTCTACTTGTAGTCCCACCCTTCCGATGTTCGTAAAAATATCTCAAAACTCATGAAAACGAAATATTTGACAAAAATGTTGGTCGTACTTGTTAAACGTGAACTTTGTTTATTAAATCTGTAGACATATAAAAATCTCTCTCAATATTCTGTAAAATCGGTCTATTGGCAGTAAAAAAGCCTACTTCCCTCAATTTTCTCTTCTGTGTGTTTTCTACATTGTATACATTGTATATATATTCGATTAGAGTTTTATTCTAGTCCGAGGCCCAAAAATATTTCTATTTATGATATTGTCATAATAGAGTATTTTTAATTTATTGCTTTAAAAAAGTTACTCATCTCATAGTATGTCTGTACTGATCAGTTTCATCCCCACTAAGGAATCTTCAGCAGAAATACTATTATGAATTTCGGACCTTCATAATAGTATTTCTCGTATAACTTGTGAAATATATCCAATATTATGTCTGGTTTTATGTTTGATTGACCAACGATGATTCTCTAAAGTCTGCTGAAGATTCCTTAGTGGGGATGAAACTGATCAGTACAGACATTAATTAAAATTTTATAACTTAGAGTATGATACTTTCTGCTGCTGCTACAACAACAACTATGAGATGAGTAACTTTTTTCAAGCAATAAATTAAAAATACTCTATTATGACAATATCATAAAGAGAAATATTTTTGGGCCTCGAACTAGAATAAAACTCTAATCGAATATACATATATAAATTTTATTATTTTTTTTTAATTGCAATATTGCAAGGGTCAAAAAATTTTGAAGTGAATACCCTAAATATTGACGGTATTCACGTCAAAAATGTTTACCCTTGCAAAGAGCGAAATGCAACATTTATTACAACAAACTTACATAAAATATTTTTTTGTTTTATTTTATCTCATGTGTTTGTTGTAAAAACTGCATACCACTATTGTTAAAAAAATTACAATTGGTCTTTTTCGAATTAGAATTGATGTTTTTCGAATTACAATTGATTATTTTGCGAATTACAATTGATTCTTCAAGTATCAGTTGATCTTTTACACATTACACTTGGAATTTTCGAATTACAATTGATTATTTTAGTATCAGTTGATCTTTTACACACTACAATTGGAATCTTCGAATTATAATTGATCTCTTTCGAGTTACAATCTTTTCCGAATTACAATTGAAGTTTTTCGAATTACAATTTTTCTTTTTCAAATTATAATTGACCTTTTTTTAATTACTATTGATCATTTTAGAATAGAAATTGATCTATTTCAAATTACAATTGAAATATTTGAATTACAAATGCAACTTTCGAATTTCAAATGCAACTTTCGAATTTCAAATGGAATTTACGAATTTCAAATGGAATTTACGAATTACAAATGAAATCTTCGAACTAAAAAGAGAATTCTCGAATTAAAATTGATATTTTTCGAATAATATCTGTATTTTTCGAATTTCATCTGTATTATATGGATAGATCGACTTTATCGATCGAGGAGAGCCAGATTAATATTTCGATGAGTTACAAAAAAAATTACCCACTATCACAAGGTGGTTCTCAATTAAAATTCAAAAAACTCCAACTGAAACTCTGAAATTTCGAATTTTAATCATGTTTTTCTAAATTCCAATCGGGATAAGTGATTAAAAATGGCGTGGAGTAGAAATATAACAAAATTTCAGTAAAATTCCAATTGAAGGTTGCTTGTATATAATTGGACATTTTTAAGCAGATGTTGTTTTAAGTACTATTTATAAGGAGCATCCAGTTTAAAAATAGTTGTCTTAATTAAATACAAATTTCTGAATATGTTTTAAAAATTTATATACAATTTTATTGATTGATTTTCTAGTCACATATCTAAACATTTAAAACTTTAACAATTCTCCTGTACGACGATCTATAACTTTGGCAAAATATTTTTTAGGTATTGTACCATTTTCCAAACCACTACATAGTATTACATTATTATCGGAACAATACAACTTAAGTTGACCGTCTGCAAAAATTTTTTTAACATCTAGATATATTAACAATTGACAATCATGACGAAAACCACTAATAGCATTAGCTCTCGCATCACTTGTAGCAAAATGTACATGATTTCTAGACATTCTACTGAGACCTCGTTCCTTTATTGCATTCCAATGACGATAATATGTACCATGTACAGCCAGAGTTATCTCATCTTCTGTTAATACCGGTATTAAACATTCATCTTGCTTTACCTCCTTTAAGCTATGCCCCTGATTAGCTCTAATTTCAAAGTCTCCCGTTTCGGGATTCTTTCTTATTGTATATCTTTGTTTTTTATCTTCATCTACCAATGTTTGTATTGTTTGCAAAGTATAACATTTTCTATAGTGTGGGTGTTTTAAAATTTCGTCGATTTTAATGAAACCATCTGCTTCAATATGTAGTCCCTCTTTAATGGCTCCATGTCTCAACAGCCAGGATAGTTTTTTACTTAAGTTTGTTTTTATTTCTTGGTTTTTGTACATTTTAAACGCTTTTTAATGATTTAATTTGTTGAAAAAACACTTACTTTAACAAATTTTGTTTTATTTTTAGTCTAAAATTAGTTTTGCACACATGAAATTATTTTCACGAAAAAGAAAGCTAAATAAAAACAAAATACAAACAACGAAAACTTTTATACTCTTCTTCTTCGCATTCATAACAAACGAATATATACAGTGAAGTGATAACAGAAATTGCAGGGTTGGGAACTAAAAAAAATATTAAAAAAAATAAAATGCATGCAAAAAAGTCACAAACCCTGACGACACGCAAAATCTACACCATTTATACCACATTCGCATTCATTTTTTTAAACATGTTTAAGCACTTAAGCTGCCCATTCACTTGCAATATTATTGTTCAACTTTTCAAATTGTACAATAATATCGCTTGTGTGTATGTAATATTTACGGTTGTTCAATATATTGGAGAATATCAAAACACTTTTGATATTTATTGTACAAACAAGAATATTGCAATATATTTTATCAGTGTGTTGTCCATATTGTACAACTTTTATTATGTTATGTTTATGTTTATATCTTGTACAATATATTGGGTTTAAGTATTGAGCAATTTTATTTGCTGTGTAGGGTAAAACGACAATAATATTGTAAAATATTTTTTTTTTTAAGTTGAGCAATTTTATTGCAAGTGAATGGGCAGCTTAAAGGTGCATACAGACGACGCAATATTATGTACAATATTCAATTATATTGATGGTGTATGGGTAAGATTGACCATTGTACAATCGTCAATATTACCCACACACCTTCAATATAATTGAATATTGTACATAATATTGCGTCGTATGTAGGTACCTTTAAACATGTTTATGTACCTTAACAAGTTTAAATTTAAACATGTTTAAGTGGCTAAACATGTTTAAAAAAATGAATGCGAATTTGGTATTACAGATGTAATTCAAAAAAGATCTATTGTAATACGAAAACTCTGCTTGCATTTCGAAGATTCCATTTGTAACTTAAAGATTTCATTTTTAAAAAATATATAATCAAAATCATCTCAACTTACCATGGTAAGTTGAGATGATTTTGCAATTTTTCTTTATGCTAGTACAATTTGAGATGATTTTGTAAATCACTATGTGATTTTGTTCAAAGGAAAATCACATGGTGATTTTAAAATCACGCTAGTCTGTACACGCAAAAAAAAATCTGTGTCGGAGTGAGCAAAAATCTGGCATAATTTTACCAAGAATATGCTAAAACTACAACCGACGAAGTAGTTTTCGTAATTTAGCCAAAACACTTATGTAAAAAATTTTGAAGAAAATGCTAATGCTATTTAAGCAAAAACTTGGTAAAATATACCAAAAGAAATATGGTGAAATATACCAAAAATATTAGAAAAGGTGACTAAAAATAATGCTAAAAATTTCCACATTTATGCTAAAATAAATTTTCTATAAAATTTTTGTAAAAATTTGTATATTTGTTCACTCAGAAAATTATGTAAGTTACTACATGTTAGTTATTTGTATATTTTACAGTAGTTAGTTGTTTTCAACTACAAAGTCAGTTGTTTTTGTATGAAAAATATCAAACAACTATTTCTGTTAGTTATTTTAAGTCGTTTTTTTGAACAACTAACAAAAAAGTACTGTGATGTAGTAACAGTTATTTAAAGTAGTTAATTTTATTTTTTTATCTCTGAAAAATTTTCAAAGTTTTTTTCCAAAAAAAAAAAAAAAAAATCGTTTTTTTATTTTTCACAACTTTTTAAAAAAAAAAAAAACTTAGAAAAAATTTGGTCTTCAATTTATTTTTTTTTGGAAAATGTTTTGACAAAAAAAATATATATTGATTATTTTATTTTTACTACATTTTAGTTGTTTTGACTACAAATGTAAGTAGTTTTTACTACATAAGTCAGTTGTTTTTTGTCAGTTAAAATAACTAACATTGTTAGTTGATTTAACTGGAAAAGTAGTTGGCCCCAAAACAACTTACAAAGTAGTTATTTTAACTGACATTTTCAGTTGATTTTACTAACATAATTTTTTGAGTGTTGAATTTAAAATTTTCACAGAATAAATCCATATTAATATAATAAATGTTGTGTAGGATTTTATTTACCACCGACCAACTGACCCTTTATGTACAATTTTCTCCAGTGACTGCTGCCTAGGCTTTTTTTTGAAGTGAAGGATCCGCTATAGCTTCACGAATTTATTTAGAAGCATCCTGTAAAAATAGAAAATTATTACAAAACATAAATTTTTAATTTAAAAAACTAGTAAACCCCATTGGTCTTTTGGTTAGGAGGAACACTTACTTTGTGATTCCATTTGTAACTCATCAAAACAGGTCTGGACTCCATTGGCTTTGCTATATAAATGAATTTTTAGGTTTTAATTTTATAACTAAAGGGAGGACTGGTGCCCACGCTCTTTATTGTAGTGAAGGATTCGCCATAGCTCCAAAAATTTATTTAGCAGTACCCTGTAAAAGTAGAAAATTATTACCAAACACTAATTTTTAACTAAAAATCTATTAAACCTTATTGGTGTCTTCGGAATACTCACTTTATCATTCCATTTGTAATTCATCGAAACAAACGTCTGGGACTCCATTGGTTTTGCTAAATGAATGGTGTTTTAGTTTATGACAGCAAAATTAACTTTAGCATTTTTTTATCTTAAATTTATTTATCTTTTAAAAAACTAATTATTTAGTTTTATTTATTAATTTATTTTAATTTTATTTATCAATTTCCTTTTTACGTTTTTATAACACAAAAAATAAACGAAGCACGCACACAAAAATACAAAATGAATATGGCGTTCTTTGTTTGTTTTTTTTTTTTTGTTGTTTTCTTTCGATAAATTTTTGTGCAAGTAATTTGCGTTATTGTGCAAGCTACTTGGTTATTTGACATAAAAAACTAATTATGTTACTTTAACATCGACAAGCATAATTTTAGCAAAAATTTGGTAAAAAAATTTTTTTGGTATGAAAAAAGTTTTACCAAGTAGGATTGCTCAATCTGACACAGATTTTTTTTTTGCGTGTATACAGTATAATACTGTATACAGACTAGCGTGATTTTAAAATCACCATGTGTTTTTCCTTTGAACAAAATCACATAGTGATTTACAAAATCATCTCAAATTGTACTAGAAAAATTGCAAAATCATCTCAACTTACCATGGTAAGGCCATGTTCACACTACAAGAACTTACCATGGTAAGTTGAGATGATTTTGCAATTTTTCTTTATGCTAGTACAATTTGAGATGATTTTGTAAATCACTATGTGATTTTGTTCAAAGGAAAATCACATGGTGATTTTAAAATCACGCTAGTCTGTATACATTATAAGTTCTTGTAGTGTGAACATGGCCTAAGACGGTCCCCTTTAATTTTTTTATTTTTTAGGAAATTATTTTTTTTAATCAGCTTCAATTTTTCCAACGGTGCGTCCCAGAGGAGGTAATATTAAGACTGACCCAGTGGGTATCAGGTTGGTTGGCTACCATTTAATTTCCTCTCTCAAAAAGTTGGTTCTCTTAGTGTTGCCTATGCTATTTCATGTAAAAACTCTCTTAAACATTAAGAGAACCAATTTTTATAAAGTGACATATTGTTTTGGGGCCTATCAAAATCTCTGATATTATTCTTTACTCTATGGACTGACCCTTATTAATTTGTATCCCCAAACCACAGACTATATACAGACTCGACAGTACACGCAAAAAAAAAATCTGTGTAAGATTGAGCAATCCTACTTGGTAAAACTTTTTTCATACCAAAAAAAAATTTTTACCAAATTTTTGCTAATATTATGCTTGTCGATGTTAAAGTAACATAATTAATTTTTTATGTAAAATAACCAAGTAGCTTGCTCAATAACGCAAATTACCTGCACAAAAATTTATCGAAAGAAAACAACAAAAAAAAACAAAACAAATACAGACCGCCATATTCATTTTGTATTTTTGTGTGCGTGCGTCAGTGAAGCAAGCCGATGCAAAATTTTCGGCGGCGGCTGAAGAGCAAAAATTTTCGGCGGCGGCGGCGTTTCGGCTGCGCGCCGCGTTTTTTTTTAGAACAGCGCGGCTGAAAAAAAAATTCGGCTGCGCCGCTATTGTATAGTAAAAAACGGTTTAAATCTAGGCATATTAACCACGATACCCTACCGAACAAGTGGTCGATATAACATTCAGCATAGATGAGAACTTTAGGGACCAATTAATGGTTTAATTACCATTTTATTGGAGTTATGGTAACAAGTATGAAAATTATAGTGGGTCAAGACCGACCTTATACCCTACACCAGTGTTTTTCGGAAAATGTGTCCGAAGTTCAAACATGAACCGATTGGATATATATTTTGTGACATCTTTAATTAGTGCACAAACTTAATTTGAGTCCAAGAATGGTCTAATTACACCGCTCAACAAGCTTTTTTTCGGTTTGAAATCTTAGTTTTTAGTTTAGATATCGCCATTTTATGTTTTTAAAAAAAAAATTCTCAACTTTTAAAAAATTTACTAAAGTCCCGTGTGAAAATGACCATGTATGTTCATTAGACCGACTCACCTTATATGGGCAAAAAAAAGTTAAAGTTGTACCCCAAAATTAACTTTGACATGTTTTATGAAGATTCCCAAAATATTTGGGCTCTAGCGATAATCTCCCGTGAGCTAAACCGCGCCAAAAAGGGTCCAAAAATGGTATTTTTCATGAATAAAAAAATCAGTAATTTTTTTTTGTCCAATGAATGACCAAATATAATAGATATTTAGGAATTCTTTGATTCTGCATTAAAACATTTTAAAAATCTAACCACAGACTCGAAATAACGAGATGTTTACGTCAGTTTTTTGATGCTTTTCAATTCGAAGTTATCACAAATTATATGAAAATACATGAGAAAAGCACTAAAGGTATTATATTGATATATAAAAAAAGTAAAAAATTAAGCTGTTTAAAAAAAAACAAGAAAAATCTTTGGGGTAGTTTCATAAAATTTTTCATAACTTTGGTATTTGCTCATAGATTTGAACGAAACCCTTTTATAGTCGTTGTAAATGTTAAGGCTTTTAAGATAAATAAAAAAATTGCTAATTTGTATCGATTTCTGTTTTTTAACATTTTTGAACTTTGTTAATAAAAAAAATTGGTTTTCCTTCTTTGCCTATTGCGCGTAAAGTTATGAACTGATATAAAAATAATGAATGAGAGATTTGTTGGAAATTTGATTGTCTTTAATTTGGTTCTTATTTCGAAAGGATCAGATAAACGGAACTCAAGATATAAGAAAAATAGTTAAAATACCTCCAAATAACGCTAAAAAATTTATTTGCGCGTAAAGCTATGAACTGATGAAAAAATTATGAATGTAGGATTTGTTGGAAATTTGATTATCTTAAGTTTGGTTTTTATTGCGAGAAGATCAGTTAAACAGAACTTAAGATATAAGCAAAATAGTTAAAATACCTCCAAAAAACGCTAAAAAATTCATTTAACAAAAATGTATTCGCGAAATGTTGTTCTAATGAAATTTTTGAGTTTAGCGATCAAAAATACATATAAAAAAATTATTCGCGGTTAGTGCGCAGAAATTGTTTTTCATTTGTAAACGAGAGTTATTAACAAAAATTAATAAGGCGTTTCTTGAAACCGCGTTTACAATTAAACCGCTTATCACCCCAATTTGGGATTTGCATATGTTGTTAAGTACATTATGGGCTATATGTGCAAAAAAATAAAGGAAAATTAAAGATACGCATTTTGAGATATTTTAAAATTAAGGACATTTTTTTAATTTCAATATCCTTTTTGCTAAGCATCCTATCCTTTTTCAAAATTCTATTTAAAGATCAGGACATAACCATTATTTTGTGTTTTATTTCGTGATAATCGGATGATGCGTTCCAAAGATACGATCATTTAAACATGTATTTCTCATACAATTGTGGCAAAATACCAACTTTGAACAGCGATAAAACGCGAACCATTCACAATTGCGACTAAATAACAAAAACCGAAATTCAAAAAAAATCAGAAGAATG
Organism: Pegoplata infirma; assembly: GCA_963921195.1. Taxonomy (NCBI): domain Eukaryota; kingdom Metazoa; phylum Arthropoda; class Insecta; order Diptera; family Anthomyiidae; genus Pegoplata; species Pegoplata infirma. Next base: position 33,993,630 of record OY992539.1, read on the forward strand.
GATATGTTAATTTTTGGATAAATTGAACCACCATCGGCTGATTGCCTATGCTATTTTAAATGGAACCAGTCCACGGTGGTCAATTCCGGCCAAAAATCAATAACTTCTTTATTTCTGCATGTAAATAGCTGAAATTTAAAATTAAAATTAAGAATAACATATCTGATACCTTGCCCAAATTTTGGACCTACAAATACAGGGGTTGGCCAAATAACCATGGACGTCCCAAATGTATCAAACATGTCTGCTAAGTATATGCAGACATTTATATCCAGCAAAAATTTTATATCCGAATTAAGAACAATATATCTGATCTCTTTTCAAAACGTTGGACATACAAATATAGTGGTTGGCCAACTAAGCATGGACGTGTCAAATGTATCAAACTAATTAAGGTGGGGGTTGGAACTAAAAGAAACAGCTTTAGTGTTAGCAATTAAAAAAAAAATAGATACGCAATACTTTATAATTCTGTTTTTTTATTTGAAATATTAACAATCGTAATATTTTTAAAAGTTGAAAAGACAAAGAATTGCCAGGGTTTCCAGGTAATTGTGGGATGCTATTTTTTAAAAAACAACGCAGTTGTACAGCAAAAACTACTGAACCGATTTTGATGACATTTTTTTTTTTTTGATTTGTAGATTATTTAATTTTCTAATACTTATCGTGACAATTTTTTTAAAATTTGACCTAATTAATATTTGAATGAAAGAAGAAATTGAAATTTTTCTATTTTTTAAGTTTACGTTAGCATATCTTCAACAAGAATCAATTTTTTCCAAAAAAATGGCCACGTTAAGTGCTTGAAAATTTAATTATCTACAAATCAAAAAAAAAATTCATCAAAATCGGTTTAGTAGTTTTTTCTGTAAAAATGCAGCCAATTTTTCCCTTAAAAAAAACAACACACGATTAACTGGCAACCCTGAAAATTCTAGTTGACCAAATTTTGTGTTATGAAATTTTTAAAAATACTAAAATGTTCTTTCTTTCAAATGAAAAAACAGAATTTAATAATATTACGTATTTATTTTTTAGCTGTTTAAAAATTGCTAACATTAAGGCAGTTTTTTTGTTCCAACCCCCTTAAACCACATTTTTTTTATTTCGTCTTTTTTTAAGTTTTTTTAACTCAAATCTATCGGTTTTAAGTTAGCATCTCTTCACATTCCCTATTTTGGTGGAGTTTGTAGGTTTAAAAAAGTCCACCATTTGTAAAAAATGAGTCCACTGCAAATGCTCTGGTTTAAAGAATCGGTAAAAGTAGGGGCTGAAATTTAAAATAATTAATTTTAATAGTTAAAGGTACAAGCTGCTTTTTATAGCTAACCTCTAATAGCCTCTAATTGATTTTTATAGTCTTTCAAAATTTATTTTTTTTAGAGTTTTTTTTTAATTTTTATCTAATTTTCATACACATCACTTTAAGACAAAAACGCACACAAAATCTGCAAAAACCACATGGAATGATTATTTACTATAGGAATTTAAAATCCATGAGCGAACTTACAAAAATAATGTGAAGAAAAATGCATGGCCAACTTTTATTGAACACTAAAATACTTATACATTTAAAAAAAGGTTAAATGAGAAGCAAAAAATACTCCACTTTGCGCCGCTATGGACAATAATATAGTGTTACAAGGCCCAAAAAAAGATTTAAGTTGTGTGTTTTGAAGTATTAGCTATAATATAGCATCAAAATTTCATCAAGATTTAATAAAAAAATAAAATGATTTTTGGCCGGAATTGACCACCGTGCAGTCTATTAAAACATTTTCGGATTTTGCGTAAAATTTTGCATTGAAAATAAATGCAAGTGCCGTAGATCGCAAAATTTTTTTTAATTTGTAAACAAGAGTTATTATTTCTCTGAAATAATAAGGACTCAAACCGAACTAATATACCTATTAAATTATAAAATATAAAGCCCAACAATACAAAACACAAATAAAACAGACAATATAAAATTCAGCAATCGCAATTAAATTTGAGAAAAGTTTAGTTGAAATTCAAATGAAATCTAGAAAAAAGTATTGAAACCTAGAAATTTCATTTGAAATTTGGAAAAGGCCAATAGTCATTCAGAAATTGTAATTCTCAATTAGTTTTTCTGAGAATGCGAACTTTTTAATTTCAGTTGTGATTTCTATATTTTAATTCGACTTTTTTGAATTCCAACATGACTTTTAGAAATTTTAATATCCAAATGGAACAAAATTGAGGAATATGCACTTTTTAATTTCAAAACCGCCAAAATCGGCTGGAGTTTGAGCCGCCGATCAGCCGATGATATCGGCGGCGGCGCGGCTCGTGGAAAAATATCGGCTTAGCGACTCAGCCGTCAGCCGCGCCGACCGGCTTGCTTCACTGGCGTGCGTTGTTCGTTTATTTTTTGTGTTATAAAAACGTAAAAAGGAAATTGATATATAAAATAAAAATAAATTAATACATAAATAAAAATAAATAATTAGTTTTCTAAAAGATAAATAAATGTAAGATAAAAGAATGTTAAAGTTAATTTTGCTTTCATCACTTAAAACACCACTCAATAAGAAAAACCAATGGAGTCCCAGACGTATGTTTCGATGAATAACAAATGGAATGATAAAGTGAGTATACCCGCATTCCGAAGACACCAATAAGGTTTAATAGATTTTTAGTTAAAAATTAGTGTTTGGTAATAATTTTATATTTTTACAGGGTACTGCTAAATAAATTTTTGATGCTATGGAGAATCCTTCACTACAATAAAGAGCGTGGACACCAATCCTGCCTTTAGTTATAAAATTAAAACCTAAAAACCCAAAGCCAAGGGAGTCCATACCTGTTTTGGTGAGTTACAAATGGAATGACAAAGTAAGTGTTCCTCCTTACCAAGAGACCAATGGGGTTAATCAATTTTTTAAATTAAAAATTTATGTTTTGTAATAATTTTCTATTTTTACAGGATTCTTTTAAATAAATTCGTGAAGCTATAGCGGATCCTTTACTTCAAGAAGAAGCGTAGGCAGCAGTCACTCGAGAAAATTGTACAAAAAGGGTCAGTTGGTCGGTGGTAAATTAAATCCTACACAACATTTATTATATTAATATGGATTTATTCTGTAAAAATTTTAAATTCAACAAATATACAAATTTTTACAAAAATTTATTGAAAATTTATTTTAGCATAAATGTGGTAATTTTTAGCATTATTTTTAGTCAGCTTTTCAAATAATTTTGGTATATTTCACCATATTTCTTTTGGTATATTTTACCAAGTTTTTGCTTAAATAGCATTAGCATTTTCTTCAAAATTTTTTACATAAGTGTTTTGGCTAAATTACGAAAACTACTTCGTCGGTTGTAGTTTTAGCATATTTTTGGTAAAATTATGACAGATTTTTGCTCACTCCGACACAAGTTTTTTTTTGCGTGTAGAGTTTTATAAGAAAAAATGGGGAAAAACTAAACGATTTTAGGAGAAAGCAGAGCGGTTTTTAGTCCGTTTTACGCTAACATGGCAACACTTTCTACGACTTAGGAGTGAGTGAAACAACAAAACCCGATCTGGCATCCATTTTTCTTATGGCGCGTTATATCAGTTTCCTCTTTCTAACCTAATTCGTAGAATAATTTGAAAATATTAACCATATGGTTCAGACACAGACTAATACAGACTCGACAAATATGACAGGTGTCAAAAAAGTATTTTTTAACCATATGGTTAATGTTTTCAAATTATTCTACGAATAAGGTTAGAAAGAGAAAACTGATATAATGCACCCTGAGAAAAATGGATGCCAGATCGGTTTTTGTTGTCTCACTCACTCCTAATTCGTAGAAAGTGTTGCCATGTTAGCGTAAAACGGACTAAAAACCGCTGTGTTTTCTCCTAAAAGCGCTTATTTTTTCCCCATTTTTTCTTGTAAAACTCTACTGTCGAGTCTGTATTTAGTCTGTGGTTCAGAGCTACTTTTTTGACACCTGTCACTTTTGTCGAGTCTGTATTAGTCTGTGCCCAAACATTTTTGCTAACATACTTACCACCTATCTCCACTGTATAAAAAGGCTTTGGAATGGCAGCCCCCCTTATGAATTGGAGATTTTTTTTTTTTTTTTTTTTATTAACATAATTTTTATTACAATAAATAATAAAATATATACATATAAAAACGCACCATTGCAGAAGCGGATCTGATATAAAGATTCGAAATCTGCAACAATTTTTTTTCAAAAAATCGAAATAAATAGTAATAATCATAATCCCACGATCTTACAGGGCAAAAAATTTATAGAATCTATAGGAGTTTTACGCAAAAAAATTTCAAAAAAATCAAAAAATATATGGGGTATTCCATGTGAAATCGGACACTTTGAAAAACTTTTTTTTTTAGATTTTCCCAATTTGTTTACAGTTTTCAGTACCCTTCGAAAACTCCTTCGTGGTAAATTTTCAGATTTTTTTTGATGATCCGTTCAAAAGATATCGAATTTTGAAAAATTGTTAGTTTGTTCCTTTAATCATAACTTCTTCAATAATGGTCCAAATTTCATTTTTTTTTTTTCAAAATTTTTGTTTTTTTACGTACTTTTTAAAAAAAAATTCCAAAAAATTCTTAAAAGCGCTCTAGTATGCGATTTTTAAGTTTTAAAATTTAAATCTCATTTTTGAAAATGTTTGTACTCTTCGATTTTTTTGAAATTTTTTTTTTGTAAAACTTCTATCAATTCTACAATTTTTTTGCCCAGGAGGATCGTGGGATAACGATTATTACTATTTTTTAAAATTTTTTGAAAAAATTTTATTGTAATTTTTCAATCTTAAAATCATTTCTACTGCTCCAATGGTGCGTCATAGAGGGGTCCTTTATAAGACCGACCCCCATTAATTTTTACGTCTTAACATTTCTTTGGAACAATCTAATACCCAATCTCCAATTTCTAAGGGGGCTCCCACACAAAACGACATTTTTTAAAATTTGTTCCAACCGCTCTAACTGCCCTAATAGTGCCCTTAGACCAACAAAATGTATGACCGACCCACAATATTTTTTTAGTCCAAACATTTTCTCTAACCACACCTACCCTCTATCTTTGACTGTTAAGGCGGTCCCCATACAATTTTTTTTATTTTTTGTAAATTTGTTTTATTTAATCAGCTTCTACCGGTCCAATGGTGCGTCCGAGAGGGGTCATTAGTGAGACCGATCCCCATTTATTTTTACCCTACAAGATTTTTGTAATACATACCACAGCCCTATCTCCACTCCCTAAGTGGGCTCCCATATAAAATTAAATTTTTATAAAATTTGCTCCAACAGTTATTTGGATGGGAGCCTACTTAGGGAGTGGAGATAGGGCGCAGGTATATTTTGAAAAAATGTTGTAGGGTAAAAATAAATGGGGGTCGGTCTCACTAATGACCCCTCTTGTACGCACCATTGGACCGGTAGAAGCTGATTAAATAAAACAAATTTACAAAAAATAAAAAAAATTGTATGGGGACCGCCTTAACAGTTAAAGATAGAGGGTAGGTGTGTTCTGAGAAAATGTTTGGACTAAAAAAATATTGTGGGTCGTTCATACATTTTGTTGCTCTAAGGGCATTATTAGGGCAGTTAGAGCAGTTGGAACGAATTTTAAAAAACGTCGTTTTGTGTGGGAGCCCCCTTAGAAATTGGAGATAGGGTATTAGTTTGTTCCAAAGAAATGTTAAGACGTAAAAATTAATGGGGGTCGGTCTTATAAAGGACCCCTCTATGACGCACCATTAGAGCAGTAGAAATGATTTTAAGATTGGAAAATTACAATAAAATTTTTTCAAAAAATTTAAAAAAATAGTAATAATCGTTATCCCACGATCCTCCTGGGCAAAAAATTTGTAGAATTGATAGAAGTTTTACAGAAAAAAATTTCAAAAAAATCGAAGAGTACAAACATTTTCAAAAATGAGATTTAAATTTTAAAACTTAAAAATCGCATACTAGAGCGCTTTTAAGAATTTTTTAGGATTTTTTTTAAAAGTACGTAAAAAAACAAAAATTTTGAAAAAAACAATTTGAAATTTGGATCATTATTGAAGAAGTTATGATTAAAAGAATTTTGAGTAAAGGAGCAAACTACCAATTTTTAAAAATTCGATATCTTTTGAACGGGTCATCAAAAAAATCTGAAAATTTACCACGAAGGAGTTTTCGAAGGGTACTAAAAACTGTTAACAAATTAGGAAAATCTAAAAAAAAAATTTTCAAAGTGTCCGATTTGACATGGAATGCCCCATATACATATTAAAAAATGAGATATAAATTTTAAAACTTAAAAATCTAATGGTAGAACACTTTTTAAAAATTGTTTAGTATTTTTTTTTTCTAAAAGTAAAAAAAGTACAAAAATAAAAAAAAATAATTTGGACCATTTTTGAAGAAGTTATAAGTAAAAGAAGCTTGGAACAAACTCAGTATTTTCTCTATCTTTTGAACAGGTCAGCAAAAAAATCTGAAAATTTACCAGGAAGAAGTTTTCAAAAATTACGTTAAAACATTGTTAAAAAAACATTAGGAAAATAAAAAAAAAAAAAATTTCAAAGTGTCCACTTTGACATGGAATGCTTCATATACAGAAATTTCTATATTCTTTGCCATATTTTAGCGGAATTACAATTGAAATATTTAAATTACAATTGATCTTTTACAATTTGCAATTGATCTTTTTCGAATTACAAAAATAATTTTCGAACTACAAATGGAATTTTGGAGTTACAGGTAATCTTTTTAGAATTACAGCTGTAAATTGTTAAGCCCGAGGCACAGACTAAATACAGACTCGACAGTAGAGTTTTACAAAAAAAAATGGGGAAAAACTAAGCGATTTTGGGAGAAAAAACAGCGGTTTTTAGTCCGTTTTTCGCTAACATGGCAACACTTTCTACGACTTAGGAGTGAGTGAAACAACAAAACCCGATCTGGCATCTATTTTCCTTATGGCGCGTTATATCAGTTTTCTCTTTCTAACCTAATTCGTAGAATAATTTGAAAATATTAACCATATGGTTCAGAACTACTTTTTTGACACCTGTCACTTATGTCGAGTCTGTATTAGTCTGTGCCCGAGGAGTTCTTTATTACAGAGTTTTACTGTTATTTATATGATACACAAGTACCCTATGATCCAAATCCAATTTTTAATTGGATCTGATAAGCCCATGATTTTCCATATCATATTTTTTTATTGTTTTGATTCTTAATAACTTCGATATGAAATACATTCATACCGTATCAAAAAGTACTTTAAATAAATAACTTTAAAATTAGAGTATTTTTCTATCTCTGGCTAAAAAGCAAATTATTTAAGATATAAATGAAATGAATATAACACCAATATAAAATTTATAAAGAAATGAAGGTCTCGAAGTATTTCGCAAATGAAAGATAAGATATTCCAATAAAAAAACAAAACAGAAGTAAATATGACACATATTTTGTACACCTTCATGTTTTTATTAACGGATAAATTAAATATTTGAATAACAACACTAATAAACAGAATATTTTTAAATGGTGTAACTAATTATTTTAAATTTGAGTGGCCTTGGATAATAAAAAACTATTATATTAATGTGCTTAATTCTGGAATACAATTTCACCATTCACCTAATTTTTAAAAATTTGATATTGTTTCGAATTTTAAGATTTTGAATTTTTTTCTTGTAAGAATTAAAGATCTAGTTAATATCTTTAATAATTACAAAAACAAATTAAAAAATCTTAAAACTCGAAAGAATATAAAATTTTTAAAAATTACGTGAATGGTGAAATCGTATTCCAGAATCGAGCACAGTTTTCTCAAAAAATTATGTTAGTAAAATCAACTGAAAATGTCAGTTAAAATAACTACTTTGTAAGTTGTTTTGGGGTTAACTACTTTTTCAGTTAAATCAACTAACTATGTTAGTTATTTTAATTGACAAAAAACAACTGACTTATGTAGTTAAAATTACTGACATTTGTAGTCAAAATAAAATAATCAATATATAATTTTTTTCCAAATTTTTTTTTAAGTTATGAAAAATAAAAAAAAAACAAAAATTTTTTTTTAGTTTTTGGAAAAAAAACTCTGAAAATTTTTCAGAGATAAATAAAATTTACTACTTTAAAAAACTGTTACTACATTACAGTACTTTTTTGTTAGTTGTTCAAAAAAACGACTTAAAATAACTAACAGAAATAGTTGTTTGATATTTTTCATACAAAAATTTCCTGACATCAAACAAGAACTTTAAAGTTCAAACCTTAGATAATAAAATCGAATCATTATCGTTAACTACTTCCATGATTAAAGAAAAATAATTATTTCTCAACTAAAAATAAACTGTATCACAAGTACAAAGATTAGTAAATAACGTTAAAACTACTTAAAAAAACTTATTTTAATAATTCTTACAAAAGAAATATAATAAAATAACATCATATACAAAATTATAACTAATAATTTAGTAAATTGATAAAGAACAAAACCAAATATTTTTGACGCATTTTATGAGACTACTACCTCTTTGATATTGGGAACTATTACGAAAAAGTAACGGCAACAACTACAACAACAAAAAATAATATATAGAATGGGTTTTGGCAGATAAGGTCCCCGTAAATTATCAATATTGAAAAACACAAAAAAAAGCAATTTATCAATATTTTTTTACTTTTTTGAGTATGAAATATTTATTTTTGTTGATTAGAATAGTAAGTTACTCTCGCGAAAATAAAATAATCATTCATGGTAGATAAAAAAATATTTCATTACCTTATTGTTTTTGTTGATTCAGTGTTTCGAATCATTAGAGTAAAGTTGGTAACAGGTGTATTAACCATGTCCAGTTAGAATAATTTTTTTATTTTTTTGTTTTTCAAAAAACCAAACTTTTTTTTAATCAGTACGAATACGAAAGAGCTCTTGGAGAGTGCATTTATTTAATAAAACGGGTTAGAAAAAATTTAAATTTTTCCAATTATTTTTTTTTCTATTTAGCTTTTGTGTTTTTTTAAGCTAAAAGAAAACATCTCTTATGTGCCATATATAGTTATTGTTGTAAACCGATAAAAATATTTAAAAAATTAAATTTTGTTCCACATTTTCTGTCTCAATTATTTGGATTTAGTAAAGCGTAACGTATTGTAAGGGTACAGTGTTTAAAGCGGAAAAAATAATCAAATAAAAAAGTGAACAAATTGAATAGAACCCAAAAAAAAAAGTGGGATATTGAAAACCCATTATTAAAAATATTCATTAAAAACGTGTAAGCGAAAATAACAAAATGAATAGGAATAGCGGTTACGGTTATAATCCCGGCGGATATGTTAAAAATTTTGATATTCTACGTACATTATGTTTTTGGGCTGGCGGTTTTGGTTTGGTAAGTAATATAAAGAAAAATATATGTATTTATATGTTAACGGATATCCCTCGATTTTCACGCCATTTTTTTTTTCACGAAGTCAATCAAATTATTTCTTAAGGTTTGGTTTCAAAAATGTTTATTTTGTAAATCCCTTCAGCTGTATCCTAAAAGTGCGACCACCATAATTTCTTTGTAATATTTATTTGGGAGGTCTAAGACACAGACTAATACAGACTCGACACTTTTGACAGGTGTCAAAAAAGTATTCTTGAACCATATGGTTAATTTTTTCAAATTATTCTACGAATTAGGTTAGAAAGAGAAAGCTAATATAATGCGCCATTAGAAAAATGGATGCCAGATCGGTTTTTGTTGTTTCACTCACACCTAAGTCGTATAAAGTGTTGCCATGTTAGCGTAAAACGAACTAAAAACCGCTGTGTTTTCTCCTAAAATCGCTTAGTTTTTCCCCATTTTTTCTTATAAAACTCTACTGTCGAGTCTGTATTTAGTCTGTGGTATTATGCTTTAGGACCAAAATATTCTTCAGAAAAATGCATTTATATAAGTAACGGTCTAAAGAATAATTACTATTGTATCGGGTAGAGTTTTTCAGCAATTGTCCTCAAAAAAATCGGAATTTTGTTTTTATGTACATAATTTGTACGAGAACAATTCGACGAATAGACCATTTGTATACTTTTACAAATGACGATAAATACGCAAAAAACGGTTAAACGGTCTTCGCATTAATTTTTAACTAGCTTAAATATTGGTTTTCCAATGCAATTTAAAAGTCAAAATTAAACGGCGTTTTATTTTGGCAGATAAAGTCATAGAAAAGATTAGAAGGTACGCAGTGTTGTATTTGATGTATTTTCCAATATGGTGGCAAAATGCTTGTTCTTCCTCATCTCACACGTATTTAATATCAAATTAGATTCTTTGTTTATAAAAAATGGAATTTGTCTTTTGTTTTCATTTAATTAAATTTATTATTTATTTTGCTTTATTCAATATTTTTTTAAAGATAATACGCACTATTGATAGTTTAAAACTTTTTGTTTTTTCTTTTGTTGTTTTCTTTGTTGTTGTTCTCCTTTATGTTGCATTGTTTTTATTAAACGTCAAAAGTTACATAATGTGCTGTCACTAATACTTATTCAAGCGAAATACGACTCTGTTACATATCTATTTTTTTCTATGGATAAAGTGTTTAAAATTGTATGGGGAAAACTCATAATTAAACTAGTTTAAATGAATACAAATAATGTATTATAGACATTCAAAATATATTAAAAAAAAAGACTACCCGTGCCATGTTAATCGAGGGTTGTCTGTATTATCAATTATCATTCATCAATGATCCTCATAATTGCAATGTAAATCTTATCTTTGCTATCAATTTTTAATAAAATGCGAGTAAAAAATTAAATTACCCATCAAAGTTCGGTTTCACAGTAATATCGTTCAATCACAGTGAATCACTTAGCTTTCAAAAAAACGACGAAAAGGTAAATCATTTGCGATTATACAAAAATTCTAAGGGAATTTCATAAACTTTCGAATTTACTCATTAAATTTATAACAATAGTGTTATAATATTTGGGATGATTAATCAACTGCAATAAAATGTTTAGGTTATGAAGTACTAAGGGGATGCCCCATTATATTGTTATCAGGGAAATTGTGAATAAGGAGAGGGAACGAAGAAGTAGTGTGTGTTTACAGTTCAATTAATTTATCTTGATTAAAAATAACAGGAAAGACCTGCACACTTGTCCAGTTCGACACATTTTAATATAAGTGGTGTCCACTGAAGGCCACAAACGCATACGACATACTAGATTATATGGCATTCACACTTGCGACCTTAAATAAGTTGTTCAACAAAACACCAGTAATAGAATAAAAACGTAATGGACCGGAACAAAGACTTTTATAAACATCTCAATCTTAAACACTTCAAAACAGCAAGTGTGAACCCCGTATTAGGTTGTTAGTGCATGCTGACGTTTAACATCAGCACACATAGACTCTGAGGTCCGTTGTAATATCACGGATCTGTAATAGGTTCCCCTACTAGTACCTGCCGTTTAACAAATTTAAGCTCCTTATGTGTCCGGTAATTACAGCAACCACCGTCGAAATCTCTCCTCTTGGAAGCGGTATTAGCTCACTTGTGCACTTTTGATTAAGAGAAGGCCAAATCTGCCATGTGGCCTCACACGTCCATCCATGTGCCCATCTCCGAATAGTCTCCGTTGCGGAACAAAGCAGTAGATTTTGCTTGCAAGTTTCTAGAGGCATACCAACATATTACAATTCAATTGGAACCTGTAAGTTAGTTCCCAGTCTAGCAATCTCTTAGCTTTGCAATTCCCTTTGAATGCCTCCGTGCCCTACTTGGCCATCTAATTTAAAGACGTGCGACAGTTAAAGGCAGATCTTGTTTTCAAAAACATTGACTCCAGGTACTTGACTGCGGCTTGACTGTCAGAATAGATGTTTACTTCGGTTGTAGACAAGACATTTCAACTCAACCAGTCAGCAAACCTCCTTTATTTCCAACATCTCTGCCTGGATACCACTGCAATGATCTAGTACTCTTCGAGCTCAACCCAAACTATTCCGAATAGATTCCAAAGCCCACTTGTTCGTGTAACTTCGATCTATCTGTGTAAAAATTTATGAACGCTCCACTACCCGGAATTCCCCTCATCCAAGACTCTCTGAATGGTATCATAGTGGTAAAGTGGCGCTCCAAAAGTCTTTTAGAGGTAGGGCAGTCCTCATTTTGTGGTACTGTTATCTTCAAGATCGCGCTATGTCTACAATCGCTGCTCTTCCATTGCGGTGTAATATTCAGTCGAATTTCCGACGTAGCCGCATACTGCCTACCCAATATGTCCAATGGTATCAGGCGAAGGAGGATTTCTAATACAGCCGTAGGTGTAGTACGAACTTCACTGAAGCTCTTCGTACTACGAAGAGCTACAGTGATGCACATCGACGCCATTTTCCGTACCTTGGTGATAAAGACACAGTTCCCTTTTGTCTCTAAAGCAGTCCACCATACAATGATTCTATACAGCAGAATTGGACTCACCAATGCTGTATAAATCTAATGAACGACTTTAGGGATGAAATCCCATCGTTTTCCAATGGTCTTTTACATGAATATAGAGCAATCGTTGGTCTTCTCACCCGTTTCTCAATATTATGCCTAGTATCTGAAATCGCCTTCTCAGATGGAGCCAAATATCTTGGAGTATTTATAGATAGGAAGCTGAGTTTAAGTGTTTCTTCACAACACAGCAGCAAGCAGCAGACAGCAAAATTTGTACATGTATTTTGTTGTTGCGGCAACAACAAAATACATGTAAAAATTTTGCTGTCTGCTGCTTGCTGCTGTATTGTGAAGAACCACTTAAACTCAACTTCCTATCTATAAATACACTCAGAAAATTATGTAAGTTACTACATGTTAGTTGTTTGTATATTTTACAGTAGTTAGTTGTTTTTAACTACAAAGTCAGTTGTTTTTGCATGAAAAATATCAAACAACTATTTCTGTTAGTTATTTTAAGTCGTTTTTTTGAATAACTAACAAAAAAGTACTGTAATGTAGTAATAGTTATTTGAAGTAGTTAATTTTATTTTTTTTTTCTCTGAAAAATTTTCAAAGTTTTTTTTCTAAAAATAAAAATAAATTTTCGTTTTTTCATTTTCCACTACTTAAAAAAAAAAAAACTTGGAAAAATTTGGTCTTTTTCAGACAACTTGTTTGAAAAAAATTATTTATATATTGATTATTTTATTTTTACTACATGTTAGTTGTTTTGACTACAAATGTAAGTAGTTTTTACTACATTGGTCAGTTGTTTTTTGTCAGTTAAAATAACTAACATTGTTAGTTGATTTAACTGAAAAAGTAGTTGTCCCCAAAATAACTTACAAAGTAGTTATTTTAACTGACATTTTCAGTTGATTTTACTAACATAATTTTTTAAGTGTACTCCAAGATATTTGGCTCCATCTGAGAAGGCGATTTCAGGGATCAACAGCAGGAATCTTATTTTTTCCTTGTAAACAAGACAAGCTCTGCTTTACTTGCATTCGTTCAGAAAACCCTGTAGAATGTCTATCTCAACATCATCAGCGTATGCGACAACATAACAACCACCCCCCTATGGTGTGGTCCTATTGACAAATCGAGATATGACAGACACTCCCAATTCAGAAGTTTTACGTCCATTCGCAAGTAGATTTTCCACCAATAAAATGATCCCACGCTTCACTCCCAGACGAGACAATTCCACAAATATCGAGCGTAAGATACCGACTCAAGAAAGGCCACTATAGTGTACTCCCTTACCGAAAGCGATCTTTCGATGGTACCAACGAGCTCATGAAGAGCAGTTTCTGTTGATCTACCCTTGATCCCGGATCAATCACTCCACGCAAATATGAATCATTCGTTACATTGTCTTTGACAAAAAAGAAGACAGACTAATTGGTCTGAAATTCTTAGGAGCAGTGTAGGAATTTTTCCCAGCCTTCTGAATAAAAACGACTGTGGTATCTCTCCATCTTAAAGGAATATAAGGAATATAAGTTCAGAAAAATTTCTGCTGGGATCAGTGCAATTGCATAGATCTTTCAATTCAACAATCGCATAACAAAGTCGCGGTTCATGTATACAAGCGTTTTTTAATTCCGTTAAATACTGTATGATAGTTACCAGTCTTGCATCCTTTCTGGCCATTTTATTCGTTTTTTTTAAGCACTGTTTGTGGCTGTCCCACTGTATCATCTAAATCATTATTTAAGTTACCAAAAAAAAAAACAGATTACTTATAATTTTTTCTTTCTTTTAGGCTCAATCTTTAATTTGGATAGGTTTAACAATAACTGGCATATTATCCTATAACTGTGTCATCCCCATAGACGGTACCTTTAATTATGGCACCTTATTTAGAACTGTGTTTATGGACCTCTACTTTAAGTCAACAACTTGTTCACCAAATTCCTTTCCTAATTATAACAATGAGATGCTTAATTCAGTTTCAACAATATTAAATCAAGAGGATATATTAATATGGACTTGTGTGTATTTGGCAACTGCCGTTTGTTGGCTTGTAGCTTCCATACTAATATTAACTTGTAAGTACAAAAATAGTTTGAAAATACATATTTTAATGTTGGTAATTGAAAGTTCAATTAACGATTCAATGAGATTTTATTCAGTTTTTACCCACCGATAACACTGACTGACATTTGAGAAAATTTTGGATGCTCATGGTATCGTTTTCAAATAATCTTTGCTGTTGATTTCAAATCTGAAATTAAAATCTGTCTTAATTTTCTGTTGGGATCAGGGTTTTGACAAACTTGTGGTCAAAGTTCACAAGAATCGTGCTTTTGTGAATTTTTGAGAACTTTTTTTTTTAATTTTTGCCCTGTTCTTAAATGAAATTTTGATTCTGATTCCGAATCGGGTTACCAAATGTTTCCAACATGTCTGGTTTTTGAAAAAATTGAAGGCAAAGTTTACAAAAATTGTGTTTTTTGTTACAAAATTTTTACATCACGAAATGTTTTTAAGAAAATTGTGGTGAAAACCCAAATAAATTATGTTTTGTGTATTTTTGAGAGGTTTTTTGTATGAGTCTGGTATCTGGAGACACTTTCTGATTGAACTTTCGACGTTGATTCCGAATCTGGTTTCCAAATTTCTGCACAACGTCAGTTTTTTGAGAAAATAAATCGTGTTTTTGGGAGTTTTCGAGAGTTTTTTTTAACATCTAGGATTTAACAACATGTTTTCGAAAATCTGGAGGCTAATCACGTAAAACGATTGACGATGCATAAACGACATCAAAATACATATCGTTTTGGGAAAAAAATTTAAAGTTTTTCTTTAATATATTATTAGAGAGTGTGTTTCAAACCAGAAACACTAAAAAATATGGAAACATTTTGTATAATTTTGGAATAACAAGACTCTGAAAATCGGCGATAGTTAACTATCACTTTACGTGATCACAGTCCTTAACGTGATCACAGTCACAGTTTCAACTATAGCGTGTGGTCGGATCCTAGACACATACACAGATTTCTGAAAAAGCTCTCAAAAATACCCAAAAACACGATTCTTGAGAAATTTGCCTTAATTTTCTACAAAACCTTACGTGGTGGAATGAATTAAAAGGTTAGGTTGCAAGTGGCTGCTTACGTTTTGTTCTGAAAAAACTCTTAAAAATACCCAAAAACACGATTCTTGAGAAATTTGCCTTAATTTTCTCAAAAACCTAACGTGGTAGAATAAATTAAAAGGTTAGGTTGCAAGTGGCTACTGAGGTTTTGCGTCACCACATAGACTATAAGGGCCATTGTGATACCACGGAACTGTAATAGGTTCTCCTACTAGTCCCTGCCGTTAAAACAATTTGAGCTCCTTATAAAACTTCTAAGATATTGAATTTTGACATCAGACAAATCAGAAGATCCTGCAGCTCCCTAGATCTCAGTAAAACAAGTCTCTAACAATAAGTAGAAAGTTCCTGAAAATGGCAGATAAAGTGTTCGATAGTTTCCAACTCATCCTCATCCATGCAACTCCGACAAAAGCCATATGACGGCACATTTAACCGCTTACTTACAGCAACCACCGCACAGTGCCACATTTGGCCAATCTAGGACGACAAAAATCCAAATTTAATTATATTGACTTGAAATTCGGTGTAAATGTTCGTTTTGACTTCAAAAATAACATTATAAAAAATGTGGGAGGCCGGTTACGGGCCACGCCCACTTTTTTAAAAATTTGTAATTTTGGTTAAAATTTCTTTGAATTTGGTATATATACTCTCAATGACTGTAAAAATAATATCACAAAAAAAGGGGGCGGTCGGACAACTGCCACGCCCACTTTTTTTAAAATATGTTTAAAAAATATGTAAAAACAAGGTTTACATATCGCCCCACTGTAGGCGGCGTCGCAGACGGTCGCAAAAGTTAGCCGTTGAAATTAGTACTATGGATATTGGTCAATATATCTGAAAAAGTCCGGCGACCAATACGGACCAAACACAAAAGTTCTATTCCATCAAAAAAAATAAATATATAATTTTCTTTTCAAAAATATGTATTTTGTTAAAAATTTAATAAAAAATAGAAAAATTTATTTAAAAAAAAAAGAAAAGATACGACTTAAAGCATTAAAATACCCTTTAAAATTACCACAAAAGAGTGGATAAATATCTCTTTTTGTTCAAAAGTTACAACACTTTAAACTCGACTTAATTTATGCGAAATAATGTACACAAGTTACAGGATTTTACAAGATGCAAATTTATGCACCCACCTGTTAGTAACGAACAGAATTATCGATCTTATATGATTATTTCCGTGCTATTAGGAATGTTCTATAATACATACAAACATATCATGAAAATCGGGGAACTTTTTTTTTTTGATTTTTGTCGTGCTAGATTGGCCAAATGTGGCACTGTGCACAGTGCCACATTTGGCCAATCTAGGACGACAAAAATCCAAATTTAATTATATTGACTTGAAATTCGGTGTAAATGTTCGTTTTGACTTCAAAAATAACATTATAAAAAATGTGGGAGGCCGGTTACGGGCCACGCCCACTTTTTTAAAAATTTGTAATTTTGGTTAAAATTTCTTTGAATTTGGTATATATACTCTCAATGACTGTAAAAATAATATCACAGAAAAAGGGGGCGGTCGGACAACTGCCACGCCCACTTTTTTTTAAATATGTTTAAAAAATATGTAAAAACAAGGTTTACATATCGCCCCACTGTAGGCGGCGTCGCAGACGGTCGCAAAAGTTAGCCGTTGAAATTAGTACTATGGATATTGGTCAATATATCTGAAAAAGTCCGGCGACCAATACGGACCAAACACAAAAGTTCTATTCCATCAAAAAAAATAAATATATAATTTTCTTTTCAAAAATATGTATTTTGTTAAAAATTTAATAAAAAATAGAAAAATTTATTTAAAAAAAAAAGAAAAGATACGACTTAAAGCATTAAAATATCCTTTAAAATTACCACAAAAGAGTGGATAAATATCTCTTTTTGTTCAAAAGTTACAACACTTTAAACTCGACTTAATTTATGCGAAATAATGTACACAAGTTACAGGATTTTACAAGATGCAAATTTATGCACCCACCTGTTAGTAACGAACAGAATTATCGATCTTATATGATTATTTCCGTGCTATTAGGAATGTTCTATAATACATACAAACATATCATGAAAATCGGGGAACTTTTTTTTTTTGATTTTTGTCGTGCTAGATTGGCCAAATGTGGCACTGTGCACCGTCGAAATCTATCCTCTTGGAAGCGATATCAGATCTGTTATGCGCTTCTGATTGAGTGAAGACCAAATCTGTCGTGTAGTCTCACACGTCCGTCCATGTGCCCATCTCTGATTTGTTTCCGTCGCGAAACAAAGTCGTAGACTTTGCTTGCAAGTTTCTAGAGGCATACCAACGCATTACAATTCTGTTGGAACCTGTAAAGTAGTTCCCAGTCTTGTAAGCTCATAGACTTTGCAATTCCCTGGGATATGTCAAACTGCTTGGCCGTCTCATTTAAAAGACGTGTGGCAGTTAAGGGCAGATCTTGTTTTCAAAAACATTGACTCCAGGGACTTGACCGCGGCTTGACTGTCTGAATAGACGTTTACTGCGGTTGTAGACAAGACATTGCAACTCAACCAGTCAGCCACTTCCTATATTGCTAGCGTCTCTGCCTGGTAAGCACTGCAATGATCTAGCAATCTTCGAGTCAGGATCAACCGAAGCTCTTCGGAATAGATTCCAAAGCCGACTTGTTCGTGTAGCTTCGATACATCTGTGTAAAAATTTATGGAGGCTGCACTACCCGAAATGTCCCTCATCCAATCCACTCTGAATGGTATCAGAGTGGTAAAGTAGCGCTCAAAAAGGCACAGTCCACATTTTGTGGTATTGTTATCTTCTTTAAGATCGCGCTATGGTATTCAGTCAAATTGCCGACGTGGCCGCATACTGCCTACTAAATATGTCCAATTGAATTAGGCAAAGAAGGATTTCTAATGCAGCTGTAGATGTGATACACATCGACCCGATTCTCTGTACCCTCGTGATACAGACACAGTCACCCTTTGTCTCTAAATCAGGCCACCAGACAATAATTCCATACAGCGGAATTGGAATCTAATGAACGACTTTACGACTAAGGTCCCACCGTTTTCTAATGGACCTTTCACAGGAATATATTGAAATCATTGCTTTTTTAATCCGTTCCTCAATAACATGCCCAAAATTCAAATTCCTATCTAAAAATACTCCAGGATACTTGGCTCCAACTGAGAAGGCGATTTCAGTGCCGTCCAGAGAGAGAAATAGGATCAAAAGTAGACATCTTATTTTTCCTTGTAAACAAGACAAACTCTGTTTGACTTGGAATAACTCCCAAACCACAGTCTCTTGCCCATTTAGACAGATCTTTTAGAGAACCCTGAAGAATGTTCCTCAATGTTAGTAGCCGCTTTCCCTTTACCGTTATCGCGACATCGTCAGTATATGCGACAATATGACACTTACGTGCTTCAGGAAAGAAGCGGCGGAAGAACAACTTAATGTGGTGTGTCCCTATGGACAAATCGAGATATGACAGACACTCCCAATTCAGACATTATACGTCTACTGAAAGGTAGATTTTCCACTATTAAAATGATCCTACGCTTCACTTCCAGACCAGACAATGTTCCAATTATAGAATCTGGGATATCATTATTAAAAGCCCCCTCTATATCACGAAAGGGCACCATAGTGTACTTCTTTACTTAAAGCGATCTTTCGATGGTATCAACGAGATCACGAGGGGCTGTTTCCGTTGATCTATCGTTGCTTGTCGAAAGACCCTCGACTCAATCACTTTACGCAAAAATTAGTCTATCATTCGTTCCATTGTCCTTAACAAAAATTATGATTCTGAAAACAGATTAGTCTGTAATCCTTCGGAATTATTTCAATTCAGACTTTATACGTCTTCTGGCAAGTAGATTTTCCACCATTAAAACGATCACACGCTTCACTCCCAGACCAGACAATGCCACAATTACCGAATCTGAGTCCCAGACTCTGGGATGACATTATTAAAAGCCCCCTCTATATTAAGAAAGGCCAACATAGTGTAATCCTTTACTGAAAGTGATCTAATGAAAAGCAGTTTCCGATGATCTACCCTTGCTGTATGCATGTTGCCTAGTCGAAACCAAATTGGAAACCAGATTCGAAATTTTAATAAAAAAAGTGTGGTTAGATCCCAGCTGCATACAAAAATTTCACAAAAAAAGATTTAAAAAATGCACAAACACACCATTTTTGTAAACTTTGATCCTCAAAAACCTGGTATTCCTATTTGAAAAAAAAACCTTTCGAATTAAAAGACGAATACATGTGTACAAAATATTGGCCTAAAAAATTCAATCAGTTTCTTTCGAATCAAAATTCGCAGTAAACCCCCCTGACATAGTAGAAAAAATTAGAAACCACATTCGGAATCAGAATGGAATGGTAAATCGAAAATGAGTGTTCACATCCCATACTCATATTTGATGTCGACCAGTGTAATCGATTTTATAATGAAACATTTACCAACCTTAAAAGCAAAGTATTAAATCCAAAACTTTTAAATAATAATTATCTTCGTTACAGATGTTAAAAAAGATCAACCCAGAGTTGTTAGTGGAGTTTTATGGACTTGGGTTCTTGTCACCCTATGCATTTGTGGCATGGATGTAGCTTTAGGTGTTATTTTCGGCATCGATTATGGACGTTTCAATGTTAGAGCTCATGACTTCAATTTAAGTACAGTCTACGCTGGTGTTCTAGACCCAAATGCTGCTCAACTTTTGGCCGGTATGGTGGCCTCTATATCAATGATGATTTTATCATTTAAAGGTTTCATTTTATGGTTCATAAATGTTGGTTTTATGATTGTCTTGACCATAAGAGCCATATATATTGGCAACGATATCAATGGAATAGTAAGTACAAAAAACTAATATAAATATGATATCATTTTTTTTAAAAAACAAATTTAAGGTACACGTTTTAAAATTGTTTAGAATAAATAAATTAAAAGAAAATACTACTAAAATCGTAAAATAATTATAAATTCTTTAACAAAAAGTATTTGTTAGTATTAAAATCAAATTTGTTGTTCTATTGTTCATAGATAAAAATATGTCTATTGCGAAAAAATACGGTGATTAATTCTGTTTTAAGGTTCTTTTTTCCAATTTAATTCTTTAAATTTTATTATTGTGTGTTTGGAAAACAAAAGAATTTGTACGGAATATGAACTAATTTTTTTTTAAGTGATAAGCGTACATACCTCGAAATTCATACATTAATCAGTTAATATCGATAAAAATATTTTTTGAAAAAAAAAAATAAGTTACGGGAGTTAGATAAGGCGTAAAATGTGTCGGACAATACTTAAGATCAAAAAAATCTATATAAAATTAATAAAATTCAGAAAGGTATTAAAAAATATAAATTCCCAGTCTCTTGATTGATGAACAGATTCGTACTGACCCAGCGGATAAAGCAAATCTTTTGCCTGAAGTTTTCGCTAGGAATTCTGTACTACCTGATAATAACAAAAGACTTTCCAATCGAACTTTTTAGTTGTATCAACTCATATTTCAGTTGTCGCCACTAATTTTGGGTGTGTCAATCGAATTTCATTGTCGTTTCAATTAAATGTTTGTTGCTATCAAACGAATTTAGTTGAGACTACCGATATTCAATTGAGACGTCCTATATGCAAATGTATCAACCGAATTTTAGTTGTATTAACTGAATTTCAGTTGGAAATTTGGAAATTTGTTTTCTGTGTGTAGGGTAGCATGTTCCATGCCTGACATATTTTTTAGAACACGAGCGATTTAAAAGGTTCTTGACGGACTTAACGTGAAAAAATCTCCTGGACCAGACAATATTTCAGCACAGATTTTAAAAAAAGTGCTCTTTGACGCTAGCTCTTCCACTGCGGAAACTTTTCAGCCTATCATATACCTAGCGGGTATTTTTCATCTTGCTGGAAAATAGCCAATGTCCAGCCAATCCCGAAAAAAGGTGTCGTTTCGAACCCCGACAACTACCGTCCGATTATGGTGAACTTCCATCTTGTCAACTATTTAGAGCTTAATGGTCTGCTGAATGATCGTCAGTATGGTTTCCGTAGGGGTCGTTCAACTGGGGACTTGATGGCTTTTCTTTCATAACGGTGTAGTCAATCCATTCATCGTCTTGGTGAAAGCAAATTTTTTGCCTTGTATATATCCAAGGCTTTTGACCGTGTTTGTCACCGTGCACTCATCGCAAAGATACAAGGGTTTGGCGTAGGTGACACTTTCGCTCGTTTTATTACGAGTTTTCGTAGTAATCGCACCATTCGTGTTGTCCTAGGTTGGGGTCATGAGAAGGCACATGTATAGCTCTCTTAACTTGGACTTATAAAAATCTATTCTTGAGGTCTCGAGAATAGGGTAGATTTTAATCCACGTAAGACCCAATGTGCTCATCTAACTCACAAGCGTCTTCAAAGTTCAGAACCGCCTTATTTATTCTTTGGTGGTGTTAATGTTAGGGAATCTGCAGCTTCTGACATTCTGGTTATGAAGATTCAGTGTGATTTCCGTTGTAATAAACATATATTCGAAGTTTCGCATGAAGCATTCAAGTGCTTAGGCTTTTTGAAACGGTATTTCACACCAGCTGATCTCCTAACACTCTATACCACCTATATCCGAGCTAAAATGGAATATAACTCTCATGTATGGGCAGGTGCTTCAACATCAGCATTGGAGTTACTTGACCGCGTACAGAGAAGAGCGTTAATGCAAATAATGTGTGGGGATCTGATTCCATTAATTCTTTGGGACATCGTCGGTATGTGGGTTGTGTGTCCTTGTTCTATCAATATTTCCACAGAACATGTTCTGCTGAGATGGGTAACCTGATCCCGGAGGTTCGTGTATTTAGTCGAATCTCTAGCAGAGCTTATCCGTTTTTTGTTGATTAGACAACGAACCGCACAACACACTATAGAGAATACCTTCTTCGGTCAAACTATACGTATGTGGAACAGACTTCCCGTCTAAATTTTTCCTGACACATATAACATTAGCAGATTCAAGTCAAATATCCATAAATACTTTCACACGAAGTTTAGAAAATTTGATTTTTCGTTATATTCCCGGTATTCTTGCTATGACTGCAAATTCGATAGACTTTTCGCTAGATTTCGCCTTAATTTTACGGCAAACTTATAAAAGTCTTAAATTCACAATTTAGCAAAAAATCGATCGAATTTGCATTCATAGCAAAAATACAATAAATATAGCGAAATCGCGGGTATTTCAAACTTCAGGTTAAGATATCTCAGAGATGGAACAAGTCATTATAGAGTTTAAACATTCATTTCGAAAGTAGTTTGTGGGACTTTCTGACGACATATGAGGTTTGTAAATAAAGGTGGACTCGTGCAGTTAAAAAGACCCGAAATGCCGAAAAACACTTTTTTCAACTATAAGCTAACATATCTCGAAAATCTGATGCGATAGGCAAATTCTGAAATTAGAGAAGTATACTCTGGTCTTTAAATTTTTTTTTGGCCTGTGCTCCAATTTAGTTTTGTATATTAAATTTTTCGAATTTTACAAATTTTTTTAGTTTTATATTTTGGTGCCATAGCATTGTCCGACACTGTATGTATTTAGCATACATTTTTGGCAGGTAAATTTGTAGTCAATGTTATCGCAAATACAATCTATGTCTTTACTGAAATGTAAATACATTTATAACATTTCAACATATTCAAATTTACTTAAAAACCCCTAACAGGATTAAGCATTTTTATTACCAACAAAAATGCAATTGCCATTCAATACAAATTGGATTGAGCTTGTTTCGTTATCAGGTCTACTTGTTGGATTTAATAAATTTGGCCACCGACCGATAAGGGTGAAATATGTTGTATGGTCTCGATTTTTAATTTTTAAATTATTAAAAATTATTTAGTTGTCGACCTTTTAATTTTTCATGACAATTATTAGTAAAGATATGTGACCTCGAGCTAGAGTTGTCTTTCTTAAATTTTATAGAAACCTGTTATTTTTAGTTGTTACTAAAAAATTAATGCCGGAACCTAATTTATTAATTAAAAAAACATAATTTTTAAACTTTACCTTTTATTTTTTGTTTACCAGTTTGATTTATGTTTTATACATAAATTCCTTGCATTTGCACCAAAATGTCACAAAATACTCATCATTGTGAAAAAAAATAATTGTTGTTACATCTTGATTTATTCTTCCGATTTTACCTTGCAATTTTTCCCAAGTTGTACTTGGCAAACTAGATGATAACACAGTGCTACAATAGTGAACAATAAACTTATGAGGCATTCCACACCAAATGTCCAGCGAAAAAAAAAACACGTGTCGCACGAATTTCTGAATAGGTTGTATGGATAGCTCTATATGGAACTAAGAAAATTGCGTTTTTGGTTTTTCAATTTTTCAAAAACTGGGCTGAGGAGGCGTGGTCAAATATTGGAAAAATGGTCAAATTTGTGTCGAGTTGCCTTGATTAAATATTTATCACATTAAAACGGAATGCACCACAATCTCAAAAATTTACATTCTTATATAGTTTTGTATGGGCTATCGATTAAAATTTTTTTTTTGGAAAATTTTCAGAACCCGTTCTGAAATTTTCCATTTTTTAAAAAAGTCAATTTATCAAAAATCCGGCCACTTTTTTTTTTTTTTTTAAATTTTTTTTTTTAAAGTTTAGATGTTTGTCCATTCACACAAAAAAATTCAGAAACACGTTCGGCGTTTTTTTCGAGAAAATCGCATTTGAATATTGAATTTCACGACAATTTTGGAATTTCCTTGTATTTTCTTGTTAAAACATGGCGTATGAGTAACAAATTTTTGCGAAACCAACGAGTTGATCCCATTTTAATTATTTGTTCATGTGTGGTGCAATATAGAGATGGGCGTGAGTGCGATTTGACCCACGCAAGATTTGACCCACGCAATTAAAGTCACTGACGACTCGTTATTATTTTTAGTTTACTTGTGCAATCACGTGAGTCAATTTACTGTATTCTATTACACTATATTGACAGAGAAAATGAAAAATGTTGATTAAGGGCCTATTCACACCTGAGGTGAAATCTCGTTCGAAGGTGATTACGATCAAGTGGTACTGTATCCTTTTATACACTACCGTATGATCGAAATCTCGTTCGAAGAAGATTTTACCTCAGGTGTGAATTGGGTATAAAAGGTCCTATTTACACCTGAGGTGAAATCTCGTTGGAATTAGATTTCGATCATATGGTACTGTATCATTTTATACACTACCGTATGTTTGAAATCTCGTTCGAACGAGATTTCCCCTCAGATGTGAATTGGGTATATAACTGTTTTGTTTAATGAATGAAATCTCGTTCGAACGAGATTGTGATCAAATGGTTATGTATAAAATGATACGAACCATATAATCGAAATCTCGTTCGAACAAGATTTCACCTCAGGTGTAAATAGGCCTTAAGTGAAAACAGGGTATAAATCAAGATATAGGGAAAATGTTAACAATTATTTTTATTCACAACGATGAGTATTTTGTAAAGGGATTCCTGTAAAAAAATTTATCAAATTAGTAAATAAAAAATAAAAAGGTAAGCTTAAAAATTATGTTTTTCAATAAATAATAAAGTTCCAACATTAATTTTTTTTAGTTACAACCAAATCCCCCTTTCTTTGCCGTGGAGCCACAAAAAAAAGAAGCCGCCTTAGAGTACTACAAAGATGTTCCCATTTTATCACCAAAGGTATTCAAAATTTTATTTAAATTTGTACATATACACTTAAAAAAAACTTTTAAAATGAACAAGAAAAGCTTGTAATTTTTATTTTTTTATACCTCCCAGTTTACGAGAATTCCTCCAAGCTTTTTACCAATAAAATTTATTTTTGATAACCAATTCACACCTGAGCACATTGGTTCCAAATCAAAATCTAGCTGGACAAAAGTCCAAAAATTAGTGTCCTTAAAATTGGGAATTAATAGTGCTAGGGGAAAGCTAAGGGTGTGTTCTGATCAAACTTATAACCATTTTTTGGAATTAGGTCTTTAACTTTGTTAAATATGCGAATGAAATGACATTCGCCTAAAATTTTTTTTCTAAATAAAGTATCGAATTTTTGTAAGTTTTTGATAACTTTTAAGTATTATAATTATGCTAAGCTTAAATAAATCACTAAATTTGATGTTTCCTATTAAACCACGGCCAATTACACACTAGGGTGGCTCGTTTTTGGGCTTTTCTCTCTGATCAAATTCTAATACCCGCCAAAAGTGTCGGTCCCCTAAGGGTAACTCACATGCAAAATATCACCCCGATCGGAGTTTATCTTCTGTCTCCACTTTGAGCCTCAAAATTGGGGTTTTTGAAAAAAAGGACTTTTTAAAAAAAAATAAATAAAAATTTAAGTTTTTTTATTAAAATAATGAAAAAAAATTTTTTGTATAATATTTGATCATAAATACTTAAATATGAAATTTAAAGATTTTACGGTATCATTAACCCGTTCAAACTTGATACCAAAAAAATGTCATGATTTTGGGGGCGTTCTCAAAACACTTTTTTTCAAAATTTGAAAATTTTATTAAAAAAAAATTTTAAATATACCATTTTTTCTTTCTGAATTCATTAAGAACACCTTGGAGAAGAAAAATGTGAAATATGGCGGATATCCGTCGAACCACTTTTTGGGAATTGCGGGGGGAAGTTAGCGGATTTCAAGGAAATGTTGGTTTTATCAATAATTTGGATTAATAATATCTTATAAATTTCATTTTTGGGCAAATTAACTGTTTTTTGGTGTCGTGGCATTCTATGAGATAACTTTAAGTCTGTCATGAAATTATACCGATCTAGGACGTCTTTAACCTATATTGGCTGGGGGTCAAAAATGACCCCCGCAAGAAATTTGAAGTTTAGAGCTTAAATTTTGTGCTATAAACAAGTATAAAACGGCTTTTGTGTGCTTTACCTCAACTACTATTTCGTATTAATATATTATCTTTAAAAAAATCGTTAGCCCTGTTTGGTAGGGGGTCAAAAATGACCCATTCAATAAAAAATATAAATTTTGTTGATATCAAAAAATTCAAGCACTATGCCGAAAAGTTTTTGCCGGGGTCATTTTTGACCCCTGACCAATGTGGGTTAAAGATATCTTAAACAGGTGAAATTTTAGGGCTGATTTAAAGTTATCTAATAGACTGCCAAAAATTAATTTTCTATAAAAAATATATACTTTTTATTGAATGGGTCATTTTTGACCCCCTACCAAGAAGGGTTAACGATTTTTTTTAAAGATAATTTATTAATACGAAATAATAGTTGAGGTAAAACACACAAAAGCCGTTTTATACTTGTTTATAGCACAAAATTTAAGCTCTAAACTTCAAATTTCTTGCGGGGGTCATTTTTGACCCCCAGCCAATGTGGGTTAAAGACGTCCTAGATCGGTAAGATTTTATGACAGACTTAAAGTTATCTAATAGAATCCCACGACACCAAAACACAGTTTATTTGCCCAAAAATGAAATTTATAAGATTTTATTAATCCAAATTATTGATAAAACCAACATTTCCTTGAAATCCGCTAACTTCCCCATGCGATTCCCAAAAAGTGGCTCGACGGATATCCGCCATATTTCACATTTTTCTTCTCCAAGGTGTTCTTAATGAATTCAGAAAGAAAAAATGTTATATTTAAAATTTTTTTTTAATAAAATTTTCAAATTTTGAAAAAATGTGTTTTGAGAACGCCCCCAAAATCATGCCAATTTTTTGGTATCAAGTTTGAACGGGTTAATGATACCGTAAAATCTTTAAATTTCATATTTAAGTATTTATGATCAAATATTATACAAAAAATTTTTTTTCATTATTTTAATAAAAAAACTTAAATTTTTATTTATTTTTTTTTAAAAAGTCCTTTTTACCAAAAACCCCAATTTTGAGGCTCAAAGTGGAGACAGAAGATAAACTCCGATCGGGGTGATATTTTGCATGTGAGTTACCCTTAGGGGACCGACACTTTTGGCGGGTATTAGAATTTGATCAGAGAGAAAAGCCCAAAAACGAGCCACCCTATTACACACTTCGACTAAATTCAAAAATGTCCGTCTGTCCGTCTATAGAGGATACGATACAGTCCAAAATAAAAGAGCTAGATTTCCGACGTTTGGCACGAATATGTCTTATATTCCTAGGCAGGTTAAGTTCGGAAATTGATAAAATCGATCCAAGGGGAGGAAAGTTCTCCCTTGGGGAACTAAACCAACCTAAGAAAAATCGCATTTTTGCAGGGTTTTTTGTACTTTTGCTAAGCAAATGCGACATTCTTCTCTCAGATGAAGTTCGAAATCGCAAGGGAAAGGTGCTCCCTAACGTCTCCCACCAACCCCCCCCGCCAAAAAAAAAAGACGCCCCTGGATTTTTTTTATATTGTTTTTTTTTTTACATTTTGGAGGGTATAAAAGATTCGGCACAGCCGAATGTAACACTCTCACTGGTTTTTTATTTTTTTTTACATTTTGGAGGGTATAAAAGATTCGGCATAGCCGAATTTAACACTCTCACTTGTTTTTTTCAATTACACTTCTCGACACAATTTTTTTTTTTTTATAGATTACAAAACTTCCAAAAAATAAGTTTCTGCATTTCATATTTCTGTTCTGCATATAAACCATTTTTGTCATTAATGAATTACTGAAATTAAAAAAAAAAATAAAAAGTTGTCGATTAGTGTAATCGACTTACAAGGGAAGTCTCCCTGGTGTCACCCTCCGATCTTCATGAAATTTGGATATGTTGTTAAGAACGAAAATTAATTCGACACGTATTTTTTTTTAGCGGCCCAAACTCATTTTTAGGGGCGTCGATTTGTATGGGGGGAAATTGACCTTTTTCAGTTTTTTACAATTTACGCCTATTTAAACATAATTAATATAGGTCTGTGTGGTATCAGATTAAAGGTATTAAAAATACCTATCTCGTGGTGCTAACAACGGGCCAAAGAAGTTAATATTTTTCAACTTATTAACAAAAATGTTCTAAAATTTTGGTATTTTACTCAATATGACGAAAAGTTGTGCATGTTTGGACACGTTCTTAGCACACGTAGATAGGTTTTCCAAAGACCTTTCATTTGGTATGTAACATTTTCTTTGCATAATATAGTAGATAAACGAAAAAAACTGAAAAATGACCTTGTCTTCCCCCTCCTTTTTACCCCTTAAATATGAATTTGGGCCGCTAAAAAAAAATACGTGTCCCTTTATTTTTTCTGCTCTACAAAATAAAACCAATTCCATAAAGATCCGCGGGTGACACTAGGGAGACTTCCCTTGTTAGCTCAAGAAGCGGGTTTAGATCCGATTTTTTGAAGAATAACAATTTTTGAGTTATATATCTTTATAATCACAGCGAAATAAAAAGAAAAACCAAATCGCTTTCGTCAAAAATGTATGGTAACATTAGTTTGGCCCTTTTTAATCTATTTTGGTCTTTTTAGACTTCAACTGGGCACTAATCGAAAATTCGTTAATACCAACACTGTCGTGTAGTATACCCAATTCATATCTGAAGGCCTATTCGAACGAGATTTCACCTCAGGTGTGAACTGGGTATGAGGTAAAATCTCATTCGAACGAGATTTTGATCATATGGTTGTGTAAAAAATGATACAGACCATATGATCAAAATCTCGTTCAAACGAGATGTGAATAGACGAACGAGATTTCGCCTATTCACACCTGAGGTGAAATCTCCTTCGAACGAGATTTTGATCATATGGTCTGTATCATTTTATAAACAATCATATGATCGAAATCTCGTTCGAAAAAAATTTCCCTCAGGTGTGAATTGGGTATTAGGCCTTTAGTGAAATGGGTATTAAATAGGCCTTTAGTGAAATTTTGGAAAACGAATGAATTTAACAAATTTCCTGTATATTCATCTAATTTCCCAATTAAAACGTCTTCTTTTACTTGTTTTGGAATTGCATAAAAATTGCCTTTAATCTAGTTTAATTTGTTTTTGGCGATATTAACAAATTTGTTTTTATTTGTCTATTTCCAGGACAACCTATTTATGCCACGTAAGGAATCTGATGATATTTTAGCTACTAGACCGCCAATTAATGCATATCAAGAAGAAGATCAAAAGTACGTAGTTCCAAATAAAATCAATTAAATTTAAACCCGTTAAAGCCCCTATGACACTACATTTTTTTTGTATTGATGGAATTTATGTGAACAGTGCAAATATATCACCATAGGAAATCTGAATAAGTGTGAATAGTAAAAGCATACTAAAAAAAAACAGTAAACGTCAAATTTTATTCTTGTGTTATCGATAAATTTGGTTATCAAATGATTGAATGTCAAAAAAAATTTAAAAATTTTACATTTTTTTTTGACATTTACGCATGAATGATATTAAGTGTTGCCAACTTTTCTGTTTTTCATTAAATGAAGCGATTTTTTGTTTTTTTTTTACGGTTTTTGGTATTTATTAAGCGGGTTTTTATTTAAATAAAAGTAATCATCACTATTTGTTTGTTTATTTTATGTTTCTTTTTCATTTCTTCTTTTGCTGTTTCATTCTATCAATTAATAAAAAATAAAATACACAAAAAATGTAGTGTCATAGGGGCTTAACAAACATACATTTTATTTTTTTTTTTTTGCTAGACCCAGTGTTATGTCTACTGTTTTCGCTAACGAAGCCTTTGAACCCGACAATCGTTCTCAAGAGAATGTTGCCGAAATAAATCAGGGTATGATTGCTCGTGCCGCTCGTATGTCAACAGACGTATCACTTATGGAAAGACGTTTCCGAAATTTAGACAATTTCCAACAATATCCCCCACGTTCCCGGCCAGAGTCTGCTATGCCTGAGCAACAGCAACAACAACCCACATCACCCATTGTAGTGGCAGCATTCCCTGCACCGGACTATACGCCACCAATGCAACGTGCTGCACAAAATCCAAATCGTAATCAAAGGTATCAATAAGAGATGAACAATTTTATAGTTTTTTTCTAAGTGTATTTTTTAAATGAAAATAAATATTCCTTTTTATTTAATTATTGATTAAAAACTAAAAAAAATTAAAAAAAAAAATATAAAATAAAAAAAATAGTAGAACATGTATTAATTATTATTTCTGTTACTACACTTAAACAATTTTGTAGGTTAAATTAAATGAAAAGGAGAGTTTTAATGTAATTTTTCAACGCATTGAAAATGACAAGACTGTTACTTTTAAAATCTAAAAGTCTTATACCCATCACATCGGTTGTGTATAAAACGATTCAGAACAATATAATCGAAATTTCGATTGACCGAAATTTCAAGACAGGTGTGAAAAGGCCTTACCTAAGTTTTTCTTTAAAAATACCCAAGTTTCTACTTAATAAAACTTAGGTAATTTATCCAATAACATTTTATTGGTTATAGCTTACCAATACAATTTTTTATCATTTTTTTTTTTTGTGTGTGGGTTTTTCAGAATATTTACTTTTTTTTCAAATATCGATCAAACGAGATTTCATCTTATATGGAATTGATGCATAACCATAATTATTCTTAACATATATGTATTAACTGTTAATCTTTCTAAGTGTATATATACATACACTAAGAAAATTATGTCATTAACTGTTTGTAGGTTATTTTAAAAATTAATCAGTAAAGTTATTTTAAAAGAAAAATCCTTAATTTTATTATGGATTTCTTGTTTTCTACTGTTTTTGTAGTTTAAAAAAATAATTTACTTTTTTGTAATTTTCTGTTACATTCAATTTCGGCAGTAAAAAATTTCTTCTATAGTTTTACTGTTTTTCAATACAAAATAACTGAATATTCACTAGTTTTTTAATGTTTTGGATAGTCATTAAATTAACATTAAAAATTGACTGTAATATGTTTTTATTTTAAATGAAAAAATAGTGGAATGGTTTTTAAATAAAATTTCATTTGTTTTAAGTGAATATTCAGTGGAATTTACCTACATAATTCTTTGAGTGTATTGTACGAGAGTGGCGATAAGCCAAAAATTATTATGTTCGCACTACTACAGTACACTGTGGCGACTCGCGAACCCCAGCAAAGTTTTGAGTTTTATGTCACTTATGAATGCCCTCCTCCTTTGCAAAAATTAAAAAAACTGATAAGAAATTGTCTCATGAAAAAGTTATTATGTATAGCAATTTATTACACTTTTTTTGCAATTATTAAAAAAAAAAAAATATTTATAAACAATAAAAAGTGTTTTGTATAAATATTTTTCATTGAATAATAACAACTGATTTAAATTTAATAAATAAATATTTTTATGATAATAAAAATTATAATTGTTTACAGCGGACTTTTCCATAATTAAGTATGACGTAAAATGTGAAAATTAAGAAACTTTAAAAAATGGAAACTCTTTTTCTATAAAACTCGACGAATCAGAAAATTATGTAAGTTACTACATGTTAGTTGTTAGTATATTTTACAGTAGTTAGTTGTTTTCAACTACAAAGTCAGTTGTTTTTGTATGAAAAATATCAAACAACTATTTCTACTAGTTATTTTAAGTCGTTTTTTTGAACAACTAACAAAAAAATACTGTAATGTAGTAACAGTTATTTAAAGTAGTTAATTTTATTTTATTATCTCTGAAAAATTTTCAAATTTTTTTCAAAAAATAACAATAAATTTTGTTTTTTTTTTTATTTTTCACAACTTTTTTTTAAAAAATAAATTTTAAAAATTAGATCTGCGGATATCATCATTTTTTTGAAGGATTTAGAAGAACTCAAAAAAAAGTATGGCGCTATTTTTTTGGAAGAAAAATCTCTCCTTGGGGTGGTTCAACGCATCTGAAAACGCGAATTTTGAGCTGATTTTTCTACAGATCAAAAACGGCTGAATATATCGCAAATCTGATTTCACCAGTCGATTCTACAGCAAAAAATATTACAATGGTCGTTTTTCAAACTTCAAAAAAAAGTTCCAAAAACCCACCACAGAGGGCGGAAATAGAAGGTTTTCCCATTTTCATTTTAAATTAATTTTTTAAATATGTACAACTAAAGAGCATTTTCAGCTTATCAAAATATGTACAATTAAAGAGCATTTTCAGCTTATCAAAATGGTACCAAATTTTCCGTTCTATCACAACCCGTTAAAAAGTTATCAGCTCTTAAAAATGGACAAAAACACGTTTTTTGAGAACTTTGACCTCAATTTTCTCGAAAACATGACGTGATAGAAAAAATTAAAACTAGATTCAGAATCAGCATCGAAATGTTAATTGAAAACAAGTTTTATGATCCCAGAATATCATCCAAAAACATCATAAAAAATGCTCTCAATAATGCACAAAAATGTGTTTTTTGTGAACTTTTCAATTATCTCAAAAACCTGACTTTACGGAAAATTTTGGAAACCAGATATGGAATCAGCATTGAGATGAAAATCGAAAACGAGTGTCTAGACCGCTGACCCATCCACAAATTTTTAAAATTTCGGTCAGTGTTTTTTAATTTTGCCATTAGAAAAAAACTTTGAAGCCTTATAACTTTTTAATGGGTTGTGATAGAAAGGTGCTTTTTGTACCAATTTTCTTAGCAAAAACTATATACTAAATAATTTAAATTTTTTTTTTAAAAATCGATTTTTCCACCCCCTGCTGTGGGTTATTGGAACTTTTTTAAAGAGTTCAAAAAACTGCTATTATTTTAATTTTTGCTGTAGAATCGACTGGTGAAATCAGATTTGCAATATATTCAGCCGTTTTTTCTCTGCAGAAAAATCAGCTCAAAATCCGCGTTTTCAGATGCTTTGAACCAAAAAATTTTTCCAAAAAAATACCGGCATTCTTTTTAGCTCCCCTAAATCCTTTATAAAAATGATGATATCCGATAAACAGATGAAATGACATAGTCACCAAACGAACTCTAATATATATATATTAGAGTTCGTTTGGTGACTATGTCACTTCATCTGTTTATCGGATATCATCATTTTTTTAAAGGATTTAGGGGAGCTAAAAAGAATGCCAGTATTTTTTTGGAAAAATTTTCACTCCTTGGGGTGGTTCAAAGCATCTGAAAACGCGGATTTGAGCTGATTTTTCTGCAGAGAAAAAACGGCTGAATATATTGCAAATCTGATTGCACCAGTCGATTCTACACCAAAAATTAAAATAATAGCAGTTTTTTGAACTCTTAAAAAAAGTTCCAATAACCCACAACAGGGGGCGGAAAAATCGATTTTTTAAAAAAAAAATTTAAATTATTTTTTTAATCATGCACGATGAAGATGTAGTTTTTGCTTAGAAATTTGGTACGAAAAGCAGCTTTCTATCACAACCCATTAAAAAGTTATAAGGCTTCAAAGTTTTTTTTCTAATGGCAAAATTATAAAACACTAACCGAAATTTTAAAATTTTTTGGATGGGTCCGCGGTCTGGACACTCGTTTTCGATTTTCATCTCAATGCTGATTCCAAATCTGGTTTCCAAAATGTTCCGTAACGTCAGGTTTTTGAGATAATTGAGGTCAAAGTTCACAAAAAATGCATTTTTTGTGCATTATTGAGAGCATTTTTTGTGATGTTTTTGGATGATATTCTGGGATCATAAAACTTGTTTTCGATTAATATTTCGATGCTGATTCTGAATCTAGAGTTTAAATTTTTCTATCACGTCATGTTTTCGAGAAAATTGAGGTCAAAGTTCTCAAAAAACGTGTTTTTGTCCATATTTGAGAATTGATAACTTTTTAACGGGTTGTGATAGAACGGAAAATTTAGTACCATTTTGTCAAGCTGAAAATGCCCTTTAATTGTGCATATTTAAAAAATTAATTTAAAAAGAAAATGGAAAAACCTTATATTTCCGCCCTCTGTGGTGGGTTTTTGGAACTTTTTTTAAGAGTTTGAAAAATGACCATTGTATTATTTTTTGCTGTAGAATCGACTGATGAAATCGGATTTGCGATATATTCAGCCGTTTTAGCTCTGCTGAAAAATCAGCTCAAAATTCACGTTTTCAGATGCGTTGAACCACCCCAAGGAGCGAATTTTTTTCCAAAAAAATACCGCCATTCTTTTTAGTTCCCCTTAATCCTTCAAAAAAATTATGATATCCGCAGATCAAATTTTCAAAATTAACTCTAATATATATATATGTCCTTTATTTATTTAAATACAATATACACAGAAAAAAATATGAAGGAAACAAATTTGAGTAATCACTTGTTTAAATTTAAAAACAAAAATTGAGAAATTTTTTAATTGACGCAATTAAAAATTTACTCAAAAATTTTAAAAACAATTAAAGTAATTTATTTAATAAAAATTTAATATTTTTTTATTTTTTTTTAACTCTCATAGTTTTTTGAATTCTCGTTTGGTTTAAAGTTTTTTGTGTATGTATTTGAAAGTTTGAAATCGTCTTTATAAAATTTTCCTATGTTTTTAAGACATAAATATGTTTGGTAAAGTTTGAAAAAACAAGTTTTTTGTTTTTTTTTGTAAAAAAAACTAAAACTTTTTTAAACTTAAAAAAAAAAAATAAATAGATAAATTTAATAAATAAATTTTTAAATAAATTTTAAAAATTTACTCAAATTTTTTTTCAAACATTTAATAAATTTTTATTAAAAATTTACTCAATACTATTAAATCGTTTACTGGTGCAAAATTGAGTAATTTTTTACTCAATAGTATTAAAAATTTACTCAAATATTTTTTTTTCTGTGTAGATACAGCGATGTAACATAAAAATACTTAAATAAATTGTTCACGAAAAACATAGGGCGTCAAGTCCATAAGACACAACTTTTTTTGGTGTAAAAAATTGATTGACTAATTTATTATGATAAAAAAAAATTTCGACAAACTTTGAAATATTTTCCTAGAAAATTTTATTTTCCGTTTTCTTTGCGTTTTGGAATAAACAATTTATTAAAAATGCTTTTAGGAAAAATTTTGGAAAAGTCCCGAAAAAAAGTGGTGTATTGAACCGAAAAGGGTTGTGTTCAAAAGGGATAGGCCCAGTGACATTTCATATCCAAAGTTTAAGACACTTCCTCACGAAAGAAACAGGTGTTTTTATATAAAAGGTGTCAAGTTTGTAATATGTTGGTCATTGTGTATAAGTGACATATCATGAGAACTATCAAGGACCAACCACTAAACCTGCAGGGAAAAAATAAAAAATATTCAAATTGTTATGAAAATTAATAAATTTTAATAAAATTTTTTTTTTGAACGGATTTAAATAGAAAAACATTGGCAAAGCGCTTGGAAAGCACTTTTTCGAATTCATACTACCTTCTACACAAAAAATTAAGTGCTTTGCCGAGCCTTTTTCTTTGGAACGGTTGGCAGTTTCTGCCTGGGTTATTTTGTTTTTAATACATGTTAGTTGTTTTGACTACAAATGTAAGTAGTTTTTACTACACTCAAAATATTTTGTAGCCAAAAACAAATGAAAAACACACTTAAAACCAATGAATAAACAATTGAAAACCATCCCAGTAATTATTCATTTGTTTTAACAAACATCAACATTTATTTTTTACTGTTGACAAAATTTTCTAAATTAAATAACATTAAACATTAAAAAATAAAGTTTTTTTCATACTTTTTTACCAACAAATTTGAAAAAAAAAAAAATAACCTACGAAAACATTAAAAAATAATTAACTGTTATTTTTACCAAAAAATTCCAAAAAAAATAACCTACGAAAAAATTAATGATTTCGTAGGTTGTTTATTACAATTTTATATTGAAATATTTTTAAAAAAATTTTCAATAAAATTACATTCTGGCCAGACGCTCTACCCATCGTGCCAAAGTCACTTGATACAAACATGTTTTTAAATTTCTATAAACAATTTTTTGAATTTTTTTCTACAAAAAATAACCTACTTGTGTAGGTAAAAACTAATGATATCTCATTAAAGAATAAAAACAATTTAAAATAAAATGACTTACACAAATCATTAAAAATTTAAAGAATAATCAGTAGTTTTTACTTACAAAACAAAAATTAATAACTTTAAAGATTGAATGTTAATGAAAGTCTTTATTTTTTAGTGTGTTATTTTTGAAACAAAGGACAGAAGTAGTCATTAATAAAAACTGAACATCAAACAAATGTTTTTTCTTTTAAAAACGACTAAACGTAAAATTTTTTAAATAAACTACAAACAGTTAATGACGTAATTTTTTGAGTGTACATCAGTTGTTTTTTGTCAGTTATCAAGTAACATAATTACCCCCCAGGTCAATATCAATACAAGCAAAACTTTTAAACTGGTCACGGATATGCAATGCATTACCATATAATGCATAGCCAAAAAAAGTCAAAAATATGCATTGTTTGTTCCATACCGCTTACCATAGGCATTACTTTTTTGAAATCAATTCTATACTGGATTGATGATATGCATTACATGGTAATTACACTCAAAAAATTATTACGGTAGATTCCACTACAAAAGACAGTTAAAACAGGTAAGAGTGTTAAATTCGGCTGTGCCGAATATTTTATACCCTCCAACACGTTTAAAATTAAAAAAAAAATCGCAGGGGCGTCTTTTTTTTGGTAGGGGGCGAGGGGGGTCGGCGAAGTTGGTGATGGACACCTGTAGCCCCGCTATATATGTTTACAAATTATTTGTTTATGATATTTACGCTTAAATAATACATTTTTATCGTTATTTTTAAGTAATTTCTATAACCGGCCTGAATAAAATCGAATTTACTAACCCCCTTGGTCCAAGCGCAGGTCTATGAACATAATATGGCATACAAATGTTACATTTGTTGAGCAAAAATTAAAAAAAAATAGTAAAAATATCGTATTTTTCAGGGGTCGTTTTAGTTCTTCAAGGGGGAACTTTTTTCCCCCTGGTCCGATTTTGCCCATCTTCGAACTTAACCTTACCAGTAACATAAGAGTTATTCGTGCCCAATTTCAGGGGTCTAGCTCTTTTGGTTTGGACTGCATCGTTATTTCTACAGACGGACATCGCTAGAATGTCTTCTATCATGGATCAATATTATATATACTTTGTGGGGTCCCCAACCGATATTTTTATGTGTTACACACGGAATGACAAAGTGAGTATACCCCCATACTGTGGTTGGAGGGTATAAAAGCTACATTTGTTGTTGTTTAAACCAAAAATTACAGTTGTTTTTACTGTAACCCAAATTGTCAGAGTTTTTTATTAACAAAAAAAAAAACTTCTAAACGTCAAAAACGGTTAAAATCTAACACTTCAAACTAGGAATGCGCGCGTGAGTGAATTTTTACTCACGCATGCACACGAAATAAAAATATTGCTCACGCACGATCAAGCACGAAATTTATTTTTTCTGCTCACATTCACGCACGCTCACATGAGTAACTAAAATTTTTCTCACGCTCACGAAATAATCACGCTCACGAAATTGAAATAAACAAATATTTATTTTATTTTTTTTTCGATTTCTTGCACAAAAAGAATTTAAATCCCTAAAACCAATCTTAGACATTACTTTAATCACAATTTGGTATTAGTTACCCTTTAAACTCAATATGATGAAAATGTTCATACTTGTTTTCTGTTTCAGTCAGCACAAAACAATCACGCAAACTCACGAGGAAAATATACTCTCGCACGCTCACGCAAGAAACTTTTTTTCTAATTAAGCGCATTCACGATTACGTGAGTAAAAATAAATTTTGCTCGCGACCACGAAAAATTCATGTCATGCGCGCATCTCTACTTCCAACTCATTCAACACATCCGTTTTTCTAAAAAAATTCTAGAAAATTTAAAATACTGTTACTACAATGTAGTATTTTTTTATATTTATTTTTTAAAACGACTACAAAAAATAGTTGTTTAAGATTTTTCAAACAAAACCAACTGAAATTGTAGTTGAAAACAACAACTACTACTTACTACACAAATGACCTTCACGTAGTAACTGCAATAATTTTCTAAGTGTACAAACCGTTACAATTTTTAAGGTTTTGCCGGGGTATTTAGTGGGCATTTTATTTTCAAATTTCATTTGCTTTCAAAACGATCCTCCCAAATATAATTGGCAAAAATTAGTAAAATATTTTTTTGTGTGTAAAGTGACGCCATTTTTAAATATTTTAACGGATATAATGTTGTTTATCTGAGGATACATTCTCTTTACATTTATTTCAATAAAGCTTTTACAGGGTTGGTATATACGTTTATCTTTATCCAAACATCTGATATGTACAATTATAAATAATCGTTATTCGGTTATTAGAAAACTTTTTAAAAAATATCAAAAAAAAATATTTTAAAAATCAAATAACTATGACTTAAAATACCGCATGTTTTAATTTTTTTTTCATGATAACCCCAGACATCTTAAGTTCAAAATAAATTAAAACAAAAATCTTTGATAACAGACCCTTCAAAAATACGACTGACTACCCGGTGGCTGTTTACCAAATCATACAATCAACAATCATTTGTGTTTTAAAGTTTAAAGGCGGTGGA
This sequence comes from Pegoplata infirma, assembly GCA_963921195.1. Classification (NCBI taxonomy): domain Eukaryota; kingdom Metazoa; phylum Arthropoda; class Insecta; order Diptera; family Anthomyiidae; genus Pegoplata; species Pegoplata infirma. Next base: position 34,032,746 of record OY992539.1, read on the forward strand.
CGTCGTAGTATTGAGTGTTGGAATAAAAAAAACAAAACGAAAGGCAACAAAAACAAAAAATGGTTTTGATTATTAAATTTGCTCGTGTTTTAAAACAAAGTAGTGCTTTGGTTAAACAAATAAATGTAAAAAATTCAAGGCAATTTAGTTTAACAACAATATTCAATGCAGGTGAGATTTGTGACATTAAAAGAATAAAAAATAATTTGCAAAAAAAAAATTTATGCAATAAGTGAATGCAAAGCAAAGATCCCAGTCGAACAGCGCAGAGCCGTATTAGCGCCGCCGCCATATTTTTTTAATTAGGGCTACACGCTAAAAACACACTTATTTACCGAATTTTTGGTAAATAAGTGTAAGTGTTTTTTGGGTGTACGTTCACGCTAAAGGCCTATTCACAACTGACGTGAAATCGCGTTCGAACGAGATTTCGATCATATGTTCTGTATCATTTTATACACAACCATACGATCGAAATCTTGTTCGAACGAGATTTCACCTCGGGTGTGATTTGAGTAAAAAAGAACTAATCATGATAAATTGAGATTATTTTATGATTTTTCTTTATGCAAGTACCATTTAAGATGATTTTATTAAAAACTACAAACAAAAAAAACGTATTATCCAAGTTTTTGTGTAAAATACAACACCAAGTGCTTTTGCGTAACTTAACCAAGCTTTTTGTTCTAGAAAAGTGTCTAAATTACGCAAAAGCACTTGGTGGGTTGTTTTTTACACAAAAACTTGACTAAGAAGTGTCTTATATTTCATTTATATGGAGTTCACACTACCGACTTTAAACCAGACCTGTGAATACTTGAAAATTTATTCACTTATTTCAACATTTTTCAAATATTTTTTGTATTTGTACTTGAAAATTTCAAATATAAATATTTTTTTACTTACTTAACATTTTTCAAGTAAGTAAAACAAAATACTTACTTAACGAGCGCAAGTTCAAATATTTTCAAATAAATAAAATATTTGAAAAAATGTTTACAAATAAAATATTTGTCAACAATGTTTACAAATAAAATACTTGAGAACATTTTTTCAAATATTTTTATACTTGCCGAAAATTTTCAAATATTCAACATTATTATGGTTGACGAAAAAAGGGCATAAAGACCAATTTTTTCTACACAGTTTTTTTGCACAAATGCATTTTTCTAATACAGCTCTAAGCCCTTTTGTAAAATTATTAATAATTTTTTAGGATTTTGCTATAAAAAATTACATTCTTTTTCAAGTTTCAACAGAATTGTATGGATATTGCACTTCCTATTTTTAAGGAAATCGAGACCTTATTACAACAAGGTTCTATTTGCTTAAATAAATAGGCACAAATAGAACCTTGTTGTCCAAAGGTAGCGAAATCTCGATAAGATCCCGAGACATGGAGTATCGGAGTACATGAATGGTAAAAAATTACCCCTAACACATTTGAATAACAAGATTATGTGCCCCCTGTTGATCCTCTTGAAATTTTGATATGTTGGGATAAAAACTGTTAATTTTTTTTTACGCGGCCAAAACTCATTTTTAGTGTTGGTCGACTTGTGTGGGGAAAATGGACTTTGTTTTTGTATCACTTTTGGGTGACATATCAAATTCCTAACTTCCGGTATGGGAATTATGATTTTGATCAAAATACCAAACTAAGGGTGGGGATGACGACCGCAAAAAAATGGGATATAAACAGTAGAAAAAATGGACATAATTCAGAGATATATGGATAAATGTTGTGAAACATCCATCGACGTCATAATATGTATGGTTATTATTCGTAATGTCCGTTATGGGAACTTCGTCTTTTTTATATGGTTTAAGTCCGCTTAAACAATAATTTTGCATTTTTTTTATTTGGACCACTTTTGTAGGGCTTTGGAATTACAATCTCCACAGACTCAACCATAACTGCTGCGGTACATACATATGTACATAATTTTTATTAAGGAATTCAAAATTGTAAATATCTATGTACGTAGATCTCTGTATGGAGATTCAGACCAACCAGCTTCGCTGAATATAGTTCTTCTGTGTATCAACCTTTGGCCGGACTTAGAGATTATCAAATCCAAAGACTAAGCCCAAAAGTCTTTGCTGAATTATGCTTTTTTGCGTAGCAGAAAAATTTAAAAATTTGAGAAAAAAAAGTCTTGGAAATTTTTTATGTAAGTATAAATATTTATGAGCGTGTTCAGCAGAGAAACCTGCTACTCAACAGTTGAGATGTAGCATGTTTTGATTAGTTGATTCTGCTGAACGCAATTTTTTATGAATGTTTTAAAATATGGTAATAAATGATTGTTTTTTTTATATTTTCATTTATTTTATCTGTGGAAATTACTTTTTCTATGAATTTTTGTTTATTTCCTTAAATAACGTAAAAAAAAAGAAATAATTTCAATAAAAAAGCTTATTTATCAGTTTGTGATCAAATGTAGCATAATTTTTTAACGCTACCAGTGATGAGAAGCGCTCACTCAACGTGTTGACTGAAATGTCAAAAATTAAACCGTTCAGCAGAATGTTGAGGAGCAGCTGGGAAGCAGCTTTCTCTGCTGAACGTACACTATGACAAATAAATTTATTTGAAAAAATGTTGCCAAATATTTTATTTGAGTTCAAATATTTTATTTGTAAACATTTTCTTCAAGTATTTTACTTATAATAAGTATTTTACTTATAATAAGTATTTTACTTATGGCAAGTATAAACATATTTGAATTTACTTGTATTTGATTTTTTAAATACAAATATTTTTTTTACTTACTTAAACAAATGTTAAGTAAGTAAATCAAATATTTGAACTTGAAAATTTTAAGTATAAGTATTTGAATATTTACTTGAAAATACTTAAGTACAACCTTTTTACAGGTCTGCTTTAAACATCTCATGAGTGTTCAAGCGCTAAACGAGCAAAATTTGACTTGTTTCCCCATACATTTGGTTGTTTAGCTAAACAATCAAATTCGACTTGTTTCATACTATACCTTGAAATCCAAATAAATTCGGATTTCGATAAAAAATCCAAGTAAATCCCAATGCTTTTTTGGAATTTCAAATGTCAAATTTCATACATAAAAAATATTGGATTTTGGCAAAATCAGAAAATCACTATTTAAAATCCCAAAAAATATATACTAATAAATTGTACAACGATGGTTTTGCCGAAAATAGCCATCCCTAATGTTAATTTACTACGCTGCGTACGATTTTTTATTAGCTGTTAAAAAAAAAAACAATTATTATTTATTTCGCAAAAAAAAGCTTATGGTGTTTTCTTTTCGGACAAAAAATGTAACCTTTTTGCATTTTGCCCCCGAAATTATGTTTTTTGGTTCTTTTCTAATAAAAATGCCAACCCTCGTATTGGGTTTTGGGGTAAATCTATACTTAAAGTATAGATTTTAATTGGATTTGAAATCCAATTTAAATTAGTGTTATAGGCCATTTACATATGCCTCGAAATCCAAAAAAATGGGATTTCAATGAAAATCCAAGTAAATCCAATTACTTTTTTGGATTTCAAATGTCAAATCCCATACAAAAAAAAACTTGGATTTTGGGAAAATCGTAAAATCGCAATTTAAAATCCAAAAAATTTCTACTACTTAATTGTACAACTATGGGTTTTCCCAAAATAATCATCCCTAATGCTTTTTTTACAACGCTGCACACGATTTTTTATCAGCTGTTGTTGTTTTTTATAAAGTAAAAAAACAATTAAAATTTATTTTTTTAAAACTATTAAAAGATTAATAAAAACAATGTTTAACAATGTTTCATTTAAAATTTACCATTGCAAATGGTAAACGCACAATTTAGTTGACCAATTTGGTCTTCCTAACAAAGAAAAACACTCAATGGTGGCGGCCCCAAACTTGGCAAAAATGTTAATTTTCTTGCATTTAAAGAAGCAGCTCTTCATAAAAACACATTTTTTGATATTGTGGTCCCAACATATACTAGTGGGATTGAAAATATTGGCTCCGGCAAAGAAAAATCATTGTTTTTAGATATATTTATAAAATTGGGTAATTTTCCAACTAACAACCCTGTACACAAATCAAAAGAAAATACAGAGTTAGTACAAACAAAATCCCGCTAAATGTCAAAAAAGCATATGTAAACGGTATAGATTTTAATTGGATTTGAAATCCAAATTTATGTGGATTTCGGGCTATATGTAAATAGCATATTAGTGTTTTTCATGTTGTTCAATGCAAAATCAATAGTGATTTTAAAATCATGCAAGTCCGAATAAAGTATAAAACGCTGCCGAAGCAACCGGCTCATTTCGGCTTACTTTACTAGTGGGGTTTTCTGTAATTTATGCGAAAAGTTTTCGCATCGAAAAGTATGAAACAATAAGTTGTATCTTTGTGTTTTTCTGATTGAAGAAGAAAATTGTGTCTTCTAAAGATTAAATTAAATGTGGATTTACCTTTGACCATGGATTCTGTAGCTACTTCTACGTCATCAGTAGGCAATTACATTAAATTGATTATTTGATATTTGCTAGAAAAATTCTTTATATGTCTTTTTATCAACAGACTAGCCTGACATGAGCTTCGAACCTGTGTCGTTAAATCACTCATGTTTTTGTAAACCGAAGCTCTAACCACTAGGCTATACTCGGTGTACAAACATCAGCGACTAAACGTAGTTAGTTTTTAATTCACAGTAGGTTTGTGTGTGATGTATGTAGAAAAGCTTTTTCTCTAACTCAAGCAATGCATTTAATCTAGAGACCAACAACAATTTTCTTAATCTTTCATTTACTTTATTTTATGCAAACTTTACTATAGCGGAGAATTTTTTTGTTCTTCACACTACAGTAACGCATAGTTAAAGTGAATTGCCCACATGAGCGACATTTTTTGTCAGCATTTCTATTTGTTATATTTTTTCGGCGTAATACCATATTCGCATTCATTTTTTTAAACATGTTTAAGCACTTAAACATGTTTATGTACCTTAACAAGTTTATATTTAAACGTGTTTAAGCGGTTAAATGTTTAAAAAAATGAATGCGAATTTGGTATAAGCCAAGTATATTTAAATTGTTGTTTGTGTTTTTCTGATTGAAGAAGAAAATTGTGTCTTCTAAAGATTAATTCTGGAACACAAATTGTTTCTGTATATCAATGCAAAAACGGCAGAATTTTTATTAAAATGTTCCAAGGCAGCTGTCAAAAAGGTAAACAAAGCGGAAAAATATTTAAAATCGCAACAACAAAGAACGCAATTGCATATCTTTTAAACATCTGTACCAGCAAATCGTACTATTACTTCGAATATAAAAAATAAAATAAGTGAAAATATTATTGCATTTGACATATTTCTGGAAGGCTGATTCCAATGGTACAAACCATTTTAAATCTAATGGGTTTGTTAGTCTAGATGTATGATGAGGTATGGTAAGATGAGGTAGGATTTTATTGGTGTTAGTTTTTACGTAAAATCGTGTTAGCTGTTTTTTCTTTTAATGTAATTTTTTTTTGTTTAAATTTATTGTAAATGTCTTAATAAAATTAATTACTAATTTTTTTGTTTAAATAAAAGCTGAACATTCTTTTATTTTTTTATTTCTAACAAAAAAAAATGTGTTTGTTTACTTTTTTTAATTTTTTTTATCAGCTGTGTAAGAAAAATCCACTGTTGCCAACTATTTTTAACCAAAAACCTCTAAATTTCACGAAAAAAGCGCTAGAAACCGCAAAAAATTAATTTAGCGGGGAAAATTTTAAATTTTTCCGCTAAATTACAAAAAAAAGCGCTGAAAACCGAAAAACTTGGCATTTTTGATTGAAAAAAAGAAAAATTAAAAAAAAAACCTCCAAATTATTTTTTCTACGAAAATTTACTTTTCATTAAAAACGCGCAAGAGACGGTCGAAAAAATTTTAGCGGGAAAATACAAAATTCTCCCGCTAAATTACAAGAAAAGCGCTAAAATTAGAGAAACTTGGCGTTTTCGATTGAAAAATTGGAAAAAAACCTCTAAATTTGTTCCACTAAATCCAAATAAAAAGCGCTAGATTTTCCCGCTAAAGCACCGTTCCCGCTAAAACCAATTTTCGCCCTCTAATACGGCGTTCACACTTGCTGTTTTGAAGTGTTTAAAAGTGAGATGTTTAAAAAAGTCTTTGTTCTGTATCCATTACGTTTTTATTCTGTTACTGGTGTTTTGTTAAACAACTTGTTTAAAGTCGCTAGTGTGAACTCCATATAAATCCAAACAAAAAGCGCTAGATTTAGCGGGAAAACCTCCAACTTGGCAACAGTGGAAAAATCTACCTCACCTCATTATATCTCACATCAAAACAAACCTCTTATATGCTGTCACCATAAAGCAGAAGTAATTTAATCCCAGCAAAAACATGGTAATGAGTTGTGAAAAGTAATCATTACCAAGTACATTATTTATAATGAGTACCCATTACCATTAACATTATTTTAAGCCCAAAAGTAACTACTTTTCAGTAATATATTATAAAAGTACTTCTAAGTAATAATATCTCCTTGCACTTGCAGTTTTTAACCTTTACAATTCAATTAACTTAAAAAGTACTTAAAAACTTAAAAAAAATTACGCAATTTTTAAGTTTTAGTAAAAACAAGTTAAATTTTAAATGTTTTAATTAACTAATTATTTTACTTCTTATTGGTAATGGGTTTTAACTCCTTATTAGTAATCCGAGTCAGTAACTACTTATTTATCTCCATACTCTTCACTAGTTATTTTTGTCTCACGCCCTTGTTAAAATAATTAGTGTTTCATTCAAAAGTAACTACTTATTAACATCTGTTTCGGATTACAAAACCCATTACTAGTAATGCCAATTTTTGCTGGGATGTATTCAAAAAACTCGTTCTTTTATAATTCTTTTTATATGACATTCACACTTGCGACCTTAAACAAGTTGTTCAAAAAAACATCAGTAACAGAATAAAAACGTAATGGACACAGAACAAAGACTTTTTTAACATCTCACTCTTAAACACTTCAAAACAGCAAGTGTCAATTCCATATTAAGTAAAAATTCCGGTATCAAAAATTTTAAACTTTAATGGTATTCGCGCATTTTTAATGCTTCATTAAATACCCACCTTAACAATCATTAACCAAAAATAAGCACATGAAACAATGTTTAAATTTCTTAAAAAAACATAAAAAATAAGCAGTAAAAATTAAAAAAAAAAACTCTCTTTCCTTTACTGACATTTCATCAAATTATAGGATTGTCGTTAAAATTTAAGGTGTTTCATAAAAACCTTAAAATAATCAAATAAGGGGCTCTGTAGGCTAGTTGGTAGCGTGCTAGCCTATGAATCAGGGTGTCGTGGGTTTGATTCCCACAAAAACCCTTGGTCGATTTCGCTACAACGAGACGACGTTCAATGTTACAAGTTCTCGTTTAGTTTAAAATTATTAAAAATGATTTGTAATTAAATTGGAAAAATAAATAAAAACTGATCACTGGATCAAATTATTATTATCGAATATATTTATACGAAAAAAGGAATTTAAATTAAATTAAAATTCAATATTTTTTTATAACCCTCGAAATTTTTTTTAGAAAAATAAAAATTTTAATAATATTTTTTGTTTATAACCAAAGACTATTAAAGAAGACGTTTCACACGGGAAAGTAAATGAACCCTCGGGAAATAAGCTAACACGGTGGAGTATTTGCCATCGTTTGCTTTGATAAATTCATTCGCTTTCCAAAATTTCACTAATACACACTCGTATTTCCACCAAAATCACTAATACTTTCACGTTTTTCGTATTTAGAATTGCGTAGAAACAAATATAATTGACAAATGTTCTTGAAAGTGAGCTTACTTGTATTTTAGTGAATGGGCAAATTTGAGTCCTGGAACGACTGGACACCCTTTGTTTATAACTGAAGTTTTTATTTATTTCGGTTTGAGTCCATATTAATTATTTCTGAGAAATAATTATTTTTGTTGTACAATGAGAAAATCTGAAAAAAATAATTGACAACACAGGCTAAGTGGAGATGTCGACAGCTTTCGGAAGAAGCCACCCTTCCTTCGTCAGCACTCTTCGATTGTCACTGTAGGTGTGTAAGATTAAGATCAGGGGGGTTACCGCGTAACTTTATTCGAAAGAAATCGTTCGAATTCGGAAATTTTCAACATACCGTAACAATAAATTGGTTTACGCAAAATTATATTTTTTTATATTTTTACATTATTTGAAGAAGATTTGCGAGGCTCCAAAGAATTTTGTAACTAAAAAAATATTTTCTTTTTAATTATTTGCCAAAACAAAATTCTGTTCGAAAACGTTTCCGTTTCGAATCGAAATACGCGGTAACCCCCCGGCTATTTAAACGTACATTAAGGTGAAAAAGCGGACGGGAATTATATCACATTTCATTACCCATATGCTACGTTTAGCACGAACTTAATGAATCTATTTTTAACTTTTTCCAACAGAGTTGTAATTTCTTACACTGTAGTAGATTTTCTCAGAGTTGCAACCCTTAGTAGGACTTTTCAAGTCTTGAAAAATGTCCGTTAGGTTTGAATTTATATTTCGAATTTCTAATTCTTAGAAATATTACTAAAGGCCTTTTTTGTTGGCAAACTTTGATTGTTAACATGCGTCAAAACGAAAAAAACGAAACGTTTCTTAATTTAATTTAGCGTCGTTTGGAATAGTTTTGTAAAATATTACACATTTTCGATGAAATATTAATAAAATTAGTTTATTAAATGCAATTTAGCTTGAAAGCAACACAAAAACATTTATCTTTTTTATTAATACCAAAGAGAGACATTAACAATGTAAGAATCATTCACAATGTATGCAAGTTAATTTTTAACTTCTAGAATTTTGAGCGTTAACACTAATGTGAACTTTGTATGGTAGAACACTGATAATTATGCCAACAAAATACGCTTTAAATTGCATTGTACCTTATGAGTTGAGTTTTAATTCTGTTTTATATATTGTTGGACTTTATATTTTATAACTGAAGTTTTTATTTATTTCGGTTTGAGTCCATATTAATTATTTCTGAGAAATAATTATTTTTGTTGTACAATGAGAAAATCTGAAAAAAATAATATATTTTTTGTTTATTTTTTTTTGAAAAATAAGCAGAAAAAAGAGGTAAAAAAGCAAAAAAAAGCCAAAAAAATTATAAAAAAATCAAAAAAATCCAATGCATAAACAAAAAAATAAGCAGTTATTGCCATAATAAGCAAAAAAAGCTCTAACAAATGTAGCTTGTGTTAAATCTAAAGGCCTTTTTTGTTGGCAAACCCTGATTGTTACCATGTATCAAAACAAAAAAACGAAGCGTTAACTTCCATAAATTTCTAAATTTAATTTAGCGTCGTTTGAAATAGTTGTGTAAAATATTACACATTTTCGATGAAATATTGATAAAATTAGTTTATTAGACGCAATTTAGCTTGAAAGCAACACAAAAACATTCATCTTTTTTATTAATACCAAAGAGAGCCATTAACAATAAGAGAATCATTCACAATGTATGTTAATTTTTAACTTCTAGAATTTTGAGCGTTAACACTAATGTGAACTTTGTATGGTAGAACACTGATAATTATGCCAACAAAAAACGCCTTAAATTGATTTATCTTTTAAAATAAAAAAGTTTTTTTTTTTTATTTGCCTAGTTTTCACTTTCTTGAACTGTGGTTGGCCGGCAGCTGACTTTGAGCGGCCGCCGACGGTTTTTTTTGACTCGACTTGTGTTTCTGATGCACAATAATATAAAACCACAATAGCAACAGCTGATTTTTATGCAATGCTTTTCAAACTGTATCAGTGAAAAACAGAGTTGCACAAAAAAATTGTAATTGGAAATGAAAATACCGTTACTAAGCGTAATTAAAAAAATATAACAAAAATGGTTAATACGTCATATGAAAATAAAAATTGAGAGTGATAAATTGGGTTTATACCCTCTCAAGTGTAAATAAATAAAAAAAATGTAGGTGGTGTCCTAGGTGTCGGGGACGTTTGGAACGCTGGAGATATTTATCGCGCCTTTTAAAATTTATTATATTGGGTTAACATAATTATTATTATGGGTTAACATAAAAGTGGGAGCAAAAAAACACAAAGTAAAATTTTTTTTTGTTAATTTTTTTGTTTCTGTTCTTGCAAAAAAAAAAATGTATTTTTAATTTTATTAAATATGTTTTTGATCTTTAATTTAGATTTCTTAAACCCAGTATATTTTTATTCTTTGCTGAAATTCCTATATAATCTTACCTAATTTTATGTATTTCTTTACAGAACGTCGTTTTACTGAAAAACATGAATGGGTTTCCTTTGAAGGTTCGTCTGGTACTGTAGGTATTTCTTCATATGCTCAAGAGGCTCTAGGTGATGTAGTATTTGCTCAATTACCCGAACCAGGCACGATTCTAAAACAAAATGATGAATGTGGCGCTTTGGAAAGTGTTAAGGCAGCCAGTGAAGTTTATTCACCAGTGAGTGGAGAAGTAACATCTAAAAATGAGGCTGTTGAAGAATCACCGTCATTAATCAATACCAATTGTTATGATAAAGGTAAAAATTTTGTTATTACATTGTTATATTCAAATATTAATTTTGTTTTTTTATTTTTCTAGGATATCTATTCAAAATTAAACTTTCAAATACCTCGGAATTGGATAAACTCATGACTGAAGATCAATATAATGTATTTCTTAAAAATACTGGGGAATAGTTAATTTATAATTCTACACCATATTGTTGTTATTTTTTAAAAACATTCATTTACTCACTGCTTTTAAAGTTCAAAAGAAAAACTCCCCTGTGCTCGATGAGTACTTATTACTATATTTTGTTTTTTTTGCCATTATTTAATTATAATAGAATTATTTTTTAATAAATTATAAAAAATTATAAATGAAAAAGTTGATCTATACTTTACATTTTAATGCTAATCGAAACTGAAAACAGTCTGAACCATATTCGTTCCAGAATTTTTTAATAATTTAATTAAATCAGTGTTTAAATTTTGTTTTAGTCAATTTTTTTAACTGATAAGATACTTTACACTCTTTAAGTAAAAGTTTAATGTTTTTAATCACCACTTTAGGAAGTGTTTGATTAAAATAAATCTTTTTAGTTTAAAAGTTCAAGGTTACTTAAGAAAAGGCTTGAATTAGAGATGAATGTGATAGTTGATTTAAACACAAACTCAAGATAATATAATTCACAAGATAGAATAGTGGATTTTTTAACTTACATAACTCCCATACAAAATGACATTTTCATAAAATTTGGTCCCATCGCTCTGTCTTAAGGATGCCCCTAAAGGAATCAAATTCATAAACGACTTCCAATATTATTTTTAGCCCCAACACTTTCTTAGAACATACCTACTCTCTATCTTGAACCCATAAGGCAATTCCCATACAGTTTTTTTTTATTTTTTATAAATTTGGTTTTGTTAAATCAGCTCTCTTCGCTGCAATTAGGGTTGCCATTCGTACTGTTTTAAACAGTACATGTACTGTTTTTTATAAAAAGTACTGTTTTATGCACAGCATCTAAAACAGTACGCAAAAGTACTGTTTTTTAAAGCGTGTACTGTTTTTGTACTGTTTTTTTATACTCATCACCAAATTTTTCGAAAAATGTTTCATATTTGACAAAATTTTAATTAAATTTTTAAAAAGGAGCTAAATGCAATTTAATTTTATACCACACTCAAAAAGAAAAATTATTTAAAAAGTGGAAAACTTAACTTAATTCAATAATGATTTAGCTCCATTGCCATGTTTTCCTTCTTTTTATCTAAATTTTTCTGAAAAATAAGAAAAAACTAGAAAATGGGAAAAAAATTAATTTTATTGAGTACATCACATTTAAAGTTCCGATTGCGGGCAGACCCCATTAGGTTCGGAACCCATGGGTCCAGACAACCTTAGGCCCAGTCCCATTGGGTCTATTAAGGATCATCATAGATTTTGATTCAACATCTTTGCCCTTTTCGCTCTACCTTGCTTAGTTTTTAGGATACGGGAATTTAAGGGCCCAAAAGGGTCTTTAGAATCTTAACGGGATAACTAAAAAACTATTACACGGAAGGATTAAGACGGTCGTGTAAAGAACTACAAAAATGTATTTGTCATTTTTTTTGTTTCGGCGATATTTTCTGAGAAATGAGGAACGCCCAAATTTTTAGATGCAAATTGAGGAGTCCATACATTGAAAGAGGACCGGAGATTCTTTAGAGATTTTTAGAATCGAAAATGAACACTTTTTTGCTCTTTCTGGCTTAGTTTTTGAAATTTTTGAAACATTTTTTGAAAAAAAATTTCCTTAAATTGCATAAAATTTACTGAACCTGAAAAAAAACTTTATCAATTCTAAGAAGATAAATATGATGAACTTATTGGTTGCAAATTATGTTAAAGAAATTTTAAAATTTTTATTAAATTTTACTAAATTGTGAAAAAAAAAACATTTTCTTAAAATTTAGTTAGGCCTTTGTTTGAGTGCAATAATACCGTTTTCGCGTTTGCTTTTTAAAGTTGTGTTTTAATTAAAACACTGTTTTATGGATTTTTTTATATGTTTTTGATAGAAAGATCGGTGTTTTAGTTAAGCGAAAGCATAGCCTACAAAAGCTTTTCAAGTTTGATATCGCGGCAACTAAGATAAATGCTCCAAAAAGTCAATCGCAATTTTTTTCAACACTGATAAAAAAAATAGAATAAGTTTGAGACGGTTTACCTAAAATGTTCCACCGTTCTGTTAACAACCTTTTACACTCAGAAAATTATGTAAGTTACTACATGTTAGTTGTTTGTATATTTTACAGTAGTTAGTTGTTTTCAACTACAAAGTCAGTTATTTTTGTATGAAAAATATCAAACAACTATTTCTGTTAGTTATTTAAAGTCGTTTTTTTGAATAACTAACAAAAAAGTTCTGAAATGCAGTAACAGTTATTAAAAGTAGTTAATTTTATTTTATTATCTCTGAAAAATTTTCAAAGTTTTTGCCAAAAAAAAATTTATTTTTTTTTATTTTTGAGAACTTTTAAAAAAAGAAAAAAAACTTGGAAAAAATTTGGTCTTCAATTTATTTTCTGAAAATTTTTTTGTTTATTTTATTTTTACTACATATTAGTTGTTTTGACTACAAATGTTAGTAATTTTTACTACATAAGTCAGTTGTTTTTTGTCAGTTAAAATAACTAACATTGTTAGTTGATTTAACTGAAAAAGTAGTTGACCCCAAAATAACTTACAAAGTAGTTATTTTAACTGACATTTTCAGTGGATTTTACTAACATAATTTTTTGAGTGTATGCTCGTTTTGGCTGAGATCTGTTTGAAATCAGGGTAAAAGTCCTAAGTTTTTGTAGTTTGATATAAAATAAGACTTTTAAAAAAGTACTGTTTTTATTTGCAATGTACTGTTTTTTGAGACCGAATGTACTGTTATTCCATATTTCAAATCTGGTAACCCTAGCTGCAATGGTACCTCTTAGAGGGGTCAAACGCAAAACTGACCCCCATTAATTGTTATCCTCCAACAATTTTTTTAACCAAACCTACTCCCAATCTCCACACCTGAAGGGGGCTCCCATACAAAATGTTTTTTTTATAAAATTTAGTCACATCGCTCTTACAGTTTCAAGGATGCCGCGAGTGCAATCAAATGTATGAACGACCACAAATATTTTTTCAATCCCAACATTTTCTAAAAACAAACCTACCTTCTTTTATGATACCTTAAGGCGGTCCGTATAAATTTTTTTACAGACTTATTTTCTTTAAACTGTTCGTATCGCTCGTATGGTGCCTTCAAGAGAAGTACGATGTAAGACCGACCTCCAGTTGTTTTTTCCCACCATCTTTTTTCTAAAACACACCAACAACCTACCTCCCCTCCCTAAGAAAGCTTTCATACAAAAGTTATATTAAAAAAAAAATTAGCAAAATTTTAAAAGTTAAAATTTTTAGGGGGGTTATTCATTATACTTAAAGTGTACTTAAAGTATTTTTATTTGACAAATATTCATGCAATATCAGTCAAATAAACCTACATTATACTTAATTTACTCATTATGAATTGCCCAGTTATTATCCAAAAAAAAAATTGTTTTTAGGCACAATGGAATTTTGTATTAAAGTAGTTCTTTCTAATAGAAATGTGAAAGCAAAAGGAAATTTTTAAATTAAATTCCCCAATTCCAAATTTCTTCTCTTAAAATTTCCAAAAATATAATTTTTTGCAACTTTTTCTGCCACGCCCACAATTAAGGCAGTTTTCAAAATTCCCTCGTGATTTAAGCTACTAACATGCTAGACAGTGGCTTAGTTAGTTTTTGGCCTAAACATGGGCCAATTTTTAATGGGGCTGGAGGGAGCAATATTTACAGCTCGGCCTACATTTTTCTTTTAAATTCATCTACGCGGTATTACCTTTCAAACAAGTAGCATAAGATCAATATGTTCTAAACGAAAGTCTAGACTCTAGAGGCAAACGAATGTTGGTAAAAATCTGATATTTTTTTTATTTTTAACGGTAAATCTAGTTTTTATTTAAATTTGGTTTGAAATAAATCGGCCTATATGCGGCTGCGCTATTGCCCAAAAACTGGATTAGGATCGGTCAAAATTTGGAATTTCACTTTCTAAAATGGCTCTATCTCGGAAAGTATAAGAGATAATCACACTCCCAAACGATGTTTTGTTTAGGCATATACTTGTCCACATATAATTTTTTAAGAAATCTAATAACAAAAAATTACAAGCGTTAAAAGTGTTGGTATGCAAAAGGTGCTCTACTTTGGAGGCTCTGCTGCCTCATCATGCGACCGCTGGGCTCCAAATTTCAAAGTTAAGCTCCAAAATACGTTAGCTATAACCATTTCAAATTTCATTGCTATCGGTCCAGTGCTTACAGAATGGCTGAATTATTTCCAAACAAGTAAGAAAGTTATAGTCGGTCAAGACCGCCCATAAAATACCCTACACCAGTGTTTCCCGGAAAATGGGTCCCAAGTTCAAACATGGACCCATTTGATGTGTCTTTTGTCAAATCTTTAATAAGTGTAAAAAACACTCACAAACCAAATTTGAGTGAAAAAGGGTTCCATTTGTCCATTTGTGGCCAAAAAACCTATTTAACTGAATATCGGCCGACATTTTCACATGGTGCTAGGTCCAGAAATGGTCCAAATATAATCAGACTTGATTATGTTATTAAAGTACGCGTTAAGCACACACAAACTAAATTTTTATAAAATATTTTCTATTTTCGTGAAATTTGGGAGATTTATGTGAATATCGGGAAGGTGGTTTGTATGGGGGCTATAAGAAGATCTGGTCCGATTCCTTTGAAATTCGGAATGGTGATTTGTGAATATAAAATACGTTTACTTGTCAAATTTCGAACGGATATCTTTTATAATACGGGTATTAGAGTCATTTGAGGCAAAATTAAAGAGGATCTTTGTATGGGGGTTAGATCTAAACATGAACCGATTTTTTTCAATTTCAATAGGCTTCGTCCTTGGGCCAAGAGAGGCTTAAGTTTCAAATTTCAAGAAAATGGATTAAAAATTGCGACCTGTATCGTGTTTACACGATTTACATGGACAGACAGACAGGCAGACGGACGGACATCGCTAGATCGACTCAAAAGTGATTCTGAGTCGATCGGTATACTTAAAAGTAGTATTTCGGGTAGTTACAAACATTTCGGTAGTTACAAACATCAGCACAAACTCATTATACCCTGTACCACAGTGTGGTGTAGGGTATAAAAATTAGTAACTTTTCCAAGTGTGCACTGTAATTTGACTTTAGGTTAGGTTAGGTTTAAGAGGCGACACATAAGTGTCCACTAGGCTGGCTCGTTTTTGGGCTTTTCTCTCTGATCAAATTCTAATACCCGCCAAAAGTGTCGGTCCCCTAAGGGTAACTCACATGCAAAATATCACTCCGATCAGAGTTTATCTTCTGTCTCCACTTTGAGCCTCAAAATTGGGGTTTTTGAAAAAAAG
Source organism: Pegoplata infirma (assembly GCA_963921195.1). Lineage (NCBI taxonomy): Eukaryota > Metazoa > Arthropoda > Insecta > Diptera > Anthomyiidae > Pegoplata > Pegoplata infirma. The sequence continues at coordinate 34,048,797 of OY992539.1, forward strand.
GACTTTAAAAAAAAAAAAAAAATTAAGTTTTCTTACTAAAATAATTAAAAAATTATTTTTGTATAATATTTGATCATAAATACTTAAATATGAAATTTAAAGATTTTACGATATCATTAACCCGTTCAAACTTGATACCAAAAAAATGCCATGATTTTGGGGGCATTCTCAAAACACCTTTTTTCAAAATTTGAAAATTTTATTAAAAAAAAAATTTAAGTATATAATTTTTTCTTACTGAATTCATTAAGAACACCTTAGAGAAGAAAAATGTGAAATATGGCGGATATCCGTCGAGCCACTTTTCGGGAATCGCGGGGGGAAGTTAGCGGATTTCAAGGAAATGTTGGTTTTATCAATAATTTGGATTAATAAAATCTTATAAATTTAATTTTTGGGCAAATTAACGGTTTTTTGGTGTCGTAGCATTCTATTAAATAACTGTAAGTCTGTCATGAAATCTTACCGATCTAGGACGTCTTTAACCCACATTGGCTGGGGGTCAAAAATGACCCCTGCAGAAAATTTGAAGTTTAGAGCTTATATTTTGTGCTATAAACAAGTATAAAACGGCTTTTGTGTTTTATATCTCAACTTTTATTTAATATTAATATATTATCTTTAAAAAAATCGTTAACCCTTTTTGGTAGGGGGTCATAAATTACCCATTTAACAGTTCTAAATTGTGTTGCTCAGTAAGAACCTTAAGCTCTTGACGGCAACGGCTGACTGTCTTGGATCGAATACTCCTGTTCCTCAGTGCCTTAATAGTAGCTTGACTGTCTATTTATATAGTGATATCGCTAGAAAATATCGGTCTCAGAGTCCCCGCACAACAATGTCGGGGCGGTTGACGTTTTCGGTCATGAGAGAGTATAGGCGCAAAATAAAGGCGGCAGCGGTAAATTCAGTCATTCGTTGATATTTACATAATTTTTTACTTTTTCGACACTTTTTTTATTTAATATTATTGTTTTTTCTAATATCAATTTGATTTTCTCATATTGATTCCTTTTTTTGTGTTTTTTCAGAATTTTAAATATTTTTTTTTTTAGAGATCACATTTTTTTGTTTACTTTATCGAAAATAGTCGAAATATATATAAGAATGTGGCAACATTTTCATATCAAAAATTTGAAGAGAGAGAGAAACCGACACAAAAATAAAATTGATTTTATTCAAGCGGTTTTCGGTCGAGCGTTTTTTCTTGCCAAATTTGTATGAAAAAAACGTCACCGACATTGTTGTGCGGGGACTCTCATGGAAATAAGTCTTGCCGCCTCGGCAACTGCAAATATTTCAGCCTGAAAAATGCTGCATGAATCATTAAATCTTGAGCTATGTTCTATCCCTAATTTTTCGCAATAGACACCACTTCCGGTGCCATTTTCTTTCTTAGATCCGTCTGTATAGATCTCAATACTATGTTCTTTTTTCCTTAATTCCTTCCATTGTTCCCTAGGGGGTATGACGGTTTTAATGTTTTCTTCCCATGTTATATAGGATATCATATAATCAGTTTTTAAGTTATCGTAGCCGAATTTTTGCAATAATTTGACTTTGGTCAGACCCTAAAATATACCTATGGTGTACATTTTTAACTCACAATTTTCGGAAATATATAAAAATTTGTTTACACTTACGTGAATCTTTTTATATGTGTCACGCGTCCATCAATGGTATTAACAGTTTAATTGTAAACATTCAAATGATTTCAAATTTGAAGCATACTTTTAGGCCTTTATCATAATATGAATGATATATCGTCGCCTTAGAATTGGTTTGCTCTTCTGAATCTTCAAAAACTATCCGGGAATAATACCGTATCTCTTGTATGGGTACCTGGACATAGGGGAGTAGATGGGAACGAGAAAGCTAATGAGCTCGCTAAGCTTGGAGCAGATGGAACTTTTGTTCATATTGAGCCCCCGATTCAGTACTATAGAACGAAAAGTGACTGTCGTTGCATTTCTATTGCAAACAGGAAATTGAGAGAGCTAAGCACGAGCAGTATTACCAGAACAATCTGGCACATTACGACCTCGGGAAAACTCGCTACCTACTCTCTCTTAACAGAGAGGATTGTCGTTTACTCACGGGCGTGGTCACAGGACACTGCCTAATTGCTTTTTACGCGAAAACTATGGGACTTATCTCGGATGCCAATTGTAGAAGATGTGATGAACCTAATACAGATGAAACAGTTGAACATATTCTGTGCAAATGCCCCGCATTGGCCAGACACCGCGAGCGAATACTAGGTAAAGCAGAAATCGAGAATCTGGATGATATCGCGGCTACGGACCTTACGCAACTAAAACTGTTCGCAACATTGACTAACGCGTTTTATCCTCGTCGCTGAAGGAAATTGTGGTATCGCTATGGACCAGCCGGTCTATGCGAGGAGTCTGAACTTTAGGCTCCACCACCCCTAACCTAACCTAACCTAACCTAACCTAACCTAACCTAACCTATAGCGTCATTATATGGAGCAAACCCATTAAATATGACAATTTTTTATATGTCAGTTAAAATAACTTCTTTGTATGTAAATTGTTTTGGGGTCAACTACTTTTTCAGTTAAATCTACTAACAATGTTAGTTATTTTAACTGACAAAAACAACTGACTGATGTAGTAAAACCAACTTACATTTGTAGTCAAAACAACTAACATGTAGTAAAAATAAAATAATCAATATATAATTTTTTTTTTTTTTAATTTTCAGAAAAAAAATTGAAGACCAAATTTTTTCAGTTTTTTTTTTTTTTTTTATTGTGAAAAATAAAAAAACCGAAAATTTATTTTTATTTTTTGGAAAAAAAAAATGAACATTTTTCAGAGATAGAGATTAAAAAAAATAAAATTAACTACTTTAAATAACTGTTACTACATTACAGTACTTTTTTGTTAGTTGTTCAGAAAAAGAACGATTTAAAATAACTAACAGAGATAGTTGTTTGATATTTTTCATACAAAAACTACTGATTTTGTAGTTAAAAACAACTAACTAGAATATACAAGCAACTAAAATGTGGTAGCTTACATAATTTTCTGAGTGTAGGACCATAAATGAGAACTATAAATCGATTTTGAATAGGAACACCTTCCCTTCTACATTAATGTTAACCAATTGATTTATTATGATTTGTGCACTAAAGTTATACAATTTTATCATTATTTAAATTCATATTATATATCTACGCCCACAAAACTGGGGGAAAAAAATATTTATTCTTGATCCCGGGTTCAAGTAGATAATTTTGAGCTTTTTCCGACCACTGCACTGGTTCTCATTTTGGAATATTTTTTTTTTGCGAATCAAGTTATTAGCAAAACTGTCAATTTCAGATAAATTTCACCTCAGATAAACCAATTTTTCGGATGAAATTGTATCCGCCCGATTAAAACTGATCTAATCTTAGCGATCCATTTTTCGGATCACTGCTGATCGTTCACATTTTTACTTGAGTAGTCAAAATTTTGTAAACAATTTCTTTTACAATTACTAAAAGAGTGTTTTTCTACTTAAATTCATATAAAGACAAAATATTTTGAGAATTTTGGAGGATGTTCAATCGAGTTTACTTGTTTTTTTAGTGTACTAATCACAATAGATATGATTTTCACTCAAAATTTCATCATATTTTTTTAAGGATTTTAAATATAAACCATATGATTAATGCAAACACATTTTAGGGGTTAGTAGTAAAATGATTCATATTTTCTGTAGGGTGTTTGGGAATGACAACTTTTTCTCTTATATTAAGAAAAACGAAAAGAGAAACTCTTTAAAAACACAGTGCTACAGTGAATTTATGCTTTTGATGTGACTTATTGTTAGTGTAGGTCACATCAAAAGTTGAGTTAATCAAAAAATTTACCAGAAACTTGCCAGAAACCTTTATAACAGCACTTTATTTATTAATATCTAATTTTTAGAAACTTTTCCGAGTAAAATGTTTAAAATTTTCTGTAGGTTGTTTAGGAATAATAAAAACGAAAAGAGAAAATCTTTAATAACACAGAGTTACAGTGTATTTTTTTTATTATGTATTTCGATTTCGGATGTCAAAGAAGAATTTAGCAACAAAAACCAAAATCTTCGATAGATCACTTTTTGCAAAAAATCGCGGTTGAATTGTAAAAATTACGAGTTTTCTCGAAAACTATCAAAAAAACACATTGACCAAAAATATTCCCCGGAAAAAATGCATTATATAAAGTATTTAAAAATTTAAATTGCAGTATTAAAACGGTCAAAAAATAGAAAAATGAATTTTGAATGTATTTTGCACTCAAAAAAAGTGAACTAAAACCTAGGAAAACTAACTAAATTTAGAGAAAATATGGAATGATATGGCTCCAAAGATTTTTTTCATATTTTCTTAAAAATAGTAGAGATGGGTGCGTGTGTGACTTTTGACTCACACTCATTTACGCTAACGACAATAATTTTCCAATCACGCACACTCACTCCCGAACATATTTGTTTCTACTCGTACTCACACTTGAGGCAACTTACACTCACGTGCATTGGCACAAGATTCACTCACACTCACATTCATTCACACTCACGGTCATTCATACTAACGAAACTCTTCTTTATACAAAAAAACTTTTAAAAATTAAAATTTCAAAAATGTAAAAAAATTTTTAGCAAAATTTAAAGTTTACCCAAATTTAAAAATTTTTTTTTGTTTTTTTTCGGGATTTTTAAATTTGTTTTCTATTTTTGGGACGAAAGGAAATATGAAGAGAAAATAAATCACGCAAAAAAAATCGTCTCACACACACTCACTCATGCAAAAATCTTGCTAACGCACACCCACTCACGCAATTTTTTTCCACTCACAATTACTTGAATTACTTAAGTTTCAGTCATGCTCACGCATGAATCACTCACTAATATGCACTAAAAATTGCTTATTTTAGTTTTCTTTTTTATCAAATAAATAATTAAAAAAAAAATACCAAAAAACCGATTATTCAAAATGGTTTTTAGTTACAAAACCGAAAAACCGATTTTTTAAAAAGGCGGTTTTCGAAGTATTCGAAAATCGGTTTTTGAAATGGACGAATATTTGACAACTCTAGTTCGTACCCGATGGATTGTTAATGGTCGCCATAGATTTTGATCCAAAATTTTTTGTCTGTTTTTGCTCTATCTTGCTTAGTTTTTTGAGATACGGGAATTTAGGGTCTAATAGGATCTTGAGATTTCGCCATTTTGAAATTTTTAACTAAATTCGAAGAAATTTTAACAAAATTTTAAGAAGTTTTAACTAAATTCTATAAAAAAATACGAGTTTTTAACTAAATTCTAAGATTTTTTTTAAGCTAATTCTAAGAAGTTTTAACTTAATTCTAAAAATTTTTAACAAAATTCTAAGAAGTTTTTGACTAAATTCTTAGAAAAAAAAGTGGAATTTTTTACTGAATTCTCTGAAATTTTTAACTTAATTCTAAGAAGTTTAAACTAAATTCTAAGAAGTTTTAACTCAATCCTAAGAAGTTTTTAACAAAATTCTAAGAAAATAAATTTGAGTTTTTAACTAACAATAAATTCTAAACAGTTTTAACTAAATCCTTAGAAGTTTTTAACTAAAGAAGCGAAATTCGGCGAAGTTATTTGTAGTAAATTTTAGCTAAATTTGAACTAAATTTTGTGTGAACATATATTTAAGAAATGTTTCTTAAAAATAAATATGTGTTTCTTAGATTTGGGAAAAATTTCTTTGGCAGTAAAACTTTGTTTCCTTATATTTAAGAAATCCATTTTAGGAAAACTACAAACTATTTATAAGTACATGAACTGAAATTTTAACATGATAATGTTTTTAGGCTGGTGTCTAATTTTAAAAAAGTTGCAGGACGCCACCTCAGTTTGACTATATAAGCTTACAATTAACGAAAAAGAAAACAAGAATTACTATTTTCATTTTCTTAAAACCAAAAATTTTAATAACTTGGGTTTGTAACTTGGATAATAACACTGTGCAACACCCAAAATCGGAATGGGATGAAACCAAAAGCAAATGAAAGTTTACATATTCCATAACAAACCCCTCAAGGCTTTTTTCCAGTTCAGAGCTAGATTTTTTTTACACGCATTTGAAGTAAGTGCACTTTTATTATAATTGTAATACTAAATGCTTGAAAATTATATTAGTGGCGAATGATTAATATTGTAATTGCCTTTAAATAACAATCATACGCAACGATGTCCAGTGCTTTATATTAATAATTGCCCAGCCAGAAATTGCCAACGGTACAAAAAAAAATGTACTGGTAGAACATTGGCTACACAAAAAATACTACGCTTTGCAGAAATATCGAAAAGTACAAAAAAACATGTACTGGAAAAACATTGGCTACACAAAAAATACTACGCTCTGTCAAAATTTCTCATTACATATAGCGTACAAAAAAAAATGTACTGGCAAAACATTGACTACACAAAAAATACTACGCTTTGCAGAAATATCGAATAGTATAAAAAAATGTACAGGCAAAGCGCAGTTTTTACACAAAATATTACACTTTGTCGAAATTTTCTCATTATATACAGAACAAAATAAAATATTTTTTTTTTTATTAAATTTATTTTTGAAAACTTATTATTAAATAATGTTTTAATGATTATCTTAACATTTAAGAAATGAATAATAGAACTGATAAATATTATTTAAATTACGCATGTAAAAGAGTCATTGCAATATTTTCTTTATGAGATGTTGTAGGGTTCTATAGTCGAAAAGTCGATTAATCGACTTTTTGTATGAAAAAGTCGAAAAGTCGAAATCAAGTTTTTTGTTCTTAAAAAGTCGACTTTTGCTTTCGACTTTTTTGACTTTATCGACTTGATTTTTTTTTACTTTTGCCAGATGAGAATAGTTCTGAAAAAAAATTTTAATTGAAAGCCGAGTTTAATAACAACTGAGGCTATTGGTATTTCCATGTATTTTGTGTGTGAAGCAAAAATGTCAATGCCAAATTCATGAGTTAGAAAGTGTTAAGTGTAATATTTACCAATATTTTTGATTATCGTAAACACCTGATAGAGTTCTATCGAAAGTCGACTCTTTCGCTTTCGATCTTTTCAACCTTTTCCACATTTTCGCTTTCTTTGACTTTTTTAACCTTCATTACTTTGGTACCCAACTAGGGCTGTCAAACGGGATCGGTTTTTTAAAATCCCGGGATTCGGGATTTGAAAATCGAAATCCCGGGATCCCGGGATTTTTCGGGATCACGGGATTTTTCGGGATCCCGGGATTTTTCGGGATTCCGGGATTTATCGGGATTAAATTCCTTTGATTATAAAAGTAAAAAAATTGTAGACTCTTTATGTTTCAATTTTATTGTGCATATTAAGGGGCTACTGTGTGTTAGTTGGAAGCGTGCTAGTCTATTAAGCAGGGAGTCGTGGGTTTGATTCCCACGAAAACCCTTGGGTTGATTTCGCTACAACGAAATTATTAAAAAAATGATTTCTAATTAATCTTATTGTTATTTAAAGGCAATTAAAAAATTAAGTATACGCCAATTATGCAGTTTTCAAGTAATTATTAATTTAAATATTTAGCAATGAACTAAAAAAAACCTTGAGGGGTTTGTTATGGAAAATCACAACTTTTATTTGCTTTGGTTTTATCCCATTTTGGTTGTTGCACTATAAATTTTAAAACTAATGTAAAGAAAATTTAAATTAAATAAATAAAAAATATTTAAAGGAGAAATGTAATAATATAAAACATTAGAATTGCATTTTTTGTATAAAAAAAGTTTTTCTTACAATTTTAAACGTCACGGTAAATTTTTATACTCCTAGATCTAAAAAGTATGTGGAACAAATTTGAGGCCAATCGAATTAAATTTACCCGTGACGCCCTTCGATCAAAGTTTTGTTTTTTTAGAAAATGTTTGCCAAAACCTGCAAACTTTAGTCAAAGGGCTCCGTGACTGTGGCTTAATAGTCAGCAAAATTCGTGGCCAGCTACGTTGAAAATTCAGAAAAAGTTTTAGTTTTAATTTGTTGATGTAAATGTAACAATAATTGAACAAAGTTGTATTTTTAATAATAAATTCTCATACATTTTTGATATTTCTAAAATCCCGGGATTTGAGCTTAAAAATCCCGGGATTCGGGATTCATTTTATGACAAAAATCCCGGGATTTCGGGATTCGGGATTTCGGGATTGACAGCCCTATACCCAACATTGATAAATAAAATACAACAGAAAAAATAGCACCTAAACAATTGCAACAAGTAAAACAGGTTTTTGACAAGATTTTCGACCTTTTCCAGGTCAAAAAAAGTTAAAAATCGAAGAAAGTCGACTTTTTAAAATTTGAAAAAAGTCGAAAAGTCGAAAAATCTACTTTTTAGAAATTGAAAAAAGTCGAAAAGTCGACTTTTTGTTGCGACTATATAACCCTAAGATGTTGTAAGAAAAATGTTTCCCTTTTAAAAATATGTTTACGCATAGCATTTTTTGTTTTGACCACTGTTTGCCAACGTTTGCTAGAACCGTGGGCACACGTACAACTGGCGTTATCATTTAGATATTGTGCCAGTACAGTATTTTTTGTTTTTAATACGGTTTGCCAACATTGGCTAGAACCGTGGGCACACGTACAACTGGCGTTATCATTTAGATATTGGGCCAATACGGTAGTCGTTGTAGAACGGATGTTTTGCCAACGTTTGTTGTACCGGTTACAACGCTTTGCCAATGTAGGCCCCACCGTATTTTTCTGGCTGGGTGTATTTCATACGCAACGGTGTACAATGGTTTATTTTAATAATTTGGCTATTCAGTAAATAGGTACTGGACCGATTGCAGCAAAATTCATACCAGTCATAGCTGAAGCAATTTTGAGCTTAAGTTTGAAAACTGGACCCTACATGTTCAATAAGGGCACAACCAGGGGCCTTTAAAGTAGGACATGTTAAGTACACAAAAACTTTAAATGCTTTAAAATCACCAACTTTAAATGCGTGTAAAATAAAATCTAGCTCTGACCAAAAAAAAAGGCCTTGAGGGTTTTGTTATGGAAAACGTCAGCTTTCATTTGCTTTTGGTTTCATCCCATTCCGATTCCGAAAGTTCAATTTTGTATCACTGTGTAATTCCCCTCGTGTGAAATGAAGCCGTTTTTCACCAGCTGGTGAATAAAATGTAACATAATTATTTTTTAACAAAAGTTTTTTTTTTTTCATCAAATTTTTTTTTTTTCATAAATTTTTTTCAATTTTTTTTTTCTTCATCAAACTTTTTTTACATTTTTTTTCATAAATTTTTTTTATCATATTTTTTTTCATCGAATTTTTTTTTATCAAATTTTTTTTTTTTAATTTTTTTTCATTAATTTTTTTTACTCCAAAAAATTTTTCTTTTTTTTTTACCAAAAATTTTGGGTTCATTAAATTTTTTTTAACATAATTTTGTTTTTCGTGAAAAAAAAAATCATTTTTTTTTACCAAAACTAATTTTTCACCAAGTCTAAGCTTTTCGCATTAAAAATTTTCTATTTGTTTATCAAATGTACATAAAACAAGTGAGCGTGTAATATTCTTTGGTGCCGAATGTTTTATACTCTCCAAAATGTAAAAACACTTTTTTTGCACTTATTTTTGCACTCACTTACGAAATGTACAGCTCTTTTGGTTTTTCAATGGGGTCCTTGACTGATATTTCAATTTGTTTTGCATGGAATAGCAAAGTAATATAACATTTTTTTTTCCTAAAAAAACTTTGCTTTGGCAAGTAGTACACCCAAATCTTCCGCAAAACATTATCATGATTTAATGTTTTGGGCAAGTATACAAAATTCGCAGGCATTTGTTTTCGTAGTTACGAAAATTTCCTATTTTTTAGTTAAATTTAACTAAATTTTAGGAAATTTCATGAAAATTTTTTAAGGAAATTTTTTCCTAAATTTTAGTTATGTCTTTTTTTTGGTGTAGCACCGTGTAATATTAAACAAAAATACTCTTTGACATTGAAAATATTGCAAAAACTTCCCTTAAATTCTATTGAATTTGCTGTATTGTTATAATTTTAAGCTTTTTTAAGCTCTTGAAATTTACTGATATGACAACGAGACTACGAGTAAGGTAAAATTCAACAATAAAATTTGAGTAAATCAGCAAAAAAATAAAATATAGTAGAAAAATTGTATACAAGTAAAATAGTATAATGAATTTTTATACAGAGTCATTTAGTATGTGAGAGTTATTCAATTCGTTAAGACGTCGTTGCTAAATAAACAAAAAATAATAATAAAAAAAACAATATAATATAATAAAAGGAAAAGAAAAAACAACTTGAAAAAATATTTAAAAAAATAAAAAAAAATATTATTGAAAAAAATATTTTTTGAAAAAATATTATATTAAAAAAATATAATAAAATTTAGAAAAAAAATCACAAAATAATTGTTATGAACATTTAAAAAAAAGAAGTGTTGAAACTTAAAAAAAAAAATTGAATTAAAAAAAGTTTTTTTTTTATAAAAGTAAAAGTAATAAAAATGCCTTCGGAAAAATCGATTTATAATCCAAATCCGGCCATAAGCCAAAATGCTTACATATCTAGTATGGATGAATATAAAAAATTCTATGAGGAATCATTGGATAATCCCGAAGAATTTTGGTCTCGTGTTGCAAAGCAATTTCACTGGGAAACACCAGCAGAACCTAATAAATTTTTACAATATAATTTTGATATGACCAAAGGACCCATTTCAATTAAATGGATGGAAGGAGCTTCCACAAATATTTGCTATAATTTATTAGATCGTAATATCCGTAATGGTTTAGGAGATACAATTGCCTATTTTTGGTAAGTTTACAAATATTTTAAAAATTTTTAAATATTTTAAAAATTTAATTTCAATGACGTAGTTTCTAATTTTTTTCTTTCGCAGTACTAAGTATTTTAGTATAAAGGACATGTTTTAAGTGTTATTGATTTTTTACTTCTACACAAAAAAAAAAAAAACAACAACAAAAATACTGTTACGAAACCATATGTACTTTTTATAGCGTTATACTATAGGTATCGTATCGTATATACAATTTTATATCAGTAGTACCCTCTCAAAGAACACATGTTCCTTGGCATTTTGTGTCATTAAATAACAAAAAGAACAATAATTGTATAGTTGACCCAAGTCGAATTTATTATATCCTTCACATTTACTCACTTTCATTTACCTATTTGTAGTTTCAATAATTGAGAAACTGGAGATAAGATTTTGAAAAAGGCCATTCATATTTCAAAATGGCATATTTTCGTTTATATGTTGTTTGCCTTTCAAAAGTTTTTAAGCTTAATTTAAAAAAAAAAAAACAAGTAGAAAAGTTAAATTCGACTTGGCCGAATCTATGAATACAATCTACAATGCCCTTTTAAAAGGACAGTAAATTTTCTTACGTGAAAAAAATTAACAATTTTGATTATAAATATTTTATTTTGAGTAAAAAACTTTTTTTTGTCGTTTTAGTAAAAAAAGAAAAATTACTATTTTTTTTTTGAGTGTAAATTTTTTCTCGACTTAAAATTTTTTATAGTGTAACAATATTTTTGAGTGACGAAAATACTTTGTAAAGTTATTTTGTGGCTTATACCCAGTTCACACCTGAGCTGAAATCTTGTTCGAACGAGATATCGATCATATCGCTCATTTACTTGTAAGGTGACATAACTCAAAATATGTTATTTTTGAGTTAATGACATAGAATTATTCGTAAATCATGCTTTATATTGTGCCAAAAATCCGTATTAATATGTTTTAAACCCACCGTTTGGGAAGAGAACCCGCCATTATTAAATTTTCTATATACCGGTCTTTTTCAATGGACAACCAGTTTCAATTGTAAACTTTAAACGCGTTTTCTACAAAAACAAATATTTTGAGTTATGACACTATACAAGTAAATGAGCGATATGGTTGTGTACAAAATGATACAGACCATATGATCGAAATCTCGTTCAAACGAGATTTCACCTCAGATGTGAATAGGCCTTTATACCCAATTCACACCTGAGGTTAAATCTAGTTCGAACGGGATTTCGATCATATGATTGTGTATAAAATGATACAGACCATATGATAGAAATCTCATTCGAACGTAATTTCACCTCAAGTGTGAATGTTTTTAAAGCTTCTTTTTTTAAAGCTCAGTTAGCGGGGTTTTAACAGACATACGAACGGACCGACGGACAATCCTAGTCCTAGACCAATATTGGGGTCCTAGACCAATATTTCGAGGTTAGATTTTTAATGTTTTGTGTAAAAAATGATAGCATACTTTAAGGATGAAAAAAAAAAACAAAAATTATATTACTTAAGATTTTCGAAATTTCTAGAAATGTTTCAAAAATAATAGAAAGAAAGAAATAAATAAAGAAAGAAAGAAAGAAAGAAAGAAAGAAAGAAAGAAAGAAAGAAAGAAAGAAAGAAAGAAAGAAAGAAAGAAAGAAAGAAAGAAAGAAAGAAAGAAAGAAAGAAAGAAAGAAAGAAAGAAAGAAAGAAAGAAAGAAAGAAAGAAAGAAAGAAGGGCTTTAGTAAGGCAAAACTTCAATATTTCGAGGTGAGATTTTTAATGTTTTGTGTAAAAAAATGATAGCATACTTTAAGGATGAAAAAAAGATAAAAATTATATTAAGCTTGATTCACACGTTAACTACCCTTGACCACCCTTATCTACTATTTCCCAGTATTGGGGGATAACGATTGTCAAATTTAAATAATTTTTCATACAAAATTATTTAAACCCGGCAAATCGTGTCACTAATACTGGGAAATAGGAGATAAGGGTGGTCAAGGGTAGTTAACGTGTAAACTGCCCTTTACTTAAGATTTTCGAAATTTTTAGAAATGTTTCAAAAATAATAGAAAGAAAGAAGGGCTTTAGTAAGGCAAAACTGTAATTGCGCATGTTGTTAATTTTGAGAGCAGTTGTTGCATCGCCATTTGTTATATCTGGCGAATTATTCTGAAGCTGTGTTTAGTAGCTTTATTTTATTATTTTACTTCGTTGACGTTTTTTAGTGCTAATGTTGTATGTTGACCCACAGATCATCTGTGAAATCAATATCATCTGTATCCATGGGTGGTATAAATATTGAAAATCAGACACTCTAGATGTTGTGGGCATGAAAATACAATATGATGTCCGCTGGAATCAACATGTCTTTCAAGTTTCGAAGTCTATTTTAGATCACATCCGTTTGTTGTCGATAGTCCAATGAATCGCACAACGCATTATAGAGAAAATTCGGTTCTCAGTTGAACTAGTCGTATATGGAATTCACTCCCCGCAGAAGTCTTCCCAGTCAGCTATGATCTGGAAGAGTTTAAACTAACTGTCAATAAACACTACTCCCTCTTTCCTCCCGCTCATAACATATTTTCCTAATACCAACACAATGCATTATATTAGTCGGGGGCATCCCCTGAGGCTTAAAGTAAAAACAAAAACAAATTTCATGAAGATCGGAGGGTGACACTTGGAAGACTTTTCCTTCTGTGAGTGTCTTGCCGTGACAATTTGCCTAAACATTTATCGTATTACTAGTCGAATAGCCTGTCCCTGCCAGGCGGAACACCAAATCACTTTTATCAGTAGTTCTAATATTTTACCAAACTTTATAAAAAATTATGTTTGTGCTTCAAAAATTTAATATTGCTAGATTGAGTTACATCAATATATTTCCCAAACTGGAAAAAAATTTAATAGTATAAAAGGTTTTATTGATAAAATTTTAGAACTAAATTTAGCACGTCCATTTCGTCTCACCGTCCATAAACCGGATATCAAAAATCCATTGTGTGGATCTGTCCCATGGTCAGTGACCATTGGTCACTCCTATATACATGGCAATTTTTATCTTTCTTTTTATCATGAAGGGTTTTAAAATTAGTTAAAATGTTAAAAAACACAAACATTTTTCCACTTAAATTTTTCCTTATAATTCTCCGTACACAGTTTAAATATTAAATCTGACTCCATAAGGATATGATCCATTGTCAATACTTTATGCTTTACAATTTTCCGCTTTCTTAGTCATTAGGGGTTTCAGAAATAGTTTAAATATTTAAAAACTTAATTTCGCCGTCTTCCGCCACTCCCCCTGACTTAAAGGCCGAAAATCCGGCTACGTTACAGATTATAGTCCGTACCATATGTATTCTAATTTTCATCTTTCAAGGTCATACGGTGTCTTCAAAATTAGGTAAGATGCATATATATAAGTAAGATGTAAAAACATAATTTTTCCACGTCCATTTCTTCTCTTAATTCTCCGTCCCTTCACAGAGAGAACAGTTTAGTTGTGCCAGCCGAATTAAGAGCCTACTGCATAGTTTAATAACAACAACCGAAATTTTCGGTTGCCATAACCAAAATTTGTTTTGACAATTTTAACTTCTGTTGGTCCAAATAAATTTCGGTAATCGCAACCAAAAATTTCAGTTGTTGTAATTAAACCATGGAGTTGGCTCTTAATTCGGCTGGCACAATTAAACTGTTTTTTCTGTGTATTCCAAAATTTTTAAATTTTACTACTTTATGATAAGCTCCATCGTTAGTACTATACTCGTATCCACGCCCCTTTTCCCTCTCAATTCTCCGTCCACAGTCCAAAAATTTTAAAGCTGACTACCTAAGGATATGCTCCAGTGTCAGGACAATATGCTTGCAATTTTCGGCTGCGTAGGTCATTAGGGCTTTAAAGTTAGTCAAATAAAAAAAATAAAACACAATATTGCCTTGCCCCTTTTTCCTCTCAACTCTCCATCTACATTCCAAAAATGTTAAATCGGACTACTTTAGAATATACTTCATAGTTAGGACTACATGTTAGGTATTTTCAGCTTCCGTATTCATCGGGGCGGAGCTTAAAAATACTCTAAAATGTTAAAAAAAAAATAATTTTGCCAAGTCCCCTTTTTCTCGTATTTCGCCGCACACCGGCAAAAAATCCGAATTCGTAAGAATCTGTCCCTGGTATTTTATTATTACATGCCAATTTTAAGCTTTTAAGTCCATCCATGAGATTCAAAAGGCGCTGGATACACAAAAAATATGAGAACACAAAAAAATAAAATATATATTCAGAAAATAGATGGAAATACATTTACCACGCACTTTGCCTTTCATATTCTCCACCCATACACTGGATATCAAAAATCCAGGCTCGTGTTGATCTTCCACATGAAACCTTCTATATACATGCCAATTCTGTGTATTTTCCGCTTCCTTTGGGGGCTTCAAAAGAATTTAAAATGTTAAAAATCGCAATTTTGTCACTCCCCATTTTCCTTTCAATTCTCCGCTCAAAGTCCAAAAATTTAAAATTTGACTACTTCAGGATATGCTTCATCTATAGGACTATACGCTAGAAAATTTTCAGCTTCCTAAGTCATAAGAGGACTTTAAAATAAGCAAAAATGGCAATTTTCATCTTCATAGATCATTGGGGGTCTTCAAATTAGATATTAAAAAACACAATTTTGCCACGCCCCATTTTTTTCTTAATTCTCCTTCCACAGTTTAAAAAATTTTAATCCGATTTTCAGGATATGCTTCATTGTTAGAACTAAATGCTATGCAATTTTCCGCTTCCTAAGTCATTTGAGGGCTTCAAAAGAAGTAAAAATTTAAAAAAATCCCAATTTTGCCACGCCACTTTTCCCTCAATTCTCCGCCCACATTGCGAAAATTTTGAATCCGACTACTTGGGGATATGCGCCATCGTTAGGACTATATTCTAGGAAATTTTCAGCTTCCTAAGTCATTTGGGGGCTTCAAAAGAAGTAAAAAGGTTAAAAAAATTTAAATTTTGCCACTCCACTTTTCCCCTCAATTCTCCGCCCACATTGCGAAAATTTTGAATCCGACTACTTGGGGATATGCGGCATCGTTAGGACTATATTCTAGGAAATTTTCAGATTCCTAAGTCATTTGGGGGCTTTAAATTAAGCAAAAACGTCAAAAAATTGCATTTTGCCACGCCCACTTTCCCGCTTATTTCTCCGCCCACAGGCAAAAAATCGAAAATCCGGCTACGTTAGGATCTGCCCCAGGTGTTTTACTATAAGCATGCCAATTTTCAGCTTTGTAGCTCATCAGTGGGCTTCAAAAAGCTCTGGATAGACAAAAAAAGAGGAACACACAAATAGGGAAATTATATATATGAACATTTCCATTTAACTTTTGATTTTAAGGTTTAAAAAATATTAAAATTTTTTTTGAAGGCACATCAAAATCGTTTAGTACGCGTTTAAACATGCATTTAGTTAGTTAAAATCCGTTCGCGTGAAGAACTTTCAGCTGACGGCGCGAAAGTTATGGTGGTTTAAAGATTTTATTTGAAAACCAAAAGTCTGAAAATTACAATTATTATTAGAATTTAAAAAAATGAACGTGAATTAATGTTTGATACTATCCCCAACACAAATTGGTTACACTATATCCTTTAACGTGGATTTATAAAGATATTTTCCCGTTAAAAGTTGGTTTTTAAAAGTTGTTATTTTGAAGCTTGTTATGCAATTTACGCGAAATCTAAAGATGATGGACCAAATTAAAGGCCATATTCGTGTTTAGCACCCTCAAATTAGTTAAGAAACTTGTGCATTATGCTAAATTGTGAATTTTTAAAAGTGATGCAGTTTCTGAATAATGAAATTTTGAGAGATGCATTAAACCCACAGTCTTCAAAATTTTTGAATGCCGTTCAGTTTTGGGATAAAGCTTCATAAGTACTAGCAATTGCCATTTACAGAAATTAATTTCTATTAGCGGTTTGGGTGTGCCCTGGCGGTTTATCTGGAGACAAAATTGGCGCGTTTTCAGCGTACAGTTACATTAAGTCCCAATTTTTGCACACGATCCATAATCCGCATTACAAGCAATCGTCTGACGGGTATATTTTAAATCTAAATTCTTTTCCCGTGAAAATACAAGCAAAAGTTTAAAATCGTGAAATGTCAGATTTTTGCAAAAATTTTGATAATCAAAATTTTAACACGCTATATCGATTTTATTATAAAAAATCAAAAAATATTTGGATCACGCGATGTGCTGGCCACTTTTAAGGAATATTGCGAATGTGCCTCGCAAAAAAGTGGATTTTTGATGACTTTCACGTTTTGTCTCTCAACCTTTGTCTAGCTAGTACTCCGCTCCTATTGAGGGCACATTCATGAGACTGGTTTTAAACTGTAGCCAATTACGACAGCTTTCATTCTTCGTATTAGCTTTTGAAAAGTATGAAGCGGCGCAAATTTCCTGATAAAAAAACGACGAAAAATTGAAAATGAAGAAATTTTAATTTCAAACCGTTACCACCAAATAACTTTTTTATTATTGATGGCACATCTAATTCATAAATACATCTTTTTTGAACAAGTATAGGGACCATATATTTTAAATCTTCGGAGAATACGTTGGATGGCGCAAGTACAATTGGCCAAAGAGTACATAATTTTTATGAAATTTCAATCGACTTTTCCACATTTCGGAAGTTTGGTTGTCGCTAACTACCGCAATTTATGATTTTTGGCCTTATGTGTTTGCAAGCTAATTGCATTAGAAGTCCTTTATACATTTCTATCAGTAGATAGTCATTTTAATGCAAATAAAAAAAGTTTTTGCCAAAAAACCAAAATTTCAAAGAAATGAAAAGTTAAATGGAAATGTCCATATAGATTTTTTAAATTATTTGTAATTTTTTATTATACCCTCCAACCACAGTATGGGGTATACTCACTTTGTCATTCCGTTTGTAACGCATAGAAATATCGGTCGGGGACCCCATAAAGTATATATATTATTGATCTATGATCGATTATAAGTCACTCTATGAATGTCCGTCCGTCCGTCTGTATAAAGCACGATTCAGTCCAAAATAATAGAGCTAGACTCCTGAAAATTGGCACGAATGTATCTCATTTCATAGGCCGGTCAAGTTCGGAAATGGGTAAAATCGGATAAGGGGCAAAAAGTTCCCCCTTAAAGAACTAAAAAAACCTCTATAAAAGCGCCATTTTTAACAGCTTTTTTGCATTTTTGTTAAACAAATGAAACCTTTTTATGTCAGAAAGCGGTAAAGGTCATACACTTAGACCCCGGGGGGCTACACAATATTGGTTTTTTGCGCCCCGCCCCCTTTTGTGAGCGTGGATTAAAAAAAACATAATAATTATGAGAAAATGGTATAACTGAAGTTCAAAAAGCATAATAAATAATTTAGTAAACATTTATCGCGTTGGGGACGGTATCCCCTAGCACCCCCACAGAGCCCTCCCCAAAAACGCCTCTGAAATTTTTTTATATGTATTTTAACATGTTTGAGGGTATCAAAGATTCGGCACAGCCGAATTTAACACTCTCACTTGTTTTTATATTTAAAAAGTGCAAAAGTAATTTATTTTATTTTAAAAAGCTTACAACTTTTTCCATAATTGATAATGGTTTCAAATACTACTGAGGACAGATTACTCAATGCCTAGTTAGCTTCTAACTGCCGATATATAGTCATATATAACCGAGAGTTATTTTATAACGGAGCATTAAGTAATCCAGCCTGAGTCAAAGGATTTTCGAAATTTTTAGAAACATAAACGTAATAACAGTTTTTCTGTTGAGCCCAAAAGTATGCACCGAAAACCATTTGAGTCAGTGGTACCTTTACAATTGGTAGTTTGGAACCGGTGGTAGCATATTTTCAATAAATTTTTAGAAAAACCAAGTTGTGTTCAAAGTGTTCTTAAAAGAGATTGATGACCTTTTCCGTCATCATAAATGTTTAAAAATTTATTTAATTTGATATTTACTAAAGATGGAATCGTGAGTGACTTTTCAATCACGCACGAACATTTTTTTTGCTCACGCTCATGCACGCTTACATGAGTAGAAAAATGTTGAACATACTCACAATATAATCACTAGTGTCCGACCGAATACACCTTTTTTGGCCGAAGCCGAAGCCGAATATTCGGCCAAATTTTCACTATTCGGCCAAACCGAAGCCGAAGCCGAATATTAAAAAAAAAAATGTTTTTAGTTGCAAAAACACTTAGTAAAATGTTTTTGTGGCTTACAATTGTTATTCAAAGTTAGTTTAGTATGTTTTTCAACACGTGAGTACAAATATTATACAATTATTCGCTATTCGGCCTATCCGCCAAAATTGTGGCCGAAGCCGAATAGTGGCCGAATAGTGCTTTTTGGCCGAAGCCGAATATTCGGTCGGACACTAATAATCACGTTCACAAAATACTCAAGAGCTAAAAAATATGAATAAAATTTGTTAATGTTTTACCCCCACACGAGTTCTGTGGTTGGAGGGTACCACATTATAGAAGTAACGCATCGAAGCAATAGAAATAATATTTTAATGTTTTTAAGACTTTTTTGTGTAAATGTTTGATAACACTGTGAGCAGTGGCGTATACAGGGGGGGGGGGCCCGGGGGCCCGGGCCCCCCCGAAATGATTTCACAAATTTCAGGATTTGGTATGAAATAATAAGTACAATATTAAAAAACTTCTTAAAAAAAATCGAAAAACATTAAGAATCTAAAATTTTTTGAAGAACAATGTTTTGAAACTGAAAATTTTTCTGTTAAAAAAATCTCAAAATCGAAAATTTTTTCTTGGAATTTGAAATTTTTCTAATGAAAAAATATCTTAGAACCTATAGTTTTATGTACACAAAAAAATGGACCTAATTGTAAGTAAAATGTAGTCATACACAGAAAAAAATACGGAGGAAACAAATTTGACTAATCACTTGTTTAAATTTAAAAACAAAAATTGAGTAATTTTTTAATTGACGCAATTAAAAATTAACTTAAAAATTTTAAAAAAAATTTAAGTAAATTATTTAATAAAAAAACAAGTTTTTTGTTTTTTTTTTTGAAAAAAATTTAAAACTTTTTAAAAAAATAAATATATAAATTTTGAGTAAATTTTTAATTGTGTCAATTAAAAATTTATTAAATTTTTTTCAAAAATTTAATAAATTTTTATTAAAAGTTTACTCAATACTATTAATTCGTTTACTGGTGCAAAATTGAGTAATTTTATACTCAACTAGCTATACCCGGTCCGCGTTGCTGGCCCTAAGAAAAAAACTATTTTATATTGCATCTTAATTTAAATATAGTGTCAGACAAAATTAAAGCACGGGTCTGGGCCCAGCTAGTAATCTTTGTTTCCACCCTCAGTTAGCACTATCTATCGAGAAATCTTAACAAAATCGGTTCAGCCGTTTTTGCGGCATGTAATTTAACGCATTTTTATCGAATCTTGATAGTCTAAAGTTCCATGCTGCATCCTCGATTAGTACTATCTGTGCTGCAAATTTCATTGACATCAGTTTTGTCGATTTTGTGTGATTGCGAAAGAGGAGGAAATAACTTTTTATTTATGAAAAAACGGGAGTGATATCGTAAGCCCTTTTGCCGAATCGCGCTATACATATGACCTACAGTTCCCGCTCGGTTAGTTCTATCAGTAGTGACAGATTCGGCTTATCCGTTTTTGCGTGATTTCACAACAGGCAGATATAACGTTCAGTATAAAACAAAGGGGCTTGTCAATTTAAGCCTCTTTGTTCAATCGTGGTCAGTATAGTACTGAGGGCGTTGCAATTTTGATCCCTTTTTCTAATAACGATCTTATATGGCCTACATATGCACTTGGTTAGCACTGTATGTAGTGAAAATGTCAAGAGAATCGGTTCAGCTGTTTTTGTGTGATTGCGAAACAGGCAGACAATGTCCAGTATAGTACAAAGGGGCGTGGCATTTTACGCCCCTTTTTCCAGTCACAGTATAACATGGCCTATAGTTCCACACTCGGTCAATACTATCAGTGCTGAAAATTTAATTAAAATCAAATCAACAGTTTTTGCGTTATTGCGGAGCATGCAGAAATAAAATTCAATTCAATACAAAGGGGCATGGCATTTTACGCCCATTTGTCCGATCACGCTCTAATTTGGCACACAGTTAGTACATGGTTAGTACATGGTTACTATTGTTGGTTTGAATTTCATCAAAATCGGTCCAGCCGTTTTTTATATATAGATGTCATTAGTGGTGCAATGTAAAAATTAGATTTTTCCCACCCCTCCGCCCACTGGCAATAAATCATGGCATTTTACGCCCATTTGTCCGATCACGCTCTAATTTGGCGTATAGTTAGTACTTGGTTAGTACTATCTTTGGTTTAAATTTCATCAAAATCGGTTTATCCGTTTTTTATATATAGATGTCATTAGTGGTGCAATGCTAAAATTCTATTTTGCCACGCCCATCCGCCCACACGCAAAAAAAATAAAAATCTGACTGCACAATGTAACTCCCTAGGCTATTCTGAATATTCCCTGAAAATTTCATCAAGATCGGTCCAGCCATTTTCGCGTTCATAAGGAACAGACATATAGCCGTTTTTTGCATTATTGAAATAACTTTCAATTCAATACAAAGTTGCATGGCATTTAATGCTACTTTGTCCGATAATGCTCAAATTTGGCACATAATGAGTACTCAGTTAGTACTATCTTTGATATAAATTTCATCAAAATCGGTCCATCCGTTTTTTATATATAGATGTCATTAGTGGGGGGATGCAAAAATTGGATTTTGCCACGCCCCTCCGCCCACAGACGGAAAATCAAAAATCCGACTTGACAGTGTTACTCGCCAGGATATTCTGAATATTCCCTGAAAATTTCATCAAGATCGGTGCAGCCGTTTTCGAGACCATACGGAACATACATACATACATACATACATACACACATCCATTTTTATATATATAGATAGTATTAAAAATTTACTCAAATATTTTTTTTTATTTTTTTCTGTGTATTTTAAAATGCGATTTTGTCTTTAAAAAAAATGTCTCAGAACGAGACTATCTCTAAAAAAATGTCTCATAATCTTACACTTTTCTAAAAAAAATGTCTCAGAATCTAAAACTTTCTATAAGAAAAATGTCTGAGAATCTAAGACTTTTCTATAGGAATAATGTCTTAAAATATAGGCCTTTTCTCAGAATCTAAGACTTTTTCTATAGGAAAAATGTCTCAGAATCTGAGAGTTTTTCCTATAAAAAATTCTCAAAATCTGAATAAATTCTCAGAATCAGAATATATGAAAATTGTTTCAGACTTTGAGAACTTTCTATAGAAATAATGTCTCTGAATCTGAAAAATGTATCAAAATCTGATATTTTTTCTATAAAACAATTCTTAGAATTTGAGGCTTTTCTATATGAAAAATGTTTTAGAATCTGAGAACTTTCTGGAGGAATAATGTGTCTGAATCTGAGAATTTTTCTTACAATCTAGGAAAACGTCTCAGAATCTTATACTTTTTTTTACGAAAAATGTCTCAAAATCAACGAATTTTTTTAAGGAAAATTATTTCAAATCTAAGATTTTGTGTATAGGAAAAATGTCTCAGAGACACAAGTTGAAACTTTATGTACAGAAAAATGCTCAAAATCTGAGACTTTTTCTATTGTGAAAATATCTTTTTCTATAAGAATAATGTCTCAGAATCCGAGTATTTTTCTATGGGAAAAATATTTCAGAATCTGAGACTTTTTCTTTAGGAAAACTGTCTCTGAATCTGAGACTTTTTTGATCGGAAAAATGTCTCAGAATCTAAGATATTTTCTGTAGAATAGTTGTCTGAGAATCTGAGACATTTTGTATAGGAAAAATGTCGAAGAATCTTAGACATTTTCTATAGGAAAAATGTCAAAGAGTCTGAGACGTTTTCTATAAGAATCTGTGACTTATTATAAGAAAAATGTCTCAGAATTAGAAACTATTTCTACACGAAAAATGTCTAAGAATCTGAGACTTTTTCTATAGGAAAAATGTCTAAGAATCTTAGACTTTTTCTTTACGAAAATTTTCTCAGAATCCGAGAGTTTTTCTTTAGGAAAAAGGTTTTAGAATCTAAGACTTTTTTATACTGTTTTCTTTTTAAAAAGTTCTCAGAATCAGAATTATTTTTCTTATAAAAAAAGCGAAGATTTTCTCAGAATCTAAAACTTTTTGTGTAGAATGTTTCAGAATCTGAGAAAATGTGCTAGACTAGAAATATCTCAGAATCTGTCAAAATGTCTTACAGTCGGAGTCTTTTCTTTTGGAAAAGTATTTATGAATATAAAGAATTATTTTCTAAGGTTCATATTTTTAGAGTCTTTGACTTTTTCTATAACAAAAACTGTCTTAACTGGAAATTGTCATAGAATCTTAGACTTTTCTGTGAAAAAAAATTCAGAATCTGATAATCTTCTTATTAAAAATATATCAGCATCTGATACAATTCACACTTTAAAAAAAGGCGTAAGTTTCTTACAAAATTTTAAAATATGAAAAAATTTTAATTTTTTAAACTTACACAAAAATTAAAAATCTGATTGTGTTACATTCAGTTCAAGGAAAATATCGAGAAAGATTTTAAAACATGTGCTGTTATGTAAACTTTTTGTAACAAAAAAAAAAAAATTAAAAAATGTTGGGCCCCCACCGAAATAAAATCCTGGATACGCCCCTGACTGTGAGTATAATTTTAACTTTTAAACTTAATTTTGGGTCGGAGAATCCAGTGGCATTCTCCGTTTTGCCTGGTCAGGTCAAAATCAAGAGATATTTCGTTTTAAAGTTTGGCGATTTTTAACAAGTTTTTATTAAATTTTCCTAGGACTGTCCATCAAAAACTCTTTTAAAATTACTTTATTTAGTATTTCTTAGTCGAAACTAGTGCCTACTACCGTCAGTACCGTAGTACCGGGAATACCGATATTCCCGGTTCTCGGTATTACCGGGAACTGGTACCGGTTTCCCGGTTCTTGAATCATTCCCGGGAATACCGGTATTCCCGATTCCGGTTCTGACGGTATTCCCGGGACTACCGGTATGTATGTCTTGTAAAATTTTGTACAAATGAAATTTTTTCTTTGCTTTTACCAAAAAAAAAATACAAAACATGTGAAAAACACCATTTCCATTTTATTTTTTAAATTTCAGAAAGAATAGTTACATGATTTTTAAATAATTTTACAAACACAACTCAATACTTTTGACATACTGATTAAATAGTGTAATTTAAATATTTTATGGTATATATTTTTTTTTGTTTTTGAGAACCGTTACCAGGATCAGAAACGGGATTACCGGTATTCCCAGGAATATATCTAGAACCAGGAAACCGGTACCAGAACCGGGAGTACCGATACTCCCGGGAATACCGAGAACCGGGAAATGGGTGGCAATAGTCGAAACTTTACTCTAGCATTGATGGCCGATTATTTTGGGAGAGTAAAATAAAATTGTTTTCTTTAATTTTTAAATTTTCTTAAAAAATTGTAAAAAATCGTTTGAAAATCACAAACTTAAAATTTAAATATCTCTTAATATTGTCCTGATCTTTCAAAACGGATGACGCCACTTCACGTACTTACAGTGTAATCGTGACCTGAACGGACGGACATCGCTGAATTCAAAATACAATTACCTGCCGAAATTTATAGGTGATTAATTGAATATTTTTTTTAATCAAACATTTTTCGATTTCGATAACAAATTTGATAAATTGTTTATTTGTAATCAATCAAAATAATGATTGATTTAACAAATAAATTTAAAGCTTCAACAAAATTTTGAAGAATTGCGAAAAAATCTGTTATGTGGAAAAATTGTAATTCGGAAGTAAAAGAAATGATTAGATTCAATTAAAAATATTTAGCCAATAATTTTTTTATGTGTTGCGATAAAAATTCGCCAACAATTTTCCTTGTGACTTGCACACAAAAAATATTTATCTCGTAATCTACAGAAATCGTGCATTAATTTTTTGACAAATTTGAAATATGTTTTAACGCGACAACAACCACGTATCCATACATTTAATATTAATTTATTTATAGTACCGCTTATCATGATTTAACTGGATCACGATGCAAATCCAGTTTTAATCTCACTTATTGATTACACATTCAAAACAAAATATTTTTGTTTTAATATTAAGAGAATTTATGTGGAATTGAAAACTGAAGTAACTCCCCAAAAATAAAGTAATATGAGATCATTACTTTAAATTCGAAATCACTTACCAATATAATAAGTTTAAACTAGAGATGCATGCGTGTTACAAAAATTTTGTGATTTAAACGTGAATAAAATTTATCACGAATGAAAATTAGTTGTCGTTCATGTGAACGGGATTAAAAAAGAAAATCTAGAAACCACTTTAGACTACCGACATGATGTTGAATTTGTTAATGATTTCATATGAAGTTATAGTTTTAATTATTTTCAGAAAAGTTAAGTTAAAATAATTTAAAAATTCCAAGAAACACAAACAAAAATTTCATTGAACGTGCGTGAAAAAATTTTAAAAACTCGTGAGCGTCAGTTAAAATTTACTCACGCGCCCAACTCTATATCCAAACATAACAGTCATTACGCAGTTTAAGCTTGAAATCGGTCCAAATCTATCCAGTAAGAAAATCCCCTCTGTAAAATCCCCTGGCTACCCGTGTAAAAAAATAATTAGATCAAAACATATCTCCTTTGATAAAAACATATATGGATTATATCTAAATGGATGTAATCAGATCTACTCCATATATATTCACATCTGCTTCAGATATGTTTTGATCCGTAAATTGAGTCTATCTGGCATATATGGCATATATGATCAGACATTTTCAGATATGTCCATATATGTAAAATTGTCAGATAGACTCAATTTACGGATCAAAACATATCTGAAGCAGATGTGAATATATATGGAGTAGATCTGATTACATCCATTTAGATATGATCCATATATGTTTTTATCAAAGGAGATATGTTTTGATCTAATTATTTTTTTACACGGGTATAAATAAATTATTTTATTATGATTTTTTTTTTTAAATGTTACAATTTTAACGTTAAACTTAAAATACTTTTAAACCTCGCAATTAATTATTAAGGGTATTCAAGAAGTTAAATATATTTTATCGTGACAATGGTTGTGAACAATAAAAGGGATTCCGTTATAAAAGTCTCTTCAGACATGCGCACTAAATATTAAAAAAAAAATATACAAATAACAGTGATATATTTACAATAATAAAACTTGCAACTGTTAATTATTTATTATATTTTATAAACATTTACATACACTCAAAACAAATTTAACATTAACTACACGTCAGTTCTTTGTAAATTTAACGAAAATTTAATAAATGACAAAAGCCAATTTAAGCTTCAACAAGTTAAAAAGTTAAATTCAGCCTAGCCGAATGTATGGATACCATCCAAAATTAAAAAAAAAAATATTTCAATTAACATAAATTAAAAACAAGTAAAAAAGTTAAATTCGGCCTTGCCGAATGTAGTGATACCCTCCACAAATTCAAAAAGATTATTGCAAAAAACTTTATTTAAAAGGAAATTACTTTTGAAAAAAAAAATTCCTCTAAAAAAAATCAGCGATTTTTTTTTGTCAAAAAATATGTTCGTACTTGTTTAAATACCATTTGGTGTTCAATTTTGTTCACATATGATAACCAGCAGCCGAATTAAAGCATTTTGTATTTTTAGGTTATGTTGAATATACTAAAATTTTTGAGGTGTCCTTTTATTTTCGTTCATAACTTTTGAACCGCTGAACCGATATCGCTCAAATGCAATACCAAACTTCTCGGGAGAACTTCCAATAAATATGTTAAGTTTCAGTCATCTCCGTGTAATATTTTGACCGTGATCACCATTTCCACAGACAGACGGACAACGCTAGAATGTCTTAAAATTGATCGGGGATCATGAATATATATACTTTATGGGGTCCCAGACCGATATTTCGATGAGTTACTAACGGAATGACAAACTTATATATACCCTCTATCACTAAGTGGAGGGTATAAAAAAAAATTAGCGGAAAAAAAATTTAGCCAAAAAAATTTTTGGGTTAAAAAAATTTGTAAAAGTAAAAAAAAATTAAAACAAGAAATTCGCCGACAAAAT
Source organism: Pegoplata infirma (assembly GCA_963921195.1). Lineage (NCBI taxonomy): Eukaryota > Metazoa > Arthropoda > Insecta > Diptera > Anthomyiidae > Pegoplata > Pegoplata infirma. Next base: position 34,075,861 of record OY992539.1, read on the forward strand.
TTTCGGGGTAAAAAAATACATTTGTACTTGTTGAAGTACCTTTCGTTAAAAACCATACAGATGGACATAGCACGAATGTATTAGAATCGATCACTGATCAATAATATACAAACTTTATGGGATTCCCAGACTGATGTTTGGGTCTGGGAATCCCTACATACACTGAAAAAAATAACTATACTGAAATTAAATAAACACTGTTATTAATTTAAGTAAGCAAATTTTTTTGAATTTACTTCAACTGATCTTAATATAAGGTGGTTTTACTTAAAACAAAGCAAATAAACTTGAAGATAGTACATGCAAATACTTAAAAAAGCACAAAAGTTTTCCTTAATTTGTTTTTTTTAAATTAAGTTAAATATTCTTTACATATATGGCGAATTGATTGCATTTAAGAAAAAAAGGGTTTATTAAAAAATTTTGTTTTACTTAAAAGAAAAAAATTTAAATTGTGTGCAAAAAAAATAAATAAGTACGTAACTTACTTAAAAATAGTATAGACATTTTCATGACCTTGAATCAAAAAAGTACTAATCTTTAATTCCAAAACGCATTTTCTTTAATTTAATCAATTTTTGTTTTAATTTAAGAAAAAATAAATCTTTATTTTATTGATTTCATTGACTATATTTGAATCCATATCTTCATCAGTTTAAGAAAGAATTTACTTAACTAAAGGAAAAAATACTTTAGGTATTTTGGGGACCCCATCTGAGGGCCCCATCTGGAGACCCCATGAGACGCTAACTTTAAATCCAAATTTCGATTTTCGCGGAATTTTTTGCCTATAACTCTGCAAATACTGCAGATACGAAAAAAATTCTAAAGGCACTTTTGTAGTCCTTAACTTGTAGAATATGACCGCCAAAGACCCGAAAGCCCTCCGAGTTATAGTTTTCGAGTTATTTCATGACCAAATTTCTCAAGACCCCATTCCCATATTTCGAAAACTAAGCAAGATAGAGCGATTCTGACCAAAATTTTGGATCAAAATCAATAGTGACCCTATAATAGTGTACGCACATACTCATGGGCGGACCCCATATATGGGGACCCATAGGGTCCTCACATTGGGACTCCATAGGGTCAACAGAATCCGTAAGTTTAAGGAAATTTTTACTTATTTTAAAAAAATATTTTTCATCTGGATAAAAACAATTAAACTTATATTAAGTACAATTTTACTTACTTTTAAGATATATTTAAGTAAATGCATTACTATGTTTTAGGAAAAAATATACTTGGAAGAAGAATTAATATCTTTGGAGCCCTCGCATACCCTCCTTTTTTTAAATTAAGTTCAACATGCTTTAAAAATGGTAAATTTTTTTTCAGTGTATGATAAACTCATATGTAGGTTGGGTTGTAAGTGGTCTCACCACAGTACAGACTAGTATGCAAACAATGGTGCTAATTGCGTACTTCCCAATATGGTGGTATGGTTTTTAAGTACAGAATTATCATCGCTGCCTACTGTATGTGTGCCTGTACTGTATTGTTTGTTTACGTTTTGTATGATACGTCAAAAGTTACGCCGTGTGCTGTCACTAATACTTACACACATTAAAAGCAACTCTGTGAACCTACTACTCATGTGGTCAGCACACATAGACTCTGAGGTCCGTTGTGATACCACAGGACTGTAATGGGGTTCCCCTACTTGTCCCTGCCGTTAAACCAATTTAAGCTCCTTCTAAAACTCCTAAGATATTGAATTTTGACGTCTGCGAAATTAAAAAGATCATGCAGCTTCCTAATCCCAGAGAAGCAAGTCTCTGACCTGGAAGTTCCGGGCAATGGCATATAAAGTGTTCTATAGTTTCTAACTCCTGCTCATCTTTTTCCATATGAAAAAGCGTTTTTTAACAGTTTTTCCACGAGTCTAAAAATCCTTCGTTTGGATACAGTCGAGTCTTATTTCCCATTTGGAATCTTCTTGGCGTACAAAATTTCCTTGATTTCCATATAAATACACTCAAAAAAAAGTGAACTAAAATCTGGGAAAATTAACTCAATTTTGAAAAAAAGAGGGAATGATTTGGCTCCAAAGATTTTTTTTCTTGGTTTTAGTTCATAATTTTCCCAAAAATAAGGAAAACAAAGTTATTTAATTTTAAGCCAATTTTAACTAGAAAATGGGAAAAATTATACTTCACATTTTAGAAAAAGATTGGGTCTAGACCCTGGACCCATGGGTTCGGACCCCATTTAACTCGAGACCCCATTGGGTCCTTTAAGGGTCCCATAGATTTTGAACCAAAACTTGTGTCCGTTTCGCTCTAACTTGCTTAGTTTTTGAGATACGGTAAAAAGGGGCCTGATAGGGTCTTGAGAATCTTAAAACCCGGATAACTCAAAAACTATTAATCGGAGGGCTTTCGTATATTTTGCGGAAGTGTTCTACAAGTCAAGAGCTACAAAAATGCCGTTGGACGTTTACTCGTGTTGGCAGTATTTATAAAATCTCGGGAATTTCAAAATTTAGATCTAAAATTAGGGTCTTGAGACCCCGACAGATATGCAGAGCTAGGCTGTTCCATACTTTTCTTTGTAGTCTTTCTTTTGAAAATTTCATCCGTTTCGCTCTATCTCGCTTAGTTTTCGAGATATCGCCATTTTGAATTTTTAACAAATTCTAAGAATTTATTTACTAAATTCTCAGAAGTCATTAACTACATTCTAAGAAGTACACTTCCTCAATTCAAAGAAGAAAAATACGATGATGTTTTTTTAGTAAATTTTAACTAAACTTGAACTTAATTGTTTTTTAAGAAATATGTCTTAAAAATAAAAATACAATTCTTAGATTTGTGGAAAATTTCTTTGGCAGTAAGAATTTTTTTCCTAATATTTAAAAAAATCCATTTAAAAAAAACTTTGAACTAATTATAAGTAAATGAACTAAAATTTGTTCCTCATAGTTAAGAAAATTTCTCATTTTTAAGTTAAATTGAACTAAATTTTAGGAAAATTCATGATAAATTTTCAAAGACATTTTTTCCTTAAATTTAGTTATGTCTTTTTTTTCAGTGTAGCATCCATGAGTTTTGTGCGCCCCTTGGCACATGATTCTGTTCCAGTCTTATCTGTCTTCTTAGTGCGTATTCTTGGATGTAAAGGTCCAAAGATGGTAGATCCAGAATCCTACATAGAGCATGTGTGGATGTTGACTGCAGTTGTAGGTAAGACATTGCAACTCAACCAGTCAGAAACTTTCTTAATTGCCAGCATGTCTGCCTAGCAAATCTTCTGACAATCTTAAAGCCAGGCTCAACCCGAGCTCTTCCGAATAGACTTCAAAGCCCACTTGTTCGTGTGACTTTGATTGATCCTTGTAAAAATTTATGGAGCCTTCACTACCCGGACTTAGTCCCCGTATACAAATTTGCCCAATCTTCAGTTAAATCGGTCCATTGGCAACAAAAAGAAGGCTATGTCACTCAAATTTGATTTGTGTGTGTTATCTACACTTATTAAATATCTAACAAAAGATAGATGGAATCGGTCCATGTTTGCACTGGGGACCCATTTTCTGAAAAACACTGGTGTAGGGTATTATATGGTCGGTCTTGACCGACTATAACTTTCTTTCTTGTTTATACCGATTTAAGTATTTTTTTTTTAATTTTTAAAATTTGTCTCTTCAACTGTGCTGTTTCAACAGTCATTTTTAGTTAATTTCACCCACAATTTTTTTAAGTGTACATATTTAAAAGTGTTTAATTCAGTTCAATGAACTTTTTAAAATAAAATTAATTTATGTTATATGTATATAAAAAAATATAGGTACTATATAGTATATAAACAAAATGACGATATAAGGAAGTATTTATTTTTTTGTTCAGTATTTTTATACTTTCTGTTAAATAATTAAAATATTCCTTTTAAAAGAAAGAAATACTCGTATACAAACTGTCAATGTCATTATTATTTATGTATGCTTTATTTGTTTAGCATTATTCAACAAACACAATACCAGGTCAATATGTCAATGTTTTAACAAAAAAAAAATCATTTAAAGATTTTTCAAACCAAAACTCGTTTAGTTGCAATTTTAGAAGTTCAAAATCCAAAACAAAAAATTGAAAACATTTAAAAATTATGGCCCTGACTTTGAAAAAATATTTTTTTTTCACCTAAAAGAATTCCTAATGATTTATAAACAGTGTCGATTTCTCGTGGTATTTGTATAAATAATTCAATAAATAACTTATCGTCTGCGTAAGTTTACAAAGTTCAAGCATGTGTAAATTTTGTTTATATTTAAATTAGAAAAAATACCGTTATTATGTATTATTTGTTTTATATTAAACTAATAAAAAATGCATTGAATTGCGTAGAGGATATTCACGTCAGAAACAAACGTATGGGAAAAAACTTTGCACTTCCGTACTACACTGAGAAAATTATTACAGTTACTACATGACAATGGTTTTGTACATTCCAAAAATTATGTAAATAAAATTGGGTTCAACTACACAGAAAAAAAAAAGAAAAAAAATTTTGAGTAAATTTTTAATACTATTGAGTAAAAAATTACACAATTTATTTGTTTTCTTAAATTAAGTTTATCAAGTAAAATTGCGTCAGGTAAAAATTTACTCAAAATTTTTTTAAAAGTCAAAACAAGTTTCACATTTTGTTTACAAATAAAAAACTTGTTTTTTTTGGATTACTTAATGCTTCGTTATAAATTACCTCTCCGTTAAATTTAAATACAAATTTTGACATAAGGCTCCGTTAAATCAGCAGTTAGCAGCTAACTTTTCATTGAGTAATCCGCCCTTAAAGACATAGAAAAATTTCATAAAGATGATTTCAAAATTTTATATACATATACAAAAAACTATAAACTAAATGAGAATTTAAAAAACTAATAGATAAATTTTTTTTAAAAGGTTTTTAATTACATTTTTTTTTTGAACTTTAAACAAGTGTTTACTCAAAATTTGTTCCCCCATATTTTTTTCTGTGTACATATTCAGTTAAAATAACCAACACATTTAGTTGATTTGACTGACAAAAATATAACAGTCTTAAGAATAAATAGAAATAACTCACAAGGAGAGTTTCCCTGGTGTTACCCTACGATCTTCATGAAATTTGGTAATGTTGACTCGTATTTTTTTTAGCGGCCCAAAATCATTTTCAGGGGTGGTCGATTTGTATGGGGGGAAGTTGACCTTTTTCAATTTTTTATGATTTACGCCTATTTACTCAAAATTAGAAAACGCGTATTTTGTATCAGATTAAAGGTTAAAAATACATATCTCGTGATGCTAACAATTTGCCAAAAAGGTTAATATTTTTCGACTTACTAACAAAACTGTCCTAAATTTTTGGCAGTTTACTCAATATGACGAAAGGATGGGCATTAGGGTTATAACTTTTTCAATTTTTTGCAAATATCAAAAAGTTCATCCCATAGTCGTAAAGGCCATGAAAAAATATTAAAAATGATACCTTACTTCTTCGCGATTGTTAGAAAAGTTCACGCACCAAACGCGATGAAGTTTAGAATATTAGTTTTTCTTTTAAGTATAAACAAATTAAATTTAATTGCATAATATTTAGGATTTTCTTGTAATTTCAATAATAATAAAACAAAATCTCATCAATTGAATGGAGGGCGCGGAAAAATCGCGATATTATGACGCTATTTCGCGGATTTTTTAATTAGCTATATTTTAGTGTCAAGTGATAGTTGTTCAAAAAAATTTATAACCCTAATGGGCATGTTTGGACACGTTCTTTTCACACGAAGAGTTTTTCAAAGACCTTTCATGTGTTCCCCCCTCATTTTCACCCCCTAAATACGAATTTGGGCCGTTAAAAAAATACGTGCCCCTTTAGTTTTCCTGCTCTACTAAATAAAACCAATTCCATAAAGATCGGCGGGTGACACCAGAGAGAACTTGCTTGTCAGATAAGGTTAGGTTGTAAGTGACTGCTGACGTTTTACATCAACACTAATAGACTCTGAGGTTCCTTGTGACACAACAACATCAACACTAATAGACTCTGAGGTTCCTTGTGACACAACTGGATGGTAAAAGGGTCCCCTATTAGTCCTTGGCGTTAAACCAATTTAAGCTCCTTATTAAACTCCTAAGATATTGAATTTTTACATCCGACAAATCAGAAAGATCGTGCAGCTCCCTAGATCCCAGTGAAGCAAGTCTTTGACCAGAAGTTTCCAGGCAATGTCAGATAAAGTGTTCGATAGTTTCTAACACCTCCTCATCTATGCAACTCCGGCAAAAGTAATTTGACGGAACAATTAACCGCTCTGCATGATTTCCTATAAGACAGTGTTCGGTAGTTACAGCAACCACTGACGAAATATCTCGTTTTGGAAGCGATATCAGCTCACTTGTGCGCTTCTGATTCAGAGAAGGCCCATAATGTGTCCATCCCTGATAAATCTCCGTCGCGGAACAAATCCGAGGTATACCAACACACTTTAATTCTGCTGAAACCTGTAAGATAGTTCCTAGCCTTGCAAGCTCATCGACTTTGCAATTCCGAGGAATGTTTCTCTGCCCTGGGACCCATATGTCAAACTGCTTTGGCATCTCATTTAGGGACGTGCGGCAGTTAAGGATATATCTTGTTTTCAGAAACATTGTCTCCAGGGACTTGACCGCGGCATGACTGTCAGAATAGATGTGGACTGCGGTTGTAGACAAGACATTACAACTCAGCCAGCCATCATTTTATCTTTATTGCCAGCATCTCTACGTGGTAAAAACTGCAATGATTTGTCAATCTTCGAGCCGGGCACAATCCAACTCTTCCGAATAGACTCTAAAGCCCACTTGGTTGTGTAGCTTCGATCCATCTGTGCAAAAAATTTATAGAGACTATCCGGAGTGCCCCTCATCCAAAACTTACTGGATGGTATCATAGTTATAAAGTGGTAAACAGGCTCATTGAGGATGCACAGTCCACATTTTGAAATTTTGTTATTTTCCTCAAGATCGCGCTATCGCCAATATCGCTGCTCCTCCACTGCAGTGTGCTATTCAGTCGAATTGTCGACGTAGCCGCTAAAATCTCGAGCGCAAATATCTCGAAAACGGACGATGCCAAATTTGGATTGCAGTTTTGGACTCAGGAGTTTCAATTTATATGAAATCAAGTCCTATTTGTTAAAATAAACATAACAATGGACCCCCAAACGTGCGAAATTATTTGGCTTTTTTACTTTTTAATGGCAGATTTGGATTCAGGAGAGCAAAGTCTATAAGAATCAGTTGGATATTTCGCTGGGAGGTTTTTGTTGTCTAACAGTGTAATCATTAAGCTATAACTCGAAAACAGGATCAGATAGGATTTTCGTTTTAACGATTTTTAAAGTTCAAAATATAGAGGAGTGAGATGCCATTAACAGATTTTGTCACCATTTTAACACAACATAAACTTCAGACAACATAAACTTCAGGGTTTGCCGAGAACACAGTATCTTGTCCATTTAGACAGAACTTTCAGAAAAACCTGAAGACTTTCCCTAATATTAGCAAGTGCTTTTTCTTTACCGCTATCGCGAGATCATTAGCGTATGCGATAACATAACAACCACGTACTTCTGGAGAGAGCAGCATTGAATTTAATGCCAGGTTTCAAAGAAGCGGCTAAAGGACACCTCCCTGTGGTGTGCCCCTATTGACAAATCGAGATATGATAGACGCTTCCAGTACAGACGTTATGCGTCTATTGGCAAGTAGATTTTCCACCATTAAAACGATTCCACGCTTCACTCCTGACGGAGGCTTTATTAAAAGCCCCCTCTATATCCAGAAAGGCCACTAATTTATCTAATTGTTTACGTGTTTTTAAAAATGTTATAACAAAATTTTTAAATTAGCCTTTGTTAATGATTAAAAACAAAAACCCATAAATCTGACTCAATTTTTTTGGACTAAGAAATTTATTATATATTCTTGGTTAACCCAGTAAACTTTTCAAGTGTCTGATATTCATTATCGCTATTCTTAGACATAATAAAATGTTAAATAAATGGTCAAAAAAGTGACGTAGAAGCAATCGAAAGACTAATTTCTTTAATAACGGTCAAGGTCCAGTAAAGTATTGAAATGATTAATTGAAAATTATATCATACAACATGTTATTTCAGTAAATGGTAGATATTAAAAATTATAAACAATACAAAAATATTTTTATTAAACTTAATAATTTAATAAATATTGAATTGGTTCTTTGAGGATTTTCAAATAACTTGTTACACCGTTCGACAAAGAGAAAAAAAATCGTTAAACACGAACTGGATAATATACATTTGAAAATAGAGACTAAATGTAGTAAAACAGTTTACAGTTTTACAGTTTTTCATTTCGTAATCCTGTTTCCTTTTAAAAGGACTTCAAAGTTTTAGAGGATACAATTTTTAAAATATTTGTACTTATCCTAGAACGCCACTAATGATGACAAACGAAAGAGGAGGATCTCCGCTAATTTTCTAATTTTATTATTTTTAAAAAAGGAGGTTAGTAATGTCCTTTCAAAACTTTATCCTTCCATATTATTTAAAATTTTTAACAAAATGTTTTGATAAATGAAAAAAGAGGTTAGTAATGTCCTTTCAAAATTTTATCCTTCAATATCCTTTAAATTGTTAAACAAAATATTTTGATAAAGTCTTGAAAGGACATTATTCCCACCCATTTTTCTGATATGGCAAAATGGAAAATTATCAAAGATTCTTCTCTTACATTTGCCATCAATAGTGGCATTGTAAGACAAGTAAAAATATTTAAAATATTTTATAAAACGCAATCCTTTAAATCTTTGAAGTCCCTTTAAAAGGAAACAGGATCACGAAATGAACAACTTTAAATGCAGTTTTACTTCATTTGATCTCTATATTCAGACGTATATCATCTGGTTCATGTTTAATACTCGTATTGGCTGTCGGACGGTGTTATAGAGTAGGTACATAACAAAATACTTGAATAACCTAAAAATATAATATTAATTAATAATAAATATTATTTTGATAAATATTTAGTAAGTGTTAATAAAAAGGTGTGTTTGTTTTTTGAGTATGTCATCATCTTGCGTGATATTTATGTGTTAAATGACTAAATTATAATCAATTTTTGCGAAATTTTCTATTATCAATTTTTTTTTTTTAGTTCATTTTTGCAAAAGGTTGTTATCTAATGAAATTGCTATGTACGAGTACTTTAATGTGTTAAGGGTATCAGGTAGACTATTACGGAGATTTATTAAGGTATATATATGGAAAGTTTTACTCTTCAATACCAATTATTAAATTTTATATTTATTTATTTATTTTGTTTGTTTATTGAAATACTGTACACAGAGACAAGAATCTCTTGAAATGATAAACATTATCGTGTACTGCCATTAGTTTAATAGTAAAACTTTTACTCATCTACTTATTATAAAATACGAGAGATGTTTAATAAGTTTTTAACATGATAATGGTTTTTAGGTTGGTGTCTAATTTTAAAAAAGTTGCAGGACGCCACCTCAATTTGACTATATAAGCTAACAATTAACGAAAAAGAAAACAAGAATTACTATTTTCATTTTCTCAAAACCAAAAATTTTAATAACTTGGGTTTGTAACTTGGATAATAATTCACCTCGAGGTGAATAAAACCGTTTTTCACCAGCTGGTGAATAAAATGTAACATAATTATTTTCAACAAAAAAAAATTTTTTTTTTCATCAATTTTTTCCCCTTCAAAATTTTTTTTTTCATTATTTTTTTTTTTTTTCATCAAATTTTTTTTTTTCATCAAATTTTTTTTCATAAATTTTTTTGGTTTATTAAATGTACATAAAACAAGTGACAGTGTTATATTCTTTGGTGCCGAATCTTTTATACTCTCCAAAACGTAAAAACACTTTTTGCACTTATTTTTGCACTCACTTACGAAATGTACAGCTCTTTTGGTTTTTTAATGGATTCCTCGACTGATATTTCAATTCGTTTTGCGTGGAATAGCAAAGTAATATACCATTATTTTTTCTAAAAAAAACTTTGCTTTGGCAAGTACTCCCAAATCTTCTGCAAAACATTATCATGATTTAATGTTTTGGGCAAGAGTACATTTTTAACATGATAATGGGTTTTAGGATAATGTCTAATTTTTAAAGTTACTCAGGACACCAATTTTTACTCAGTTTGACTTTTTAAGCTAACGAAAAGAAAAATGAACTAATGTTTTAATAATTCACCTGTTGGTGAATAGAAAAGTATTCACCAGCTGGTGAATAAAACGTAACATAATTATTTTTAATTTTTTTTCGTCAACATTTGCACGATGCAGTTTAAAATATATAGTCTAGATTCCAGACTCCTGATGTTTGGCACGAAAAAAATAAAAATTACTGTTTTAATAATTCACCTGCTGGTGAATAAAAAAATATTCACCAGCTGGTGAATAAAACGTAATATAATTATTATTCATTAACATCTTTTTTTCATTTAAATATGCACGACGCAGTCTAAAGTATAAGATTTAGACTCCTGACGTTTTGCACGAATATGTCTTATGGTCATAGGTAATTTTAGTTTGTAAACGGGAAAAATCGTTTCAGGGGAAAAACTTTTTTTTTTAAATAATACTCGTTTGATAATAATTACGTTGAGGATTGTTAACTTTGTCTTCAACAAATTACATATACTATTATAATTAGTTGACAACCAGTGTATATGTAGGTAAGGTTAGGTTCTAAGACACTGAGGTCCATTGTGATAACACGGGACCGTAATAGGTTTCCCTACTGGTCCCTGCTTCTTATGAAATTCCTAAGATATTGAATTTTGGCATCTGACAAATCAGAAAGATCGTGCAGCTTCCTAGATCCCAGTGAAACAATTCTCTGACCAGAAAGTGCAGGGCAATGGCAGATGAAGTGTCGATACTTTCCAACTCCTCTTCATCCACACAACTCCGACAAAAGTCATTTGACAGTACATTTAACTGCTCTGCGTGCTTCCCTATAAGACAGTATCCGGTAATTACAGCAACTACTGTTGAAATCTCTCCTCTTGGAAGCAATCTCAGCTCACTTGAGCGCCTCTGATTAAAAGAAGACCAAATCTGTCGTGTTGTCTCATACGTCAATCCATTTGCCCATCTGTGATTAGTCTCCGTCGCGGAACAAAGCCGTAGATTTAGCTTGCAAGTTTCTAGAGGCATACCAACACATTCCAATTCTGTTGAAACCTGTAAGGTGGTTCCCAGTCGTGCAAGCTCATCGGCTGTACAATTCCCTGGAATGTCTCTGTGCCCTGTTACCCATATGAGTCGTAGGGGCAGATCTTGTTTTCAGAAACATGTACTCCACAGACTTGACCGCTGCCTGAATAGAATAGATATTGACTGCGGTTGTAGACAAGACTTTGCAAATCAACCAGTCAACCACTTCCTTTACTGCCAGCATCTCTGCCTGGTAAACACTGCAATGATCTGGTAATCTTCCAGCCAGGCTCAATCCAAGCTCTTCCGAATATAATCCAAAGCCCACTTGCTCGTGCAGCCTCGATCTATCTGTGTAAAAATTTATGGTGGCTCCACTACCCGAAATGCCCCTCATCCAAAGCTCCCTGGATGGTATCATAGTGGCGCTCAAAAAGGCTCATAGAGGGATCACAGCCCAAATTTTGTGGTATTCTTATCTTCTAAAAGATCGCGCTATGGCCACAATCGCTGCTGCTTCATTGCAGCGTGTTATTTAGTCGAATTGCCGACGTAGCCGCATACTTCCTACCCAATATGTCCAATGATATCAGGTGAAGGAGGATTTATAATGCAGTGTAGATGTAGGACAAGGAGCACCAGTGATGCACATCGATATCATTCTCTGTACCTTCGTGATAAAGACACAGTTCGCTTTTGTTTCTAAAGCAGGCCACCAGACAATGATTTCATACAGCAGAATTGGACGCACCACTGCCGAATAGATCCAATGAACGACTTGAGGGCTAAGACCCCATCGTTTTCCAATGGTTCTTGTATAGGAATATAAAGCAATCGTTGCTTTTCTCACCTGTTTCTCAATATTACGGCTGAAATTCAAGTTCCAATCTAGAAATACTCCAAGATACTTGGCTCCTTCTGAGAAGGTGATTTCAGTGCCGTCCAGAGAAATAGGATCAAAAGCAGGAATCTTATTTTTCCTTGTAAACAAAACAAGCTCTGTTTTACTTGGATTAACTCCTAGAACACGGCCTCTTGCCCATTTAGACAGATCTTTCAGAGAACCCTGAAGAATGTCCTCCAATGTTGGCACATCGTCAGCATATGCGACAACATGACAACCACGTTCTTCTAGAGATAGCAGCATTGAATTCAGTGCCAGGTTCCAAAGAAGCGGCGAAAGAACACCTCCCTGTGGTGTGCCCCTATTGACAAATCGAGATATGACCGCCGCTCCCAATTCAAACGTTACACGTCTATTAGCCATTAGGTTTTCCAACATTAAAACGATTCCACGCTTAACTCCCCGACCAGACCGAAAAAAACACACTAAAAAAGCTTTGAGCGACAATGGTAAGAGAAAATTTGCACGCAAACTTTTTTACTTACGTTAAAGTCATGGCTCCACAGTATGGTGGTGCACTCTACGCCCTTGTGTGGATCTGTTCTGATTTGCTCAAATCTGTTCTGGTTTATTTGTATCTGATCAAATCTATCAGATCTCAAATCTTCAGGATATGAGCAGATCTCATTAAAAACAGATCGAGAAAATGATGACCAAATTCGGCATCTGAAATTTCAGATATAATTATATTTAATTAGATATGAGCAGATCAGAGGTCGGCTTTGACTGACTTTAACTTTCTTACTTGTTGTTATTATATTTGTGTCCCGATTTCGAGAACTGTCAGATCACGAAACTGGTAACCAAATATGATATCTGACAGATCTGATCAGATGCAATTTATCATAATTATATGTGATCGGATACGAGCAGATTATAACAGATCTAATCCATTTATAATTTCAAGGTCTGAACAGATCAGGATTCGGGCTCATAATTTGAAATCTTACAGATCTGATCCAATACAATCATTCATTATTATAAGCTCGGGTGCTGCTTGAAAACTGAATTAAAAGTGACTTGATCACAAGTTCAGAGAGATAAAAATTAATTGAACACCCCTCGTAAAGTTCTTCAAATAACATGATCTTAATCATATGTTTTTTTTGTTAATATTGTTTATACTCTTTTTGTTGTATTTGAGGAGAGCGGGCCTACATAATGAGTGTTGTCTCCGAGTGGTAAAGTGAATATAGGAATTTTTTTCTGTTGAACTTCAGTTGACGGCAAACGTTTTATAGCTGGAATTATTACTCATATGGATGGTAACATAACACTTAAGTGTTTGCGGTTTCGTTTTTTATGTGTGCTTTAACCAAAAATTTAATGTAAGATCAAACATTTATACATACATATGTGTTTTCAGCACTAATATTCAAAACTTGCTATCTGCAATATTTTCAAAAGACAGAGTTTTCATAGAAATGTGTTCACTGCATTAGTTGTCATAAATCAAATAAATTTGTAACTGAAAAATTATTTTAAAAACAATTGTTTTCAAATATATTGTAGAAAAAAGACTAATAATAACTCTTAGAATTACCTAAAAATAACAGTTCTTTTGGATCTCCCAAAAAAATTTCATTATGAAGATAGCATGTTTTAAATATTCACCATCGATTTATATTAAATAATAAATAATACGTGTATATTTGCGATCTCATTTCTTATGCCGGTAGTTTGCCGGTTGGAAACTTTGGTTTTTCGTACGTATTGTTTTTAGTGAGAAATTTTAGCATTAAAAACAACAGCTGTTTAATATCGTATGTTTAGATTTATGCAGACCGACGCAATTTTCTAATTGGCTGCCGTTATCAGGCGATTGACACACTGATCGCGTGACTTTCATTAGATTAGAATTTAAAAAAAATATTGAAAATTAAGGTATACAGTTATTGTTAGGTACATATACTAATATTTTATGTCAATCAAATATAATTTTATAATTTTTATTTTATACGTAGGTCTGATTTTAAAAATTCAAATCAGTTTAAGTTTATTACTTTATTACAATAATTAAATGATTTTACAAATTATTTATACATACAAAGAAAACTAGTGCGATAATATAAACGTAAGAGATTCGGAATCATTTACGTTTCATTAAAAAATTTTCTTGCTTATTTTGAAGCCCTCATATCGTAATAAAAATTTCTAGTCTATGTCGTTTACTGTTTCATTTCACTTCGTTTCAAAAAAGTTAAATTTTTTGCCATAAAACTTTCTTTCTCGTGGGTTTTAATTCTGTAGTAGGAACCTACATGACCTAGATGTTCCCCGTTCTTTTTTATGTCGTTCCCTTTTCCGTTATACTTTGTTTCATAAAGGTTTTATTTCTTGCCATTAAAATGCCCAATTCATTGGATGTTCACTGGAGTCTTTTGTTCAATAGTTATAAAAATACAAATTCTCCCTTTTTACTCCCTTAAGTACTTTTTTTCTTAAAAAAGTACTTTTGTAAAACTTTTTAGAAAATAAGTACTTTTGCGCTACTTTTTTTTTTAGAAAAAAGTACTTTTTTAGAAATTTTTTTTTCCAAAAAAGTACTTTTTTTCTTTAGAAGGACTATATTTTCTTAAATAATACTTTTTAGAAAAAAGTACCATTATTTTCTAAATAAGTACATTTTCCTGAAAAGTACCTACGTGTTTTTAAACGTACTATTTTCCCAAAAAGTGCTACTTTTTCTAATAAAGTACTTTTATTTTGTTTTTCTAAAAAACTACTTTTTGTTCTATTTTTCCTATAATAGAACTACTTTTTTACGAAAGTACTATTTTTTCTAAAAAAGTGCTATTTTTTCTAAAAAAAGTACTATTTTTTCTAAAAAAGTACTACTATTTTTTCTAAAAAAAATAAAATTTTTTCTTAAAAAAGTAATATTTTTTCTAAAAAAAAAGGAAAAAATTTTTTTTCTAAAAAAGTACTATTTTTTCTTTAAAAAAAGTACTATTTTTTCTTAAAAAATTATTTGATTTCTTAAAACAATTATTTAAAAAAAAAACATCTAAAAAGTGCCATGTGATGTGACATTTGTCATACGAAAGCACATTGCACATTTCAGATGTGCTATGTGCCGGTAGCATGGCACAAGGCACATCTGAAATGGGCCGTGGGATATAGTATATCACACAATGACACATGGCACATAAATTAACCCGTGGCGCCCGGCGGTCAAAGTTTTGGATTTTTGAAAAATTAAAAAAAAAATAAATAAATAATTTTAATTTCTTTCGACACATCATATTTGTTATTTTTGATGCGGTGAGCACGAATATAAAAAAAAATTAAAACGGTTTTCGAGATATCGCCATTTGAAATTTGCAAAAAATGGCGGTTTTTTCCTACGTTCAAGAAATTTTTAAAAAACATCACAATTTTTTTTTCCTTGGCCATTTCATAGAGCTTAAGACAATCTTTTATTTAAATCTAATTTGAGCCAAATCCGATCATTTTATCCAGTGGCGCCATTCGGTCAAAGTTTTGGATTTTTGAAAAATTTCCACCAAAAAAATTTGATTTTTTAAAAATTAAAAAAAAAAATGTTTTTGATACATAATAATTAATTTTGGCATGCTGAAAACGAATGCCATAAAATTTCTTGAATCGGTCTAACGGTTTTCGAGATATCCCCATTTGAAATTTTTCAAAAAATGCAGAAAATGGTGGTTTTTTCCTACGTTCAAGAAATTTTTTAAAAAACATCACAATTTTTTTTCCTCGACCATTTCATAGAGCTTAAGACAATCTTTCATTTAAATCTAATTTGAGTCAAATCCGATCATTTTATCCCGTAGCGCCGTTCGGTCAAAGTTTTAGATTTTTGGTGGAAATTTTTCAAAAATCCAAAACTTTGACCGAAGGACGCCACGGGATAAAGTAATGGGATTTCGCTCAAATTAGATTTTAATGAAAGATTGTCTTAAGCTCTATGAAATGGCCGGTTTAATTTAATCCGATTGACCTCAAATTTGTACAACATCCGTTTTAGTCCTAGTAGAATAAAAAATGCCCGGACTTTGAAAATTGGAGAAAAATTTTTTTGGCCATACAGAAAATGCCAGTCTAATGGCACATGTGTCTTGTGCCATGAGCCAACATTTGACCTGGGCACATGTGTCATTCCTTACCCTGTTAAGAATCGTAATTTGCCAAAAACTATTTTTTCGAAATGTTTTTTTTTTCTGCTGGGCGATTCTATTGAAATGTCTTTGTTTATTTTAGAAAATCGAAAAGTACCAATGTACATTTTTAACCACTTTTTATGCTCTTAGAATCAAAAATTTTGAAAAGTCTTTCATAATATTTAAGAATTATTACATTCCAAAAATCAAGTTTTTAAGACCATTATTTCAGGAAATCGAGAAAGTACCAGGGTACGTACACATTTTATACTTTCTTAGCATCGGAACTTTCTAAAAAGTACTTGTTTAGGTTGTTTTTTTTTTTTTTTTGTTTTTGTTGGATGATCCTACTTTTCAAATTTTAAGTTTCTAGGACCATTATTTTAACAAATATAAATAGTGCAACTTTTAACACTTTTTGACTTTAGGCCGATTCACACGTTGACTACCCTTATCTAACATTTTCCCAGTTTGGCGATCCTGTTGCTGGGTTTTAATAAATTTGTATGAAAAGTATTAATAATACTGGGAAATACTTATGTAGAAGATATGGGTAGTCAACATGTAAATTTCTATTTATTAAAGTCGAAATTTCCAAAAGGTTCTTTTTCACAATGATTTTTCGGCAGCATGATCTGACATTAGGTTAGGAGGTTGACGTAATGTACACAAGACCAGTTACTGATCCAAAGTGTCACCTCGACGAAGGGGAGGGGCTGTGAGGGCGTGTTGGGCTGTTGATCGTTGTTTTTTTTTAACACTCAGGGTATGTCCCCTATAAATGCAATGCATTGTGTTGGTGGAAGGAAAATAAGGTTTGGAGGGAGGAAAGAGGGAGTAGTGTCTATGGACGTTTGTCTTAAATTTATGAATATCGAAAATATTCCACTTACGAATTGTTCGGCCGAAAAACGAATTTTCTCTGTAATGTGTAGTACGGTCAACTGACCAGTAAATAACGAAAGGGTGTACCCTATTCGATAAGCGAGTACTACGGGTAAATATACGTACTACCGGAATAAGATGAGAACCTGAAGCTCTTGGCGAAAACGACTGACTACCTTTGATCGTATATTTATGAGGACTTTAATTATCCAATAATTTACAATTAAGTCATAACCTGAATTGGCTAGAGCTTTCTCTAAAAGTACCACAGTACATTTTTAAACCTTTTTGCCCCATTAGAATCGAAATTTCAAAATGGTACTTTTTTCGCAATGTTAATTTTCGGCCTGAAAATCCTGATAGAAAAAGTACTACAGTACATTTTTTTACCCTTTTTGCCCCATTAAAATCGAGATTTCCAAATGGAACTTTTTTCGCAATGTTAATTTTCGGCCTGAAAATCCGATCAAATTTCTATGACCACTGAATTTTATTCATTATAGTTTTGAAAACATTCATACAATCTATGAAAAATTTCATTGTAATAATGAAAATGTTCGTACATTTATTAAAAAACTTTCACACGAAGAAAGTTCATAAACTGTATTCATATCTTCACAGAAAAAAATATGGAAGAAACAAATTTGATTAATCACTTGTTTAAATTTAAAACAAAAATTGAGTAATTTTTTAATTGACGCAATTTAAAATTTACTTAAAAATTTTAAAAACAATTTAAGTAAATAATTTAATAAAAATTTAATAGTTTTTTTTAATTTTTTTTAAACTCTCATGGTTTTTTGAATTCTCGTTTAGTTTATAGTTTTTTTTATATGTATATGAAAGTTTGTAATCGTCTTTATAAAATTTTCCTGTGTTTTTGAGACATAAATATGTTTGGTAAAGTTTGAAAAAACAAGTTTTTTGTTTTTTTTTTTTTTTTTTTGTAAAAAATTTAAAACTTTTTTAAAGTTTAAAAAAAAATATATTAATAAATAAATATTCGAGCTCAAGGCCTTACGATTTTTATTTTTTTAGTAGTTTAAAAAAAAATAGATAAATTTTGAGTAAATTTTTAATTGTGTCAATTAAAATTTTTTCAAACATTTAATAAATTATATCGTTTACTGGTGCAAAATTGAGAAATTTTTTACTCAATAGTATTAAAAATGTACTAAAATATTTTTTTTTAATTTTTTCTGTGTTCATAAATGCAATAAAATTTTTCAAAATTTTTTTTCAAAAAATCATAGCCATTATGGAAAAAGTCATTGAACTAATGAAACAATTCATTGGCTTATTATGAACAATAACTCTTTCTGTGTGCGCTCTAAGAATTAGAATTCCCAAAAAACAAAAAAAATAGTAGTAGTAATTTTTTCAGAATTTTTTTTTCCTTCAGAGGATCCTACATTTCAAATTTCAAGAATATAGAATCATTATTTCAAGAAATACAAAAAGTACCAAAGTATTTAAATTTTTTTATCCCCTTTGAATCAGAGTTTTCAAAAACCCAACCTAAATGGATCTCTGAATCTTGAGTCTTTATTTCTAATTTAAATTTTCAGTGGTTTAGGTTTAAAAAATTAAATTTGCTCATAAAAACATAAAAAAATAATTCCATACATAAAATAAAAAAAAGAGTCGCAAAAATTTATCTAATCTTTTGCCATATTAAACATCGCATTTACCTCAGTTTAAATGTGTAAACAACTGTTTCATCTGAAAGAACAACAAATGAAATTCTTTTTAAGAAAGTCACAAATATTGTTGTTTTCTTAAGGCTCCCAAATTTCAAGGTTTGAAAAAAATATATGTGTATAAGATAACCTTTACTGTTTTTGACACGCTTAAGATGACGTATCTTTTAAAATCGATTTTTTTTTTTGTATAAAATAGTATGTTGTTCAATTTTATGCGCATTGAATTTAGTATAGAATTTTAAGAAATTGGTACATTTCTATAATTTTTAGGGAAATCTAAATATTTGATGATATGTTAGTCATCAAATTATCTGTGAAAATATTTATAGTATTTGAAAGTATTTAGTATGAGGAATTGAATACAAAAATATGATTAATATATCGAGGGCGAATATTTAAAACTTGCTATCTGCATAATGAAAATTTTTTAGGAAATCAAAAAGAACTGCTATTTTGAGGTAATTAAGAATTAAATAAGAGTTATAAATAATAACTTATTATTAATCTTTTTTCTACAATATAATTAAAAACAATTGTTTTCGATATAATATTTCAGTTAAAAATTAATTTGATAGATTTCAACTAAATCAGTAAACACATTTCTATAGAAAACTCTCTTTAGAAAATATTGCAGATAGCAGGTTTTGAATATTCGCCCTCGATATAATAAAAAACATACAGCTTTACCACAAGAAAATAAAATAAATTTAAAATGAACTTTTAATATTATTTCCATACAAATTGTTTTTGTTTTTAAAATCGACTTTCAAAAAATGTATTGAAAATTTGAAATTTAAAATAAAACTTTTGTTAAAATAGACTTTTTATTTTCTTGTGGTAAGGGCCATATTATTTGAAAGAGTTTTTAAACAAACTGAATTATTTCGTTTGGTAATTTATCAGATCAATAATAAGGAATTTAAAATAAACAATTGAAATGTACACAAAATATTTAGAAAATAATTTACAAAACTTAAATAATCTGGAAATATTATTACCCATTACGATATAAAAACAATGTTTTAAATCAGTAACATTTCTGGGTTTCAAACAATATTTTTGGCAAAAACTCATACGAATTTCAGCACCCCTATTCCTTGCCCACTCAAAAAAATGGAAAAATAAGTTTTTACATTGGTTTTGGTACTTCGAGGAAAACTTTTTTCCTACTGGAATGATATTGCCCATATCAATCATGGATTAATGATATTTATATACTTTCCAGAACGCATCCCAAGAAAATCTTCCGTTTCAAATAATCGGTTCTAGAATGCATTATAGTTTCCTGCAATCGGTTCTACTAAACATTTCAGAATCGATGAATTTTATTTGAAATTTGTCACTAAAGCAATCGTTTGTTAGAGCAAGTAATTTTTTTCAAAACTATCATCCCGAGTAAAAAAAAACTTTTAAGATCTAATTTGATCTCAAAATTGGCTGTATCAAGTTGGATCAAATATTGATATAAATGTATTAATTTAGATACACAAATATAAAAAATGATACAATTAGATCCGAATTTTGGTCACATCAAACTAAATCCACTTGATCTTATTTTATATAAATTAATATAGATTTATATAATTACATTAAGTCAGATATATTTATGTATAACCTCAGATAAGAAAATGGAGCCTCAATATATCTTAGATAAAATTTGATCTGAACATATAAAAAGTCATACATAATTTAATATGATTGTATCAAATTATATATCATTATATCAAAACTTTTTTACTAGGGATGGGATTATATTATCCGGAAATTGATTCTACTTAACATTCCAGAATCGAAGATTTTTGTTTGAAATTGTCCCAAATAGCAATCGTTTTTTTTAGAGAAGTTTTTTGAAAAATTACACTACTGAACATTTAAAAAAAAAACTTGATAAGACTAGGACGCGACCTTACACAGTAAATTGCAATTGTTCTAGTAAATACACTCAAAATAATTACTCTGTTAAATACTCTGTAAAATGACTGTAATCTCAATTCGACAGACATTTGACAAAGTTATCTGTCGAAATACAGATTTTAAGAAAATACTTCGTATTTTCTTGTGACCGAAAAACAAAATTTTGTAAAATTGGAGTTACTCGCTAAAAACTTGTAATTTTCACAAAAATAAAAAAGTAAATTTACAATTTGGAAGCATTAAAGCGGGAAAATTTAACAAAATTTTAATTAATTTAATTTTAATTAATGTTTTTGAAGCAGAGAAGTTTTACTCATAAAACGGATTTAACTAAAACTTTGTAAATTTACAGTTTTTTTTTGTAAAATTTTTAACTCATAAATGCATTTAACTAAAACTTTGTTAATTTACAGAGTTTTTTGGTAAAATTCTTCTTGGTTTTATCAGTATTTTACAGATAATTCTGTAAATTTACAGTTTTTTTTTGATCGAAATCATTTTACAGAGTTTTCTTCGTAAAATAACAAAAAATCTTGCTGGTTGGAAATCTATGGTATTTTCTGCTGGCTCAGCAGAGTATCTCTGTAATTTAACAGAGTGATTATTTTGAGTGTACAAATGTGGTCTCCAAGCTTTTCCATCACATCAGGATTTCGAGAAAATTGAGGTCAAAGTTAAAAAAAAAAAACGACATTTTGGGCATTTTTGACAACTGATAGCGGATGACCCCGATGTGATAGCGACTAACAAATAAGGGTAAGGCTTAAACATTGCTTTTAATGATGCTGAACTTATTTGGTCAGTCAAATTAACCCTTAGGGCACCAATTGCTTCTAACTGATGTCTTATTTCTAAAAAACGGCTTTTCCTCTACAAATCATATGAATAAAAAGAACTTTATGCGAATGGAACCTTACCTTATACACATGATCACAATTATTCTCCTTTTCAGAAATCCGGTCTCAAATTTTTCCATCAGGTTTTTGAGAAATTTTAAATAAAAAAAATCGCGTTTTCGGATATATTTGACACCTCATAGCCGATGAACCCGATGTGCTGACGACTTTAAAATAAGTCAAGAGTAAGGCTCAAACATAGCTCTTTAAGATGTTTAACTGATTTAATAAGTCGCTTTAACCGTTGGAGCACCAATTGTCTTTTAATAAGGTATTTTCCCCCAAAATTGTTTTTTTCGATAAGACACCATTGAAAGACAACTGGTGCCCAAAGGGTTAAGGTGACTGATAAAATGAGTTCTGCATCTTAAAGAGTAATGTTTAAGCTTTACCTTCAACTTATTTTTAAGTCGCCATCACATCGGGTCCATCTGCTATGAGCTTCCAAAAATGCCCAAAACGGCAATTTATTGGACTTTGACCTCAAATTTCTCAAAAACCTTTGGAGACCGGAATTTTGACTAGCAGAACTATTGTAATCAAGTATACTCAGGAATCTATTGCATTAGGAATCTGGAATTTATAAATGGCATCTAAAAACAAGTAAAAGATTAAATTTGACTTTACCGGTTCTATAAATACCTTCCACAATACCCAAAAAAAAAAATAATTGGAAAATTCTATTTGTTATGCGAAAATTGAAATTTGAAGATTCCATTTGAAATTCTTAAATTCTATTTGAAATTCGAAAATTCCATTTGTAATTCGAAAATTCCAATAGCAATTCGAAAAAGATCAATTGTGATTCGAAAAGGATCAATTGTAATTCAAAATAGATCAATTGTAATTCGAAAAAGATTAATTATAATTCGAAAATGGTATTTCGAAAAATTCCAATTATAATTCGAAACAGATCAATTGTAATTCAAAGATTCCAATTCTTATCCGAAATAGATCAATTGTAATTCAAGAAAGATCAATTGTTATTCAAAGAAGATCAATTGTAATTCGAAAAAGATCAATTGTAATTGGAAAAATATCTATTGTCATTCGAAAAAGATCAATTGTAAATCGAAAAAGATCAATTGTAAATCGAAAAAAATAAATTTTAGTTCGAAAAAGATCAATTGTAATTTTCCGCGATTTTTTATTTTTTTTAAATAGGTTTGTATTTGTAAAAATACCACTCTGTGTCCAATTCTGTTCACATATGCCAACCAGCAGTCAATTTAAAGCATTTTGTATTTCTAGGTTATGTGAAATGCACCAACATTTTCGAAGTGTTCTTACATTTTCGTTCATAACTTCTGAACCGATTTCACTCAAATGCAATACCAAACAACTTAGGACAACGACAAGTAAATGTGATAAGTCTCAGTCATATATGTTTAAATACATTGGCCGTGATCACCATTTCCACAGACGCACAGGCGGACATACTGACGGACATCGCTAGAATGTTTTAAAATCGATCACTGATCAATAATATATACACTTTATGGGGTCTCAGACCGATATTTCGATTTTTTTTTACGAATTTCAATTGATCTTTTACGAATTACAATTGATATTTTTCGAATTACAATCAGAGACTATTGATCTTTATCGAATTATAATTGATCTTTTTTGAACTATAATTGATCTTTTACGAATTTCAATTGATCACTTTCGAATTAAAATTGATCTATTTCGAATTACAAATGGAATTTTCGAATTACAAATAGAAATTTCGAATTATAATTAATCTTTTTCGATTTAGAAATAGAATTTTCGAATTACAAATGGAATTTTCGAATTACAAATAAAATTTTCAAACTATAATTGATCTTTTAAGAATTACATCTGTTCATAGTGTAATGTAACCCAAATATGTCCGTGGAAAAATCTAATAATTTTCAAAATACTGCTGCTTATTACTTTCAAAAAAAAAATATGTATTAATAATAAAGGTCATTGCTAATTTCCGTATTATGTTCAATGATTCCGGATCGTGGCAAATATTGCTTTAACAATAATCAACATGATTTATTAAAAATTTCACGATGACGTTTCTGACTGCATTATACAGAAGTTTTTTTTTGTAACCCATAAACTGAACGTAAAGAAAATATATATTATAAACTCAGGCTGTCTGCAAAGTCACGACTTTTATTGTATTATAAACAATTAATAAAAATATTTAAACGGTATAGACCACTTATGAAATACACTATAGTAATTGCGCTGCTCAAGATACAATTATCTTGTTAAAAATCTAACTGATCTTAATAAACTTTTGTCTCCTGATTACAAATCTGTAATTCAAATTATTTTGGGCACGCTTAATTCTGAAATCTTCGCGTTTGAAAAGTCCGAAGTTCGAAGTCCGTTAAATTCACATATTTTATTAAAATATTGTGTGTATGTATTTCACGCGTACTTTAGTTACCTTATCAAATCTGATTATAATCGGAGCATTTTTAGATTTAGGCCCCGTATGAAAATTTCGCCCCATATTCGGGTAAAGCGGTTTATTTGCAACAAATGGAAGCCCCTTTCACTCAAATTTTGTTTGTAAGTGTTTTTACACTTATAAAAGATTTGTTAAAAGATAGATAAAGTCGGTACATGTTTAAACTTGGGACTCATTTTCCGGAAAACACTGGTGTAGGGTATTATTTGGTCGGTCTTGACCGACTATAATTTTCTTAATTGTTTTTTGTTAATTTTCATATTTTCTTTAAGGACCATATTTTATATTTTTAGGCGATTTTTCATATAACTTTTAGGCCGATTTTACCTGCAGTCCAAATGTTGGCCAAAAATTTTGCTGGGAATTTCAATTGACTATTTTTCCCACAATATTAATTTCATTAATGAAACATTTTCCAATAGCACGTGAAAAATGGTGTCGTATAAAGTCGATCGGTTGAAGTCATGATCACGTTTTTCTCTTGAGAGTTTTAGTGCACCTGTCAGAACACCACATATGTATGTACCTTATGCGGTGTAGGGGATAAACAAAGCAACATTATAAGGTTTCGATTACGTTTTTAATCAAGAATAAATTGAAAACAAAATTTTTGTTTGAATTTTAAATGATTTTGCAAATCGGTATTAATACATACGAAATGATATGGTAAACGGGCAATTCAAGAAGTAGGGTGGTGTTGTTTGGAATTGACAAGGTTTTGGTTTTCATATCATTTCAACGGCCATTGTTCCTATTGTTATAAAAAATGCATAAATATGCATGTAAGTTAATTAAGTAAATTTGACTTGTTTTAATTTATATGTGTATATGATACTATTTTAGTAGTTATTGTTGCTAAGTAAACTTAGGTGATCTATTTCAATTTCAATTGTAACTGCAGTATTTAGTAAAAACTTAAATAGACAAAGATTACACTGTGCTACAGTGGAGAAATACCTTTGATGTGACTTAGTATAAGTTGTTGGTTTTATCGAGTAGATCTGAAAAATGCCCATTAAACTTGCCAGACACCCTCAAATTTTAGAGCTGTTGTAAAAAAACGTTTTTTTGGGACTTTTCTCAACAAACCTCGCGTAATTCAGAAACTTTTCAATCGATTTAACATTTTTTAGCTGTTTTGGATAGAAGAAGGATAGGGCTTTTCATGTGTTCGAATTGGTCTATACATATAAGAAAAATATCTAATGATTTTTTCAATAATATCTCAATTTTTTGTTATTTTTGAAAAAAAATGTCAAGTTTATCGATATTTTTCTGCTATATGTAGTTCGTTTAACAACCTTTATATTTATAATTTTTCTTCAAGAAAATTTAATTCTGAATAAGACGATCTTAATACAGAAAAAATCGAATAACAATTGACAGAGTTGTGATAATTTTTCTAAAAAATTAAGATTTTGCTGAAAATCAATGGTTGAAAAAAGGTTTTTGGCGCGCTAATTCAGAATCCGGCCTTAAAATTGCTCTATAGCTTCAGGTTTTTGAGATATTTAACATATCTTGTTATATCAAAAACTTAATGCGATAGAGCAATTCAAGGGCTAATTCGGATTCAGCGGGCCAAAAACCAAACATCAAAAACTTTGCTAGATTTTTTGCTACCTCCTATTTTACGAGATTTCCTAGTAAAAATTAAGAGGTTTTTGGATTTTTAAAGCTTTTACCAATAAAATTGTAAATTTACAAACTTATAGGCCATTTACATATACCTCGAAATCCAAAAAAAATGGGATTTCAATGAAAATCCAAGTAAATCCAATTACTTTTTTGGATTTCAAATGTCAAATCCCATACAAAAAAAAACTTGGATTTTGGGAAAATCGTAAAATCGCAATTTAAAATCCCAAAAAATTTCTACTACTTAATTGTACAACTATGGGTTTTCCCAAAATAATCATCCCTAATGCTTTTTTTACAACGCTGCACACGATTTTTTATCAGCTGTTGTTGTTTTTTATAAAGTAAAAAAACAATTAAAATTTATTTTTTTAAAACTATTAAAAGATTAATAAAAACAATGTTTAACAATGTTTCATTTAAAATTTACCATTGCAAATGGTAAACGCACAATTTAGTTGACCAATTTGGTCTTCCTAACAAAGAAAAACACTCAATGGTGGCGGCCCCAAACTTGGCAAAAATGTTAATTTTCTTGCATTTAAAGAAGCAGCTCTAGAGTTAAAACACCTCAATTCAACCGAAAAAAGTAGCATTTTTGACCTTACCCCATTCGAATTTGATGAAACTTGAAATATAGTTGGGCCCTTACAAAAAAATCATAGTGCCAAAATTTTGGACTTCTGGTAGTTTTTCTTCCCGAGATATGGGGTCTTGAAAATTGGCAAAATCGTAAATATTTGACAAAAGTGTTTTGAGATAAATAAATATAACTCAAAAAGTAATAACAATACAGGTCTCAGTCAGGTTGTAGATAATAGGTAATAAGACAGCCTTTAAAATGGCATTCCCCAAGATTTTTTTTGAAAAAGTTCAAAGGTCATTGGTTTTAACCTTAATTTTTGGAGAGCTATATCTCAAAAAACGATATTTTTAAAATTTTGGAAAAAATATATGTTGTTAAGAATCACCTATACTACTTGAGTTTAAATTTTCAGGATGGAGACTTCATTGGAACTTTTTATATTAATAGAAACATTGTGACAGGAAAGAAAAAGCAGTGTAATTTCCCTTAGAAAAAAAAATATTTTTTTTGTCTTTGAAATTCTGGTACCAAAATTCGTTTTTCTGAATGTTTTTGACGTGCTGAGTTCAAATATGACCTTTGAACTGGTCTATCGCTATTATTTTTCAAGATATCAGCACATAAATGTGTAAAAATTGCTCAAATGCTATTGCTGTGTTTTTTTTGAACATTTAGGTGCATATATCTTGAAAAGTAATAACGATAGACCAGTTCACAGGTCATATTTGGACTCAGCACGTCAAAAACATTCAGAAAAATGAGTTTTGGTACCAGAATTTCAAAAACAAAAAAAAATATTTTTTTTCTAAGGGAAATTACATCGCTTTTTCTTTCCTGTCACAATGTTTCTATTAATATAAAAAGTTCCAATGAAGACTCCATCCTGAAAATTTAAACTTAAGTAGTATAGGTGATTCTTAACAACATATATTTTTTCAAAAATTTTAAAAATATCGTTTTTTGAGATATAGCTCTCCAAAAATGAAGGTTAAAATCAATGACCTTTGACCTTTTTCAAAAAAAATCTTGGGGAATGCTATTTTAAAGGCTGTCTCATTACCTATTATTTGCAACCTGACTGAGACCTGTAGTGTTTTTACTTTTCGAGTTATCTTTATTTATCTCGGAACACTTTTGTCAAATATACACGATTTTGTTAATTTTCAAGACCTCATATCTTGAATACTGGAATCCCCAGAAGCCTGAAAAATTGGCAAAATCTCTTTTTTGTTAAAGTAAACCCCAGTACTTAATTTCATTAAATTTGGAGGGGGTGCGGTCAACTCCTCGCACACAGAAAAAAGAGAAGTTGGGATTCAGTTAGACTTATCAAATTTTTATTATTTAATACATTATTTATTTGTTCTTATTCATATTCAACCGCTAGGGAAGAAAAACTATATTAGTGAATGTTAAAATATCAATATAATCGTTAAAAAGTCTTAGCGACCATATATTAGTTATATAAATAACATATTAAAATAATAAAACTGTTCCAGCAACTAGTAGTACAAGTAACCATTAAAAAAATAAAAATTGGATATCATAATCGTTAATTTGTCGTATGTAACTAAAATTAGTTTTTGAGATTAACATCAAGAAAAATATTGTTATTTTTTGTATTTCAATTTATTTTAAATTTCTAAAACAATCATTTCCAAATGAATTTTGCCAAAAAACAATGGTTCAAAAAATTGGAAAAGAATATGTGCAATGGAAAAACCATTAAAAAACGGTAAGTTTTTTTATAACTATAATGTCGTTAAAAAGTTAATTATCCATTTGTTTTTCAGAACATTTTCAAAAACATACCACATAAAAAAGAAAACAGAGCAGGGTTTAGCACAGCGAGTAAAAAATTTGCAAGAAGCTTTTTAAGGAAATTGAAAGTACGAGTATGTATACTGTTTAGAATTTAAGAAAACATATCTCCATGTGTCCTTGAAAAATTTCGCACAAAAAATATCTCAGATTTGCGAATGTTTAAGATGAAAAGGTAGTATAATTAGTTTTAGATACAAAATGAATTTATTCAGAGTTTTTTTTTTAGAATCTGAGAAATTGTCTATAGAGTAAATGTCTGAGAATTTTTCCACAGAAAAAATGTCCCAGAATCTGATAATTTTTTTTATACAAAAAATCTCTCCGAATCATACAATTTTTCTAAATGTCTCAGAGTCTGAGAGTTTTTCTACAGAAAAAATTTCTTAGAATCTGAGAATTTTTCTATAGAAAAAATATCTCAGAATCAAAATTTTTTTTTTTTCTATACAAAAAATATCTTAGAATCTAAGAATTTTTCAAAAATTTTTTTTCTATACAAAAAATATCTTAGAATCTAAGAATTTTTCTATAGAAAAAATATTTCAGAATCTGAGAAATTTTCTATAGAAAAAATATCTCAGAATCTGAGATTTTTTCTATAGAAAAAATATTTCAGAATCTGAGAATTTTTCTATAGAAAAAATGTCTCAGAATCTAAGAATTTTTCTATAGAAAAATATCTCAGAATCTAAGAATTTTTCTATAGAAAAAATATCTCAGAATCTGAGAATTTTTCTATAGAAAAAATATCTCAGAATCTGAGAATTTTTCTATAGAAAAAATATCTCAGAATCTGAGAATTTTTCTATAGAAAAAACATCTCAAAATCTGAGAATTTTTCTATAGAAAAAATATCTCAGAATCTGAAAATTTTTGTATAGAAAAAATATCTCAGAATCTGAAAATTTTTCTACAGAAAAAATATCTCAGAATCTGAAAATTTTTCTATAGAAAAAATATCTCAGAATCTGAGAATTTTTTTATAGAAAAAAATATCTCAGAATCTAAGAATTTTTCTATATATATCTTAGAATCTGAGAATTTTTCTATAGAAAAAATATCTCAGAATCTAAGAATTTTTCTATAGAAAAAATATCTCAGAATCTGAGAATTTTTCTATAGAAAAAATATCTCAGAATCTGAGAATTTTTCTATAGAAAAAATATCTCAAAATCTGAGAATTTTTCTACAGAAAAAATATCTCAGAATCTGAAAATTTTTGTATAGAAAAAATATTTCAGAATCTGAAAATTTTTCTACAGAAAAAATATCTCAGAATCTGAAAATTTTTCTATAGAAAAAATATCTCAGAATCTGAGAACTTTCCTATAGAAAAAATATCTTAGAATCTGAGAATTTTTCTATATATATCTTAGAATCTGAGAATTTTTCTATAAAAAAAATATCTCAGAATTCGAGAATTTTTCTATAGAAAAAATATCTCAGAATCTGAGAATTTTTCTATAGAAAAAATATCTCAGAATCTGAGAATTTTTCTATAGAAAAAACATCTCAAAATCTGAGAATTTTTCTATAGAAAAAATATCTCAGAATCTGAAAATTTTTGTATAGAAAAAATATCTCAGAATCTGAAAATTTTTCTACAGAAAAAATATCTCAGAATCTGAAAATTTTTCTATAGAAAAAATATCTCAGAATCTGAGAATTTTTTTATAGAAAAAAATATCTCAGAATCTAAGAATTTTTCTATATATATCTTAGAATCTGAGAATTTTTCTATAGAAAAAATATCTCAGAATCTAAGAATTTTTCTATAGAAAAAATATCTCAGAATCTGAGAATTTTTCTATAGAAAAAATATCTCAGAATCTGAGAATTTTTCTATAGAAAAAATATCTCAAAATCTGAGAATTTTTCTACAGAAAAAATATCTCAGAATCTGAAAATTTTTGTATAGAAAAAATATTTCAGAATCTGAAAATTTTTCTACAGAAAAAATATCTCAGAATCTGAAAATTTTTCTATAGAAAAAATATCTCAGAATCTGAGAACTTTCCTATAGAAAAAATATCTTAGAATCTGAGAATTTTTCTATATATATCTTAGAATCTGAGAATTTTTCTATAAAAAAAATATCTCAGAATTCGAGAATTTTTCTATAGAAAAAATATCTCAGAATCTGAGAATTTTTCTATAGAAAAAATATCCCAGAATCTGAGAATTTTTCTATAGAAAAAAAATCTCAGAATCTGAGAATTTTTCTATAGAAAAAATATCTCAGAATCTGAGAATTTTTCTATAGAAAAAATATCTCAGAATCTGAGAATTTTTCTATAGAAAAAATATCTCAGAATCTGAGAATTTTTCTATAGAAAAAATTTCTCAGAATTGAGCATTTTCTCTAGAGAAAATGTATTAGAATCTGCGAATTTTTCTATAGAAAAAAAATATCTCAAAATCTGAGATTTTTTCTATAAAAAAAATGTGTCAGAACTTGAGAATTTTTCTATAGAACAAATATTTCAGAATCTGATAATCTTCGTATAGATAAAATGTCTCAGAATCTGAGATTTTTTCTATAGAAAAAAATGTATCAGAATCTTAGCATTTTTCGATAGAAACAATGTATCAGAATCTGAAAACTTTTCTATTGAAAAATTGTCTTATAATCTGATAATTTTTCCTTAGAAAAAATGTATCAGAATCTGAATATTTTTCTGTAGAAAAAATGTATCAAAATCTGAGAAATTTTCTATGGGTCATAATCTGGGAATTTTTCCACAGAAAAAAATGTCCCAGAATCTGATAATAGAAAAAATCTCTCCGAATCTTACAATTTTTCTATAGAAAAAATGTTGTAGAGTCTGACAGTTTTTCTATAGAAAAAATGCCTCAGAATCTGAGAATTTTTCTGTAGAAAAAAAAAATATTTTTATAAAAAAAATTTATCTGAAAATTTTCCATAGAAAAATGTCTCAGAATCTGATCATTTTTCTTAAGAAAAAATGTCTCAGAATCTGATATTTTAACTAAAGAAAAAATGTTTTCAGAATCTGAGAATTTTTCTAAAGAAAATATTTTTCAGAATCTGAGAACTTTTCTGTAGAAAAAATTTCTAATCTCATCTATAGAAAAAATGTGTCATCTTAGATTTTTTCTTTAGAAAAAATGTATCACAATCTAAGAATTTTTCTATAAAAAAAATATCTTAGAATCTTGCAATTTTTTTAGAAAAAATGTCTCAGAATATGAGAGTTTTTTTTTAGAAAAAATGTCTCAGAATGCGAAAGTTTTTCTATAAACAAATGTCTTAGAATCTGAGAATTTTTCTGTAGAAAAAATGTCTCTGAATTTAAGAATTTTTCTACAGAAGCAAATGTCGCAGGATCTAAAAAACTTTCTATAGAAAAAATATCTCAGAATCTGAGATTTTTCTACAGAAAAACTGTCTCAGAATCTCAGAATTTTTCTATAGAAAAAATGTCTCGGAATCTGAAAAAGTTTTTCTATAGAAAAATTCTGAGTTTCTGAGACCTTTTTTTAGAGAAAAATTATCAGAACTTTAAGACTGAAAAAAATTCTCAAAATCTGAGAATTTTTCTATAAAAAAAAAGTTTTAGAATCTGAGAATTTTTCTATAGAAAAAATATCTCAAAATCTGAGAATTGTTCTGTATAAAATGTCTTAGATTCTGAAAATGTTTCTATAAAAACAAAAGTTTTAGGTGCTTATAAAAAAAACTATTCCTAAAAATTATTGTAGTATTAAATATCAACTTATGTATATATTTTTTGCGAAATTAATTTATTAAATAAACATATTACAAAAACACATTATTTTTGTCTTTTTATTTTACGGTTGTATTAAATATGTTAGTTGTGGTGCAAAAATATCGGTCATAACAACCATTTTTGTCTTATAATTTTTCGTTGCTTCAACAGATATATTCAGTTGCTCGTAATGAAATTCGGTAAATATACTATTCGATTGAAACCAAATTCGGTTGATCGGAATGAAATTATTAGTAATCACAACTGATAAAAGTGATAGTAGGCTGGACTACAAAAATTTGGTTGGTTCTAAATTTGGTTGGCACAACGAATCCGTTTTCTGTGTGCGGTTGAATTGAGGTGTTTTAGCTCTCTACATAAAAACACATTTTTTGATATTGTGGTCCCAACATATACTAGTGGGACTGAAAATATTGGCTCCGGCAAAGAAAAATCATTGTTTTTAGAAATATTTTTAAAATTGGGTAATTTTCCCAGTAACAACCCTGTACACAAATCAAAAGAAAATACAGAGTTAGTACAAACAAAATCGCGCTAAATGTCAAAAAAGCATATGTAAACGGTATAGATTTTAATTGGATTTGAAATCCAAATTTATATGGCTCCGGCAAAGAAAAATCATTGTTTTTAGAAATATTTATAAAATTGGGTAATTTTCCCAGTAACAACCCTGTACACAAATCAAAAGAAAATACAGAGTTAGTACAAACAAAATCCCGCTAAATGTCAAAAAAGCATTTGTAAACGGTATAGATTTTAATTGGATTTGAAATCCAAATTTATATGGATTTCGGGGTATATGTAAATCTTTTTTGTAAAAAAACTTTGGAAATTTGTAAAATTACAAAAAAATGTGTACAGTTACAAAAAAAAAATGTAAATTCGATCAAAATTTTTTTGTTAAAAAACAAGGAAACCTGTCAAATATTGGTAAAATGGATTACGAGACTTTTTCTAGTAATTTGACAAGGTTTTTTTTGTGTGTATGTATAGACAAAATTCACATACATGAAAAGTCCTATCCTTATTCTATCCAAAACAGTTCAAAAATAGAAAATCGGTTGAAAGTTTCTGAGTTACAAAGTTGAAAGTTTCTGAGTTACAAAATTCTCAAAAAATCATTTTTTGACAATAACTTTAACATTTGAGGGTCTTTTCGGCGAGACCTTCAACCAGGGTTGCCAGAATTGTTGGATACAAAATCGTCAAAAATGTACGATTTTTATTCAAAAAATCGTCAAAATCGTCATCCCATTTGCAGAAATCGTCAAAAAATCGTCAAGATAAAAAAAGGTATATTTATCATTGATTAAAGATTCATTCCGCCCGTCTGTTGAAGACATAATACAGTTCAAACCAAAAGAGCTAAATCCATGCAGTTTGGTTCAAATATTGTATCTTATGGCCATTGGATGGTTCAGTTTGAAAATTGACAAAACCAGACCAGGGAGAACAAAGTTCCCCCTTGTAAAACTGAACCTACCTCCGAAATTTCCTCTTTATATTCTTTGTTCACCTTCTTAAACATATGAAATATTTTTATGCAGTTGGGTCAAGTTAATTAGAAAATGTATTTTTTCCGTCCGCCCTTTTCTGTGAACACTTCCATAAAAAAATAATAATGATAAAATAGTGTAAATATCATAATAAATCAATTTTTTAACATTTATCACGAAAAGAAAGGTGTCCTCCGCCAAAAAACCCCCTATAATTTTTTGACTTTTTTTTGACTCTCACTTGTTCCCTTTGCCCCTTTTCGTGCAAAAATATTGGTGGATACTTTTTTTAACTAACAATAAGCAAAAAATATTCATTGAATACTGAAGTTTCATTAAAAAGTTTTTAAAAAGTAGACAAAATCGACAGGTTTTTGTTATTTTTGAAATTCGCAATTTTTTGGGCAAAAATCGTCAAATTGTCATTTTGCTATTTTGGGGAGTAAAAATCGTCCAAATGCAGAGAAATCGTCAAATCTGGCAACAGTGCCTACAACCTTCACACGGAAAAAATTTGAAACGAATTTTAATCAACAAAAACGCGGACTCAATCAATTTTTTGATTGAAATTCCTCCAATTAAAAAAATGTTAAACCAATCATCAAATTGTAGGTGATTGATTAAAATTTTTTTCAATCAAACAATTTTTCGATTTTGATCAATAATTTGATAAATTTTTTATTTATAGTCAATCAAAATAATGATTGATTTAACAAATGAATTGTAAGCTTATGACAAAATTATAAAAAAATCATCTTTTTTGCTTTCCAATATGTTGACAACAATAAAAAAGTAAAACCAGATTATTTTGTATATTTTTGAATTAATCTATTTAAATAAACTAAAGCGAAAAAAATCTGGTATGTTGAAAATTTGTAATTCGACAGTTAAAGAAAATAACAAAAATTTTAATCAAAACATTGATTGACTCATTTAAATTTTGTTGATCAATAGATTTAATTGAAAATTTAAGCCAATAATTTTTTGTGTGCACTAGATCATTTGAAAAGTGTATTCGATTTTGTTTTATTTTTTTTGTAGCACAGTGTTATTATGATACAGGATGTTGAAATTTGCTAAACATAATTAAAAAGAGTATCATAATTTGAATTCAACACAATTAAATAATTATAACTTAATTTTTCTCTATTATCTTTTTTTTTGCAGGGAAGGTAATCATCCAGATGATTATTCTCGAGGTCTTACTTATCGTAAATTGCTTGAAGAAGTTTGCCGTTTTGCAAATGTCTTAAAAGATCATGGTGTCCAAAAGGGTGATCGTGTTTCAATTTATATGCCCATGATTTTAGAACTACCCATAGCTATGTTAGCTTGTGCTCGTATTGGTGCTGTACATTCCATTGTTTTTGCTGGTTTTTCTTCGGATTCCTTAGCCGAACGTATGGTTGATTGTAAGGCTAAAATTTTGATAACCGCCGATGGCGCTTGGCGTGGTGAGAAACCTTTGTACCTGAAAGCTTTATGTGATGTAGCTTTAGAAAAAGCTGAAGAAATGGGTCATTCCGTAGATAAATGTATAGTCGTGTCGCATTTGAAGAGAGTAACGGTTTGTCAAGAGAATCATGTTGAAGAAGATATACCCTGGACTGATGATCGTGATTTTTGGTGGCACGAAGAAATGGAAGATAAAGAACCATCTTGTTATCCCGAATGGATGGATGCAGAAGATCCCTTGTTTATGTTGTATACAAGTGGTTCTACTGGTAAACCAAAAGGAGTATTACATACCACTGGTGGTTATTTACTCTATGCTGCTACTACATTCAAAATTGTTTTTGATTATAAACCCGGAGATATTTTCTGGTGTACTGCCGATATCGGTTGGATTACTGGTCATACTTATGTGGTTTATGGTCCTTTAGCTAATGGTGCTTCTTCGGTTATTGTAAGTTGCTTTTGGGAAAATTTCTTAAGATATATTTGTTGATTACAATTTGTTTCTTTTTTTATTTCAGTTCGAAGGCACTCCTTTCTATCCCGCTAATGATCGTTATTGGTCGGTTATTGATAAATATAAGGTCACACAATTCTATACTGCCCCTACGGCTATCAGAGCTCTTATGAAATTTGGCGAGGGGCTGGTTTTAAAACATAAATTACAGCATTTGAAGTAAGTTTTATAGTTATTAACACTTTTTTTTTAAAATATTATTAAGGTCATTGTACTCAATAGTGGTATTTAGAGTAGTTTTTCCATTTTCATTCTATACTAGCAAATAAAGTCCCCAGTGTCCCAGTGTTAAGTGCGAGTTGTCATTAATTCTGTTTGGCATAGAGATAATCTGGGAGTGTTCCATAGCACAAGACTGGTGGTACAATGAGCGTGTTCAGCAGAGAAACCTGCTACTCAACAGTTGAGATGTAGCATGTTTTGATTAGTTGAATCTGCTGAACGCATTTTTTTTGTAAATGTTTTAAAATATTGGAATATTTTTTTTTTTACGTTTTCATTTATTTCTTGTTGTAAAAAATACTTTTTTATGATTTGTTGTGTTTACTTCTTTGAATAACGTCCAAAAAATAAATAATTTCAATAAAACAGCTTATGTATCAGTTTGTGATCAAATGTAGCATAAATTGTGTACGCTACTAGTGATGAGAAGCGCTCACTCAACATGTTGACTGAAATGTCAAAAATCAAACCGTTCAGCAGAATGTTGAGGAGCAGCTGAGTAGCAGTTTTCTCTGCTAAACGTACCCAATAACGCTACTAAACATCAAAAATGCGACTTGAGGTCAAAGGCATTTTTGGAAACACATAGCGGCTGAACCCGATGTGATGGCAACTTCAAAACATTACTCTTAAAGATTCAGAACTCATTTGATCAGTCGCCTTAACCCTTTGGGTACCAATTTTCTTTGAAACGGTTAAAGTGACTGATGAAATGGGTTCTGTAAGAACACAGAAAATAAAATCGTCAAATTTAAATCAACAAATATCAATTGTAAATCAACCAAACATGATATTAACCAAGCATTTAGTGGAAACGGCCTCCTGTTAGTCCGTATAACAAAACTTCGATTTTGTTTTCAATAAACTCAGTCAAGTAATTTTATTTCCAAATTCTTTTATCATGTCAATAAAGAGTGTTTGTGTTTGCTAAATTGTCTTTGTTGAAAAAAAAGTTTCATTTGTCAGATCAACAAATTGTGTTTGTGTTTGACCGAATTTACATTGGGCAATTTTAATTGCGGCAATTCTGATTTTTTAGTGTATCAGAGAGAGAGACAAGATTCTTCCCTCTCTCTCCGATACACTATAAAATCAGAATTGCGGCAATTAAAATTGCCCTGTCTGAGTTTGGACTTTGTTGAATTTCTTTGTTGAAAAAAAAATTAAGATTTTTTACTTTTGTCAGATCAACAAATTGTGTTTGTGTTTGTTGAATTTCTTTGTTGAAAAAAGCAAAATTCTTTTTTCAACAATCAAAATTTACAAACGTTTGTTAATACAGTCAAACCCGGTTATAACGAACTCGGTTATAACGAATTCTCGGTTATAACGAACTAATTCTTAAGTCCCGACGTTTTGGCATCAATTTTCTCACAAAAAAACTTCTTTTATAACGAACTCGTTATAACGAATCCTCGGTTAAAACGAACTGCTTATTATGGTCCCATGAAGACGATTTCATGTGTATTTACCTTTTTATAACGAACTGCCATAAATATTTTTAAATAAGTGGCAATCATGTTTATCAAACTAACAAAAGATTGGAATTTTTTGGTTTATATTATAATTTTGATACAATTAATTTATATTTTTAATGATTTCCTCCCAATAAGTAGTTTATTTACGAAAAAAAATAAAAAAAAAAAAACAAAATTGGATAATTTTTTTTGGAAATAAGACTGGGTTGATAAAAAATATACCCCGCTTATAGTGAACTTCGCTTATAACGAACTATTTTTACTGGTCCTTCGGAGTTCGTTATAGCCGGGTTTGACTGTATTACAATTTTCCGTATAGGAGCACTTTCAGTGAAAAAATTAATTGTATTCACAAATATGGGG